>OY720360.1:11252500-12502500 GCA_963082945.1 Cerastis leucographa | reverse complement strand
CTCAGCCGCGGCGGCGATCTTTAGAAACCACCTGCTCCTCAACTCGCGGGCCGCCTCATCCCTCCGCGCCTACGCGGGCTTAAATTACACTCTAGGGGTAGGGCAAGCAAGACTACGTGGAGTCTGTTTTGCAGCCATTCGTTTGTGTCACTAACTTTTGTAGTACAACATATTGACTTTTAAAGAAAATATTTTAATTTAAGGTTATTAATTTCGTTAAAATAAAATACCATGGAAACATACATCGAACAAACAATATTCGTTGAAAAATAATTCTGCTGTTTGATAAGTTCAAATAATAAAATGTGATTGTAAAATTCTTTGAATTGTGTTTCTGTAAAATATTTTTCATTCAAGTAAATAGTAGTCGAAACAAAAATATTTGAAATAAAAATACGGGGACTAAATATTATGTGAAACATTTTCTGGGAAACGAAATTCTGTCAAATTTCTGTCTGCGAAACAAGGTGACACCGTTAAATTCAAATATTGTCTTTAAAAGTCAATATGTTGTACTACAAAAGTTAGTGACAGAAACGAATGGCTGCTAAATAGACTCCACGTAGTCTTGTTTGTCCTACCCCTAAAGTGTAATTTAAGTCCGCGTAGGCGCGGAGGGATGAGGCGGCCCGCGGCCAGTTGAGGAGCAGATGGTTTCTAAAGCTCGCCGCCGCGGCTGAGGTTGGCCGGCTTGCCGGCCAGCAAGCTATATACTTGAATGAAACATATTTTACAGAAAAACCAATAAAAGTATATCATATCTTATCATATTGATGATAAGTGTGAGTACAAAGTATATGTAGTAAGCAGATACTATATTTCCCCAAACAAACTTGCTTGTTCCTATAGATAAAAGGAAATAAGCAGACTTGTATACATTAAAAAGGATAGAAGGGGAAAATGAATATATTATTAAATTACATACAATAAATTATAAAAAAGTGGAGGGCAGGTTAGCAGGGAACGTTTTGAATGCCTCCGCAGAGCGTGATAGTAACTGAAGACAAACATCCAGATGTAGAAAGCCGGTATGATAAAGACGAGCTTGACCACGACGAACTTGATGCAGGGCGGCTTGGCAGGACCCACCAGCAGACACGTACCGCCCCAGTGCCAGGCTCGTCAGCTCGCAGAGCAGCTTCCAGCAGACACGTACCGAGCCCCAGTGCCAGGCTCGTCAGTTCGCAGAGCAGCTTCCAGCAGACACGTACCGAGCCCCAGTACCAGGCTCGTCAATTCGCAGAGCAGCTTCCTCACAGCAGCTAGCAGCAGCCACGGCAGCACCAAACGAAGACCGCTCCTTAACTCCACTAGGCTGTGCTCAAAACTCAAGATATGACTGAGATCTTGACTCCAAACTCTAGACTTAGCTGATTTCTTGTTTCCAGACTGAACCGAACTCTTAACTCCAGACTGAACCAGGGCATCCGTCAGAACACCCTTTTATACCCTGATTCTCCGATTCTTTCTTGAAATTTATTTCCAGATTCAAAACTGTTGCGTTAGTAAGACGCAACCTGCCAGTATTAAAAACAGCCAGTAACATTTGGTCTAAAACCTTGCACATAACATTTTTATAAATATAACTCAGAATATCTTTACACAGCAAATATTCGCAATTAACTATAAAATACAACAATTGAACTGACGAATTGATGATAATATTTTTTAGTAATATATAATCTAAATGAAACCTTCATAGAGAGTTTGGCTGGTAACAATAAAAAATAAAAGTAAATGACATCTGACAAATTTGAAGTAAACATGTCACAACAAAGGATATAAAGAAAAAAAGGCGGGATACGTTGAACGGGATAGGCGCGCTTTTTTGTAATTTTTCGAAAAACATAATTTTATAGTGTACAGGAAAGTAGTTTTTATGAAATATATCTATAATTAGTTTAGTTAGTGATTATCTGTATATATATTGGTAAGTTTCTTTTAGTTTTATTTAATAAGATGTAAGATGAATCGTCCTCCGGATCCGGGCGGTACAAATTTTGAACCTGGACCCGGTCCAGAATCATTAAAATGTCCTCCTCCAGCTTATTTCGTCACTGTATCAACAAACGAATCTAATATGGATACTGACGCTTCTGGCACCACAGAAAATAGGCCAACAAAACGCGTCCGAAGGCGGACATGTAAAAATTGCAATAAACGGAAAAAGAAATATAATAACAATAAAGATCCCAACGCAACTGTTAATTGTTGTGACTGTTCAGAAAACGACATTGTTCATGAAAATTCGGCAAAAAATAAAAAAACTACAATAACTAACACTTCGCCAGTTCTTTCCACTACCATAGACAAACCGACTCAACCATATAATTGTAATGATAATGATAAAAATATTACTATAGCTTCGCAACCCTCTCCTATTGGACGTACAACATACGAACCTACAGACAATAGCCCCTATATTGTACACGTACAGAAACAGACATCAAGTCCTAATGACGATTATACTCTTCACCCCATCACATTCGGAAAGTTTTTAAAACAAAATAACTTCGCTAGTATTATTAATGGTAGCCTAAAACGCATCGGGCGCAACAGAATGACCTTGTCTTTTGCTAAGCATTCAGATGCAAATAATTTCATAACACACCAGAGCTTGATTGCCCATAACTTCAAAGCATACATTCCAACTTTCAATATAACACGGATGGGCCTCGTAAGAGGTATCCCTGTCGAATGGTCTCCAGAGGAAATTATCGAAAACATTAATCTTCCGATAGGATGTGGCAAAATACTTAAAATTAGAAGACTTAACTTTAGGGTAGTGGTTGACGGAGCTCCTTCTTGGAGACCATCCCAAACAGTAGTGGTTACGTTTGACGGACAAATTCTGCCAAAACGAATATTTATGTGTTACAATGCACTTCCAGTTGAACAATATGTGTACCCAACAATACAATGTTTTAATTGCTGCAAATTCGGACATACGAAAACACAATGCAGATCAAAACCACGTTGCTATAAATGTGGGGATGCACATGTTGGTAGTACATGTACTGTAGAGGAGGAAAGTACAACATGCTTTCTTTGTTCAGGGCAACATTTTGCAACAAACAGATCCTGTCCGGAACATTCTAGGCAGGTGGCTATTAAACGATCAATGGCTGATTGTTGCATTTCTTTTATTGAGGCTGTTAAATTACATCCACCAGTATCCAAATCATATGCAGATGTTTTAAATACAAAACCCATAGGTAATACTGACAACAATATACTGAGACCTACAACTATACAACAACTGTAAATAACAATTTAAATAAATCATATAAGAAGACAGTATTGCTGAAACCTCGGTCACCTAAAAACACATATAAATCGTCTGAATAAGACCAAGTTGCCCATAGGCAGCTCATAAAAGAATATGCAATGCCTTCACCAGCTAATGGTTGTGCATTGAGGTCACCAGATATAGAAAATACTGATAACTCTTCAAATGTACTAAACTTTATTTCTAGTATTATTCAATCTCTTTCTCAGTCTCAACTTATCAAACCAGAACACGCTGCCATAATTCTTGATGCCCTTGTTAAATCTAACATCCAAAATAATGGATCAAACTCCAATCCACAAAATAATTCAGTGGAATTGTCGGAGTATACGCAGTAAAAAATCAGAACTTGTATACTTACTCAATAAATCCCATCCTAGTTTAATTGCTTTAGGAGAGACCTGGCTCAAGCCAGACTCCACCTTCAAAGTTACCGGATTCACCTGTCTTCGCGATGACAGGCCAGATGGTTATGGTGGTTCTGCCCTTCTTATAAGTAATACATTATTATATACTCCTATTTCATTTTCATTCATCTAATGCTAATTTTTCTGCAGTGGCCGCCATTGTAAATAATATTTGCTTTGTATCTATATATATTCGTCATCCTTTTTCTGATATTTATGATAGTATTTGTAATTTATTGAAAGACCTTCCTAAGCCTCTTCTAGTGTTAGGTGACTTCAATGCACAGCATTCTTCATGGGGAAGTTCTTATTCTAACTGCCATGGTAATAAACTAGTAGACATCTTATATGAACTCAATCTTTGTGTCATCACAACACCTCTATGCCTACTCGACGTACAAACCCTTCTGAAGGTTTTAGTGCTCCTGATCTAAGTATCTGTACACCAAGTCTAGCTAGTACAATACACTGGACAACATTATCATCCACACATGACAGTTATCACTTCCCCATATTAATAACCTTCCTAAACACTTCTAAAGTCAGAAAAAGCTTCCATAGCCATTCTACAAGGAAACATAAGGTTTCTAAACAAAGTGATTGGCATAAGTTTAGTGAACATATAGAGAACAACTTAGATACACTCCCAAATTTGTTAATTGCAGACGAAAGCAGTTCTTGTAGTGCATTTATAAGATTATTATTAGAATCAGCTAACTCCGTTTTTCCTATAAAAAATGTTTGTCAAAACATACCTTCGCCACCCTGGTGGGACAGTGAGTGTATTAGGGCCGTTAAAGCAAGGAAACAAGCGGAAATAAAATACAATGAGGAAATGACAGACGATAATTTCAAATCTTTAATGGATATTATAAAATCCACCAAAAAACTTTTAAAACAAAAACGATTCACAGGCTGGAGAAATGTTTGCACTACAATTTCACCTTCCACTCCTCCAACGAAAGTTTGGGCTTTCATTAAAAGATTTAAGAACGCTATGTCGCCTATTAACTTCACAACACTTCCACCAGTTCTCATTTCAGAATATCTTGACCAAATTGCTCCTCCTTATGTACCCGAACAAGAATTATTCTGTTCACGTCCAATCACCGATAATAATTCAAGTTTAACCGACTGCTTTTCCTTAAAAGAACTAAAGGGGGTACTGTCTTCACTTCCCGATTCAGCTCCAGGCAAAAACGGCATATTGTATAGTTTTTTAAGCAATTTGGGAGATAATGCTTTACAATATTATTTACAATTAATTAATAAAATCTTCTTATCAGGTAACATTCCTCAGCACTGGAAAGTGCAGTCAGTGTTACCAATTTTAAAACCGTGTAAGTCCCCATCCGAAGTAAATTCGTTCCGTCCTATCGCTCTATCAAATGTTACTGCGAAAGTGGCTGAACATGTAATAAAAAATAGATTTGAATATTATATAGAAAATAAAAACCTGCTGTGTGAATCTCAATGTGGATTTAGAAAAGGAAAGAGCACATTAGATAATATTAGTATTCTTATAACTGATATAAGACTAGCATTTTTATATAATGAGTCCGTAGTCGCTTCTTTTCTAGACATTAAATCTGCTTATGATATTGTTATTTTACCAGTTTTAAAAGACAAATTGATTAAGTTAAACGTTCCATCTGTTCTAATTAATTTTGTTATTAATATGTTGACGGGAAGACAAATAAAACTAAACTCAGGTTATCGAAACCTATTCAAGGGTCTGCCACAAAGTTCCCCCCTCAGTCCATTATTATATAATATATACACACACGATATGGAAAAATCTTTACCCAAAACAGTCTCTATATTACAATATGCGGATGATTTGGTCATATATAGTTGCGATAAATCAATACAAACCGCTTGCCTTAAAGTAACAGATGCGCTTACACATTTAAAAAACTGGATGGATAAGAATGGTCTTGACTTGTCTATTAATAAAAGTGCGACAGTTTTATTTACTAAAAAGAGATTACCACCGCCAGTTCATGTCAGATACAACAATGAGACCTTACCTACTAAAACTAATATAAAATTTCTAGGAGTCATACTGGACTCTAAACTTAGCGGATCTCCACACATGGACTACATAAGTGCGAAATGTGAACGTGCTCTCATCATTTTACGATGCCTTTCAGGTGTTTGGTGGGGTGCACATCCATATTCCATGAAATTAATATATAATGCTTTCATCAGAAGTGTCCTTGATTATGGTTTATTCTTGTTGGAACCTTGTAACATAACAGCAGTCAGGAAATTAGAAGTCATCCAATCAAAAGCCTTAAGAAATGTGTCAGGCGCTATGAAATCAAGTCCCGTTAACGCTCTTCAAGTGGAATGTAGCGAACCCCCGTTGATATTAAGACGGCAGTATTTAGCAGACAGTTTTTTTTATAGAATTTTGCAGTTTTCCAACCATCCTTTAGTGCCTAAAATGTATAAACTCCATGAACTTTTACCTGAAAACCAAAATAATGTACCATGTTTAGAGATAAGTTTACAGCGGTTTCTCAGGATCAATGCTTCAACTTACCGGTCTCCAAAACTACCTATTTATTGTTGTGAATATGACGCATTGGTTACACCTTTCCAAATATATGATAACATTGGCATATCTAAAGATACCATAGATGCTCAAAAAGAGCTTAATTTCCTTATTCACGAAAAATTGTCAAATTGGCATCAAGTATACTGATTTCAATTTAAGTCACAAACATATTTTCCATTAATATTTGATATCAAGACTAAACTGCGTCAATGTTTGATGAAAGGTTATTCTGTTGATCTCGTTTGGGTACCAGGTCACTCCAATATAAAAGGTAATCTTAAGGCTGACGAACTAGCCAAGGATGCGGTAGGGTGTGGTGATGTCGTTCCTTACATTAATTTCACACAGGATTTAGCTTCTTTGCCAGCAGCTTATCTCCAAGTCTCTTGGGATAAATTGTGGGCAGAAACTGCTCGATATAAAGGAAAACATTACTTTAATATTCAGCCCAAAATATCAAAAAAACCTTGGTTTAGATTAATATCTTTCGATAAAAAGAACACCTCTATTTTAATTCGCTTAAGGTTAGGTCATGTGTGTAGTCCCGTACACCTTGCAAGACTAGGCATTGAGAGGAGTCCTGCCTGTGGATACGGATTTGAAATTGGGGATATTAATCACATATTTCTGAGCTGTCCTCTTCATGATAATACAGATTTGTATAATACATTGCAGTCTTTACAGATCCCTTTCCCCACTAACATTTCGTGCATACTGTCGTCGTTACATAAAGGAATATATAAAGCTTTATTTAGTTTTTTAACTGTAAATAATATTAAATTGTAAATATTTGCTTTTAAAAATTATTTAATTTTAGTATTAGTAATAGTTTTTCTTAGTTTCATATTTAAAATATTTTATTTTTGTTTTTCAGTTATCCTTTAGATTCCTATTTTCCGTATACCTACTTTCCTGATCCTATTATTTTTTCCCAAATTCCACTTCCGACTACGCTTCTATAATATAATATTCGTTTTTTTAAATATTTCCCGTTTCCCGTTTTACCTTATTCCTTGGCAACACTAAAATGCCAAACCATCCAATGTCAAACTCCGAAAAACTGAAGACTAAACTATAGAACATGAGCAATGGCAAAATACGCTGACGCGTGATGCCACACTGAAGAAAAAAAAAAAAAAGGATACAAAGAAAATATTTATAAAAATGAAATAAAAGTATGAATATGGATGATAAGTGTGAGAAAGTATCTGTAGTAAGCAGATACTATAATGTCTTCTACCGAAAGAAATTTTGGTCAAAAATTTGTTGGCCTTCGCACAAGGCCATCATAGAGAACAAATTTTTGAAAAAAAATTAATAAATCTGGCCTTTTTTATCGAATTTGCTCTCTTAAACGCCGCATAACGCTAAAATAATATTCTTTATTTGCTGTTTGACCTTCCGGCAACAATTATGACTGAGCAACACCGCGATAATTAAAGAAAACGGTCAACATGACTTTGACTTTTGATCGACTTTGGCGTGGTTTCTTCGGGGTCGGCTTAGTTGGAAGGTGCCACACCGAAGCTTGTTGACTAGTTTGCATGTCAAACCAGTAAACCCACGTCTCATTACCAGTAACAATGCGTTTCATGAATGTTGGGTCGGAGTTGACTCTTATGTTTTTGGCGAAAATTCAGGTCTTCTGAGACTATCAGAGAAGAAAAATGTTTCATAATCACTGGGGGATTATTTAAAATAGTACGGATTGACTCGTGAGATACAGAAAATTCCCTCCTGGACCCACGCAGCGCCGGAAACGTGACAGAAACCATGCCTGTTACATGTTGCATGCTCGCTTGCATGCTGCATGCTTGCTTGGATGCTGCATGCAACATGCAACAGGCAGAGACCCTGTTTGTGACAATAACAAGATTGTTTTTTTGTTTCACCCGCATTATTTTTGTGTCTTGTCACTCGATAAAATGTTATTTTTGGTAATAAGTTTTATATTTAATATTCTAACATTAAACTTTATTTGAAACAAAAATCGATGATAAAAATTTCTTCAAAGTAGATTATTCTATGAAATGATAATATGAGAAACAATTTATGTGATACGAAAATCGATGAAACAATTAGCTATGAAACAACGCACAATAAAAGATCAAAAACTATTTATTTTATTTCAACTTTTAATTTTTGCACCGATGATGATAGATGAATGGAAACACTTTGGGAAATGAAATAAAAAAATCCGGCCAAGTGCGAGTCGGACTCGCGCACCGAGGGTTCCGCACAAACCAAAATTACTGAAAAGAATAAATAAAAATGTGTGTTATAATATAACTAAAATGTAAGGTTTTCGGAATTTTCCTGTATATATGCTATAAAACATTGTTGCATGCCAAATTTCAAGATTCTAGGTCGACTGGAAGTACCCTTTAGGTTTTGTTTCCCTTGAGAGTAGTTATGCCAAATTTCAAGATTCTAGGTCGACTGGAAGTACCCTTTAGGTTTTGATTCCCTTGCGAGTAGTTGCGAGTTTGAAAATATGCGGCTTAAATTGCTGTTTCTTTCGATTGCGTTGACATAGAAGTTTGAATTTGTTACAGCTTAAAGGTATTATAAAATTAAGTATCTGATATGAATTTCAATTTAATACCTCTACGCGTTCATAAGGAAAGGGATAGTAAGTTTAAAATTATTAAAAATATTTTTATTATATGATGTAACCAAAAATTGACTGTTCTCGCAATTTTTTCTCTATCTATGCTATAAGACGTTGCTTCGTACCAAATTTCAAGATTCTGAGTTCACGGGAAGTACCCTTGTTCTTCTTGTTACCATGTAGGTTTTGATTCCCTTGCAAGTGTCGAAAATATACCGAAATTTGCGGCATAAACGGCTGTATCTTTTGATTGCGTTGGCTTAGAAGTTTGATTTTTTCACAGCTCTAAGGGACAGTAGACTTGACTATTTGACATAAATTCCAGTTTGATAACTTCACGCGTTCCTGAGAAAAACGTTCTTGACAGACAGACAGACGGATGGACAACAATGTGGGATTATAAGGGTTCCGTTTTTTCCCTTCGAGGTACGGAACCCTAAAAAGCATGAAAACTATCAATTATTTGAAATAATCATATTTATTGAATGTATCTATTTAATAAATTTTTCATAAAACAAATTCCAGACATGTAGCGCGTATCGCTGCACTCCAATATAAGAAACCTGAAAAAAAATATATACGGTTGAAATTAGTTCCCGAGATCAATATTGCCAATCTTTTACTTTTTTAACATTGAACTGAAAATTTTGTGCTAACAATAAAACAGGATATTTTTTTTGCATTTGGAACCCAACCACTCCAGCAAGAAAAAACTAGATCAAAGAAGACTCAATCTACATACATCGCTTTAGTGTGCTTTTTCGAGGAAGCAAGCTGCCACTAACGCTCCCCTTTCACATCCAGCTTCTCCGTCGCTCACAGCTTTGTCTTGAACTGCAAATCGGCAAAAGAATAAAATTATAAAATCAGTTTTATGCGAGTTTCAGTACAAAAACAAATTAGATCAGGACCCGCACCACTACCGTACTACTACCACTTTAATGACAGTTCGGTGTGGGACCGAAATAGAGCTATAGCTCCATCTCTATCAGTTTGAGCGAATTGATAATAACCAAAAAAAGCATTCAGTTACTTCTAGATATTCAAAGCATAAGTAACCATGTCCGTTTCATTTTAATAAAATGTTATTCTGATTTTAGACCAGTTTGTCGGAAACCTGAGACAACTCTAAATTATACATTTTGAGACCAGTGAAAACAAACAATAACTCTAATACCTGTCTTGCATTTTTCTGCGGAGTTCTTGAATTTAGCGAATCTCATATCATTCGTAGACATCTTTTTAAGACCAGCCAGGCCTGCGTCTAGATCGTATTGACCTTTGTCATTAAGCTGTATAAAGAAAACACATTTATATCAAATAATTAAAGATGTTCAGTCAAAATACTTATAATCTTTATTTTGTGAAAGCTGAGAATGATTAAATAATCAAGTATCTTGACTTACTACACGAGTTTGCAGTCATTGTACCGATGATCGTTTCGGTTAATGGACTAGTAGTAATAGCAAAGAGCCTCGATGAACATCTTAGAATGCTCTCATTGCGCGGGGGGCATGTGGCGGGTCAAGAGCTTGATTAAAAAATCATTACTCCTACACCCATATTTTAAGAGCCTTCCCAAATCCATTTTTAACTAATTCGACCTTTTGTTGCCATGACAACAATTGAAAACACCCACCAAAACGTCTACTAACTATAAACTACCTCCCTGCCAATATCAAGTTTGTAGCACAAAAGATTAAGGAATTTGCGAGAGCCCTTAGACCTCCTTAATCCGGCCCTGTCGCAAAATCCATACGTCTACTAACTATATTATTCTTTTTTTTTGTTTTTTAAATTTGTCAGTATTTCAGAATAATTAACAGTACAGGGAATAAGAAATAATCGAATAAACGTTTGAGATTTTTTGTATGTGTTTTTTGTATTTCTTCTCTTGAATTTGACGAGGTTACAAAACAACACCTTGTTTATGTGAAATAAAAAAAAAATTGATTGAATAGGTTGAATTTTCTAAGCAAGCGTGCTTCACCCTAGGCCGCATCATCGCTTCACATCAGGCGAGTTGCGGCCAAACGCAAGCCAATTTAGATTAAAAAAAAAAAACACTTACAAGACCAATTTTCTTGAACAAACATCCATAGAAACAAGCGTCTATCAACGCTACGTCCTGTGCTTTCATAGAGGCCTCCAAATCATCATTTGAGAGTCCTAGTTCCTTTAAACACTCTTGTTCGAAGGGCTTGAAGTCTTCACGGCAAGAAACGTCTCCATCGGCCTTTTAACACAAGAAAAAATATTATAATTTATATAAAATAACATCACCCCTGTTATTCACGCCTGTCTGTTGTAATTTTGACATTCAAAAAGTGCTGATTATCAGCCTAGTTTGAATAAATGACTTTTGATTTTGATTTTTTGATTTTGATTTCCCAAAGGGATAAGCAGAGATGTAGGTACCTAATAGTAAACCCACATTTCGGCAATTATGTTTAAGTCCTATAACATAGGGAGCGAGCCTATTGCCATCAACCAGGCACAAATCCAGACTCTGTGGCTGCTACTGAGAAATTCCTAACTAAAAAAAACCAATAACAATTTACCCGCTTTTTTTAATATTAAATTTAAATTACATACAATTTACTAATGTGGTATATATAAATATAAATGCATAATTCAAATAAATTAATGTAAAATTTTCACGCTGAAAGTAATGACAGAATAACAGACCTGTATACTTATCTTTTAGAACCTTCCTGTACCTTATTATTAAAACAAATAAATGATTTTGATTAGATTTCGACCTGGGAATCGAACCCAGGACTTCATGCTCAGCAGCCATATTACCAGTTCCTGCATAAACACTTAGCTCAGATACTTACAAAAACGCTGTTTAAGGTCAAAGCAACAGCACACAGAACAAGACAAGTAAACTTAGACATATTGTTCTCTTTAGTTTCACACTACTAATCCTTTGAAGCTTCAACTGTTTGTGCTGTTAATACCCACTTGACGTCTTTTTATATACCAACCTAATTACCCAAAACTGAAGTAATTGGACGTGACATTATTATAATAATTGCCTCGCTAAATAAAATGCCCAATTTGCACGTATTTTATAAATTCTGGCAACAATTTTGAAAAACCTTGTAATCGGAAAATAATTATACCCACTGTGTAAATGGTTAAAACTTTACATACCTACCCTACACAAAAACATCTCGGTGGCTTGCGCTCACAGAGTACCTTATATGTATACGAGTTTGGAAACTCGCGCAGTTTCAATACTTGCTGTCGGTATATAAAATACTCTTTCTTTGAACTACGTAGGTGTTATCATTAATCACTACAAAACCGATCACAAAGGATGTATTTTTTGCTTAGAACCAAAACAAAACAGTGCAGAACTGTTATATGAAATCTCATTATTGCACAGTTTTTCATTACTGCACTGTTTTTAATTGTTTATCCATACTAATATTATAAATGCGAATGTCACTCTGTTTGTTTGTTTGTATGTTTGTTTGTTATCTTTTCACGACTAAACGGCTGATCGGATCTTAATGTAATTTGGCAAGAAGATAGATTTCAACCTGGGGAAGGACATAGGGTATATATCATCACGCTACGACCAATAGGAGCGGAGCAGCAATCAAAAATGTTGCGGAAACGGGGAAAATGTGACGCAGACGAAGTTGCGCGGGGCAGCTAGTTTTGATATAAATTTACCACCGAGGTTTAATGTCTCCCATTAAGTTTGATATAAAATGCAGTGTATTCGATCAAAAAGATCTGTCTGAAAATAAAAATCGGCTGAATAAAACCAAAATGGTGAAAAAAAACAAATGGCGCGCATTTTGTACCATTGTAAAACTTTGATACTTCTTATTTAGCAAAAAATGTTTTAAAAATAGAAATAGACAGCGATAGCGATATAAAATCAACTCCAGAAAGTATGAAAACAGCTGCAAATGTAGTTATTAAACGAGACAATAAAAGCAGTAGTACTAGAATCAAAGTATTTATTAAAATAACAATTACAGTCTGTTAGTAGACCTAGGTATTTATAGTACATTGTGTATTAGGCCTGAAACTGCGTTAAGCGGGCGCCCGCGCGGTTCCATACAAAAACGCTCCGACGCGGGGACCTGCGCGGGCGTCCGTCGCGGGGAGGCGGGCCCCGCATCCAAGTTAAATTTAAGTTCCCTATCAACATGGCTACAGGCACACCGTTAAAATTGAGTTAGCTACACTGCCTAAATAAAATAATCCAGCCTCCGAGACAGGTACCCGCGACCAGGACCGTCGTGTTCCCACGGAGCCCACCCGGCCTGTCCACGCGCGTGGACACGCGTCGGTTCCCTGTCGCGGGCGCCCGCTTAACGTAGTTTCAGGCCTTAAGGGCGGTAAGTAAGGAATTACGATCGAGGCTCCAGTAGAAGACCGAAGTCGAAGACTGAGGGCTTTCTGACTCGAGGTTCGTAATTCCCGTACCGCCAGTGAAACATACAATGTTTTTCATCACATTTGCGAGTTAATAATTATGATTTTAGACAAGTCAGCACAAATATTATTACGAAATACGTGAACTGATTTTTAAGCGGATGGCGGGCTGTTTGCCCACACCAAAGATTATACAAATGTTTCGTTCAGATACGTTAAGGAAAAATCTTGGTATACAGCCATGGCCATGACGGACTGTAAAAAAATAAAATAATTTCGACGTTTTGATACAAAAAACTATCGATTATTTAGGTTTTAGAACATTAGTTGAGTATTTAAGTAACATGTAGCGAGATTGAATGAAATTCCTGTTTAGATAATAAATTAAGACAATTTTTCAAATCAAATCAAATCATTTATGGGTAATATCAAAAATAATTGTACATTCAGACATGCTGAAATGTCCATGGTAGGTCCTATCGAAATAATGCGTATATTTTATAAAAACAGTTATGATACGTATACATTCAGAATTAGAGATGAATAATATGAATTTCAGAGCATAATAAAGCATATAGTTTTTAAAATACACATTATTGTTTGGGGGTATATCACATTTCTCCCATGTAAATAATGATGTCCTCGAAGACTTGTGCGTTACAAAAATGCCTCTAGTTTTTTTACGTGCTACAATCTCATTAATTCAAGCTAAAAATGAACTTCAGTATTATAAAGGCTATCTAGATCCTGCTTTATTTTTTAAAAATTATAAAGAAATAGATAATTACCTTAAATCAAATCCGCGTCCACAATTTTTGTCATTTTTGTTATTCTATTTTGTAACACCAATATTTGGTCTTTTTTAAAAAGTGGAATCGGCAACACGATGTTTTTTGTTAGCAGCTAATCACGTAGCACTAACTAGTGACAGTCGGCCATTTTGCAACATGCGTTTTTCTGAGTGCAGTGTGCCTAAGTCAGTGGTGAATTTTTTCAACAATAATACTTTCCTTTTGTGTGCTGGTCTGTTCAGCACCTGGTAAGTTATTTATTTACTTTTAGACCATTTAAATATTGTATTACTCTCGTCTAAATCAAAAATAAAGAACAATTTAATCTAAGCAGCTGTATTGATTTTTAATTCGTTCGAGATTACATTCAACACGTGTTTTATATTCCTTTTTGTTACAATTTGTTACAAAGTTTTGTTACGTAACAAAAATGAGTTAACAAAAAGAAAGTAAGGATGATTTTATACTGCTTTTATTTTATATATATATATTATGTTTTTTTTTATATATATTTTATACGTCACACGTGTAGTTTATTACCAAAAAAAAATCTAGCAATGCTTTCACCTTACCTACTAGTAATAATAGGAATAGTAAATGAAAGGAAAGTATCAATTTACTAATTTTATTTTATAGTTTTACTCGTGTTTACCCAACTTGTTTCAACCGGCCGTGCCATGACCGCTGTGTTTTGAGTTCATGTCTAAGATCTGTATGAGATTGAAACTAATACTTATGGCAAATAATTAATGAATACGTTAGTAAAATGTCTAATCCTACCTGACATCAAATTAATCATGTCTCCCGAAATTTTTTAAATGGGTGAATTTCCCAAATGACTTATTTTTTTGTCTTCGGTGAAATTAGTATTTGAAAAAAGGAATATCGTTCTGAATTATATTTTTTAGTATTTAATAGGTAGTTATTGGGTTGTGGCAAAAATATAATTTGCCTAGGACTATTTACAAAGGTTGAAATAAATTCATAAACCTCTATTTTTTTCAAATCGGTGCTGTCCCTCTACTTTTTTTACAAACAAAAAAGCTTATACACTAATAGACATAAGTAAGTTAAGTATATAACTTATTCTATTTTATAGAATATTAGTTTTGTTATTAATATATAGCATATTTTATTACATAATTAACGATTGTTATTACTGAGAGGCACAAACGTACCTGTCCTGCAAAATGTTCTCATATCGCTGGACAAAAGTAATTTAAACCTAACTTTACATCGACGAGTCCGACAGCGTCCCCACCCCAATTTTATTTTCCTCGTTAGTGTGTGCTAGTGCGCAGTCAGGACGGATTTGTGTCAAATCGCTGCATATTCTCGCAAATAACATAAGTACGCCATTTCAGTTGCTCCCGGACAATTATTTTATAGTATCGGTGGTTGCATTTTTCTAGTGTAATGAGTAGTTTTATTTTTGTTGTTTGGTTCTAACACAGGTAGTAAGTAAATTAGCTTCATTGACTGTTATTGAATTTATCCTAGATATTATGCATTTTTTCTAATTTTCGAAAAAGTGTATTATTTCTCACGTCGCTGTTCTCATATCGCTGTAATCGGTGGTCTTTATTACCACCGATGTGATAATTTACACCGAAAAAACCAATCGGTGTCTTATATCTAATATCGGTGTTTTGATTCATGATCAACGCACAGTTTTGTCACATCGGTGGATTACTTTATCATATCGGTAGATCATTTTATCATCTCGGTGATTCGTTTTAACATATCGGTAGATCCCGTGTCATTTCGTTAAGTAAAGTATAATACTATTACAAAGACAATGATGATAAAAATAATCCGTTTTTTAAATTCATAGTACCTATAGTAAATATAATAAAAAAGAAAGTATATATAATAAAATAGGTACATCATTTAAAAAAATATATTGCAACTGAATTTCTAAGAACTCAGTTCTCTTTGGATGTGATCTTCTTACATAAGACCCTTAGTTCAGGTCTTCAGTTCTAAGTCACCCTTGTAAAAATATATAGGTACCTACTAACTATTTCATTTTTTGATGTTCAAAGGGTGATAGATCATCATATCGCTGGATATGTACATCATTTCGGTGGATAAACTTATCATACCGGTGTACAGAAAAAAAAATCGGTGCCGGTTTGTCATATCGGTGGAAACCAGAATTCAAACTGAATTTTCTCCTTAGTCTTAAGTGATACGTTGATGATATTAAATTTGGGGATATGTGATATCTTAAAGATTACATTAAACCTGTAAAATATACAAAAAAAATATAAATGAAAAAGTTCACCGATATGATAAAAAAATGGCATTTGTTGAAATTTACCCAAATACGAAAATAATATGTATATAAATAATATTGCTATGTTTTTTCTAAAGTTCGCTTTTAATCCCAGATAGTAATCTAAGATTTGTTCTAGAAAAAATGCCCATGACACCTGTAGAACGACAACGCAATTACTGAGAACGACTGAAACAAAACGATCCCGAAAAATATGAAGAAATTCGTAAAAGAAACTTGGAAAGAATGTGTGTTTGTGATTTAAAAGTTTTTATCAAAAGCTGTTTTTTTTTATTATTATTATGTTCAGATGAACCTATCCAAGTTGTATCTAACTAGTTGAGTTATTATGTGATTGATCATAAAAAATAAAAAAAAAACGGAAACCTATTTTGTTTTGATCATAGTGTGAAATTGCCCGATTAGTTCCTTTTTGTTTCCTTTTTGTAACACTTTTCATTTTTGTAACGAAATTCATTTTTGTTTCTTTTTGGTGACTGTACAATTTATTTTGATATTACCCTTATTTGCATCGAATGTAGGTAATATACAATAATGTTTTTATAAAATTTAGTTAGCCGGGTACATTCTGCCTGAGTTTTGGCATGCAAAATTTAACAAATAATGTCAGTATCAATAAAAATTATTAAGCACAAAAAGTAGATTTCAAATAATGTCATTAATATTAAATTGCTGGAATGTCATACACAGGCTCATAATAGAAAAATAAAACAAATAAGATAATCACATTACGAATAACATAATTTCTGTATCAAAAAATAAAAGGGTAAAATAATGAAATAGAAAATTAGATGTAGTTCTGTTGAAATGTCATACAAATGTCATTCAAAAAATCACTTATTATTCAATAAGTGATTTTTTGAATGACATTTGTATAACACTTCTGTATCAAAAATGGCTTAAGTTTATTTTTAAATTGTCGGAGAGTGTAATTTTTTAAACTGTCTGGTAATTTGTTAAATATGATTGGACCCATGCAGAGTACACTCCTCCTCAGCAGTGCTGTTTTATAGTTATAAAACAGCCACAACACACCGGTAGTTACCGGTACTTGAAAGGTTTTTGTATTTGCTTCTCACAGGACCTTTTTGGCATCCGAGAACTTAGCAAATAGTGCTTTATTTAATTTCACAAAAATTGCCATTTCTAAAATATACAACGACGGAAAAGTTAGAATTTTCAAAGATTTAAACGAAGGTTCACAGCTATCTCTAGGTTTAATACTACACATAGCTCTAACACAACGTTTCTGGGCTCTAAATATGTTATCACTAAGAGTCAGTTCACACCGAGACGCGACGCTGCGCGCACCTTGAGAATTCAGAATACGTTGCGCAACGTATTCTGAATTCTCACAACGAAATGTGTATCTTTTCGTGTAGTAAATAAAGTTATATTTTGAATCGCTCTTTTAAGGTGTGCGCGCAGCGTCGCGTCGCGTCGCGTCTCGGTGTGAGCTGACCCTTTGGCTGCAATTACCCCAAAAAATTATTCCAAACTTCAAGACCGATGCAACTAAACCATGGTATGCTACTAAAGCAGTCTAATTTCTTTCAACTTTTTTCGACAGATGATATGCCCATATTCATTTATTATCTTCGTTAGGTACCCTTGACTGCGAACATTTTACTTTAATAAGCGTTGAACCCTATTTTATTGCTCACGTTCGGACAGGGTTAAACAATATTAGGAACATATGCTGCAGTGCTTAACTTTTTGCACACCTCTTCTGCTTGCGGTTTCCATGTTAATTGATCGTCCATATAAATTCCTAAAAATTTCGCGACCTTGGTTTGATTAAAAACTTGTCCATTGTACTGTACATTGACGGTCGGTGGAATTTTACGTTGGTGAAAGTGCATCACATTAGTTTTAGGTATGTTTATTACCAGGTTGTTTTTTTCAATTGCGTGTAAACTCCTTGCTTGAACTTGACCTGTGTGCTGTGCTATAAATTAAAAAAAAAATACTTGCCGCCCTTGGGTTTTATAAGGGGCATTACGGCCAAGCTAACCTCTGTTCTGACACTGTTAACGTGCAAGTGTGATGAAATAGTATATTGTGTATTAAGGGCGGTAAGTAAGGAATTACGATCGAGGCTCTAGTAGAAGCCCGAAGTCGAAGACTGAGGGCTTTCTGAGCCGAGGTTCGTAATTCCCGTACCGCCCGTGAAACATACAATGTTTTTCATCACACTTGCGAGTTAATAATTATGAATATACACAAGTCAGCACACATATTATTACGAAATACGTGAACTGATTTGCGGATTGCGGGCTGTTTGCCCACACCACAGATTAAACAAATGTTTTGTTCAGAAACTTTAAAGGCAAAATACTTACCTAGATATATACAGCCATGACGGAGTGTAAAAAAATAAAAATTTCGACGTTTGGATACAAAAAACTATCGATTATTTAGATTTTAGAACATTAGTTGAGTAGTTAAATAACATGTAGCGAGATTGAATGAAATTCCTGTTTAGATAACATTTTAAGACAATTTTTCAATTGCGTGTAAACTCCTTGCTTGATGAACTTGCATGACCTGTGTGCTGTCAAGCGGTGCTGTAAATTAAAAAAAAATTACTTACCGCCCTAGGGTTTTATATGGGGCATTACAGCCAAGTTCACCTGTATGTTATGACACTGTTTACGTGCAAGTGTGATGAAATAGTATATTGTGTATTAAGGGCGGTAAGTAAGGAATTACGATCGAGGCTCTAGTAGAAGCCCGAAGTCGAAGACTGAGGGCTTTCTGAATCGAGGTTCGTAATTCCCGTACCGCCCGTGAAACATACAATGTTTTTCATCACATTTGCGAGTTAATAATTATGAATATACACAAGTCAGCACACTTATTATTACGAAATACGTGAACTGATTTGCGGATGGCGGGCTGTTTGCCCACACCACAGATTATACAAATGTTTTGTTCATAAACTATAAAGGCAAAATACTTACCTCGGTATATACAGCCATGACGGAGTGTAAAAAAATAAAAATTTCGACGTTTGGATACAAAAAACTATCGATTATTTAGATTTTAGAACATTAGTTGAGTAGTTAAATAACATGTAGCGAGATTGAATGAAATTCCTGTTTAGATAACATTTTAAGACAATTTTTCAATTGCGTGTAAACTCCTTGCTTGATGAACTTGCATGACCTGTGTGCTGTCAAGCGGCAGCACCGCTCTAAATTAAAAAAAATTTACTTACCGCCCTAGGGTTTTATATGGGGCATTACAGCCAAGTTCACCTGTATGTTATGACACTGTTTACGTGCAAGTGTGATGAAAATTAAAAAAAAAAATACTTACCGCCCTAGGGTTTTATATGGGGCATTACAGCCAAGTTAACCTGTATGTTATGACACTGTTTACGTGCAAGTGTGATGAAAAATCAATTACACACTTTTTGTTGCGATATTCCCGGAGAAAAACTGTTACGCTGTATAATGGTTGTTTAAAATGTCAAATGTCATGGGGGTGGTCAAAAATTTCAGAACACCAACTATTACCTAGTTTTATTCATTTTACACACATTTTTCACAAATGTGGAACTCTCCACATTTGTGAAAGTTGTCTTCTATGAACCGCTACACCAATTAATGAAATAATAAGGGTGGCCTCCCAAACAAGTAAGTCTGGGTTGTTTATTTTTGTACGCATATGGATATATGTGTGGAATGCGTACCGAAGTTTCTTGAAAAATGATATCGAGGATTCTATAACACTTTTTCTCAGTGTTTGGTCAGATATTCCTATAAGAAGCTGTAAAAATTGCGCACTCTCCATCTAATTTTAAAGTTTAAAAACAGGTTGCATGTTTGTAAGTTTTAGCGATTTGTTTGAAAAATATTTGATATTTACTTTGAGAAGTGAGACTTTTTCGGGAAGCAGTAACTTTGTTTCTCACTTCCATAATTCGAAAAACCAATTTAGTTTTTCTGTTGTAAATCGACCTAAAAATTATGGTTATTAAATTGTTGTTTGTTGCTACGGAACCCTTAGTGTGCGACTCGCACAGGCCGATTTTTGCTATAGGTATAAAAATATTGTGTGCACTTTTGGAATGATTGCGCCAAAAAATTGTTAGTTTGTTTTCTTTCTTTACCAACAGCTTTGCCAGCCCTATAGGGTGAGAAGGCAGAAAGATAAGAAAAAAAATTATATATTTAAAAAAAAAAAAAGTTATTTTCCTCATTTCTAGTAGTTTGTTTTTTGGACGGCTTTTCCAAAAAAATAATTAAATTGAGGTCTTGCAATTTTACTAGTTTTACATTCTAACTAAAACTTATTTAGAGATCATCATTTCATCAACATAGTTTAGCACAAATAAAAAGTTAATGGCCGAATAGATAACCCTCCATTTTTTTAAGTCAGTTAAAAGTAAACTAGAGAGGGAGTTAAGACTACGATTTACGGATGCAGCTGAAATTCTTCAATGAATCTAAAATTCAATAACAACCTCAGAAATGTTGCTCAGTTCGGTTAGATTTAAAAAGAATATTCATGCTTAAGTAGGAGTAATCTCATTAATTTGTCGAACTCATTGAAAGAAAATTCTAACAATTAAAATAACAATAGCGAGGGAAGCGAGCTCGAAAATTTAAGCATTCCACTCCGAATAAGTTAACTTTTCTTTTGATGATTATTCGGACATAATGTTATTTTGTCCATTAATAGCAGCCAATTTTAAGAACAATATACAGGACTAACGCTGCAAGTGCTAGCGAAGCGAGCTTAAAGCTACATCAATACCACATAAGAATAACTTGGTTTATTTATCCAAAAACGATAAAGACCAAAGATAACCTAGACTGTAAGAGCGAGCGACGCGAGATCGAAAATGTTGGCACCCTGCCTCTAACAGCTTAATTTTGAGATCAATATGTCTACCTACATGCTCGATTTTGGCAAACTTGTATATAATTTGCCTTGTAGGACCTAGGGGCAAGGGGTACCGCCTTATTTATTTCAGCTTCAAAAAAAAAATCGTTCGATTATGCGAAAATCTATAAGGAGGCAAAAAAAAACTTTGAAAGCGAATAAGTTTATTACTAAAATAATTTCATTTTTTGAAAGCTCTTTGTGTTTTAATTGAACCCTCTAAAGCTCGGTATTTTTCCAGAAGCAAGCTGCCAGCAGCGCGCCCCTCTCGCATCCAGCTTCACCGTCAGTAACAGCTTCATCTTTTACTGAAATTTATAAAAAAAAAACACTCGTCAAAAACCGCCTAAGTGCATGTCGGACTCGTGCACAAAGGGTTCCGTATTACCAAACAATATAATAACAATAGTTTTAACGCTCATATATAGGCTTAAATCAAACTCAACAGTAAAACTAAATTGGTTTTTCATATTATGTTAATGATAAAAACAAAATTACTGGTATTTTCACGAAAAAGTCTATTATCTCAAAAGCAATATCAAATCTTATTCAAACTAATTATTATTTTTTTAATCTCAACTTTCTTCCTCTTTCTTTAAAAAATAAAGAAGGGGGTATTTACAATCTCACGACACTTTTGTGTAGCAGTGCATAAAAGACACCTGCTCTATAAATTTGTTTCGTTTTCCATCGGCAACACAATTTTATCTGCTTACCTTTTTTTCAACCATGTTGGGGTAAGTTTCAAGATTAACCGGTTGCAGCTGAATACTACCACTGAATATACTGATCCCTTGATAAGACTAGTTGTCACCGATTTGCGAGCTACTGACGATCTGTAACGACTGTCAAAGATTTTCAAATGACAGCCGGGACCAACGGCTTAATCTGCTTGCTCGCATTCAACCAACCAATCTCGAATTTTTAACTTAAGTAACTCAGGCTTCCTTATTATATAAGGAAGCCTTAGTTAGTAGCTTGGAACCAGCCCTCAAGATATGAGAGTCAAGAACATGATGACTTTATAAGCTCGAGTGAGGGACAAGCGTCCGGTTTATCTGTAGAATTATGCTTATCATGGACAAATATACCAAATTAGGTTTATACCAGATGCGCATCCTTTCTTCATTTTTCCTAGTAAGGCGATATTGTCAGCATTTTGTAGCAACTTCTTCGTGATGGTCATGAAGTTGTTCAGATCGAATTGGCCTTTATCATTCAGCTGTAAAAGCAAGTACAGTTATTTAAAGTGAAGTTAAGTACTAGATAATTACATTATTCGATTTTATTCAAGTTTTAATTCAAGCGAAACTAAGGCTGGTCGGCAATTGTAACGAGAGAGAAGTCTACACATAAACAACATATTGCACAAAAATAAAACCATCTTGAAATATAGAGTAGAAAATACTCACAAGTCCAATTTTCTTGAAATAGCAACCCCAGTAACAGGCGTGAATCTTCGAAAAGTCGCCTGTCTTAGCAATTGTTTCCAAATCGTCTTGTGTAATTTGAAACTTAGTTTTGCACTCGTCTATTAACATGCTGAATTCCTCAGCGGAACCCGAATTATTATTTTCTTCAGCCTTAAAATATAAAAAAGCTTTTAAAATAGAGGCAAAGTTAAATATAACCCTTTTGCTAATAGAACTAGTTAGGTGAGTACAAACAAATAAATATAATTTCTTATTTTACATTTTTTTTACCTAATTCTAATAAAAATTTTTTTTTTTTTTTTTTTTTTTAACTTTAATTTCAATTTCTTCAAACTCATGATTTGGATGTTGAATTGGTTTAGAAATTAATCTCTTAAGATTTATCCCCCTAATTTCTAATTCTAATAATATTTTATCTACTGAAGCATCTTTGAAATATTTTGTTTCAACGGTTGTTTCGGGAGGTTCCTGCACCGAATCGGGCGGGAGGAAACGCCCGGGTGTTACCATCGCGAGGATTGGCCGGAGGACACGGTGGAGCACACCGTGGAGCTCTGCCCCGCTTGGGCTGAGCACCGCCGTGTTCTCGTAGCGGCGATTAGCGGCGGTGACCTCTCGCGTCCGGCCCTGGTTCAATCCAGAGGGAACGGGAAGCCGTCGCCTCCTTCTGCGAAGCAGTCATGCTAGCGAAGGAGGTGGCGGAACGTGAGAGGGAGAGAACCTCACGTCCCAGCCACCGCGGGAAACGCACCGGGCGTCGGGGGGCATCCAGTGGCCCCCGGCCACCGTAGGCGCGAGCCTGTGGACGGTGAGTAATGGGCTAGCTCACCGACGTCCGTCGGAGTGGGAGAAGTCATTTGATGATTTCCTATCCGCAAAAAAAAAAAAAAGGTGAGTACAAACTATAGCTGCTTACATTAACACTGTTTATGCTAACAGCCACGAGACACAATACGAAACGAGCAAACTGAGACATGCTGTATTTTTCAGTGTCGTTACTGCTTCGTCTGTTCTGAATGCCTACTTTACACCTTTTATATACATGTACATGATAAAACTGAAATAATTGGATGTGATGTTATTACCATAATGGCACACTGGCTGTAGATCCAGTTTCGTAACTTTCCCGATTCGCCAACTAAACAAAACACGTAGGTACAAAGCAAGTGAGTTAGAGCGAGTTTTCGTTACTATTTTAATCTTCATCCATGTGTCCCGTTTCGCCAACTAACTTCAGTACTTTTATCGTAAGTAGGTTGTACACAGAACTTGTTTGCACAGATGGAACTGTTTCTTAGAATTAATTGTTCTTTTATATTGTCAATGAACTTTTTACTTAAATACCACCTTGAATTTGTGCATGTCTAGTACTTTTTGTTGGGTATCACCAAAAATACTGTTCCGATTTTAAACGAAATTTCAAACACTGTTTCAATCTTTCAAGGTTTATAGCGGAGAGCTGGAGGTAAGCTTAAGCCGTAACTCGTAAGTGCCAGAGAAAGTTTAATAACATTTAAATATTGTTTATTTTTTATATATGTAAGTGCAGTTTGTTTTAGTTTTATTGGAACTACTTGTTTACTTAATTATGTAATTCATTTGTCGTTGTCATTCTGGTGTTTTTTTGTCATCTATGGAAGGTTTGTTTTTATGTTTTTTGGATATTAAAGGTACGTTAAAAATAAATAAGAGCTTACAGAATATTAATTGTGGTAATCTTAGTTGTTGTCATGAGTCCGAATCGTAATTAATGGCAAAACGAGATTCAATTCAAGAAGATCAAAATAGTTCTGAAACGGCACTTTTGTGATACTATTTTGTTTAGTTGGCGAATTGCGAAAGTTACGAAACGGGATGTAGCTGTCTCACTTAGCTACGAGTAATGCTCTATTTTCAGCTCTTTTTTTTTTAAATATTATCCACAAAATTACAGACACACACATACCAATATTTCGCAATCATGCCTTATGAACACAATTTAAATACTGAATAATTGAGGACCAATATTTCGCAATCGTGCCACATGATCATAAATAAAGACCAAAAATTATTCGATATTCAGAGAAACAAAGAGTTTTCGCTGCTATAGCTCTACACATAAATGGGACTGTTTAAAGCTACTTATCTTGGGAATTTCTGGTCCCACTTTTTTATTCCAGTTTTTTTATCAGAAAGTGTAAAGTGAAGGGATTGCAGGCTGTTTTTTGTGTCATTGATGTTGAAAAGTGCTGATTTTCTGCTAATTTTAAAAGAGTATTTGCGATATAAATGCGTTTTGGCGACTCAATGATTGCTCAGATTGTTTAATTTAATGAGGAATGTGCTGGAAGCTGGCAATGATGTAGGCAATATATTAAGTGAATAAAAACTCGAAATATTTGTGAATTTGCACTATTTAATATTTTCGTAACCACTAAATTAAAATTCCTCTTATCTCTTATCGCGCGCTGCATTTCAACTGTTCTGTTAACCAGAAAAAAACTATATTTATTCACAAACCAAAACAGCAACGATGACGCCTACCCATCCCCCAAAAATGTTAACCATTCGTAATTCCAATTTACTAATAGGTGTGGTAAGTGAAGACGTTATAGGAATACCTACAGAGAAAAAGAAATTAACGCACATAATCTATTTTTAAGTCCTGGTATGTAGTTTACTTCAGCCTAAATGCCCGCGTCTTTTCCATGAAGCAATTGGCCACTAGCGCGCCCCTCTCACATCCAGCTTCCCCATCCTTCACAGCTATGTCTTGTACTAAAGAGTAACCAAAAAAAAAAACTTTAACTACACAAAAAAAAAACAAGTTTTTGATACATATAGATGAACAGCAATTTAATACAACAATAACTCGACATGTGTATGTACGGAGAATTTTCATATATATCATATTTCCAGATGTTGCTTTCTGTGATTTTTTTATTTAGATCTCCAAAATGATACAAAACAACTATAATGTATCTGACATTATAGTTCAAAATCATACAAAAGGTTCTTTTTAGTTTGTTCCTTCAATTACAGGAGACCACACCATGCAAATATAACTAACTGTTAGCACAAATATTAGGAAAAAAAAATGTAGGCCTGTCTGAACATAATAGCATATCCATATTAGCCGTTGCGATTGGTAGACTGAGAAACGCGGGACCTGCTTAGAAATATATCTACACCATGGACATTACGAATATTCTAAAGAAAAAAGTTTTATACCTGATTCGCATTGTTTCGCTACAGCTTCTATTCCGGTGAATGCTTCATCATCATTAACCAACTTTCTGTAGGTGGCCAGCCCGGTTTTCAGATCATACTGACCTTTGTCATTGAGCTGTTTTGAAGAAATTAAATTATTTATTTGCAAAAATTGCAATAAACAAACAGGGCGGAAGAGACACCGATGCCGATGCGAAGGGTGACCACGCATTCAGTACATCAGTCTTAACACCCCCACAGGTGAGTGTTTTTTTTTTTATATCCAACAAAAAAATTCGGTGTCGATTCACCGCTGCATCGCACCTATAAAATGTCAGCCTAACGATCATAGTGAGTAATAGAATTATCATCTCTATTTGCGCTATATATTTATTATATTTTGGACTTAAAACAGTTATAAGAATTGTATAAAGACATGAAAGGTAAAAAACTCAAAAGGGTTAAGATCAGTAGCAAACTAGCAGTTCAAACACTTACAATTCCGAGTTTCTTGAAGTAGCAGCCCCAGAAACAGGGATCGATACCTGACAAGTCACCTGCCGCTGAAGCCGCAAACATTTCAGTTCCTGTAGTTCCAAATTCCTCGGAGCATTCTTTTGGTAAGTTTTCAAAGGCGCTTCCAGAAGGAGCATTCTGTGCTTCAGCTACCTTTTTACACATAAGAAAAACGAATGAGTAAGAGAAAGGAAACGAAGCGACTCGTAAAAATTAAATTATTAAAAACGAATATAATTACTAAAAATGTAATCTACAGAAACACCTCTGCCAGTCTACTTACGGGCAAGATTGCATTGAAAATTGTACTTACATTAGTACTTCTTAAACACACAACCACCACACAAAATACAAGACAAGTTAATTTAATCATGGTGATTTTCAGCTTTTGAATCTCCTAATCCATAGAAGCTGCAAGTGTATATGCCCAGACTATCAACGTAATGGTTTTTATATTAAGTAAAGGACATCAACAGACGCGATATAATTATCTTAATATCTCAACTACGCTACGCACAATGCTCAATTTGCTTACATTACCATAAGCATCCTATTTAAATTTTGTAAACAATTTTGGAAACTTCCATTGAAATAATTTGTGACCGAAAATTGCAACCGGAAAATAAATATACTTACGGCGATTTTCTATCAAATGACTTCATTGTCAGCAAAAAGCTGATGCCATAGTCATGGGCACATACATGTTATGTAGTTTGGTAGATCGGCCGGCGCCAATCTCAACTTGATAAATATAAGTAGGATTTAGGTATATTATTAACAGACTCCAAAAAAAGGAGGTTATCAATTCGATAACAATTCTTTTTCTACCTTTTGTAGTAAGCAACGACTTATTGTCGGGCCTACGCTGTCCTCCCATACTTAAGTACTAACGCTGTAACTTCAAATATTGTAAAACCAAATGATTTTAAGAGTAACCATGGAGTTTCTTGCCGATTCTTCTCCATAGGAAACGACCAACGCGAACCGTGCACTTATTAAAACGTCAACAAAAGGTTGTTGACGTTTTATAAGTGCCCATGTAGGCCTATGTAAAATAAAATATTTTGATTTTGATTAGTTGAGTATTTAAGTAACATGTAGCGAGATTGAATTAAATTTCTGTTTAGATAACAAATTAAGACAAATTTTCAAATCAAATCAAATCATTTATTCGCATCGAATGTAGGTAATATACAATAATGTTGTTATAAAATTTAGTGAGCCGGGTAAATTCTGCCTGAGTTTTGGCATGCAAAATTTGGGTTCATAATGGCTCACCTAAAGTTCTTTACCCGAAATTGTTCTTCCTAATGATTTGTAATCCGAATGATCACTCTTCCTAAAATTTTTCATCCTAAAGTTTTCAATTCATACTATTTGTAGTGCTACCGGCGATGTTCATAACACTCATGTTTCCGAAAATTGTAATTAATAATATCATTAATGTAAATATATTTAAACTCCTACTGTTTTTTATCATAACGCTTTTATCCCTAAACATAATTACCATAATATTTTCACTCATACTCAGAAATAAATATTTACCAAGTGTAATAAAATATACAGTGGGTAGAAGATGATAGTTATAGTGCCCCCACTATGCAAAAAATACTTAGAAAAATTTCGCGACCAATTTCGAGGTAGCGCTCGCCGGCCGCTGCTGCGGCACCGCTCGCTACGCTCGCTCGGCTCGCGCGTAGTTGGTCACAGTTCTAACCTAACCTAACCTATGGATATTTTGCAGGTACCTGCAAAGATATCCATAGGTTAGGTTAGGTTACACCGCTATAAATAAAATTAAAGAAGACGCTTTAATTAATAAAAAAGAAATCTAAACAAAAAAGATATGACTTTGAATAATAGTGTAAAAGATGGTAGTGTTGAGAAAATATAGTAAAACAAATAAAAGTATAATAGATGTTTATTGCTACTGACATTATGAAGTTGAATGCTTCGGAATTATGAACATTACAGACAGAGTAGTTAGGAATTGTGATTGTTATGATGAAAAATGTTAGGAAGAACATTTTCGGATTTCCAATTATCGGAGTTGAAAATTTAGGTGAACTTTGGCGCACCCGCAAAATTTAACATTAATAATGTCAGTATCAATAAAAATTATTAAGCACAAAAAGTAGATTTCAAATAATGACAATAATATTAAATTGTTGGAATGTCATACATAGGCTCATAATAGAAAAATAAAACAAATAGGATAACACAGACATTACGAATAATTGAATTTCTGTATCTAAAAATAAAAGGGTAAAATAATGAAATAGTTTTTTTTTTAGTTATTTTAACATAATTCTTTTTATTTTATTCGCAATGCTTACTAAATTCTAGTGGGTCATAGTCGATTGGAAGTGTGTACACGGCCTTTAGATATTGTTATCTATGGTCGATTTTTTTATCTGTGAGACCATAGAGTTTGGTTTGTTAAAATTCAAGGATGACGAGGTCCTTTCGATCTTTCAATCTTTTCTGATGGAGCATGGACCAAGAAACACCTTGAGTGTAAAGACGCAGCAGGTCTGAGGCATAGCAGACTGCGTCCGAGTCCTATGGCTAGATAATAAATAATATTAAAGGCTGAATTCCTGTAGGTACATATTTCTATATCTTTCTGTTCCATGTCGTGTTGTCGGAAGTCATAGGTTTCTTGTTCTGACTAGGGGGATTTGTTTCAGGTCTGGCTGTTTGTACTAGCCTGAAGTTGTCCTGAAGCTGTACTGAAACTGTACGTGTTCTGGTGCATAGAAGTTTGAGGAGCACATTGAAGGTTAGATCCGACGCGTGGCTGGCAGTGTGCCATCTCCGCTCATAGGAAACCGTCATCGCTCCAGGTAAGGAGTTAGTGTTTCGTGAGGAGCCCAAGATCTTCCCCGGGTTGCGACGCCAAGGGACTTTCGTTTTTGTTAACTGTCGATATTGAGCTAACTGATGATAGCTTTGCGAACTGCTAGATTACTAGCTGATTGAGATTAATTCGCTGACTGGGATTAAATCGCTTACTGCGTTTATCTGCATAACAAGCTGAGATTGTATATCTTGCGGTTAGCAGCTGTCACTAAGTTGTGTAGGCACATCTTGTGAGAGAGAGAGAGAAACATATTACTTAACTTAATTTTACTTACTTAGTGTTTCTAGAATCTTTGTATTCCTTTACGAGCACAACCTAAGTAAATATTTCTGTAGTTCCTCGATTGCCAGATTATTAAGTGTTCACCTCACGGATCCGCAAATAGCGACTCTGAGATTGTGTATTTAGTCTCCTGCGTATATTTCCTTCCTTGTTATCCTCGGAACGGAGACGGGGAGACCAGGCACGAAATATTTTCCATTCTTGATGTTACGAAGGATTAAATTATTTCAATATTTAGAATCTCTTGACGATGTTGGTGTACCTGTAAATTGTTTATAATATTTCTATATATCTGTAGAAATAAACTTATCTACATCTACACTAATATTATAAGGAGGAAAGATTTGTATTTTTGTATGTAACGAATAAACTTAAAAACTACTGGACCGATTTCAAAAAGCTACATTATCACTGAGTAACATAGGCTATATTTATTACTAGAAAAAAAATAGAAATCCTTAGAAATCACTACTAAAACCAAACCCAAGGTGTAAAAAAATGAGCCATAAAATGTCTTTCATCGCATGCGCTGCGGAAAGTATTGATGATAGAACAATAGTACATTTTGATACTAGTGCGGAAAGTTTGTTATTGCGTACGAGGCCGAATGAACACCCGAGCCGTAAGGCGAGGGTGTTATGGGGCCGAGAAACGCAATAACAAATTCCCACATGTATCAAACGACGTTTTTCAATACACTTTCGAAGAAATAAAATAATAAAACGATACGTATTTTTACCTTTTTAGTAACTTTCCACTGAAGAAAACTTTGCAAAGCTGCCATATATTTCACCTTAGATTTAGATGGCAACAGGCTGTCGCAAGCATTTTATGCCTCAATCACAATATCCGGCGGAGTACCATCTAAAGGATTCTCTTCAAAACTTAAATTCGACATTTTTTCACAAATAACTCAAATTATTAAGACTAACTTTGCTTTTTTTCCCGCGCTTTATGTTCGCAGGCTAAAGGAGAAGCAAAGGTATGAAGCCGTTAAACAGCCTCACAGGAAAAATATAAAATTCAAATATATTTTAATTAAACACAAATAAAATGTTAACTTGTTCATAAAAAGTAATATTTGTATGTTTATTAGTAGTATTCTTTTTATAAATACAATTTAAATATTCAAAAAATATTTACGCTGTAAAGACGCAAATCAAAATGACGAGATTAAAAAAAAAACACGCCTGCTCTATAATAGTCAGTGGTGTTTTTTTTTAAATTTCTTATGCTTTAATCGAATTACCGCACGCGTGCTGTAATCTTAATACCGCACGCGTGCGAAATATGTTGCATGTCGAACCTAATCGTAGTGCAATAAGAGCTAGTTTTCGAGGAAGTGTATTGAAAAAAAATGTTCTACAATATTATAGAACATATTAATATCAACAAATAACTTCGCAAGACCATATCTCCAACTATTTGTAGTTATGTCACTATAACCAATGACGTATTATAAAGACGCGTCATGCATGAACATCACGGCACTCGAAAACAGCGTAAATACCTATCGGTAGCTAGACAGCTACATAGACGCACGAAGAGAGGGAAGGAAAATTAAATGTCATCTACGGAATTCCTGTTGTTAGAGAGAGATAAATATATTTCTTTAATTGCATTGTCATTCTGTGCTCCATGCTCATTGGCCGAGCGCGTACAAAAGCACGTGACTTACCTCAGGCGTCAGCCGCCATTAAAGGCATCGAAAAAAATAAAATAAAATACATTTATACTTGATAATTACGTATGAAATTATATTTTTTTATCTTTTACAGTTGCAGTATAGTTAAAACATTTCCTAAAAATACAGGACGGCATTTTCTTTTCTTATTAAGAGAACTTTTTCAAGTAAGATAATTGAATATCACGTACGGCCGCGGCGCTGGTTCGTACGTGACTAAATGACACTCCGGCAAGTACCTTAGTATCATCTTGCCACTACAGAGCGCGGGCAACGTATCTATAGTTTATATATCATTGACTATAACTACTTTTTTAGATTTTAAAAGTTGATAGAAATGCTGATCGAAATCAGACCATGTCCATACCTTTGTATTAATTCTTATCCAAATAAACTATTTCGTATTCAAAACAGTTTCAATACCTGTTAATTACTTTTTGAATTATTGAAATCGGACATTTCATTCAAAAAATATTACCAAATTAAAAATATCTATATAAACAAAAATTACACGCTAACGCGCGGCGAGAGAGATGCCACCGAAGTGTGGGAGAGGGGTGTTCGCATAGTCGGTACTCCATTATGCTATTGATAAATTTAAGCCCTCCCAGTATGTGTAATGGTACAAAACTTTTGATAAAGGAATTAATTTGTGAAGAGACAGGTTGTGATTATAGCAACTATCATCACGGGCCCCGCGGCCGGTCAGCTCACTCACATTCCGCGGATCCCAATGATACCGACGGATTTGCCTATAACTTTTAAAAGGTTACAATTTCCTGTAAAGATATCATTTGCCCTTACAATAATTAAATCCCAGGGACAAACTTTCTCGGGCAATAAATTGTATGTTGCTCTTTCTCGAGTAGGATCTCCTGAAAATCAATGTTTTGTTATCACCTACAAATACCACTGCCAACATAGAGTACAGTGAAGCTTGAAGGTAAACTATTACAAAATAAAAACGTAAAGACTTAAAAAAAAAAAAAAACATGAGTAAAAAAATTACACCCTCTGAAAATAAAATATATAAAACAACAAAAAAAAAATAGTTTCGTTTATTTTGAACATTTGGAAAAATTGAGTCATGTACGTTTTAATTAGCATATTTATAAGTTAAATTATCTTTATTTAACCCATAATGTTTTAAAAAAATGTCCACCCGTGCGAAGCCGGAACGGGCCGCTAGTATTGTATAAGAAGGTATTTGTTTAATTGATTATTTCCCTAACAGGATGTACCATATAAATTTACTTTGAAACGGTAAGGAGGTAAGTATTACATTAACACGCAACGCCTCTTGTTCCTAATAACATCTAGGGAACGAAAGGGCCGGGTTACACGTCTTCCAAAAATACATAATAACTTTACTTTCGGAAGTCGGTGATTTAGTTTGTTTCAAAGACTTTTTTGCCACCGACTTCCGAAAGTAAAGTTATTTTAATGTTTTATAAACCCCGACCAAAAAAGAGCGGTGTTATAAGTTTGACGTGTGTATCTGTGTGTCTGTCTGTGGTATCGTAGCTCCTGGTTTGAAAGGTGTTTTAATCAAGAGTGTTCTCAGCTATGTTTCGAGAAAATCTGCTCAGCCGTTTGAAGATCATCACCTCTTTTCTAGTTGATGAAGGGATATAAAAGAACTTCCTAAGGTCTGGACGATTCGAAATTTAACATCTTGTCGCTTGTCACTATGGGTATCGCCAGAGGGCTGCAACCCCCTTCCCCACCTAAAAGCTCGAGATTTTTAGGATATTAGCGAGAAGAGGTGAAAAACCGAGAAAAATAGAAGGAATAGGGGGTGGCCTATGCCTAGGAGTGGGACAGTCAAGGATATGAAAAAGTAATATAAGTTTAAAAAGCATGAAATAAAAATTAAATTAGTAATTTAAAAACCCCCCGACACTTTTAAATCTCAAATTTTATGTTTTTTTGTAAGGCGGTTTCTTTTTGCAAAAAGTTTTTATTTCGTATTAAAATTTAACCCACATTATTGGGTGTAGACTCAGTAGATCTGCATCTTCCATACTTATAATCCACGATTTCGGTATCCACTGCCTTTTCAGCTCAGAATATTTCAGTTTAGTTTTTGTAGACTACTGTAGTACTGCAGCGAATGTAGTTTTAACTCTTACAAAAATGAAACAAATCTTTGGTTCGGCGTGACTTTTTTTTTTATGAATGGCATCTCGCAGTTCAACCTATGAGGTTGTCGTCTGCTTAACCGGACTATCCTGTGGGTGCCTTAAGAGTAAGGCCTCCAGCCAGGGCATAAAAACTTACAAACTAAGCGACTGCACGCTAAGGGCACCCTCTGTGGGGTACGAACCTCGGCTTAGGGCGTCGCTGGGGGAGGACTGCATGGGGACAGGCTGGATCTGAATGGTATCATTATTTAGGGGCTGATTTAAAACTACTGGCACAGCATCGCGGGCTGGCTCGAGCGAGGGTCGGGGAGGGCATGGACCGGGACGTCGCGACGGACCTCGACGGCGAGGTCGGAAAGACGGTGGTTTGAGTCGGAACTTTTTAAGAGTGCTAGTCTCTTTGCTACTCTCCTGAAGGAGGGTGATAGCATCATCTGGAGTGACAAGGGTATGCCTAGGACGGCGTACTGTACTAATGCGCGAGGGTTCGTAACGGGCGGCCGCTGCGATCAGGGGATTACGGTGTTTAATGGCGTTATCGAAGAAACGCTTCGAAAGACGTTTCATAAACTGAAGGACGGTGGGCATTCTAAGGTCTACGTGTAGACGGTCATTACGGACATAAAAAGGGGCTCCCGTGACTCTACCAAGGAAACATATTAACAGTGTGGACGACTGGAGTGTTTAATTTTTATTTTGACTACAATATCATACTTTTCTAAATTATTATAGCAAGCAGCATGACTCACACCAGATTGTGAACTCTCACTGAGAAATCGCAAATGGGTTTTTTTATTAAACTTAGCCCAAATTGGAACTCTTGGAATCGATCGATCCCAGGACCTCCTACTCAAAAGCAGCACATGTGATCATTCAGGTTTGTAACAAATACTGATTTGTCAGGCTAAACTGTAATGCCAGCCTAAGTGAACTGGCATAACGCAACAAAGTCATGAGAGGAGGTAGAAGACAGAACAAGGTAGATCACATTACACAGTATAGAAAACAGAAAAAAAAAATGATTACCAGATTTGCATTTCTCTACCACTTCTTTCAAATGGGCGTAAATAGAATCATTATCCTTTACAATAACTTTTAAATCCCTCAGGTAGATGTTCGGATCGTATTGACCTTTATCATTCAGCTGAAAAAAAAAACAACGATATGTAATTTATGGAGTAGGATACGTATACCTATCATCCTTTCATTCATAATGATTCCACAACGTGTTTTCTTCATAAATAACTTTTTTTCACTTTATATTACCAGGCATTGTTCCATTGCAAGGCAAAAGCCCTTTCACATACAGAGAAGGCCTGAGACTGTAGCGGCACTACAAAAAGTACTACAGCGCCATCTATGACACAAAGGTAGAACTAAAATTCTAAAACACGCAATAGAAAAACCCGAAAACAACTGCCAGGCAGTAGTCCACCATTGACAGCACCCGTCAGGTCGAAGGATCCTCCCTTTTCTGTGGAGGATGAAAAACTTTATACCCTGTTCTTCATAAGATTCTGTATCTTCCCATAATTCGGATCGACGTGACAATAACGGTTATAATAGTTCTAAAATTGAAGATTTAATTGCATGGTTGATCAACTCCACACTGTTTCAGAGCGCAACTCCAAAAAAGGACGGCCACCTGGTTCACACGAATAGACATACTAGGCAACTCTTAGTAGAAGGTAGTAATACATACAAGTCCAATTTTCTTGTAATAGCATCCAAAATAACAAGGATTTATCTTCGTTAAATGTCGCCTGTCTTGGTGCCTTCTATAATATCAGCTTTTGTGGTTCCGGACTCCTTTAAGCACTCTTCTCCCATGGCATCATATTCAGCAGCAGATTTCACACCTTCACCAGTCTTTAAGCATAATAGAAAACCAATAAATACAATACTTTTTCAATTATATCATGTGCTTTTGAATTGTCAAGGAGCCGGTCAGTTAGTGAAAAGGAAACTGTCCAAAACTATGAAGAAGAACGGGTGTGCGTTGTTTCATAGCTATTTGTTTAATCGAATTTCGTTTCACATAAATTGTTTCTCATATTATAATTTCATAGAATAATCAATACGCAGAAAAGTTACTGTAAAGAAATTTAAATTTTTCATCGTTTTTTTTTTTTTATTAATGTTTAATGTTAGAAATATTCATTTCATAGAACAACAAAATATCAAATATTCTTTTTCCACGTATCGTTTGTTTCAAGTAAAACTTATTACCAAGAATAACATTTTATCGAGTGACAGTTTCTAAAATTCATCCATTTTAAAAATGCATTTCCTTTAAAATTACAACACCTCGTTCACAAAAATAATGCCAACGAAAACAACAACAAGAGAAACATTTTCTGGGAAACGAAATTCTGTGAAATTTCTGTCTGCACTTCACACGCGAGGTTGTCGGCATGTGGAATTTGAACTCGGCCATCATTGTACCGATCATCGCCAATGGCCTGATGGCTAAAAGCCTCGACGAACATCTGTCGAGGCTCTGACTTGGCAATTGAATCAAGGGCCTGATCCAGAAGGCAGTACTCCTCGATACGGCACGTATTGTTAGGAGGTTCCTGTCTCTGCAGCCCTACCTACCGGTAGCTTTGACTCTGCAAAAAAAACCTTAGAAAATAATGTGATGTTTTTTTTCTAAGGTTTTTTTTTAAAGAAATATGTAAAAATATAAAAAAAAAAATGTGTATATAAATGAATAATTGGAAAAATAACATCGCTATGATGATAATATTGCTAAAAAAAAGAATAAACGATACTTACACAAACGTAGCTTAATCCTACGAACCACAGCACAAAGCAAGTATACTTAGACAAATTATGACAATTAAAAACGATTAAATAAAATAACTAAACTAACAACAAATAATAAAAGGGTATCATACAACTCCTCCTCAACGCTGTCAGCTGGTAATGTGCCGAAGAGAATGGCGCCGTTGCCACGTTGTATGGGATACTTAGCCTCTGGCCAAGATAACAGCCAGCCCTTAAGTCTCGGGAAGCGTCAAGTAGGCTTTCGGAAATGTCCTTAAAAAGGCTTGGGGTTCTGCAGCCTCAGTGGCAGCGCGGCAGTCCCAGCATAGCACGATAAGCTTGAAAAATGTGATGGTGCAAGAGTATTTACACAAGATGCGTCCAACACTTAAGGCTTGCCGATCTTCCAAGGATGTGGCGTGCCAAGCCTCTATTGGGCTCTATGACAGCTGGAACTACGACGGTAACAAAAGCTCGTATGATGATGTCGTTTAGGTTTGCGTGCCACGCAAAACGGCCCGCATATCGGCTGCAGGCCGTGGTGTCCGAGGCTGTGTAAAGCTTCACCGCAGTGACACCAATGAGAAGTGCGGGCAGCGATGTGGAAGGTGGTGTCGTCGAAAAAAGTGCGTGAAGCCAAAATCCCGATCCCACTCACACACAGCCTGCAGACTGCTTGCTGTGTGTGAGTGGGAATCGGGTATTTGAATGCTGAGCGTGCGCGACTCAACAGTAGCGCACGCTCAGCAGTAGCAGAAATACGTGTTGAATAAAATGTGCTAAACTACTCTGCAGAGTGGCTCGTCACACCTTCTTCAGGAAAGTGGTTTGTTGGGTTCTTCAGTATTCGGGGTACATTACCAGCTGATAGCGTTGAGGACGAAATTTTTATGCCCTTTTATAGTTTGTTGTCAGTTTAGTTGCTGGTGAGCGTGGATTTTTGACAATACTTGAGATAATAAAACTCAAAAGTAGATATGATTTAGACGACACGGTTGGCGCAGTGGTTGAGCGATCGACTGCTGCGCTGCGTGTCGCGGGTTCGATCCCCGCACGGAACAAATATTTGTATGGCCTACAGATAGTTGTTCCGGGTCTGGCTGTTTGTGTATGTGATTTAAATGTTTGTAAACGCACCCACGATACAGGAGAAATTCCTAGTGTGGGGCAACGTTTTTTAAAAAAAGAAAAAAAAAAGAAAAGATTTATTTATTTAAAATAAATAAAAATAAAATAAATATAAAGCTTTATTGTTCAAGAAATTAATTTGTTATTTGAATATAATTTTATTAAAATGAAATATCTGTGAAGGATTAGACGTGTATCTCGTATCTCGGCGTATCGATTTCAGTTCTCTGCGAGATGCGAACCTGAAAAATTAAGATTCACTTGAAATTGTTTTCGTGAAATTGATCGCACTATATTACTAGTTTTACTTTTTGCGTCGTCGGCCTGGTGTTGTCTTCTTAAAAAAACCTTACTATTATGTAAAAATAAGAAGAGTTGAGGGCCAAGACAAAACAATATGCTACCAGGGACAACACTTATGGAAAAGTCAAAAAAGTGTTGAGGTAGTATATTTATAAAAAAAAAGATTATAAAAATTACAATTAAGAAAAGTTACAATTTAGTAGCATTTAATTATTTTTCATCTGTGTTGGTTATTAATGACGTGCAAAGAGTATTGACCCTACCCCATGAATTGGGCGCGAACCTCTACCTCTGTATTCCTTAGCAGGAATCAGTGGCTTTACATCGACGATGAAATCGACCGACAGCTGTTTGCCATTATTTAAAAAACACAAATTATTGCCTTTACCGTCTCTGTATATTTTTGAAATTGCGGTTTTTGTTAGGGTTAATCAATCTCTATTTCCACGACTAGCAGACACCTTTCCCCGTAACAGACGTGATAATAATCAACTGTGTTCGCATACGTCAAAGACTGCATTAATGGGAAAAAGCGTTTTCTGTATGGCTCCTAAAATTTATAACAAAATACCACAGACCTATAAAGCATTACCAATAAATTTGTTTAAAAAAAAGGTTCGAAATTTATTAACAGATAAGTGTTATTATAATATAAATGACTTTTTGAATGACACTGTTTGACATTTTTTTTTTCTTTTTCATATTTTATTAATCTTGTTTTTTCACACATTTTCGAATAATTTATTTTATAATTATGACCTATCAATGTATGACTGACTACTATGTGGGTTTTGAAGCGACTTTGTTATTTCGTTTTAATTTTGTAATTTATTATTGTATTTTTTATTTTGTAAATTTTATAAATTTGTACGCCTTGCGGGTGAAACATGTACGTACTATTAATATTGTGACATCCTGCATGCTTCATTGGCATGTATACGCATGTTTAGACAAATAAAATTATCTTTATCTTTATCTTTATCTTTATCTTTACATTATCAAATGTTTGGATGTGGATCCAAAGCCAGGCTAGAGGTTAATCCAAGATATGTGCCCCTCGGCAGTTTTCACTTAGCCTCATAAGACAAAGGTGGGGAGTATAATCGCACTCTCTAGAGTTAAAACCATAAAGATAACTTAACCTACATTTTTTGCACCATCTACAACATAATTTGTAGCAACCCCACGCAGTACCTCATTATATGCAAATAAAAAAACTTACCAAATAACAGTTTTTCTGCTTTAGTTAAGCAAGCCGCCACCAGCGCACCCATCTCGCATCCAGCTTCACCGTCGCTAACGGCTTCATCCTTTACTGAAATTATTATAACAATACTGGAATGAAGGGAAACTTTTGCTCAGCAGTGGGATGGCATGGGCCGTTAAAATCATATATGAACAGTGTGGATGACATACTAATTAAGAGTGTTTAATTTTTTTTTTTTACTACTATACAAGCTGGTGTTTTACATCCTCGTCAAAATCAAGGTGGTAACTATGCTAACGATTGCCGCCCCGAATCAATAATAAAATGGGGTGTGTAATATATGCCATAATAACAGATAATATATTATCACTTGAAATAACGTTCACATGAGATAATTTTCATATGCCATAAAAACAAATAAACTAATTTCATGTGATCTAATATTTCATTTCATATAAACTTCTTTTGCTCTAATAATACTTAGTATAACATTCAGTTGACCTAATTTTCATTTGACCTAATTTTCATTTGACCTAATTTTCATATTTACTTATTTTCTGCCCAAATTCTGTAGTGAAAAAGTAAATATTAGAAAACATCATACTGTTATAACCGGTTGTGCGTTGTTTTATCGCTAATTGTTTAATCGAATTTTGTTTCACATAAATTGTTTCTCATATTATCATTTCATAGAATAATCAATACGCAGAATACTTACTTTGAAGAAATTTAAATCATCGATTTTTGTTTCAAATAAAGTTTAATGTTAGAATATTCATATCATAGAATAACAAATCAAATATTATTAATTCACATATTGTTTGTTTCACATAAAACTTATTTCGAAGAATAACATTTTAATCGACTGACAGTTTCTAAAATTCAAACCTTTGAAAAATGCATACCCTCCTACAAAATTACAACACCGGGTTCACAAAAATAATGCGGGTAAATTATTGTCAAGCAGGAAAACAATCTTGTTATTCTCTCTCATGGTGTCCATGCCTGTTGCATGCAGCATGCAGCAAGCATGCAAGCTGCAAGCAAGCATGCAACTTGCAGCATGCATGCAAGCATGTAACATGCAACAGGCAAGGTTTCTGTCACGGCTCCGGCGCTGCGGGGCTCCGGCGGCCCCACGCAAGTTTATCGTCGCAGATGGTATTAACGCTCACCACCGCAGCTTCGGCTTGCTGGCCGGCAAGCCGGCCAGCCTCAGCCGCGGCGGCGATCTTTATAAAACCACCAGCTCCACAACTCGCAGACCGCCTCATCCCTCCGCGCCTACGCGGGCTTAAATTACACTCTAGGGGTAGGGCAAACAAGACTACGTGGATTCTGTTTTGCAGCCATTCGTTTCTGCCACTAACTTTAGTAGTACAACATATTGACTTTTAAAGACAATATTTTAATTTAAGGTTAATAATTTCGTTGAAATAAAATACCATGGAAACATACATCGAACAAACAATATTCGTTGAAAAATAATTCTGCTGTTTGATGAGTTGGTCAAATAAAAAAATGTCATTGTAAAATTCTTTGAATTGTGTTTCTGTAAAATATTTTTCATTCAAGTAAATAGTAGTCGAAACAAAAATATTCGAAATAAAAATACGGGGACTAAATATTATGTGAAACATTTTCTGGGAAACGAAATTCTGTCAAATTTCTGTCTGCGAAACAAGGTGACACCGTTATAACCTCATCTAACCCAAATGATTCACCAACAATAGAATGGATCTGGCGCTAATGGTCATGGTTCTAACCTAACCTAACCCACATGATTCACCAACTATATAGCGGCTCTAACGCAGAAATATATGAGGAATAATATACTAACTAAATATTATACTACCTGAATATTAGTTCAAATGTGCATTATAGAAAATGTTTATTAAACCATATAAAATTAGGTAAACTGAAATTATATCAATAATTCATTATATCGTTTCATCGTTATACTTAAGAAAAATTATATTAAATGAAATTAGGTCATGTGATCGTTAGAACTTTTGTTATTATGTCAAATGGTACGCACCCAATAAAATGGTACGTAATTTTTTTTTCTTATTTACGAAAATCGTTAAGTGTGAACCACCCGTGCTTCTGATTTACGCCCTATATAACCGCGGTTTCATACATACAAACAATCTCAAACGTTTATTCGATAATTTCTTATTCCCTAAACCACGTTAAGGGGGTTATTCTGAAATACTGACAAACTTAAACAACCAAAAAAATCAGCATTTATTAATAATTGACTAGGTACCGTAATTTTATCAATTAAATCATATTCATGTCTTTGTCATATTTATGTCTTGTGTGACATCCTCTTGAATTTTGACGAGGATGCAAAACAACACTTTGTATAAAAACATAAATTATTATAGCAAGCAGCAGGACTCACACCGACGAGCATCCACCGTACAGAAATCCACATTGCGGACTGTCACTGAGAATTCCTAAATGGTTTTTTTTTTATAAAACATGGCCTAAACCGAAACTCTTGGAAATCGAATCGAGAACCTCCTACTCAACAGTAGCTCTCGTGATAACTCAGATTCGGAACTATCAGGCTAAGCCGAAATGATAGAAATAAAATGGCAGTCATAAGAGAAGGCAGAAGAACAAGGTAGATCATAATAATTTAATAATCATTGTTAGAGATAATAATGCATAAGAACATTGAATAGAAATTCCGCTCAAACATTATAGATGACTTTGGACTTTTCAATGTCGAAGGAACCAAATGTAATTTGTATCTGTCAGTAGTGCGTGGTTCTCTGGCTCCGAGACAGCGCTTGTGCCGGTTGTGCACACTAATATTGATAAAATAAAATAACATGACGAACACCAACATCGCACACTTGGGTGCTGATAATTCTGCGACATACAGGTTAGATAATATAAGTTTTTTTTTTACCAGATTCGCATTTCACCGTCACTTCTTTCAATTTGGTGTAAAAAGCATTATCCTCGATAACCTCTTTTAAATCCCTCAGGTAGATGGTTGGATCGTATTGACCTTTGTCATTCAGCTGCAAAAAAAAAACAGAAGTATAAATTATGGAGAAAGACACGTATACGGGGTCTACCCAAATGTCCTTTCTTTGGTATTGGTCGTCGTGTCGTTGAACTCCTTGGTTTATGAGTCGAGCTACATGATCACTGACAAATGTTTGCACTGACTGGACAGGTTTACTTAAATCTGTGAGGTTTTTTCTACAAAAGACCATCTCAGACACTAATCATATAAATGAACAATGTCTGGACTTTAAAAGAGACAGTGACCTCTGAGTTTGTTTCGGCTGTTTCTTCTCAGACCATATAGAATAACTCGACAACAACTGTGTGGCAGTAGTCCACCAGAGAAGGGCACCTGTCTGGTCAGAGGATTCTCCCTTTTCTAAGAGGGATGAAGAACTATACCCTGTTCTTCATCCATATATAGGTGTATGAGGGCTAATATATGCTTAATTACTCATGTTTTCTCTTTTTAAAGTGGACGGCCGCCTGGTTCTAACAATAATAAATAATAGGCAACCCAATAGGCAGGTAGTATATACATACAAGTCCAATTTTCTTGAAGTAGCAGCCAAAATAACAAGGATTTATCTTCGTCCAGTCGCCTGTTTTCGCGACTTCCATATAATCAGCTTCTGTGATTCCGAACTCTTTTAAGCACCCTTCTCTCGAAACTTCAAAGTCAGTAGTAGATTTCACACCTTCACCAGTCTTCACGCATAAAAGAAAAACAATGAAAATAAAAAAAAATAAACCTTGTGAAAGTTCTTTGTGATTCAAAAGAGGATTCTCCTTTCTCCAAGGAGTCGTTCAGTTAGTGTAAAAAGCAACTGCCCCGTCCAAAACGTATTTATGGTATTATTTCTATGGAGAAGAACGGGCATCAAACTCCACGGACAAACTTTTAAATAACAGATAGACCAACAAAAGATTGATCCTAAAAATATGAATAAACGATACTTACACAAAGGCAGCTTAAGCTTACAACCCACACCACAAAACAAATATACTCAGACATAATGCACTTTTTAGATTTTAAGCATCAACTCTATTTAAGCCTGGAATAAAATAAAACGCCTTTTTATACCAACTGAAATAAACCGATTTGGGTTGTAATTTTCATAATGTGCCACTTAGCGATACAAAATGCTCATTTTGCAGCATTTCGCATACTTACCCAATTATGTACACTCAACGCATTTTAATACTAATACTTACAATAGTAGATTGTTACACGAGGGCCGAAAGGAATCAATTCCCATACGACGTATTTAGACGACCGAGCGCAGCGAGGGCGGCTATATTCCGAGTAGGAATTGAAGTCTTTCACCCGTGTTAAGCACTCGATTTTTCATTTCGAATATAAGGAAAGTAAAAAAAATATTAGTTTTTTGTAAATATTTATTGATAAAAGTAACATGAATAGCTAGTACCTATTTAAAATTAATTGTGTTCAAAAAGTGCTGATTATCAGCCTAGTTTGAATAAATGACTTTTGATTTAGATTTTTTGATTTTGTGAAGTTAGAACCATTTGTGAAAAAAGTTACGTTTTTATTCGGAATATTTTCGCTGATTATATGAAAAGTCGTTAATTGTTAAATTTGTGAGTTCACTGCTTCTGCAGGCGCCGCTTATACCGGGTATCAACACCTGTGAGAAACACAATTTGTTCAGTACTATTAATCTTTTAGTTACCTATGTAGATAGAATAACAAGCAGAGATCTTTTACTCCAGAAATGCATGCCTATCCGACGTCTTTACTCTCAATTTACGCAATCTGGTCAGTGTGTTTGATTGATATGATTGCCTCTTTTTATGGAAACCTATCTATAATACATATCAGAGTAAAGTCGTTGGGATGGACCTTTATTTTTAGAGCAAAAGACCTCTCCCTACCTAGATAAAAGTTTATAGCTTACCTTCAATCTCGTAAGGGGCTTCCTTTAAAAATGTTTCCACTTCGTAAGAAACCTTAGATTTTTTGCTCTTGAACCCCTTTTTTTTTTTTTTGCGGATGGGAAATCATCTAATGACTTCTCCCGCTCTGGGCGGAGCGGGAGGGAGTGTCAGACTTGACTGACTAAAACCCACCCATGTTCCTTCTTAGCCCTTTGTGTTCCAGGGCCGCGGTATCTCTTTCGAACAACCCGCAGCCCTGGCAGGCATCGGCCCTTTCGGACCCCTTCCGGTTTGCTGACATCTCCTTGAGGCGCGCGTGGAACACGTACGCGCCGTCGACACGGCCTGTCGTCATGAGACGGACGGACGGTGAGCTAGCCCATTACTCACCGTCCACAGGCTCGCGCCTACGGTGGCCGGGGGCCACTGGTTGCCCCCCGACGCCCGGGGCGTCTCCCGCGGCGGCTGGGACGTGAGGTTCTCTCCCTCTCACGTTCCGCCACCTCCTTCGCTAGCATGACTGCTTCGCAGAAGGAGGCGACGGCTTCCCATTCCTTCTCGCTCCGGACCATGGATTGAACCAGGGCCGGACGCGAGAGGTCACCGCCGCCAAACGCCGCTACGAGGACACGGCGGTGCTCAGCCAAGCGGGGCAGAGCTCCACGGTGTGCTCCACCGTGTCCTCCGGCCGATCCTCGCAATGGTAACACCCGGGCGTTTCCTCCCGCCCGATTTGGTGCAGGAACCTCCCGAAACAACCGTGTCCGGTGAGGACCTGCGTCAGGCGGAAGGTGAGGGCGCCTCGCCGCCTCTCTAGCCACTCCTCAAAGAGGGGACTTATCGCCACTATTGTGGCGTGCCCTGCACGTGGTTGCGACAGTCGCTGTCTCCATGTCGCCATGAGATCGTGCCGGAGGTCTGTCCGCTGAGCGACAATTTCCCGCGGCAGCGGAGTTTCCCCCCGGCGTAGTGCCTCCGCGCGCCATTCGTGCAGGCGCGCGAGGATTATCGCCTCCAGATCCCATGGCGGCAATCCGGCCAAGAGGCTCGCCGCCTCGCCGGAGATCGTGCGGTACCCCCGGATCAGCCTTACGGCTACCACCTTCTGGGGCGCGTTCAGGTAATGGGCGGCTCGCCACCTCAAAGAACGCGCCCACACCGGGGCCCCATAAAGGGCCATGGACCGCACGACCCCCGCATAGAGCCTCCGGCAGGAGGCGTTTGGACCCCCCAGGTTGGGCAAGAGCTGCTTGAATGCAGCTCCTGCCCGTTCCAGTTTTGGGGCCAAACGTCGGAAGTGCTCAACGAAGTTCCACCGGCTGTCGAGGACAAGCCCTAGGTACTTTAGCGTCGACTCGACGCCGATGGGAACCCCTCCTACCGTCAGTACGGATCCTGACGGTGGCGCATTCCGAGGCCCATGAAAGCACATGGCCTCGGACTTGTGCAATGCCACCTCGAGACCCAGCTGCCGGATTCTCTCCACGACTATCGCAACCCCGCGTGTCATTAATTCGGCCGCCGCCTCGTGCGACCTCCCCTGTGCCAGCAGAGAACCCCAAGCCAAGTTTTTGGCATTGAAGTCCCCGAGCACAAGCACGGGGAGGGAATAGCTTCGGATGACGACACTCAACTCCATGAGGGAGTTGTGGAACTCGGCGAGAGTTCGGCTCGGGGAGAAGTAGACTCCCGCTACGACAATCTCCCCGAACCGTGCTGCTACGCAACCCCGACCCTTCCTGACACTCTCAAGGGTCGGGGTACCGGCGGCGGCCGACGAAATTATGGCCACTGAGCCGCTCAGGTCCTCCACCCAGTCTTCCCTGGGCGGGACAAAGTACGGCTCAGCGACCACGGCGACGTTAATCAACCACTCCGCCATGCTCTGGAGTAACAGATCCTGAGCACAGCGGCAGTGGTTGATGTTCGCCTGGAGGAGGCGTAATGGGGCCATTATTGGCACTCCATTTCAGCCCCCTCCCGGGCCACCTGTGAGGGCCCCGCAGCAGTTGTTGCGGCAGCGGTGCTGACGGCAGTGGTGGACGCAACAGTGGCGGCGGCTGCGGCGGTGGCGACGTTGGAGGCGGTGGCTGAAGGCCTTCCCTTGACCCTGGTCTTGGTGGGTGGTGCGCAGGCCCTGCCCCTTGCCCGGTGATCGGCCAGTTTGCCCGCTGCCGCACATGCAGTGCAGTGCGGCGTGGCGGAGCAAGCCGCGGCCATATGACCGGGCTGACCGCATCGGAAGCAGTCTCCGCTGCGGTCCACCTCCGAGGTGCATCGACAACTCACGTGGTGCCCCACAAAGCACCGGTAACACCTCAGAGGCCGGGGCTCCAGCAGCTTCACCTGCGCTGACACCCAGCCCACCAGGAGCCTTCCAGCCTCCACGATTGTTCGCACCGCCGTCACAAGGCAGCTTACCATAACGGTTCGCATGCCCGAGTGGTCTGGACGTAGGGTGCCTGCCCTGACCTGCTCAGCAGGGCACCCACCAGTCCTGGTGACGGCGGCAACCACCTCCTCCTGGGTCACAGAGTCGTCCAGGCCCAGGATGCGCAAGTTTGCGCATCTGACGGGCCTGGACACTCGGGCCTCGTCCGCACCTGAGGACGCTCTAAGCTTTTCAGCCAGAGCATCAGCGGACGGCCCACTATTTACACCGGGGATCTCCAGCGCTCTAGCCCCTGTCGCGGTGACTTTAAGCCGGAGTCCCCCAGTGATCCCGAGCTCTGCGAGATCCACCGTCGCCTTCGCCTTCGCGAGGACGTCGCGGTAGTACACGCCCCTCTTTTCCGCTTCCGGCTGTAGCGTGATCACTACAGCTGCGGTCTTCGGGGCGCGGAGTCGAGCCGCGACGCCTCGCGCCTTGCACTGACGCCTTCGCTGTTCGTTGCGGGCCTTTTTGGCCGCCTTTCTCCCCTTCCTCTTTTCCCCGACCACCTGCCACTCAGCTTCAGCCGCGGCAGGATTAGCGGACGGGGGGGGCGGCGGTGGCTGCAGCCGCCTTGCTGCTGGCGCTGGCACATTCACCACCGGAGGAGCCGCTTTGCCCTTCTTTTTTTCAACTCATTTCGATAAGAAATTAGTCTTAATCCGAGATTTTGATACAGCTTACAGAGTTAGTATCCCGCCAAAATAAATAGTCTATTTAAAATTTTTAACTATGGAATACACCGCGTCACTTCCGTGGGCGGACGCGCTTAGTTTTTTTTTTTTTAATTCACCCTGGCCGTTACACTCACAAGGCCGCAGTATTTTTTTCTTAATTATGTCGTATTTTTTACTGCCGACTGCCTAACCAATTAAGTTCTATTTTTTTTTTAATTTATTCCCATCCTAGGTAGGGAAGCAATTGCTATGAGTCTTTCCCGCCCAAAGGTGGGAAGTAGCATCTTCCACCCGCTATCGGATCAAATAAACACTACTTTCCGAGTATAAGAAATGAAAAATAATTTACTATTCCACACGATCACACACACTCACATATGCAAGAAGAGCGTGTCTGGCATAAACATTATTGTAGGATGTAGACGAACTTTAAAAATGTATCTTAACAACAGAGCTAGTTTGGTCAGTCTATAGTATCGGTAGTAGTGGTCATTGCAGATGTAATAGCTTTCCATGGGAGACCTCTTTCTCCTCAATCAAATTAACACAAACAGCCACGATTTTTTTAAATCTAGAAGTTAATCAAGTTCCTTAATTCGGTAGCGTGGCCATCATTGGCAAGGGCAGTCAATATCATCGGCGTAGGTAGATAATCATGTGTAGCGCTAGCCCCAGGACCAACCCTTGCAGGACCCCAGTTTCAATGTAAAGATTGGAACAAGATTTCATGACAGGCCGTGGTGTCCGAGCCTGTGGACAGCTTCACCACAGTAACAACGATGAGGAGAGCAGCAGGCGGCACCAAGACGTTAAGAAGCAGCGAGGCACTGCAAACTGAAATGACCCAATCAGAAAGATACCAGTGAGTGTAAAAGATTTGCACTCACCTATTTTACAGTTAGCACAGTTACTATTGGTAAAAAACCGGCTCAAAAGCCAATGACTAACTCAGCAGCAACCCATCTTTTAGTGAATTAAATTTAAAGTAAAATATAGCACTATTTCAGATAAAGTTGTCTTTCATCGCCGTTGACTTCAGTCTTATAATGTAGGAATACAGGATGATTGAAATACTACTTGTACTTATCAGGAACAACCGTTGTTTTCTGGTCATGCACTTGCTAAAAGGGCAGTGTGGATTTTAGAAAGCTAATAAGGAAAGAATGTCGTTGCTGTAATTTGTACAACCAGTGTAAGTTGTACCTACCTAATACATTTATTTTGAGAAAACTGCTAAATTAGACTTTGTTTTCAATAGATTCAGACGTTCATGAGCTATCAGAAAAGCATTAATTAGTAAAACAACCTAAGCAATTTGTGGTGAAGAGGTTGAAAATTCCAAAAAAAAACAGTTTGGACCCCAAGTTTTAGGGTCAAAATTGTTTCAAATTAGTAAGTAATAAGTATAACCCATTTCAAGGAAGTTAATTACCAACCATTCTGTGTAACAGAAATACTTACTTTCAGACCATCTAAGAGCTGTAAAATAGATACAAAAGGGAATAAAACTCAAAAAGCTTTTGAATGTGTTTTATACAATTAAAATGTATTGTTATTCTTAAGTCATACTTTTTATATTATCTCGGGTAAACTAGTCCGTGTATTTTAACATGCAAAGAGCCAAAAGCGCAGCCCTCTCGCATCCATTTTCTCCATCACTCAGGGTTACGTCTTTTACTGAAATTAATATAAGAAAAATAATTCACTAATTAGAGTTTTGAAGAACAGAACATCACCATCAGGTTTTTTTCAGCCTGCTGATGTAATAAGTATCTAATATAACTAGAGCCAATAACGTTATACATAATGTTGTAAAAAAAAAAAGGTTTATAATGCAATGACTAAAAATGTTTATTTCTAAGCCCGAGAGGTGATCTGTACCTCTGGATCTTCCTATTTCAGACACCTTTCTCTATATAAGATTGTACATAATTATGTAAACCAGCGCCTTTAATTCTTGAGGTGGAGATAAATAAAGATTTATAGTTATGATTATGACTGTAATAGTGTACGACTAATCAAAAAATTTCGTCTTCGAACAAGGTAGCCAAACTGATACCTAAATAGTTTTAGTTTTCTCAAGTTGGAGCTGCCTAGGTTGAATAGTTTTGATTCAGGGTTTTTATCGGAATTAAATCCAATACGAGTACTTTTGTATATTTATTCCATGTAAAGATGTTTAAATATTGTCAAGCTGGAAAATAAAGTTTGCTATACCTGACTCGCAATGTTTTGCAGCTTCTCTATCAATGTTACGTTCTTCACCCCATCCAAACCGTTTAAAGTTGATTAGGTAGGTGTTTAAGTCGTATTCTCCTTTGTTATTGAGCTGTAATAAAAAAATGCAATAATTATGAAATTTAATTTAAATTGTGCTTTGTTATAGGATTCAAATGTATGTATTAGTCAGTCGCTTGACGCTATAACAGCCGCACGGGTTGATCTTTAATATTAAGCCGTGCTTGCCGAGGTTGGTCCGTGGATGGGTGACCATAATTACATACTGAGTTTCCTCCGTGCCTCGGAAAGCACGTTAAGCTGTTGGACCCGGCTGTCATTTTCAGATCTTTGACATTCGATACGACTAGTCAGAAGCCAAAAGTCTGACATCCAGTCTTACCAAGGGGTTTCGCATTACCCCTTAACTGGGTTGTAGAGGTCAGATAGGCAGTCGCTTCAAGTAAAATACTGGTATTCAGCTGCAGCCGGTTAGACTGGAAGCCGACCCCAAGATAGTTTGGCTAGGCAGATAATGATGATTATTCAGTCGAGGTGAGGTTAAGTACCTTTGTGAGATTTTTTACTTCGATTTTGCAAATAAGATGCCAATAGGTATAAAGGTTGATTATAAGGCATGTTCACTCTAGTACAATTTATTTTTCGGGCGTCGAGAGGAGCCTCTGCTGCCTCTCCTCAGAGAGTCTGAAATTTATATTTAGCTAATGCTCGCCTCTGGTTCACATTAAAAATAATGATATTGCTTACCAGACCAGCTTTCCTAAAGTAGCAATTCCAGAAACATGCATTAATCATTGAGGCGTCCCCAGCCACCACAGCATCGAGCAAGTCACGATCTCCAACTCCAAACTCTATTGAGCACGCCAACATCATGAAAGTAAAATCCTCATGGGAAGCAGCATTCTCACTTTCAACTGCCTTTAAATAACAAAAAATATTAATTTGTAACACAAACGTGGTCACCACAAAATGTCAACAAAAAAGTACAGTACCAAGAGTAGAATATGTGTAAAATACTTTTACCAAAAAGGTGCAATGACAGGTTTATTACTGTCTTTTTTTTTTAAACATTGCCCCACACTGGGTTTTTCTCATGTATCGTGGCTGCGTTTACAAACATTTAAACTCACATACACAAACAGCCAGACCCGGACCAACTATCTGTAGGCCTTTGTGTATCTGAAACATAGTTGCACCAGGATCTTTTTGCTCGTAGCGAAAATCAGAACAAAGACCGTCATCTTAGTATTTTTCAATACACTTTACAGAGCATCAAACACATTGTTTTAATAACAGTGCTCCCAGTCACTTCATTTGGGCGCCAAAAGATTCCATGTAGCATTTTGTTTAGCGATGACATAACAAAGAGTACAAGACCAGAAACATTGGGGAGATATAGGTACTGACTCACAGTACTGACCGTAAATAGTTATACCGAAGGGATATTTTCTAATAGATACCAACCTAACCAACCACTTTATAAGCCAGCAGGAAGGATACTTTTTTTTTAAAACTAAATAGGCTTCTAGCGACCACAAAAAGCAACATACTACAAAAAGTACTGCAGCGCCATCTATGATGCGACCGAGGAACTAACATCAATTTCCTACAAGTCGCAAGTAAAGTTTACATCGACTTTAGTATATATAGAGAAACCCGATAACAACTATCGGGCAGTTCGCCGCCAGACATAGCACCTGTCTGGCCGGAGGATCCTCACTTTTCTAAAGAGTATCGAGGAACTTTCCACCCTGTTCCTCATAACCCTAAACTGGTGACCCCGAAATGGACGTCAGCGCAGGCTTCGAGCAACGTGACGTCATCAACATCAGCACCACTTCCTCCAGCTTTTGAGCAGCGAGTCTCACAGCCAGCCAGCTTCAACTGGGTAAACCGTCAGGTTTTGGTGGTCACACCAGCATGCAGCAGAAACGCATTCCTGGTCAGCACCCTCAGCCTCTCATCAAGCGACCATGGCACAGCACACTGCACTTTCGGCCGGTCGAGAGCTTCTACCTCCCGGTCGACACCTCTCTAGCTGTCTGCCACATCGCGGCGCTGTACCACGTCCGACACACTGGAGCAAACGCAGCGTCGGCCCCGACTCACTGGGGTACGCCTCACCACCGCAGACTGTTCCGACTCACCGCGAACAATGCGGCAACGAGCTTCCAACTGGCACGGCTAAATACTAAAAAGATGACCCATTCGACTATCGACCAGCGGTCTCCGGGGGGGAGTGATGTAGCGACCACAAAAAGCAACATACTACAAAAAGTACTGCAGCGCCATCTATGATGCGACGGAGGAACTAACATCATTGTCCTACAAGTCGCAAGTAAAGTTTACATCGACTTTAGTATATATAGAGAAACCCGATAACAACTATCGGGCAGTTGCCCGCCAGACATAACACCTGTCTGGTCGGAGGATCCTCCCTTTTCTAAGGAGTATCGAGGAACTTTACACCCTGTTCCTCATACCCCTAAAGGCTTGCGCTTGGCCGCAACTTTACTCGCCTGATGTGAGGCGATGATGCGGGTGGAGCACGCTTGCCCAAAACTATCCGATTCACTCGATATTTAAAAAGATCCAGATTATAATGATCTAGCAACAGAGAAGCCGATACTCACATGAACGCTGCTTAAAATCACAGCCACAGCCCACAAAACAAGATAAGACATTTTATTATTAGTTTCAGTTTCGCACTCCCAAGTCTTCAACTTTTCATTTCTATATGCACTGAGTACCTACTTAGTTCTTACCTTTTATATCCTAAACAGTATTAATAATTTTGGTCGCTATGTAATTATCTCATTTATGCCCAATTTGTTGGCATTTTGCCTGTATTTATGTATGCATGTGTGTGTGTGGTTCGTAGCTTTGATTGTGTTTATGTGATGATAATGTATATGTATGAATAAACATTAAAAAAGTCATTGTAAACTCTGGAAACATTTAAAATAAAATTTTAAACTCTAAATAGCATCCGGGAAATAATGAGACTTAGTCAGCTACCTTTATATTTTGAAATTATGTCATTGACTAAACATAATTTGTACGAGTAGTAGTATTCGTATGGTAGTTTGATAACTACAATAGAATACGCGAATAGGCATAATAGCTTCATAATAGTTTTATAAAACAATTTTAACTATGGGATCTATGGGAAATCATGAATTACTTTTTTTTTTACTTATTTTCTGGGTGGTCCAAATAGAAACGTATTATAAAAATACATTCATCATGCCCAAGGGTATACGAAAATACCCCATGTAGCTATGTTACGCGATTCTTGTAAGTTTGCGAGTTATAATAAAACTAAGTAAGTATATTTTTTCTGCTATATTATATTATGTATATTTATTTACACGGCTTTTTTTACTTATATCCAAAAAAAGAAATACTAAAATTATCTTTCACACAAAATTTTTCAAAAATAAAAAACATCATGTTTTATCGTACGTAGCTGGTAATATGCACACAAGTGTTATGATGTTTCTTTTTTTAATAGTAAATATACATACACGCGTTGACCAATCAAGCTAAAAAACCAGCATAAGCGGATCTTTCATTGTACAAGAAATCGATACAAAGCGAGGCCATGTTGTACTGAAAATGTATAGTTTGAAGTGTTGTTGTGTTAGATAAGTACAAAAAGGAAATAACATTTTCATAGTAACTTCTTTAATAACAACTAAATACAAATCAAAGTTTTGATGTTCGTCTAGTCCCGCTGCCGCTACTTTAACTTCGCTTAAAATTATATGAGGACCTGAAAAGACAGAAAATGCGCATAAAATATTTATTTGTCACACCGAAAAAAAATGGGGTCTTTAATCATGTTCAGGTGGCGTACCATGACGTCTTAAAACATTATTGTTCCAGTCTTATTCCAGCGTGAAAAAGAGACGGAGCTATACAGGTCGTCTAGCTCCATCTCTTTCCCACTCTGGAATAGGAATGGAACAATAATGTTTTAAGCGTCATAGTAACCCCCCTGGTCTCAACGAATAAAACTGAAATGAATTTTAAAAAAATATTTTCTTTTACGTAATTAAATTTTTACATGCCGACCCCAAATAAATTGGGATAAGGGCGAGAGAATGATGATGATGAATGATGACATAATTAAATTAAGTATTCATCACCCCTGAGGGGAAAAGGCTAAGTTTAAGTATGTGTGATAGATTATTTGGATACTTTACCACAGATTTGTTTTTCAGAATGCAAAGAGACAACTTAGTTCCCCTCTCGCATCCAGCTTCTCCATCAGTAACTGTATCTTGTACTGAAAAAAAAACGAGAAAAATCAGTTATAAAAGCAGTAATAATTCAAATCACTTTAACAGCATATTCAGCTGAACAGACCAAATAAGGCAACTAAGAAAAAAAACGACTGCGTAAATACCGATCTAAAACATTTGGTAAATTAAAAAAAGGCTTATGTTTAACATAACACCAGATAAAGTAAATATAACCTTAAAAAACATTTTTATACTGCCTAAAATAGTAAATGATCACCAGAAATAGTAAATGATCACCAGAATTAAAAACCTGAAAATCACAGCTCCGAACTAAGGCGTAGTCGACGGAGCCCCGCTACGCGGGGCTCCTATTTCTCTCTGCAGGGTTTAAAGTAACCTAACACGAAGGGGATGTCGGGCTCTTAGTTCGCTCGCTCCGCTCGCTCACTAGACCCCGCCATCCCCTTCGAACCTAACCTGTCCGAGTCGGGGTGCCCAATATCCCGTGCTCGCTTTGCTCGCACTTGCTTCCTAAGTTCTTCTTGCCACAAAATTTGGTGATCATTTACTATATTTGGTGATCATTTACTATATTTGGTCTTTGAATACAATTTTTTTGGTGTTTAGTATTTTTTTTTTGGGTAACGTAGCTTAGGATCTCAAAGTATTTTTTGGTGCTCATTATATTTAATCCCTTAAAAAAATATGTAGAAAAACGAATTTACCACTCGTGCACTGCTTAGCAACTTCTACAAGTTTGTTGTATTCTTCGTCATCGCTCACAGCCTTCCTTAGGTTGGCCAGGCCGGTTTTCAGATCGTATTCACCTTTGTCGTTGATCTGAACAAGGGGAAGACAAAGTTTATTTTCGTAAAATTCAACCTAGCTAAAACATTCAAACGATCCACTTATTTAAATAGGTAAATAAGGTTCCAGAAAGAATAACAACAGTAGTAACCAAAACCACGAAAAAATCGAAATATTTTGCAGCATACAACCACAATTTCATCCGTGAACCTATAATTCAACATTATATTCAATTATGGTTCGAAAACTAGTAGGTGGTATCCCCTGGTAAAGACTGGTCGCATTTTTTAATTACATTCTCAAAAAAAGGTATATAATTTACGCACTGCTGGGACACAAGACTCCTCTCCTTGAATGGGACTAGGCTGTAATCCACCATACGCGCGTATTGCCGGTCGGTAGTTGTAATAATGTCTATATTTTTTTTTATTACTAAGACATTCTTATCTCCACGTCGTTTTCCTTTTTTTGCAGCAGGTTCTATCATTATTACTTACGAATCCAGCTTTCTTGAACACACAGCCATTGAAGCAATGATTAAGGTTCGTCGAGTCGCCTGACTCCACAGCCTTATCTATATCCTCATTGGAGACTCCTGGAAATTCCTTAGCGCACTCAACCAAGATGGGTCTGAGATTATCACGAAGAGTGGGTTTTTGAGCTCCAGTGATCTGAAATAAAAGGAAACATTTGAAGATCAGCCAAGTAGATTGGTGTTGAATGTTGTGTCAGTAACATGACATCCCTCTACAGCTCTATCATGTCTTTATTTCCTTTAGACGTACACTTAACAAACTGGCCAGAAAGATTAGTGACTGTTTCTTTTTTATGATCAGCGGCAGGCAGATAGTATGGGTTTACGTTTAACCCATTTGCCTAAGTGTTTCTACTCGCCCCTTGAGTATTAGATACCCCAAATCGCCGCCGATTCGAGTTGAGCCTAAATCATAGTAAGCCCCTACAAATCTGGTTGTCAAGGATCACTAGCTCTACACGAAAATATTACTGTTCTGGTTGTTATTGGTAAATCAGTCAATGATGATAAATGTATCTCAGACCAAAATTCTCTAATACGTATAATCCACCAAATCGTGTAGCCTTTCAAATACAACACGTCAAGTGAGAACAGTTGTGAGAACAGTTACTTACATGGACGCTGCTCAAGCTCGCAGCTACGACGCACAACACAAGGCAAGTAAACTTGGACATGATGCACTCTTTAGCTTTTAGCTTACTACTCTTGATCCTTGCAAGCTTCAACGGTTTATGCCCGTAAATTTAAATTCGAAGCCTATTTATACATAAAATTATGCCCTTGAAGTGTTTGACCCCAGTATTTTGGTCTTCCTAATGCAAAAACTTAGCAAAAACCAATTTACTTTTCGTTCGAACACCAATCGGCTATCCTTACAAAAAATTATAAATAAAAAATAATTATAACGAGTGTTCTAATAGTGCTAAGCTTTTATCTATTATTTATTAATGTTGTAACGATTCCATCTTGTTACCGGAACTTAATAACTTCATTCTAAAGACAGGTAGACAAGTACAGGAAATGAAAAATGTACTTACGGCATCTTATGACTAAGTTGAAATAAATCATGTTGGTTTTTAATATTTAGATCAACACTCCAGAGGAGCGCTTCCATAAGGAGCTCGAATTCTGAAACTTTATTTTAATAATTTAAGTGCATACAGTTCATCAACAGAACTTTATTTATTTGACATTGCAAAACTCGAATAAGTATCTTATTAAAATAATAAATACCCATCGCACTTGGTACATGCGTGACGGTCAATAAGCAAAAAAGTTCACATTGAAAAAGCTTTTTCTTAGTTTTTATCTGTACTTTAAAGGATGCCTATAAGGTCATGTTTATACGAAAAAACTGTGTCTTCTAGTCTAGACGGATATCAACAAAAAATAACAGATTGACAGTCTATCGGATTTTTGACTACACCTACACTACACAAAAAAATGGACATAAAATAGTGCTCCGCCCGCTGCAACGTGGTCAAACCCATGCTGACGGAGGACACTATTGTAATAAAACATTTTCTAATTAATGCTCACGCTAGCCTGGGTAGGCTCAGGTAGACCCACAGGGCCACATAGGCCACATCAGTTGACAATCACTGTGAACATCCAAGAACAAATCAAATCAAAATCATTTATTTCAAGTAGGCCAGTTACAGGCACTTTTGAATAGTCAAACAACAATAAAAATGAAGCTACAGTCCCAGTCACAAGACATAATAACTGTGAAAGTACTGTAGTTGCCCATTCCAAAGCGTAGATCTCTATGGAGAAGAATGCGCAAGAAACTCCATGGACACTCTTGTTACAAAAACCTTGGTTACATCATTCATTTTGAGATGGTACATCATGTGAGAACGATGTAGCAAGACGTGCACGTTAAAAGTGTCCATATTAAAAATAAAAAAGACAGTTAAAAAATAAAATAATTACCCTAGATAACGGTAACCCAAAGGATAGGTGCTAACAGGTTTGTCGAGGGTCCTAGTACAGCTAAGTCATAATTTGCAGTCAGTCTGGCAGTCTAAGTGTTCTTGTAAAATCTAGTGCACCCAGATGAACATGACGCAAACATGCCAATCCTACCCAATGAGAGTGGCCACGAACAATGTCTGTCATCAAAGAAGACTAGCCAAGCAGATGGAGCTAGGTGTTGTCTGAACTGATCGAGAAGTACACTACAAAGGAGCGCCTGACAATATTCAAAACAGATATTATTATTATTTTTGTTTGTAATTTAAGGAACTGAACTGTATTAACCGTAAATGAGAAATTTCGGAGGTTTATATGGTTAGTCGTGCATGTTAATCTTGCCCCCAAAGAATATATCATGTACATGAATGAACATGTATGATATTTCAGTTTAACTATACTAAACTTTATTTACCGTAACGGATACATTCCGGAGGTCTATATGGTTAGTCGTGCATATTAATCTTGCCAGGATATTCCCTGGAGATGAACCTTACCTTACCTTTTGTCTGATGGTCTATGATAAAGTATGTTCAGGTCAATAAAAATCTAATTTACAAGTTTAATATTGCGAGGTTTATTAACTTGGGTGTTTTTATTTTTTGTTGAGGCTGCAAAAACATGGATGAACGTAGGTCTAGTTCTCGAAGAGAATGTGATAGACCTAGGCGGATACCCCGCGATACGCTGACGCCGCCACTAAGATGTCATGATGCAACTCGAAGCCACAGCCGGGGTCGAGGGCAAACGCATTCACCTGAAGATATTAATAAAACCACAGATGACAGGAACGAACTGACTTTACTTTTTATGTCTTACTCAACAAAAGTAGCTAATACAAATATATGCTAATAGATGGCATTACAGTCGCATATTGACTTTGTTACCATAATAAAATAACACCTCCACTTAACAAAATCAACTAATAAACATATAATTAGTTAACAGGTAAAATGCCAAGCTTTTTCATAAAATAATTATGTTTAACAGAACCTAAACTTTTGGTCAAAATATCTGCAGGCATTTCAGATGTTTTCAGATAACATATTTTAATAAAACAATTTGTTACAGCTTCTCTAACAAAATGATATCTTATATCTATGTGTTTTGATCTCCTATGGAAAATAGGATTCAAAGCCAATTTTTGAGCACTTTGACAATCATTAAACAAAACAATAGGATCCGACTTTCCAAGGATTTCAAACAGTAAATTCTTTAAATAAATTGCCTCTTTACTCGCCTCAGACATAGAAACATATTCAGCTTCTGTGCTGGATAACGCTACATTTCTTTGCTTTCTACATTCAAATGAAATTACAGTATTTGATAATTTAAAGCAGAAACCTGAATATGATTTTCTGTCTGTAATGTCTGAGCCCCAGTCTGCATCTACAAAACCTTGAATAGAAGAGTTATCTTTACAAAAAACAAGACCATAATTTTTTGTATGTTTCAAGTATCTCAGCACTCTCTTTGCATGCTTCCAGTGTGTCTCATTGTAAGAGTTATTAAACTGACTAAGATAACTAACACTGAATGCAATATCAGGTCTAGTTAGAACTGCTAAGTACATCAACCCACCAATAAGTTGTTGATATGGATACTCACTGCAAACATTCTGAGATTTTTCTAATTTTAAATTTGCCTCCATAGGAGATTCTGCAGTTTTACAATTAACCATATTAAATCTTACTAATAAATTATCTACATATTGTTCCTGATCAATAGTTATCACATTTTTATTAATTTTCACTCTTAAACCTAAACACTGTTGTATTTGACCTAAATTTTTTATCTTAAATTTACAGCTCAACTCTTCAACTAACTGCTCAGTAGCTTTAACACAATTAGAAAAAACAAAAAAATCATCAACAAATAATGCTATTATAACTTTCACATTGTCTGTGAACTTTGTGAATAAACAAGGTTCATACTCAGATTTTTTATAACCTAACTGAATTAAATAATCATTTACTCGCTGATACCAGGCTCTGGAAGATTGCTTAAGGCCATATATAGCTCGTTTCAATTTTAATACTTTATTATCAGCATTATTACATTCAAAAGTGATAGGTTTCTTCATATACACTGTTTCATTTAAAAAACCATTCAAAAAGGCTGTGGTTACATCAAGATGACTTATATTTAAATTTAACTTTGCTGCTAAAGCAAATAATAACCTTAGAGTGGAATATCTAAGCACAGGGGAAAAAGTTTCATGAAAGTCTACACCAGCTTTCTGCGAGAAGCCTTTTGCCACTAATCTTGCCCGATAACGCACATTATTACTACTGTCATATTTCTTCTTGAAAACCCACTTACACTTGATCACTTTACTGTTCTGTGGATGATCCACGAGTTCCCAAGCATCATTTTCTTTGAATGAATCCAATTCTTCCTTCATGCTTGTTCTCCAAAACATACTTTCTGGTCCATTTAAAGCTTCATCGAGTGTGATCTCTCTATCAGTACATTCTTCATACTCATCATACTCGAAGAAGCTTCTGAATTTGGGATAAAAGATTCATCTTTTTCATTCTCTTCTTCTGAAATTGAACATTCTTCTTCAGACCTATTCTCCTCCACTGAAGACTTGCAATCCACAGGTACTTGTATCATGTTCTCTTCTGGAGTCTCCATTATCACAATGTCTCTGCTAGTTGTCACAGCATTGGTAGTAGAGTCATAAACCCTATATCCCTTTACATTTTCTGCATAACCGACTAAAATTAACTTCTTAGCCTTTTTGTCCCATTTCATCCTTTTTTCTTTTGGAACATGTACCATAACTACACTTCCAAATACACGCAAATGGCTTAAATTCGGTTTTTGACCTGTCCAGACTTCATAAGGAGTCTTATTGTTCAGTCCTGAAACAACAGATCTATTTCTTAAGTAAACTGAAGTATTGACAGCTTCTGCCCAGAATTTCTTGCCTAAATCTGCATCGAAGATCAAACATCTGGCCTTTTCCACCACTGACCTGTTCATCCTCTCGCATAGACCATTCTGTTCAGGAGTATAAGCATTAGTTCTCTGGTGAACTATTCCTTGCTCCTTCAAAAACTTCTCATATTCTCGACTACAGAATTCACCGCCATTGTCTGTCCTTAGAATTTTTACCTTTTTGTTTGTCTGTTTCTCAACCATGGACTTGAACTCTTGAAAATACTTAAATACTTCACTCTTTGTCTTCATAAAATACACAAATGCCATCTTACTATAATCATCTACAAACAAAACATAGTATTTAGATCCTCCAATCGATAAATTCTCCATGGGACCTCCCACGTCTGCGTGAATCAATTCCAGTATATCCTTTGTCTTGGATAAACTTTGCTGAAATGGTAGCCTGGCTTGTTTGCCTTCACAACAAATGGTGCATGATGATTTATCTATGTTTGCCGTTTTTGTGTATGAAATTCCTTCTACAGCTCCATTTTTCATTTTATTTAAGCTGCTACTGTTTATGTGTCCCAAGCGTCGGTGCCATGTCTCACACGATGCTATTGCAGTTGCTGCTAATATCTGTTTTGTTGGCAATGTATTTAATTTGTACACACCATCAACTAATTCTGCCTTGCCAACGAGTTCATTCTGTTGATTATTAATATAGCAAACGTTTTCTTTGAAAATCACACTGTTGCCATTCTTAATCAACTGGCTCACTGAAAGCAAATTGGTGGTTAAATCTGGTATACATAATACATCCGTGACTGCGATGTCGTATTCCATGTCGTTCACTACTGTAACGATGTTTACGTCGCCAGAACACAGCACTGGAACTTTTGTCTGATTTGCAATAATAATTTCTTTCGTTTCAATTTGATGCGACGAATTTTCGAGGTTATGTTTATTTGCTGTCATGTGTTTACTTGCTCCGCTATCGATATACCAGCTATCCCGATTGAATTTACCACTCAGAAAAATAGCATTAAATGCATTCGTTTGTTTTCTTTCGGTATTTTCTGATTGCGGACACTGATTTTTATAATGCCCGATCTGTTTGCATTTATAGCATTTGATAACTTTTTTTTTTTTTTCAATATCACCATTTTTAGGGTTGCCATTTTTATATCGATGCGTTGACGTTCCTTTCGCTATGAACGCACTACCGGAACCGGATGCATTACCGACATCAGCACACATGTCCATTAACTTGGTTTTAACGACGTCTGCACTAACCTCTATGCCCGAATGTTCTATAGCCATAATCATGGGTGCATACTTTTCGGGTAATCCTGCCAACATCAATGCTCCAATCCACTCATCAGTTAACTTGAATCCTGTACCTTGAAGTCGTTGGCCCGTTTCCAGAATCTGAGTTACATACTGTGTCATCGACTCACAGTTTTCAAGTCGAATGTTTATGAGGTTTCTTAGCAAACTGATCTTCCTTGTGTAGCCGGAGTCATCGAGCATGTCTTTCAGTTTTGTCCAAAGATCGAAGGCTGTAGCTGCCTGTTTGATGTGAACGTACAACGATGGATCGATGGTCAATATCAGTTTTGCTTTGGCTTTAGCGTCACTTTCTTTTTCTGCCTTAGAAGCCGTAGCCGCTAGCTGATTTTCAATATTAGCCGCCATGCCTTCCAACACCAATACATTTTGTGCCGCAAAACACCAATCATCATAATTTTCACGTCCTTTTAACTTAGGAACACTGGCTATGTAGTTCGTCGTCATTATTATTGCACTCTCTAGTTTATACTTATTAATTTACTGATTAAAACGGGTCTGGGCCCATAACCTATTAATAAAACCACAGATGACAGGAACGAACTGACTTTACTTTTTATGTCTTACTCAACAAAAGTAGCTAATACAAATATATGCTAATAGATGGCATTACAGTCGCATATTGACTTTGTTACCATAATAAAATAACAGAAGAAAGTCGTGGCAGCCAAAACCGTCAGTCACAATCCAGGCTGTCGAAAAGAAAAATATCGCGATCGACGATTAGTCGGTCTCTTTCCCGATCACACTATTCAAGAAGGGCAAGTCGTCGTGCTGGGCGATCCAGGACACGGTTGCGCACTCTAAAGTGGCACGGGACGCGCCACTCGGAATCCAGGCATTCCGAGCATTACATTACACTGTCCGGTACGAAAAACATCGCGAGCGTGAATCAAAATAATAATATGTTTATTGAGAACGTTATTAATGCCCTGAATAATACATCGTGGCCGGATCGCGATAAGTTTCCTGTTTTAAATAAAGTAATTCCTGATCTTGACCCGCTATGTAAGGAATAAACGATTGATACGAGGCTTCATAAGGTTGACGAATGTGCACAGATTTATGGTTGGAACCATAAACAAGTAGTCTATTATGGTATGAGAGTCTACCCTCACGTAGGAGGAGGAGAGAAACGGAGCCAATAGCTTCCTCTCCATACCGGCTATCACCAGCCAAAAGGCTGATATTGGAGAAGGAGCTAGACAAGTTGTTAGAGGCTGACGGGAGTTGTTAGAGGTGGACAGGCCTCCTATGAAGAATCGCACTCCTCTATGAAGGAGTGCGATTCTTCATGGGAGCCAACGTAGTTTTGCAGACCTAGAAAGGCGGAGGTACGCGACTCAGCATCAACTATCGTTAATTGAATGCGGTGATAGAGCCAGATAGGAACCTATCCACTTTCGAGAATAGACGATGTTCTCCATGCGGCCAAAACCAGCAACTTTAAGTCAATTCATTGACCTTCGATCTGGTTACTTTCAGGTTGCCGTACTGCCCGAGGATCACGACAAAACGGCGTTTGTCACACCGTTCGGCACATGCCGTTTTAAACGGATGCCGATAGGCCTACGCAATTCTGGCACCACTTTCTAGCGCATGATGGATAGATTTATTTATTTATTTATTAAAACTTTATGCACAAGTATAAAACACTGTACAAAGGCGGACTTAATGCCTTAGGCATTTTCTACCAGTCTACCTTAGGGTGATGCAGAGAGAAAACATAGTAGGTGCAGTATAACAGATGGTTAGAAAACATTTACAAAAATAAAATATAGCGATACATACATAAATACATACATATATATATATATATATATATATATATACAAGAAGTAAAGAGAGAGACAAACTAACAACAATTTAATTATGAGATGAATCTGCCAGCTTCTTAAGTAAGTGTTCGCGAGCTTTAACTTTAAATGTGAACCGACTGTTGGCCAACCTGATGTTCAGAGGGAGCGCATTCCAAAGGAAGACAGCCTGGACAAAGAAAGACGACTTGAGAAAACCAGAGCGGTGAGAAGGACAACGCAGAAGGCGATTATTGGAAGAACGAAGATTTTTACTGTGCGCAGAGCATAAATATTGAAGATGAGTAGTCACATAGGAAGGAGAAGTAGGCTTATTAAGAAGAGAAAATAGGGTAGTCAAAGCTCTCAACGCTCTGCGCTGCCGTATGGGCAACCATTTTAATAGTGACCGATGTGCGGAGACATGGTCATACTTACGAAGATTAAATACGAATCGAATGCAGTTATTAAGAAGTCGGTCAAGTTTATTGAGGAGATCTGCATTCAGGTCGTAGTAGCACACATCACCATAGTCAATTATGGGGAAGATTAGGGACTGTACAAGCATTACCTTAATGTGTGATGGGAGAATATTTTTCAGCCGATAAAGCGACCGCAACGTTCCGGTGACTCTCTTGCTCACAATCGCAACCTGCTTACGCCAGTCAAGGCAAGTGTCAACATGCAAACCCAGATCCTTGACATCAGAGCTAAACGGAATGACTGCGCCGTCAAAGGTAACCGGTGGCACCGTTAAGCCATTCAGCCTTCTCAGGCTATAAGGGCTCCCTACAATAATAGCCTGGCACTTGGTTGGGTTAACCACCACCCCGAAACGATCAGACCAGTTTTTGACGAAGCGTAAATCCCGGTTTAGCTCCTCGATCGCACCGGACAAGCTGTCAACACTTGCCTGACAGTAGAGCTGTAAGTCATCAGCATAAAGATGATACACACACTGAAGCTCGGTAGTTATGAGATCTATAAAAATAGAGAACAAAAGATATATGTAAGTCGAACCTTCAAGGATTGTTCCTTCTATGTTATACAGATGATTTGATCATCCTCTCAGACAGCTACGATCAGCACCTTCAGGACCTTGAAGCCGTATTTGAAAGGCTTGAACTGTTCAATCCAAGGGTTAATCGCGGGAAAAGCTTTTTCGCCCGAGACTCGCAAGTTCTTAGGACATGTTATCGTTCCCGGCGGGATCCAAGTAGATCCCGGTAAGACGGCTGCCATTAATAATATGGCTGTTCCTAAGAACCTCACTAATTTGAAGTGCTTTCTGCAGACTTCTAGTTGGTTCAGGCGTTTCATACCTAACTATGCTGAACTGGCGAGGCCAATTACTTCTCTTTTAAAGGAGGATAGCGTTTGGCAATGGTGCTCTGATCAGCAATCTGCGTTTGATAGTATTTGACGATTGCTTGTGTCTGCACCTATATTCCGTACCTTTTATTCTCAGGACAGATAGTAGTGGCTACTGTCTTGGAGCAGTTTTTCTGCAGGGGCGGGCCCCAATGAGCGTCCCATTGAATACGCTAACCGTCTATTAAACCAATCTTAACGGACCTATACTACAACAGAGAGGGAAGCCTTGGCATTAGCATGGGCGGTAACCAAATTCGCGGCTATATACAAGGCGCTGAGATCTTCGTGACATCGGATCATTAGCCATTAAAGTGGTTGATGAATGTTGAGTCAACAAGCGGACGCTTAACCAGGTGGGCATTGACTTTATAGCCATATAACTTGCGCATCGAGTACACCCCTGGCAAGTCCAACGTGATTGCCCTTTCATGCTCTGCTTGTACTGACGAGGTAGATTGCGATTTATGCCAAACTGTTGTAGACGTTCCAACTATGAATGCTCGTAATTACTGCGAGAAGCAATTACAAGAGTCTGATGTCCGTAAGATCATAGTGGATCTTGAAATATCTGAGGATCCGTTGAGGGGGAGACCGTGGGCCGACCGCGGCTACGTTATGTCCGACGGTGTACTTTATAGGTATGGATCAGAGTGAAATAAGAACGACGATGCGTGCCTAGTGGTCCCGTCTAGCGAACGGAACAAGGTTCTCGCTGACTACCACGCACCAACGGCTACGGACTTGCACCTACGGCCGGTCACCTGGGTGTCGAAAGTACCCTACAGCGTATTACTGCAAAATAGGTACTACTGGCAAGGTATGAGGGCTTTCGTCACAAATTATATCAAGGAATGTATCCCTTGTCAAAGATACAAAGTAGACAATCATAAGCCAACTGGGCTTGTGCAGTCGCCAACCGTGACCCAGCGGTTCGAAGTCATCGGTGTTGACCTTTTCGGATCTCTTCCGCAGACAAAGTCGAGTAACAAGTGGATCCTGATTACAGTCTCGAGCGTATCAATGGGGAGATAGTAGGAAAATATCATGCTGCCCAACTTACATCTTTTATGGGCAGATGCAACCTCCTTAATAGGAGAAACGGAGGAGACTCTCGTTTTTCACTATTCCTCATAGTTTCGGATTTGGCCTACCAGTCGATAAATAATTCACCCTTTATATCTAGGCTCCGAAGCATTTTGGAAATATTATTCATAGAAGAAAATTAATGTCTTACTGTGTTATTACTGATAGGTAAAGAAATCTAATTAGTGGACGTAGACTTAGAAAAATCATGCCACTTTGACTCAAACCCCTTTGGATTCCAGCTGTATATTCTGAGATTTTAGATCTTTGTGTTTACCTACCAAATGTTCCTAACTTTGTATGTTAGTCTTAGTGTCCTATATTTTTAGACTATGTTGTTTACCTAAATAATATGTTTTATACTATGTAATGCATGAAGAAAAAAAAAATTTTATCTTGATTTTAGTCGTTTTTGAAGTCCAAACCAATTTTCATTAGTATAAACATCGGTAAGATAAACGTAAAAAAATACATATTTTGATTAGGCTTTAGCATTTTAATATTTTTCTAGACATATTTTAATAAAGATTGAAAAATATCCGAAAAAAACGATTTAACCGGTTACATCCGGTTTTGTAAACAAGAAACCCGAAAAAACCGGTTACTAAAAACAACCCGGTTTTTTCTATCAAAGCGTCTTCTTAGGTTTTCGCCCACATCGTTTGGTTTTTATTGAACCATGTTCCAACTTTCTATGCAGCCACGATGTAACTTAAAGTTTGAAATAACTTAAAGTTAAGTATTGATTAAAGAATCTTTATTTTTTAATAACTTTATTATAATTTAGTTTAAACAATTTCTTTAAAATAACATAGATTTGGGCAAAATATTTACCATTTTTACAATGATGAAAATGAAAAATAATGCCTGAATAGCTGGCTGGCCACAGAAAAAAAAAACAAAATAGGCGGAAAACGTTGTTGATTTATGTAAAATAAAATTTACTATTTTTTCTTTGGCTAATTCATGTTTTTATTTTTATTGTCCTTGTATTCGTAATAAAAAGCAGTGTTTACCTCGGGTTAAAGACTTATTTAGTCCCTCGAACTATTGGTAGTTAGCGTTATTCGCCAATAGTTAGCGTTAGTTAGTTCAAGGGACTAAATAAGTTACTTTCACCCCTAGGGTAACAATGTACTATATTTCTCATGTTCCTTTCAATACATAGGCATAATACATAGGCATGCATCGAATCTCCCTCGTTCTGGCTATGTCCAGTCTTGAAAAATCTGTGCGTTATAAAGAAATTTAAAGATTTTGCTGCATAAGCATATAAGGCAAAAATTAACCTGTTCTTATTTGGGCCGTAACAACCATCCGAATAAAAATATATCCTGTTAACACCTCGCTCCTGTTCACTCTTTAAGAATTGCAACAAACAACTTCCAATTTCTATGCAGCCTCGTTTTGCGATTTGGCACACGTAGCAATACCCTCTTTTACGTAGGGCGTCAAAAATAGTAAAATTGTACACAGGGTACTTGCGTTTATAGAGGAAAATGCCTACAGCAGATTGTGGAATACTTAACACTTTTTGTAGGTCAAAGATAGCAATCGTGCTATCGTTTTTGTCAATTGTTATTTTTTCTTCATTTTTAATTTGCCGAATTCTCTCTTTTCTATTTAAATGACGTCTATAGCTTTCTTCTAAAGACTCTTTCTCTGATGGACTTGCTTGCTCATATACAAAACATGTAGAACATTGATCTTTTTTTTTTGGCTTAAAAAATGAGTAGTTAAACGTTTTGTCGCCATCGTAACTTCAACATAATTTTGCTGTGGAAACCACTCAGTGTACAAACGATGCATTTTGGATATGTTGAGGTATTGTGACAAATATTCTCGAGTTGAGCTTTTTCTTGTGTAATGAGACTCTGGGGGAGGAAAGTTGCTCGCGTCCGTAGGATTTACCATCTCTTCCTAGATCCACCCTACACGTCTCCCCCGGGTGGTGCTAAACGAGCAACAACGCCGAGCTTCGGGCGGCGGTTAACTAACCCGTCACAGATCAAAACGATGGAGACAGGAAATGGTCTCCTCACCCGCTGCTCTGTTGAGTCAATCTGCAGAATCGGGGACATTGGCTTAGCCGCCCGTGTCGAGAGGTAGAAAGCCTCAATAAAAATTCACCCCAATCCTACGGTGGAGACCGCGCCAAGAGGATGCATGGCTGGGGGATGCCAGTCTCGAGCGCCAACCTTGGTGAACCTGGCGAACACCATTGTATTAGCCTTCTCACAGGAATGGCGTCACCCTGTGTAGCGACCACCCTATCGTCCATACTCGTGGGAATCTTATGGATAACTCTCAAAATATAAAAACCCCTAACACAAATAAAACACACAATTTAATACAACAAACACTTCATCTCAGTATGTTTGAAAGAAAAAGAAGTAACTCTCTCGGTGCAATACCTACAGAAACCAAAAAGCCTGTAGTCAAACAATCAGGACCTATTGAACAGACAATAGAAACCCAAACAGTCTCCCGTGACCAGGAAGATACAAACAAAAATGAGTGGCAGAGAGATAAAATCCCCGCTAAACCGAAAAAACGGAAAGAAACCAGTCCAATAAACAACACAAGCAAAAAACAAAAGAATATTACTGAATATGCTATACCAACTCAGAACAGCTTTGAGATACTTGGTGATGAAACCATTTGTGCTCAGGAAATCAACAAACAAGAAAAAGTTTATGTTCCTAAACCCGAACCTATATTTGTTACAGGCGTCATTAACATCACATCCCTTAAGGAAGTACTAAACAAAATTCTAGACAATGATCTATATACCATGACCACACTCAGATCTGGACACATAATAAAAATCATGCCAAAAGATATCCAAACATATAAAATTATTAGAGAACATTTCATCGCCAACGATATTTCGCATTACACTTACCAGTTAAAAAGTGAAAAAGCTTACCGAGTGGTTCTACGAGGACTTCACGCTTCAGAAGATACGACAGAAATAACTAGAGAACTGGAACATATTGGGCATAAAGTAAGACAAATAGTCAACATTAGACATAGATCTACAAAAGAACCACTACCTATCTTCTATGTAGACCTGGAGCCACAGCAAAACAATAAAGAAATATTTACCGTCAGATATTTAAACCAAATGAAAATTACTTTTGAAGCACCCTATAAGAAAAAAGAAATTATACAATGTAAAAGATGTCAAAGATTCGGCCACACAAAAAATCAGTGTTTCAGACCTTTTCGCTGCGTCAAATGTGGTAATGAACATCCTACAACACAATGTATAAAAAAAACTGACACTGAGGCTACCTGTGCAAATTGTAATGAAAAACACCCTGCCAGCTACAAAGGATGCAAAATCTACAAGCAATATAAAGAAAGAATATTAAAAGTTGGTCCTAAACCTAAACAAAAACAACCAATAATGAACCTCGACAATAACAAAATAGATTATTCCAAATCGCAACATCAATTCCAACAAACAAATTCATACAATACCTATGCTGAAATTGTTAAAACAGGACCACAAACTCTAACTGCACAAAAAAATAATGATTTGAATAACATGACAAACAACGATTTTAATAACTTTACTAATATTATGGAGACTATGCTAGAAAAACTACAACACACAATGATTACAATAGTGGAAAAAATGATGGACAAAATGTTGGACCGCATGGTCCAGTTAGTCAGCAGCCTTATAAAAAAATGATCCAGAACCTCCGAGTAGTTACTTGGAACGCCAACGGCTTGACGGACAGACGTCAAGAATTAGAAATTTTCCTTGAAATGGAGAAGATTGACATAGCACTAGTTTCAGAAACTAGGTTCACATCTAAGTCTCACGTCGCTTTTAATAATTATAAAATCTATACAACAAACCATCCTTCCGGAAACAGCCACGGAGGAAGTGCAGTTATCATTAAAAACAATATCAAACATTACTTGATGGAAGAATATCGCACAGAGAAAATTCAGGCCACAACCATAGTCGTCCTAGAAAAACACAGTGAGACAGCTTTCTCTGCTGTCTACTGTCCCCCCAGACATACAATCTCAGTTCAAGATTTCAAAGATTACTTCACTACTCTTGGTATAAGATTTGTAAGTGCTGGCGACTGGAATGCAAAACATCTGCACTGGGGCTCCAGGTTGACTACTACAAGAGGACGGCAACTACACACAGTAACACAAGACATGAAACTGGATTACTGGTCTGGAGGAGAACCCACTTACTGGCCTACTGATAGAGATAGAATACCTGACATGCTTGACTTTTTCATAACGAAAAACATGGATGGCAACTACATAACAATAGAGTCCTGTACCGATCTCACCTCAGATCACACTCCTGTAATTCTGAACGTTAATTCTACAATTCAATTAGTAGAGCCTTCCACAAAAATATATAACACGAAGACTACGATCTGGGAAAAATACAGAGATGTAATAAAATCAGAATTCAATCTTAAAACAAAAATCGACACAATAGAGGGTGTAGAAGACGAGATTGAGAAACTCAACAGGCTTATACATAGAGCAGCCAACTTAGCGACCACTAAACGAAAGGGTCAGCCACCCAAAAGTAACAACTATCCAAAAGAAATAAAGGAAAAAATCAAAAAGAGGCGACAATTAAGAAAGGTCTGGCAAAATACAGGATATCCAAATGATAAAACTGCATTTAATAAATTCTCTGATGAGCTTAAAAATCTCATCAACAATGTTGAGAACGACAAAATCCAAAACATGCTCTCAAACCTCGATCCGACAGCTGACACAAACTATTCGCTGTGGAAGGTCACCAGAAACATGAAGCGCCCAAAAACACACATACCTGCCGTCAATAATAATAAAGGAGGATGGGCTAGGTCTGACCTAGAGAAAGCGACAACATTTGCCGAACACTTGAGCAATGTATTTAATCCACACCCAGAGAGCTGTCGTGAACATACAGAAGAAATAAAAAACTACTTAGAATCACCAAATCAAATTTGCTTACCATTACAAAGTACTAGCCCTAAAGAAATCTTCCAAGAAATTAAAAATCTTAAGGAAGGGAAAGCGCCCGGGTATGATCATATAGATGCAACACTCCTAAAGAAGTTTCCGTACAAGGCAGTAATGAAACTTGTTCATATATTTAATGCTTGCCTAAGATTTGAATACTTTCCTGGACAGTGGAAGATAGCACAGGTGATAATGATTCCCAAGCCTGGTAAACCTATAGAACAAACAAATTCATACAGACCCATCAGCCTTCTGCCAGTCATTGGAAAACTGTTTGAACGGATACTCCTTAACAGAATAAAAGTTCACTTAAATACCGTACTACCACAGCACCAATTCGGATTCCGTGAAAGTCATGGAACAATCGAACAAGTTCACCGTATTGCTGACATTATTAGTAGATGCTTAGAAAATAAATTATACTGCTCTGCAGTGTTTTTAGACATCGGCCAAGCTTTCGACAAGGTATGGCATGAGGGCCTTATCTTCAAAATCAAAAAGTCACTGCCACACTGTTTTCTTCAGATACTAAAATCATACCTCGACAAAAGAAGCTTCCAAGTTAAATGCAATGATGACAGCTCTGACCTCTACGAAATCAAGTCGGGCGTCCCCCAAGGTAGCATATTGGGACCTATCCTGTACCTCATCTTCACTGCAGATATTCCAACAGATGACCAAACGATTACAGCGACATACGCTGATGACACCGCCTTGCTGTCCTCTCATAGCGACCCTGTAACTGCATCACACACTCTGCAAAGTCATCTAAATAAAATAGAATCATGGCTTAAGCAATGGAGGATCAAAGCAAACGAAAATAAATCTGCTCATGTAACCTTTACTCTTAGGAGAGGCACTTGTCCTCCGGTTAAGCTAAACAGCAAAGAAATACCTCAAACCGATAATGCAAAGTACCTGGGAATGCACCTGGATAGAAGGCTCACATGGCAGAAGCACATCTGGGCTAAAAGAAAACAATTAGATGGAAAACTTCGTGGTCTTCACTGGTTAATCGGTCGAAGCTCACAACTAAATAACACCAGCAAAATCTTGGTATATAAAGCAACTTTGAAACCTATCTGGACCTATGGGATACAATTATGGGGAACAGCTAGCAAGAGTAACATCGACATACTGGAAAGATTCCAAAGTAAAGCACTAAGAACCATGTTCAGTATACCCCAATGTATTAGCAACAAATACATGTATCTTGACCTAGGTATAAACACTGTTCGTGAGGAAATAGTCCAGGCAAGCCTGAAATACCAGGAAAAACTAGCAACTCATGCAAACGAACTTGCACAGGCCTTAAGTGGAGAAGGTGGACTACAGTACAATCGACTGAAGAGACAAGGCGTTCCCAGTCTCGCCCAAAGATTTGTAGACTGAGTAAAGAGGAGGGTTTGCTGGAAAGTTCAGCAATTGATTGGCTCTCGATGATAACAATAAAAATAATCAGGACATGTAGTTCCAGCCAAACAAGTGGCTTATTGTTTACAAACAGATTGCCATAGAGCAGAAAATACACAAAAAAAAAAAAAAAAAAAAAAAATGAGACTCTACTTTAGGAAATAATGAAATATGCTTCTCAACACTCGATTCCGTGCTGGAACTCATTTTTCGAGGTCTATTGGTGTGCTTACCTCTTAAGTCTGTAATACCTTCGTCTAATTTAAATAGGTAGGTATAAATTTATGTCCCGTATGATAACTGTAATAGTGCATTACCGAAAATGTCTACCACAAAATTTACGATAATAAACCTGTAATCGCGTTAACCAGTGCTGAAATATTTACAGTAATATTACTTTACCGAAATGTAGCCATAGAATTTAATTTTGTAATAATGTATTTCGTTATTTTTAAAGTAAATAAAAAATAGAAATTTTCCAAAGAACAAAAGTGTTATAAGGAAAACCGTTGGAAATTACCGCAGAAAAAAAATGAAAAAAATTGCGTTGGTGTATCCCGACCCATAGATACCGAAAATGAAATAACATTAAAAAGGTAGTAATAGTATAATACAGTTATTCCTTGGGGGCGTCGATATGCAAACCTGATATTAAAACGCCAATCAACAATGCCAAAGCATCTAATAAAAATGGAACTATGGCGATTATGTAGTATATCTTATAAAGGAACGTTATCAATGATGATCGATTGAGTCCCGTCACTACTGTCACTGTCAGATCTGTGATGACCTAGTCCATCGTTACGTTTGTATTTTTGTCTGGGATTTTATGTTTATCATTGCGATTTTGTAGATTCTCGACGACTTGGCCTTTACATCTTGAACTGAAGATACAGTACCCTGTCTTAGACTACCGCATTCTTCTCTGGACAATGAGTTGCTTTTGATTTGGACTTTGATTTTACCCACAAACATGCGTTGCGTTAATTTCCACTTACGACTTGCTCTCTTACGGAGGCGTCGTCTCTCTGATGAAGGTGCTCAGCGCTTTGAAAAAGTTCAGAGATGGGTGTATCCACGTGGTGTAAGTATATTCGTAAAAAACATGTATTTATTACATAAGTTAAGAACTTTTTTAGTATATCTATCTAAACAACAAACTGAGATTCGTTAAGCTTTAATATGTATAAATACATACTGTTGTAATCTTATGTTAGGCTCATTCTTACTGTTGCCCTATACTTTATCTGACTAAAACAGTATGCAGTAAAAGACTGGCTGAGGTAGCAGTAGAACTAGTGTATTTTACTGAGATCTTTCAGTCATCAAAATGGAAGATGGGTGGCTGTTGCATTTTGTCTTGAAATATTTATATACCGCTCCACAGGTATCAGAGGTCATATTCTTTTTCATATCAAACGACATTTCTGTTTTTCTTTCGGGTGGGGAACTGGAGACCTGCGAGTCAGGTACTTTTCTTACTTATACATGTAATTCTTTATGTTTATTACACTAATGGTAAATTTTATTTATTTTAAAATAATTAATTAATTCCAGATAACAGGAGACGACTACATTTGTCACTCGTGTTGGGGGCTGATAAGCTGCGACCCTGAAAATGAAACCCGGCAGCAACTTGGCCATCGTAACGTCTGTGTTGCATAAAATAAAAACTATGTAAAAATACCAATAAATACGATTTATTACTTATAGTTTTTTTTTTATTCAACAAACCCTGCCTTTCAATAGCTGTACATATAGCTAGTCTGCTCTGGCTGTTATAATTTATGTAAAACAATATCATCTTCTCTCAGCGTAATAAGAATCGTTTTACTTGACTATAATTCGCTTATAGATCAAAATCGTAACGACATAGTTTTAATAGTCATTGAACTACTTACTGGGTTGGTAATCAGTTTAGTCTCTAGCTGCATTCTAGCAGTTTTATGATTCGTCAATTAAGTAGGTACAGGCAATGAAGTAAAAATTCGGGTTTTGGCTTATGACGAGAAGCAAAACACGTAGAGTTAGAACTAAAACTACGAGGGAAATACAGTAGTTTATTGAATAAACTACTGTATTTCCCTCGATGTTTTAGTTCTCATAGGGAAGATTCTAATAAAATTTATTCGGATCTTCCTTATGAGTCGTCTTAAATATTATTATATTTTGATTCATCTTAATTACGGAGAAATTCCACTGATAAAAACCTTAATCGTAACATTTTAGGTTATCTTGTATTTAGACGTATATCTCTTTTCTCCCAACTTTTCCGTCTTACTTTCCATTTACTTTTCTGATAGTCTTTAGTCGTTTTACAACTATGTATAAGTTGTTATAGTGAATGCTACCTCTAAGAGTGGGTCCCAAAATACTACGTAGTCTCGCCCCTCTCCTTTCAACTTCGATAATTGGAAATCCGAAAATGTTATTCCTAACATTTTTCATCCTAACAATCGCAATTCCTAACTACTCTGTCTCTAATGTTCATAATTCCGAAGCATTCAACTTCATAATGTCAGTAGCAATAAACATCTATTATACTTTTATTTGTTTTCCTATATTTTCTCAACATAACCATCTTTTACTCTATTATTCAAAGTCATATTTTTTTTGTTTAGATTTCTTTTTTATTAATTAAAGCGTTTTCTTTAATTTTATTTATAGCGATGTGTACCTGCAAAGATAGGTTAGGTCAGGTTAGAACTGTGACCAACTACGCGCGAGCCGAGCGAGCGTAGCGAGCGGTGCCGCGGCAGCAGCCGGCGAGCGCTACCTCGAAATCGATCGCGAAATTTTTCTAAGTATTTATTTCATAGTGGGGGCACTATAAATATCATCTTCTACCCACTTATATTTTTTATTACACTTGGTAAATGTATCTTTCTGAGTATGAATGAAAATATTATGGTGATTATGTTTAGGGATAAAAGCGTTATGTTAAAAAACAGTAGGAGTTTAAATATATTTACATTAATGATATTATTAATTATAATTTTCGGAAACATGAGTGTTATGAACATCGCTGGTAGTACTACAAATAGTATGAATGAAAACTTCAGGATCAAAAATTTTAGGAAGAGTGATCATTCAGATTACAAATCATTAGAAAGAACAATTTCGGGTAAAGAACTTTAGGTGAGCCAATATGGACCCATTCTTAGCACATGTAACATCAACTTGCTCTTAAAACAATTATGTCATATTCATAAAAACACTAGGAAGTGGCGAACGGCGGGCGTTTTGGGGGATTGGCTCTTGTAACTTTGACGTTCAAGAAGTGCTGATTTTCAGCCTAGTTTTAATAAATGACTTTTGATTTTGATAAGTCAATCTGTACTTCAGTATGGAATTTCCATCTGGGGCAGTGCTGGTAAAACCACATTCATAGAAATAGAAAGAGCTCAAAGTGCGGTAGTCAAAGTAATGCTTAAAAAACCTTTCCGATTCCCAACAGAATTGCTTTATAAAGAATTGCCTGTGCTGCGAGTGCGACAGTTATTTATTCTAAATGCCACACTACGTACTCACAAATCCATAAAAAATAGGCCAGATTACCAAAACATATTATCCAAACGCACTTTACACATCCCTCTTCCCGATGCAACAAGTCTCCTGGCGAGGCGGTGTCCTTCTTACTCTCACACTAATGTCTACAACAAAATAAATAAATACTGTAATATAAAAGGCCTAAGTGATCACTCAAGTAAAAAAGTGATCCAGAAACTGCTTCTCTCCTTACCTTACGATGAAACCGAAGACATTATCAGTTAATAACACCTAATCTGTGCTAAACCTTCACCACACATACCCACTAACATACAGACACACACACCCATACACACACACAAACACACAGACATCATTCCTAAACATTAGAATTGTTCTTATTTTATTTTATTTTTTTATTGTCTCCTAATTTTCTGTTAAATATCCAATTTCTGTTAATCCAATTTACTAAAATATTTTGTTATTTGCAAAATGTCTAATTAGCATAACTACAAATAAATGTTTTTAATTTAAAGTTATCGCAACTCCGGCCCCCAAGATACAGGCACAGCCTAGTTTGGGGTCCACTGTTATCTAAGTTTGTTAAAATAAAACTTGTTACCGATATCCTTAATGATGTTAGACTAAGAAAATTACTGTAACTATGGTTTAATAAATTTATTCTATTCTATTCTAAGTAATTAAGTACCTACCCTTAAGAAAAGTGTTAGTTTCAAACATTGAAACAACAACAACATTGAAGAATTTCAGAATTGCCCTCATGAATACGTTGACCTCTTAGGTCTTTGCTTAGCATGTTTAATTTCCGAAATCTACCATAGACTATACCAATTTTATTGTGATATGCGGTGCATTTTGGGACAAATCTTATTTCTTTCTTACTCTTACGTTAGCGATAAAATCATAATGTACAAACGCCAGCACAGCTTGCTACCCCAAACTTTCCTATGATAAGGAAAACCAAAGTACGAAAACATAAGGTAAAAACTCTAAAACATTGCAAAGTCTATTCTTGAACTTCTAAAGAAACTACGAATAAAAAAATAGAATACAGACTAAAGTATCAACGTTAATTATATTATAACAATTATGAAGGCATTATGTAAGTACCTATTCATAAATAATGTATTAGATGCAATGCAATTTAATTAAAATTTTAATTTTGTATTACTTATACAAAATTACTTAAACAAAACAGGATTTATGGTACATCTAGTTTATTTCTTTTTATAACTACAAAACAAAAATACAAAAGAATATTAGTAGTCATTTTGTATTGCGCGTCAACTGTTCTTCAAGTCCTTTAGATGATGATCTGAAAACAAATAAGGTTAGATAAGGTAGGTACATTTTCTTGCATCCAGTTTTTATTTCGGCGATGAACGATCACATGTATAAAAAACAATCAGAATAAGTCAAACAACGAAGAAAATTCTGCCAAAGTTAGCACGTTCAACTCTTTAAAAGCTTATCGTGACTAAATTTGTCTCTGTGACAACCCAAAGGACATGAGATGAGGTAACCCTGGATTGCTTTTCATTTTCAACAATAGGGGATCATCACATTTTTTTTTCTTTGTCCGTCGGTTAGTTTATTGAAAAGTATTGGACACGTATTTTTTATTTTTTCACGTGGTCATAAAATTACGGAGATATATTGAGTTCAAATGGCGCATGATGTCACATGTAGGTAAGTTTTATACCTACTTGTGACGTAGTGAGCCCCCACTCTCCAACTTTAATGAGTTTTAACTAAGTTATTTTTTTGATATTTTGATAAAACAAAAAATACGTGTCTGATATTTTTGTATTACCTGTCTGACGGACAAAATAGAGCAGAAGAAGTAGAGAAAGACAGCCAAAGCGATGGGAAGACGATTTGAAGAAAGTAGCTGGTCCAGAATGGTTAAGTACAGCAAAGGACAGAAACAAGTGGAAATCCTTAGAGGAGGCCTTTGTCGAAAGACAAGCTGTTAAGAGGAGAGATAAATCGAATGCCTAATATGTTTTATTTTAAGTTAATATAGATTCTTACTTTTATTGTCGTAAATGAAAAGTTAAAATGTTACAGCAATAAAGGCTTATTTTGTTTTATTGAGGAAGGGCTATTACAGTGTCGATGAGTACCTAGATGATAAGTGACACCCGTAATATTATTATTTTTTATTAGAATTAATTTTAACTAGTATGTTGTTAAAATTTTTTACTTAATATTGTGGTTTTTTCTTTAAAAACCATTTTTTTAAATTTATTCATTGACATTCAATTTTTTACTATTGGATTTTACAATTATATGACATATTTTTACTGACCTTTTTATATCAATTTGTTTTTTATTCTTTTGTTTTATTTAAATTAGACTTGCTATTTTTATTATTGATATTTTACAGAAAATAAGAAGACATATTTTTAATCTTTTTAATACAATTTGTTTATTTAATTTTTCATTGAAGATGACATATCTTTTTGTAGTAATTTGATTTTCGTTTCGTTTTTAATTTTTCAGTCCTTTTTTTATATTTTATCCTACTAATATCTACTCCTACTCCTTTACTGTACACGCTGTGCGGTTGTGGAACTCACTGCCGCCTGACATAAGGGACTGCCAAACTATTGCAGTTTTCAAGAGAAGAGTGATAGAACATTATCTTTCCATTCCGTCATAGTTGCATAGGTATTTATTTGATTGTATTTATTTTAATTGTATTCATATTATAGTTATATATTTTGTTTTTGTATGTTAAAGTAAGTTTGCATGTTCTTATATTGTATTTTATATTTGAAATAGTTATTTGCTTTATGTTTTATGTTTTCCATTTTCTCTTCTTCTTTTACACACTATGTCTACATCTCTTTTTTTTATTATCTCCTTTCGCTGGTATGCTGGAAGAGATTTCTTTAGAAATAAGCATTACCTTTGTACCTATTTTCTTTTCCTTTCTTCTTTTCTGTATTTAGTGTGTACATAAATTGTTAAATAAAATAAAATAAATAAATATTATAAACGCGAAAGTTTGTAAGTATGGATGGATGGATGGATGGATGGATGGATGTTTGTTACTCTTGCACGTAAAAACTACTGAATGGATCTGGATGAAATTTGGCACAGGGATAGATAATAGTCTGGAATAGCACATAGGATACTTTTTATCCCGGTAGTGTGATCACGCGGGACAATTACCGAAAAAGCGCGAGCGAAGCCGTAGGCAGAAGCTAGTATTAATTATTTTACATTAAATGTGGATTAATATCGTTTTGAATTTGTTATTATGTGCTGATATATACTTATGTGAATTATTAATGGTTATTTTTTATGTCATGTTTTCGATGATAATGTTTTTTTGGTCCTGTTTTTTTTTACAAAATTTCTATCCAATGCAGATTATTCCGAAATAAATTATTTATGACTTTTCAAGAAGCTTTGACAAGGAGTTAATATTGTAAATCCTACACCAACATTTTGATCAAGTCGATAGGTATATTAAAAAATACCAAAAAAATATTTTTTTGTGGAATTGGTACAAAGAGAGAAGCCTATTACCAGCAGTGTGTGCATTCAGGCCAACGAAGATGACTATTTTATTGCAACTTACGCTAGTCTGGTGCTGCAAAAAGCATCCAGCCAAGTGAGCACCCAGCTCGCATCCAGCTGTTCCGTCGCTCACAGCTTTGTCTTTAACTGAAAATAACAAAGCAACGTTTGATACTCATTTTTGATGGACATTTCAAATGCAAAACTTCCTTGTCTTTGGTATGTAAACAAAGAAAAGGAAATTTTCCATTTACGATTTTCACATGACAAAAGTCATCAATACCCTGCTGTCCTTATCTCAAGATCGAATTGGAGACGGCGCAACATGACTTCTCCCAAATGTCTATCAGAGTTATATCTTAACCCTCTTCCTTATCAAATCATCTATTGCATAACCTGTTCAAAGTATTTATGTTCTTCTTCTACTTTTGAAACACTATGATAGTTTGACTTTTTACGACATGTCTTTTGTGACTTGCATCGTCCGAAACGTGACGATTCTCAACAACATACCTTGTAAAACAAGTCTCAAGTTTCGATTGTATGGTTTCGTTAATATGCTTTTTAAATTATTGGGTTTATTTGCTACGAGATATAACGAGATTTAATTGTTTATGCACCTGATGAACACTGTTTAGCAACCGCCGCTAGTTTGTTGTATTGCTCATCATCCTTCACGAACTGTCTCAGGTTCTTCAGACCGGTATTCAGATCGTATTCACCCTTATCGTTGATCTGTAATAAAAGAAATATTATGATTAAAAACGTTTAAAACTATTCAACTCATTACCGTTTCTGTAGGATACCGGATAATAGTATCCAATACTAAAAGAATTGAATACTATTTTGATGGGATTCACTAGTAACAGCAACTATCTCATGACAATTACTCACGAATCCGGCTTTCTTGAACACACAGGCAATGAAGCAATCCTTGATGCTGGCGGAGCTGCCGGCTTCCTTAGCGGCTTGGATATCAGCGTCGGTGACGCCGTACTCCTTAGAGCACGCCACTATGGCGGGCCGCAGAGAATCTCGGAGACTACATCATAAGAAAAGATGAGCATAAAACCGAGACCGCAGAGAATCGTGGAAACACTTGAGCAATTTTTCAACAATACTGAAACAAAAAATGATTCTGAACAGTTTTATATTCATCAATCTTTTACAATAGAGGAACATAAACATCACGACACTTTGCTTGACCCGGGAATCAAACCCAGGACTTCTTATTCGCTTGAGACCACGTCTAGACCAACGAGCCAGTCCACATTTTATAAAAAAAACGGGCCAAGTGCGAGTCTTACTCGCACACAGGGTTCCATAGCCCCAAACAATATAATAACAATATTTTGAACGGTCATTCATTAGTAAACTTCCACTCAACCGCAAACCTATTTTTTTTTTCATAGTAAGTTAATGAAAAACAAATTTACTGCTGTAGTTTGGTGAAATAGTCCCATATCTCAAAAACTAAATATCAAATCTTATTCAAACCAATTTTCGTTGAAAGTTTTATTTTACGTTCTACATCCCCATATTTTTTCAGAATTTTTCTCCTCTTACTTAAGAAATTAGAGGGGGGGGACACGTTTTACCACTTTGGAAGTGTCTATCTTTCAATAGATTGACTTTGAAAAAATTGTTTTAGGAACCTCTATGTCATTTTTAAAGACCTATCTATTGACACCCCACACGTGTAAGTTTGATAGTTTTTTATTTTTATTTTTTAGTTTCAGTTCCATGTGGGGGGGGATATCCTGATCTATATTTTTTATTTATTTTTGTACAAAAATCATAAAGCGGTTCACAGAATACATCTACCTACCAATTTTCAGCTGTGTAATCCTAATAATTTCGGAATAAAGTGGCTGTGACATACGGACGGACAGACAGACAGACATGACGAATCTATAAGGATTCCGTTTTTTGCAATTCGGCTACGGAACCCTAAAAAGCAAGCAGAAGTATATTCCATGAGAAATCTGAACTTACATGGACGCTGCTCAAGCTTGCAGCCACGACACATAATACAAGACAGGTAAACTTGGACATGGTGCACTCTTCAGCTTAGCACTTGTGTTCCTTACAAGCCTCAACTGTTTATGATCTGAAGATAAAATCGACACTTATTTATATCAATCTGGTGGCCTTACATTTTGAGATTTGCTCAGCCAGTTATACATTAATTATCTTGATGCTAAATGCAAGAAAAACTACGCTAAAAAAACTGATGCATGTTCAATCTATTGATATGGAGCTCCTGTCAAAAATATATATTTATTATCACGTTCGAACTTCCTTCTAGAAATTTGTGTTTCAAAATGAATACTATGCAAAAGTTCGTGACCTCTGATCGAATCTGAGCTATTTCTTGTTTACATTCGATCGTCATTTTCGTTGCCATCATTAAGCCTAAAAATATGAATTAATTGCTGAAAAAAGACCTCTCCCAAGCATCACCAAACGATCGGTTCTGTGTTTCCTGTATCCAGCGGATTTCTATATCTTCGTCATGTCAAGGTTCATCAAACTACGCTACGCCTTCTAGCACGTTGTCGCACTCCCAGAACTTTACAGCCATCGTCGTTTAATTCAGGTTTTGACGTCACATTTCAAAGGTTTGGTAAAGACCTATTGGTATGAATGCTCATGATAAGTTAAATATAAAACCAAACGTAAATATTTTATGTATTTTATTTCAGCTGGCATTAAACATACAAGAAGAATTTTGAAACTTTTCGTCGGTTGTTCAAAGCTATTCTATACATTTTAACCGTGTAGGTATTGCAGTTTTATAGGAAAAACCTGAATACTTAAACAAACGAACCACCTCGTGTCGGATGTCCTTCTCACTTGTTCGGTTTAGCTCAAATTGTACCGGCCCAATCTGGTATCTTGCTACGCTGAATCAAGCAAGATATCGAGCGGAATGCGCCAATCGGCACGAGCCATATTAAAGCTGCCTTATTGTGATTATAATGCAGAATCAAATGTGCCAACCTAAAAAATTATCCCCCCTTCCCCAAATTACCCCCACTTTTACAACCTTTTCCAGAATCATAATCTGCCTAGCCTTTTCCCAACTTTTCAAGAATCAGATTTATTTTGCCTCGTTGGTCTAATGATCGCAAGAGTGACTGTTGAGCATGAGTCTCTAGGTTTAGTTCCCGTGTTTGGCAAAGTGTCATAAGGTTTTTCCATCAAGAGTTTCTCAGTAACAGCAACGGAGCCTGGATTTGTGCCCGGTTGATGGCAATAGGCTTGCCCCCTATTCCTAGCTGGTGAAATGTAGGTGTACCATAACATACACCTCTGCCTAACTCTTCGGTGATTACAGCCGTGTTGTTAAGTTTATCCTTTTGTAAAATACCTAAAACTTTTTAAACATTTAATAGTTGGTCACCTAATAAAAGGTATTCTTGAGTATTTTCGTTTTGCACAGAAATATATTTTGACCTTAAAGACAATAATAATAAGTTAGTTAGTCCCTTAGTTCTTTAGTGTAGGAGTATGGGGCAGCAGGGTGTAAAAATCCTCAATACTCATTTGAAAAGGGAGGATCCTCCGACCAGACCGACGTTATATCTGGTGGGCTACTCTGTGCGCATGAGTGCAGTTCTACAGGGAGGTACAGATAGTCGGCTTTGGTCACGCCTGTTCCTAGAAAATTGATCTGTTTTGCGCGGAAATAATTTTCCTACGATTGTTCCTGACAAACATTACGGTTTCAAGAATATATATGGATGGCATTATTAAAATTTTACGCATTATAAAAAAGGGTTTGCAGCTGTCCGTGGTTTTCAAATGAAACATTACTTTATGGCATCTCAGGTCAGGTGAAGTTGCTCTTTTGCCTTTTTAGAACCCCGTGAAAATGTTCAGACGCTAGTAAGGCTGCCAGATGCAGCATGTATCGAGCGGTTCACACGGCAAAAGACCGCATAACTTGGAGGTGCGTCGTATGTAGTAGATGAGGAATGCTAGTTTAAAACAAATTTAGGGTCGGCTTATTCCTAGGCGCTCCAAAAATTCGGCTCCAAAACAAAAAAGTAACCGGTAGATAACATTTTATGGGTACGTCCCAACTGGTAACTTTTTGTTGACGTTGCTATTTTTTGTCTCTCTCTGGCACGCTAAGGTTTGTAACGAGAGAACGAAAATTACGAATTTGAACAGAAAGTACTCTCTCTGTGTTATTTACACATAGCCTCATCATCATCATCATCATCAGCCTACCGTAGTCCACTGCTGGACATAGGCCTCTTCAATCACTCGCCACTTAACCCGATTCTTGGCAACTGTCATCCAGTTGCTACCAGCTACCCTGCGAAGATCGTCGCTCCACCGAGCCTGAGGTCGTCCCACCTTCCGCTTGCCGATTCGCGGTCTCCACTCAAGAACACGTCTACCCCAACGGTCATCGGTTCTACGACTAATATGGCCGGCCCATTGCAACTTCAGCTTACTTATTCTGTTAAATTACCAAAACCACACATAGCCTGATAGTTTGAAAAAAAATATCCAAATTATGATATTAATTAATTAGCTAAATTTGGCGCTCGAAAGACTGACAGAAGGGGGCACTATTAGTAAAAATTGGGAACTATATTTTCTATCACCAAAATTTATATTTGTCATCAAGTTGTATCACCTAATAAATAGATCTATCGCCACGAAATATTTTCGTTCTCAGATAAACAAAAATTGTTCCCAGGTATGAATTATCAAATTAATGTTAATATATGTGTAAAAAAAGAGATCGATAACCAATAAAATTATATTGCTTTACATGAATATAAACTTCGTTCTTATAATAACAGTTTTGTTACTTAAATAATAGCTCTGTGCTCAGAATGGTAGATCTGTCACCAAATAAATAGATCAGTTCCTTATTTCAACTCGGACAGGTTAGGTTCGACCCCGACATCCCCTTCGTGTTAGGTTACTTTAAACCCTGCAGAGAGAAATAGGAGCCCCGCGTAGCAGGGCTCCGTCGACTACGCCTTAGTTTGGACCTGTGGTTTGAAGTTTTATGTAAACATTTTTACATTGTTTGATGATTCAATTTTCGTGACACTTCTATTATTTTGAAACCTAATAAAATTACTTGATGATTGATATTATTTCCAAGTAATTCTTAATTAATATTTAGGTAAGCGTTTTGATATTATTTGATGATTCCATTTAGGTGACAGATCTACTATTTTGAGGACAAACCCTATTATTTAAGAAACACAAAACTAATTAAATTGGTGATAGCTTAAATGATACCCGTAAAAATTTGTGGAATAGTTTTATCAAATGGATTGAAAAACTAAAATGGCAGCATTAGTTTCTATTTTGAAAAATCATCAAAAAAAAGATCACTCTCACTAGTACAAGTGCAGCTACACTTACGAACATTTGCAGTGCGATTAATTCGAGTCTTGCCGTTTTCGATTACCGTTTCGGAAAAAAAAGACCTATAGTGCTTTTCCATCAGGAATTTTTCAGTAGCAGCAAGGTCTAGATTTGGACTTAAATAAAACTGACGATATGTGGATGTACTATCAGGTACAACTCTGCCTAACCTTTCGGGGATAACAAAATAACAACTTGTAAGGTTTTGTCACCAGTGTGTATTCGTATAAATATTTTTTATTTTTATTTTTTTTTTTCAGGTCCTTGACCCATATTAGTAGCACAACAATACAAATACACTTTAGTCAATTCATGCAATAAAAATTAAAATAAAACAAAACAAAATGAAATATGACAATGAATAAAATTAAGGAATGAAGTTATGTCAACAGCAAAAATATAATATTCTTATAAAATTACATCGATGGATGTCAAAAAGCACATGACAAAATAAAATGTAATAAAACAGAATTAGATATATTATAGTATATGTTTTTTTAAGTACAGTTTTCTTTAAAACTAAAGTATTGAACATTTAATAAAAACTGGATTGGTTTCGATATCTGGGTTGCTTTTGTGTCGTTAAAACGTCTGTATCAACATGTTTATTTACCTTCAAACGTCTTCGCACAAGAACTTGCACAACGCCACCTCTTGCGTTTTTTCTCACATACTCTTGCTTTTTCTCACACATTGAAGTAACTTAAATATCATCCTACATTAATTTTACAAATCCTTTGCAAAGTTTTTGTTTATTTTAACACAACAACATTGATTTTGAAGAATTAAATAGTGCTCTAAGAAAGGAAAATCAACTTTTAAGAAGATTTCACACATTACAGCAGTTTTTGGTAGAAAGGTGAAGACTTCATAAACAGTACCTATAACTCAAAAAACAATAGGCCCTGATTAAGTTATCGGCGTCAAGTTGTGAAAAGCTCTACCATATCCTCTTACAAGGATTATTATCGACCAATCAGCAAATCAAGTTGTAAAAAAATTAAAACAAAAAGAGTTAAAAAAAAAAACTGATTTATTAAAATTGTAAACAAAACACAACTTGTATCATCTTGTATCATCGCATGTCGCTTATCCTTTCAATGTCGATTAAACGAGAATCTGAAAGAAATAAAAATAACATTAAAAACGTCATCATCTCAATGCTACATGATTAAGTTAATGTTGGAGAATCTTTACAAATATATTATACAGAACTATTTTATTCTTGTTCTGTTTATTTTCAACAAGGCACCAAAAATATTTATTATGTTATAAAATCGGCCTTAGTATTTTTTTTAAAGTAACCCAACTACGATCACAGATCAGAGGGGTTACTCTCTTCTTAGTCGAAACACTCTTGTCAGAGTGGTCGTGGTTGCGCAGACGAGGTTACTATAACGTTAGAGGGGTTACTATAACGTCTTAAAACATTATTGTGTCATTCTTATTTCAGTGAGAAAGAGATGGATCTAGACGACCTGTATATCTCTGTCTCTTTCCCACACCGGAATAAGAGTAAAACAGTACTGCTTTAAGACGTCATGGTAGGCCACTAGACCTTCAGTTATTTGCATCTAAACTTAGCCAGTTGGCACTTTTCAACTTTCATCTTTAGAAGGTTTCTTCCAAGAGCCACAATCAGCCCACTAAGGAAACCCACCGATCATACCTAGAAATTGTTCTCACTTGAGTAACAGATCATCTCTGATGTCAGATCTTTCGCAGATATGCCGGAAGATATTTTCTTAGAAATAAGCATCACATTCGTACCCTTTTTCTGTTCCCTTCTTCTTTACTGTATATAGTGTGTACTTAAACTGTTAAATAAAATATGAATTAACTTTCGTATAGCCTAAAATTCAAAATTACCTCGCCCTTGTTTTCCAAGAAGCAAGCTGTCAACCTCGAGCCCCTCTCGCATCCAGCTGCTCCATCACTCACGGGTGTTTCATTCACTGAAATCATAAATTTAAAAAATAACGCACTGCAGTATACTATACAAATATACAATTCATATAATTCAACTACAATATTTTGGAAGTCTTGTCAACCAAAGTCATGCATATCCACGACAAATAAGACAACTAACACCAGAAAACTAGATAATTATGTAACAGGCGAAGTTCATAAAAAAACATTAAAACACATTCATTTTATTTCCGCCGACTTCCGAAAGTAAAGTTAAATTTGTTACTTTTTTTGAGTTTAAGTCGGTTATTTTTTTATATCTTTTTAATTTTTCCCTTTTTAGTTGACACATCCTACACAAGTTCTTATCATATAGGTATAATTTTTACATTGTAATGAAAGGTTATTATTATAATATCCTCATGTCATCCACGTAGATGAAGAAGAAAATCGACCCGTAATCTCCGTAATCGATCTTTAAGGCAAAGCCGTGCTTGCCGAGGTAGGTCCGTGGATGGGTGACCATAATTACATACTGAGTTTTGTCCGTGCCTCAGAAAGCACGTTAAGCCGTTGGTCCCGGCTGTCATTTGTAGATCTTTGACAATCGTTACGAGTAGTCAGAAGCCAAAAAGTCTGACATCCAGTCTTACCAAGGGGTATCGTACCTATTACCCAGTTACTGGGTTGTGGAGGCCAGATAGGCAGTCGCTTCATGTAAAATACTGGTACTCAGCTGCATCCGGCTAGACTGGAAGCCGACCCCAAGATAGTTTGGGAAAAGGCTAGGCAGATGATGAATCATAGAGAAATCGGTGTACATGAAATCATTTCACAAGTTGGCTAGAACAAAACATTTTGTTTATACCTGATGCGCATTTCTTTCCAATTTCAGCAAACGTAGCGTATTTCGTTTCATCGGGCACGAACTTCTTCAGCTTGATTAGAGCGGCATCAACATCGTACTCTCCATTGTCATTAAACTGTAATGATAAAACAATAAAGATTGAAATCGATTGGTTCCACTCCACCATACATACATGCTTGATGCGGTAGGTAGAGATGCGACCTAGCTTGATAAATTATTCCTTAGCCATTAAATACTTCCGACACAACAATTGATTTCCCACGATGCAGTTAATTGCTTCTAAGTATCGTCATTATGTCGTTCATATTTCTTAGATCCGCGTAATAATTGAATGGATGTGTTGTCATGATCATATTACAGTAGTGTTTTCTATATTTTTTTTTTTTATGTAGGATAGAATATTTAATACCTCTCACTGTAAAGGGGTTTGAAATACAACCTTCTTTGGCTAAAAGGAATTGGCCTTTTCTTAAAGTGACGGAAAACTTTGCAGCAACAATACTGAATGAAATACTTACAATTCCAGCTTTCTTGAAGACGCATCCGAGGAAGCAAGGCTTGATGGTGTCAGCACTGCCAGCTGTCTTTGCAGCGTCGATGTCATCATTGCTAACTCCATGCTCCTTTGAGCACTCTTCTATGATGGGCTTGATGGCTTCACGGAAAGCTGCTTTGCTTTCTTCGTCATTTGCCTACACAAACATAATAATGACAGAATTTACTAAAGCATCTTTTGAAAAGAGCAATGAGATTGTAACTTTCAAAAATGACCCAATTCTTCTATTACAGTTTTATAATAAAAGTGAAAACATAATTTACTCACATAAACCCTGCTAAGGCTCGCAGCCACCACACACAAAACCAAACAAGTGAACTTAGACATGTTGTACTATTAGCTTTGTACTGATCCTTCAAAGCTTCAACTGTGTATGCCTAGGATCACAACCTGACGCCTATTTATATAAAACTCCTGTTGTTAGGTAATTTGACGTGAAGTAATTATCATTAAATCATTGCGGCTTTGATCAATGCTACAACGTCAGGAAACGTAGCAAAAAAGATCTCTTTGTTCAATTAATTTACTACTGACTATTGAGCTTGTAACTCGAAATTTGTAGTTTGGGGTTAGAATACAAAAGACATTTTTGGTTAGCCTTTTTTCGGCTTTAATAAATAATATTGTCTTTCATGTTCTATCAAAGTGCCTCCTTTACCTCATGATTCTTGTAATTTGTTTTCTTTGCGCACTTTTGCTACAATCGCATTTGTCTACAAATATCTCGAATGGGACACTTTAGGGCACTGTGTCTCTTCTTTCCATGTAATTTTCATGCCATGATTTAACTGCAAACTTTTAAGAAATATTAAAAGTTTGCAGTTAAATCAAAATGGCGATGAAGTAACTCTGCCAGCATCGAAGGAATTATAAAAACCAAACCCTTTTTCCGGACGTTTTTGTCATGTTGAAATAAACTTAATGTATTTTGCGAATACTCAGGAGTGAAATACGTATCCTTAGAACCTATGTCCTGTAATCGTATCATGTAAACCTATGTCGCCAGCTAAAGGCAGCAATCAAATCCAACACCAATTCCTACAGTCCTGAAGTACTTCCCTTAGATAGAGAATATCAAAACTTCAGCAACGGTACAACTCGTACACACATCGGAAATCGCTCTCCTGAACTACCAACTCGAATACTCAGTAAATCAGTTGGTTCTTACTAAGTAATCCTAGTAATCAGCGACCTAGTAATAGTAATAATCAGTAGTAGTAATCAGTACCTAGGTAATCAGCGATCAGGCTATTTCAGTATCCAATTAATATTCTCATTTCATACACACTCACGATCATTTGCTATTTTTCTCGACTCTGGCAAAACCCAAATGAGAGTTATGTGATAGACTTATACGAGTATGCATGTATTTCCTTTTCTTTATTTCCTCGTACCCAAATTGGTTCGACCGTCTCGTTGGTCGAACCAATTTTGGTAAATTATACTTAGTAAGATTCGTCTTGGTGGGGGGATGTTGTCACTGCTTACGGCAGGAAATGGATCCCGCATCCCGCCTGCATCTTACTTTTATTTTGTTACATTTAAAGTGTGCTTGCTTTGAAGAATTTGTACAGAAGAATAGTTTACGCTTCGCAACCTCATAGTAAATGGAGATTATTTACATTTTACTAGCTACATGGTATGAATACGAATGCATTGTTTGGAATCATTCTGATCGATGAATTCAGATTTAGCGCATCTGCAACTGGAATTGATAATTAATTTCTAGCATCGATAAATCCCATAAATATCGTGAAATTGAGATTTGTGATGCCGTGAAATTGCTACGAAGTCACCCAAGACTGCTTAAGATTCTTTTTTAAAACATTTGTGTGCGTATGTATTAAATGATGATTGTATAAATGCGAGCAATGGGTACGGAGTTTTATCGTCTTTATTCTAGTTAAGTAAATATTGGATGTATTTGAGTATTGCCAGAGGTACACACAGCTCCATTAAGTGGTTACCCTACCAAAAGACATGTGCGTTCGTCCGTGTTGGGTCTAGTTGGTTTATGTTTTCTGCAAAAACATATGATATAATATATATTATGTCTCGTTTTAGTGAATATATAAGTTAAAGTACGTAACGATTATGTAAGTATATCTTTAAAAGTCTGTTATTAATATTGTTTTTGTTTAATAAAACGTCAAAACTTTTATTATAGCGTGTAATAACAATCAATAATAGAGTTAACATTTACGCTTAGTAAATAAACGTCTAAAGAGACCGTAGCTTAGGTTTGAAGGCCGCTTGCCATGCATACAACTGGAAGTTCAAATCCTTGGCTAAAAAGTGTGCATTTGGTCAGGCATTATATTTTTTAATATAAAGTATTTTTATATTTTGTTTTAGTTATTTAAAAAGAATTAAAAAATCAAGAAAAATATAATACTTTAATAACCATTTAATCATATTTATTATTGCTATTATTTAAGAAAACTTTGATCTTATTTTGCTACAAAGATGTATTTTATTTTTGTTCTCAATATATGAGAAAACATTAAAAAAAATGGGTAAATCGTAGTTGTTTAGTTTTCGTCGTTTTAAGTGAACGTATACATCAAACGTTATAGTTGAGGGTATGGCTTAATTTTATAATAACACGTAAGTCAGAAAATATAATGGAGACCCTCAAATTATAACATCTATCGATTAGACAAAGACCTAAAGATAAAATGACTCGGACGATAGCAGATAATGTCGTCGCGAATTACTTGGACTTACTGGCTCATTTGTCAAACCGCTGGTATAAATAAGACCACATTCGCTGATGCGATGGTTCGAATCCAAGTCAAAACATTGAACTCTTTTTCAAGTATTCTTTAGATTATTCGTAACGAATTCTGTTGTGTAGCAGTGTAATATTTTAAAACTTGAGGGGTTAGAATATACCATTGCGAGGATCGACCGGAGGACACGGTGGAGCACACCGTGGAGCTCTGCCCCGCTTGGGCTGAGCACCGCCGTGTCCTCGTAGCGGCGATTGGCGGCGGCGACCTCTCGCGTCCGGCCCTGGTTCAATCCCGTCCGGAGCGAGAGGGAATGGGAAGTCGTCGCCTCCTTCTGCGAAGCAGTCATGCTAGCGAAGGAGGTGGCGGAACGTGAGAGGGAGAGAACCTCACGTCCCAGCCGCCGCGGGAGACGCCCCGGGCGTCGAGGCAACCAGTGGCCCCCGGCCACCGTAGGCGCGGGCCTGTGGACGGTGAGTAATGGGCCAGCTCACCGTCCGTCCGTCTTATGACGACAGGCCGTGCCGACGGCGCGTCTGTGTTCCACGTGCGCCTCAAGGAGATGTCAGCAAATCGGAAGGGGTCCGAGAGGGCCGATGCCTGCCAGGGCTGCGGGTTGCTCGAAAGAGATACCGTGGCCCTGGAACACAAAGGGCGAAGAAGGAACATGGGTGGGTTTTAGTCAGTACAAGTCTGACACTCCCTCCCGCTCCGCGCAGAGCGGGAGAAGTCATTTGATGATTTCCGATCCGTAAAAAAAAAAAAAGGGGTTAGAATATACCGACGCTCTCTGTACCTAGGTATACAAAATTACCATACCATTTAACTTTTTCTTAAACATACATAATATGTCTTATACTTTATAACTAGGCTATGCTAGAGCCCACTGCTTAGCCCTCGTTGAGTTCGGTAATCGTCCCACGGGATCGTACTACCGGGATATAAAGTATCCTATGAGTTAATCCACGTTATAAACCATCTGTTTACCAAGTTCCATCCAAATTCAGTCTGAGGTTTTTGCGTGATAGAGTAACTAACATCTATTAAACTTAGTTAACAAAAAAGGTGCAATTCAAAGTTCAAAGTAATATCATACAAAACATCAGAACATGCTAAAGTCCAAACCGAAGCTTCTAAGAAAACAATTAATAGCAAAAATAGATGTAGGAAATTCCCAAATTCCATAATTATGATGATAATTGCAATGCTAATTGCACATTGCAAAGTCCATTCTGAATCTTGTAACAAAAACTTTTAAGACTAAAGTAGCTAAGTCTTGTGATCTTTGTACCGTGAACAATTTTTTTAGAGATATAATTTGTGAACAAGCCACAAAACAAAAGCAAGTTATGCCCATTAAATGAATCTTCTAATGAAACCACTTATCTATATATATAAAAGAAAGTCGTGTTAGTTACTTCACTTATAACTCAAGAACGGCTGAACCGATTTAGCTGAAAATTGGCAGGGAGGTAGTTTAGAGCCAGGAGAAGGACATAGGATACGGTAGGGTAGGGTAGGTAGGTAGGGTAGGTAGGTAGGGTAGGGTAGGGTAGGTAGGTAGGGTAGGTAGGTAGGGTAGGGTAGGGTAGGTAGGTAGGTAGGGTAGGGTAGGTAGGTAGGGTAGGGTAGGTAGGTAGGGTAGGGTAGGTAGGTAGGGTAGGGTAGGTAGGTAGGGTAGGGTAGGTAGGTAGGGTAGGGTAGGTAGGTAGGGTAGGGTAGGTAGGTAGGGTAGGGTAGGGTAGGTAGGTAGGGTAGGGTAGGTAGGGTAGGGTAGGTAGGTAGTAAGGGTAGGGTAGGGTAGGGTAGAGTAGGTAGGTAGGGTAGGTAGGTAGGGTAGGGTAGGTAGGTAGGGTAGGTAGGTAGGGTAGGGTAGGGTAGGTAGGTAGGTAGGGTAGGGTAGGTAGGTAGGGTAGGGTAGGTAGGTAGGGTAGGGTAGGTAGGTAGCGTAGGGTAGGGTAGGTAGGATAGGGTAGGTAGGTCTGATAGGGTAGGTGGGTAGTAAAAAGTGCATTGCAACGCATGCTGGGTACAGCTAGTCTATATATATAAAAGAAAGTCGTGTTAGTTACTTCACTTATAACTCAAGAACGGCTGAACCGATTTAGCTGAAAATTGGCAGGGAGGTAGTTTAGAGCCAGGAGAAGGACATAGGATACGGTAGGGTAGGGTAGGGTAGGTAGGTAGGATAGGGTAGGTAGGTAGGGTAGGGTAGGTAGGTAGGGTAGGGTAGGTAGGTAGGGTAGGGTAGGTAGGTAGGGTAGGGTAGGTTAGGTAGGGTAGGGTAGGTAGGTAGGGTAGGGTAGGTACGTAGGGTAGGTAGGTAGGTAGGGTAGGTAGGTAGGTAGGGTAGGGTAGGTAGGTAGGGTAGGGTAGGTAGGTAGGGTAGGTAGGTAGGGTAGGGTAGGGTAGGTAGGTAGGGTAGGGTAGGTAGGTAGGGTAGGTAGGTAGTAAGGGTAGGGTAGGGTAGGGTAGAGTAGGTAGGTAGGGTAGGGTAGAGTAGGTAGGTAGGTAGCGTCGGGTAGGGTAGGTAGGATAGGGTAGGTAGGTCGGATAGGGTAGGTGGGTAGTAAAAAGTGCATTGCAACGCATGCTGGGTACAGCTAGTATTATATAGATCGAAGTTCACTTGAACGTCTCAACGCTGAGAGTTCAAGTTCCAACGCAGCCAATGATTATTTTAGGAAGCTTAACAGCTAGAAAAAAGTTCAAGAATTTTGTGTATTTTGAGAAAATCATTTAAACGTTTTAGATACGCCACGTCTTTTAAAAACCTTCCTGGCATTTCTTTTAGCATTCGTTTTTGCGATATCGAGAAGATCATTACCTTCGTTCCAAAACTAACTAACATTATTGTAGATTACATTTTGTACTTCAATCCTCTACCTCCTAGCTAAAATTACAAATGATTTGGACTCATGACCTCTTCATCATTAGTCAAATTATTCACGTTTGTTCCACTGTCGCTTTTCAATAGACCTGACGCTAATAGCCATGTTAAAACAGGCAAAAAAATACTTTATGATGCCGCACTAAGAAACGTCTCTTGATAATTTTCAATGAAGTTGTTAAGCGATTGGCTGCTGCGCTGCGTGTCGCGGGTTCGATTCTCGCACAGAACAAATACATGGCCTATAAGTAGTTGTTCCGGGTCTGCCTATTTGTGTGCGTAAGTTTAAATGTTTGAAACGAACCCATGATACAGGAGAAATTGCTAGAGATATTTTTTCAAACTTTGTAGCATTTTATGGAATGCTGTCAGAGTTTGAAAATATAGTAGTGCGAGTTCTTTAGGCACATAAATCACAATGACACGAGGAAAAAACAAGATGGCAGCGTTAGGTCCCGTTTTCATACTTTATTGTCGTTTTGTCGGCGCCCTCCTGTATAATATGATATGAAAAAAGTCAATTAACATAAATTAGGTAATAAAAAGGACAATCGTTAAACAACCAAAACGGTCATAATAGGTACAGTATTGTTTTTAATATTATGTTACAAAGTCTAAAGTACGAGAGATTATAAGATACTATCTGCAATGCACTGTTATGTACAAGTTACTTATAAAACACGATTTTCCGGTCGTAGGTATTGCTGTACATGATTAATAATATAATCACTAAGCAACAACCTATCGCACCACTAATACTTTCATGTTGTAAATGTAAAGTATTTGTCATCAACAACACAGCCTGTCATTAGTCTTGTTGGCCTACCATGACGTCTTAAAACAGTACTGTTTTACTCTTATTTCAGTGTGGGAAAGAGACGGAGCTATACATGATGTCTAGCGCCATCTCTTTCCCACACTGGAAAAGGTGTAAAACAATAATGTTTTAAGAGTTTATGGTAGGCCAGCAGATGCTGATTAACATTATTCAGTAATCGAACATCGCTCGCTCTTTTATGTGAAATCATGTGCGAAAATGTGATGAATTCCATTGCATAAACTCACAACATTCCTTATAGGCAGTGGCCCGAACGTCTGACAACCAGTCTTACCGAGGGGTATCGACCCAGTACTAATTTAGTCACTCTATCTAAATACTGGTATTTACGACCCCAATAAAATTGTGAAAAGATTTGGCAGATGATGAACATGTATTGTCATTTTCGTATATGATTTCATATGCGAAAATCTGATGAATTTCATTGCAATAACTCAATCCTTTTCCAGCACAACTGACGTGCGTGTATGACCAGCTGGCCTACCATGACGTCTTAAAGCAGTATTGTTTTACTCTTATTCCAGTGTGGGAAAGAGACGGAGCTATACAGGATGTCTCGCGCCATCTCTTTCCCACACTGGAAAAGGAGTACAGCCGATTTATGAACGAGCCCAAAGCGAAAGGGGTATGTAAGGATTGTAGCAGGCGGCTGTAGTTTCTGTCGACTCCCATAGGAATTTGATTAAATTGACCTAATTTCCGTATCAAGCACTGGTACAGTCAGCATCAAAACTCGGTTAACACTTATAAATATTACACCAAGTTTTGTGCTGGTCAGTGTGATCTGATGTTATATTGTTTTGCGAATATGTGTAACCATTGATGAAAATACTGTTATGTCTTTTACTCCAGTCTGTTAATATGGATCGTTCTAAAACTAAGACGTCTTATAATTTTGGTTATGTAAAGCGACTTTTGCTGCTGACCGTACTTCGATACGCTTAACAATTTCAAGCCTTGATGTCGATTTTGTCAAATAAACAATTTGAAGTATTATTTACCGCATGTCATCGTCAAACGGATACTCTATCATTGTTAGCATTTCTATTGTCTTCTCGTTATATGGGAAGAATCAATTTGTGTCCGTATCGAAGGTTTGTCTACCACACAGGATATTGGTTTTATTGACGTTCCTTTGTTTCAGTATAAATCTACCAAACGTCGTCCTAATCAACACATTCATCCAATGAGTTTGGTTGAGAATAATCCCGAAAGAATATTCAAAATGTTTAAATCTGATATCGTGTTTGTTCTTACCTTAGCAGTTGTTTTTGAAAAGACATTGCTTAGTTTTTATTATTTTATTTTTTAAACTATGATTTTTTTCAGTTACTCGTACCTTCACTTGCAACGGGATATTTACCATGTGTATTATTTGTTTCGAGTTCCCTAAAGAGTGAGTAAATATCGGGAACTCGAAATAAATAATACACATGGTAAATATCCCGTTGCAAGTGTTATTAATAGTGTTAGTGACCATGTCAGTTTAAAAACTTATATTACTCGTACCTTGTTTATTATTTCCAGGCCTTCACTGATGAGGAAAAAAGTCTAATCCAAACTGAATTCCTGACAGCTGGTGCAGTGTGTACTTTAGAATACCCCATCTCATTTGAAGACTTCGCTTCGTTCAAGAGTGGAGTGTATCCCGAGGATGAAAATGCTGGGTGCTTCTCTGCTTGCATGTTTAAGCGATTTGATTTGGTATTTTTAAATGACTCATTGACATTGTAATTTTAATCGTACTACATCCACTGAAATAATAAAACCACAGCCAACCTCCTCCAAGCGTCGCTACATTAACCGGGGTATGGTCCACTGACTAACTCTAACTAACTATGCAAAGATGCTAGATATGCATAGCGTTAGACAGTTGATACAATCTAAATATATAACTGACTAAAGGTTTACAGATAAAATTATTATTAAAATAGGGTAGATTTTTTTTTATGATACATGAAAAAGCTCCATAATATTTCAATAGCTCGACGTTTATTGAAATACTGATACTGTTAGCCTACGTCATCCCACTTATGGGCTGCTTCCTACCTCTCCCCAAGACTTCTAGATTTTTCGCGAAACAAGGTAAATGTGGACTGGTCGTTGGTTTGGTCCAGCTCGCGCCGCCATCTTATACGCGGTTTGTTGTGACACCTTCTGCCTATGAATATAGTTTTATCTATTATTTTTTTCCATCAGCTCAGGTTTTTCTTGCGTAGTTTTTCAACTTTTTTATATCATTTATAGATCGATGATGAAGGCACATGGTCATACCGCGACGGTTTCAAAAAAGCTAAAACAATCTTTGAAGATGAAGAAGATTAAAAAAAAATAAAAGCGCTCTTGAAATCATGTGTAACAGGTATGTAGAAGAGGACAATTACCTTGGATAGTTACCGTGACTAAAAATGTAATAAAATGAAATCATATTTTGTTGTTCTTTAACCCAGTGAACGAAGAAGAAGTAACTGATGGAGACAAAGGCTGCGACCGTGCCGAGCTGGCGTTTCGTTGCTTTTCCGATAATTTTGAAACAGTATGTACCTACTACATTTAATACCGAATAAATCATCTTTTTTCATACCTACATAAAATGTCTCATGCTGGGGCGGGACCGCGGTCGACAATGAGCAACCGTTTGATGTATCGCCCTTTACAAATTTAACAGCCTGGCCACGAGAAATTCGCCGTTTGACGCTACATTTCTATACTTAACACTTCTGATGAAACACTTTGTCATTTGCACTTCAGCGAATTGCCCGTGGCCAGGCTATTACATTTAGAAATGGCGATACATCAGGCGACTTCCTTTTCTTCCTACCTATTGGAAATCGCACTAAATGTACCAGAAAAGTTCAAGCCGTAGTCAAAATATTAGATAACCAGCACTATCAGATTCGTGTCAGCTATTTCAAATGCACTTCAAAGAATGTGCCATCCCTGGTGGGGATCGAACCCACGACCTTTGGATTAGAAGTCCAACGCGCTATCCTCTGCGCCACAGGGACTGATATTGTAGTAATGAAAACATGCGATTTCATTTCAAATAGATTTGAATGACTCTTTAGTTATTTAAAAACAATAAGTTTTCAGTAGACATTGCCCCCGACACACTCCGGGGACATTGTCATTGGCCCCGGAGTGTGGATTCAAGCAATAAGGTTGGACCTGCATCAAAAGTGATTTGAACATAAAATATGGTGTGCGTGCGACACTTTGTGTGCCACTTTGGGGATTCAACTACTAGTTGACCCGACAGAATATGTTCTTCTATTATTTTATAGACATTGACAACAGAACCAACCAGATGACAAACGATAAAAAAAATTGTGAACCCGTCTAGGAAGAGAAGAATTAATTGATTAATAAATGTTTAAAACTGTGATTTTCTGTTACAGCTCGAATTCTAATTTCAACATGGGCAGAATTTGGAATTATCTACTGGAAGGTGATTCCAACAATCCTTACTGGATTAATTAAATTTAAGACAAATACACGGCTCTCTATTTAATTGAATTGTATCTTCAATGAGTCAAGTTATACTTTGGATTCTGGATTTACTGTAAGATTACATTTATTCGTATATAATTAATTCTTAGATATATTTTAATAATATATTTTAAACAAAGACTGCACTTTTTTTTTCTTTTTTTGATTTGATACCTAAGCTGATGAGTTTGTTTTGTTGAACGCGCTAATCTTAGGAACTACTGGTTCGAAATGAAACATTTATTTAGTGTTGGATAGCCCATTTATCGGGGGAAGCTGTAGGTTATATAACATCACGCTACGACCAATAGGAGCGGCGCATCAATGAAAAACGTTGCAAAAAAAGGGAAAATATGACGCAGACAAAGTTGCGCGATTCGGCTAGTCTTCTATAAAAAGTGGAAGTAAAATAACTGACACTCGTTTAACAGTTGCCCATTATAATTATTAGATATCTTCCAGTTTTTTATTTAGTTGACGTCCTATTTTAATTTCTGCTGAGTAACCATGATTCAGGAAACAACTGCAATGACCTTCAATGATCATACTTTATTTTTAATTCAAGAACGACTTTGTACATAATAATAAATATAACTTAGGTATGTTGATTTATGATATTAGTAAGAGGCTTTGCGAATAGAATAGACTTATAGATAAATCTAGAAGGTTGCAACCACTTTATTCTGTGTTCATCTGTTAAAGACAGGCTGATGGATGGATGCATTCCACGCGAATCACCAATAATTTAAATCATTCGCAAATCAAGTTTGCTTACTGAAAACCTTCATTGGCAAAAGTAATTTGCGAACTGTGTGCTTGTTAAAACCTAGCTTTTAAATAGCGGTTTTGCAAGGTATGTTGGCCAGGCAGCTGTGTACGGCCGGACACATTTTTGTAAATTGACTAGCTTCTGACCGCGGCTCCGCGCGCGTGGATTTCGTTTATTGTCGACGTGTGCGTTACCCCAGCAAAATAAGATAATGGTCATTTAAATGTTATAGGTAATAACAAAAAAAAATACAATAGCTGTTGCCAGTGGCTTCGCTCAAAAATCGTAAAGCGGTTCACAGAATACATCTACATAAATTGAAATAAGGCTGAATGAAGATGGTTACCTCAGCATACATAATGTTCCTATCACTCGATACTGCATCGACTCAGGACTGTAGATAATAGAAACTGGCATGTATTTAACATTTTATTGAAAAAATTACTCCAATCTCAATAATAAATAATAAGTGCTATTTATTGATTTATAAAGTTTTCCACCAGCATCTTCCAATGCACCTCGTAACGATGACTCATCAGAAATCAAAATCAAATCCGTACTGAAAAAAAGCACCCAAAAAGGAACAATTAACATTATGATAAATTAATTATGATCACAAGAACTACATATAAGTAGCAAAAAACAATATGGAAATATGGGTTTTTACTTAGCTCAAAAAAAAAACTTGCACTGGTTACGATTTCAACTACTTATCTTAGATTTTTTCTGAGAAGTGAAACTTAAAGAGTCTGCCCAATACACCATATCATGCCATGGTAGTCCTATGACCGTAACAAGCACGGAAAGAACCATGACGCGCACCACTATGCCCACTAGAACGTATCAAGAGCGTACCATACCCGTGTATTAACGGGGAGCGTCAGTATTTGTCGGTGAAAATATTTTGTTGGTACCGATGCCGACGTGTTGGTCGGCGACGGAACGCCGTAGTGGGCATAGTCTTGTCTTTTCAATAAGAAAGAAGAATAATAATATATCAGAATATTTTTTTGCCCGACACGTTCGCAGCAGGGTCTTACTATGATACGGTGTATTGGGCTGACTCCTTTCAAGCTTTAACAACGGAATATTACTCGTACTGTTATTTTCATATAAAACTTACTTTTGGAGCATTTTCAGTGAAACATCCGAATGCGAGCTTCGCTCTATCACAGCCTTTTTTTCCGTCATTCGTGCTTTGTTGGTTCACTGCAAAATACACAAAGAACTTTTAAAAATGCATACGCATTGCGTTTTTCAATCTTTGATCTAGGAATTTATACTTACAGAGATTAATTAATTCTAAATAATTATTTATTAATAGTAAATAATATGTATTTATGTTGTAATATGCATTTGTTTATTAATATTTATAAAAAAAACAACAGCAAAAGTATCTAACATTGTAGGACCGACATTCTTATGAATGTGTTGTGTTATGAATTTATTGGCATTTGATACCATTGCTGTAATGATATGATACGATTGGTTTATCCATCGGTTAATTTATCTGGGCTCCTAATGTTGTTCCTACGTAAAAGCGTGGCAATAGCGGTTATTGACACTCCTGAAAATATCAGGGGGGGTACTATGACGCTTAAAACATTATTGTTCCACTCCTATTCCAGAGTGGGAAAGAGATGGAGCTAGACGACCTGTATAGCTCGTCTATTTTTCATTTTGGAATGAGAATGGAACAATAATGTTTTAAGACGTCATGGTACGCCACCTGTTCATGATTAATTAGAAATAAAACCTTTTAACGTCCTCAATTGGCATAAATCGAGATCCACACACATCGTGCTAAAACAAAACCATTATTATTGAATTGAGTAATTATTAAAACTTCATGTATTGTACATGAAGTTTAAATGAGCTTAACACCACAAGGCATTTCCTACTATTAGGGGAAAAGGCAATGTCCTATATTGCCATTCTGAAATGCCACAACTTATTCGAAAACTTAGTTACCTGCCGAACACTTCTCCATAATTTCGTCGACGTTTTTTAGGTGTTCGTCATTCCCTTTGAACACCTTCTTGGCATTCTCTCGCGCTTTGGCTGGCGATATCATTCCCATATTGTCCAACTGGAAAATACAAAAACTCCAACTGCGTGACCCACTTTTCTATCGCCTTTTAAGGAAATCATCATACAATTTTTCGACAGCACGGTTGGCGCAGTGGTTGAGCGATCGACTGCTGCGCTGCGTGTCGCGGGTTCGATCCCCGCACGGAACAAATATTTGTATGGCCTACAGATAGTTGTTCCGGGTCTGGCTGTTTGTGTATGTGACTTTAAATGTTTGTAAACGCACCCACGATACAGGAGAAATTCCTAGTGTGGGGCAACGTTTTATAAAAAAAAAAAAAAAAAAAAAGCTGTTTTAAGCTTTCACTGTTTATAACTAAACTGTCACTTAGGCGATATATATTTCGATTATATTCATCGCTTGCATTTGCGATGGCGCTTGCAACAACGTCGAAATAACGGGAGCTCACAATAATTGAAAATCATTATAAAATCACCTAATAATAGATTTAATCGGTTTATTCTACTATGTTCATCTAGGTGATATCACCCAGATGAACACGGTTATAAAGTAGATCTTTTTGTGCATGTTTGAAAAAGTCATCTGTTCGACAACGCATTTAAATAACGCAACAAATATTATTATTTAAGTAGATGAAATTAATGTCATCGGTATAGTGAGTGTGTTACACACGCATTACCCCACCGGTCATAAACCAACTTCTTTGATAACACCGTAGTGTCACCAGACAAGTCGGTATATAATTCATGTCATTTTGAAGACGTAAGCGGAATACGTTTCTTCCATGTCTTCAGAATGACATGGGCTATGTTAAAAAGTACCCAGCAACTTTCATATAACTTAGACATACCTACAAGTCGCAAGATGATCTGCAACCTCCTCAGGAGTCTATATTTTTTTTACATGGAAAAATCCTACGTTAGGTAGTTGCCATTTATCTGCAGAAGCAGTAATAGCCTAGTAGTGTGACCGTCGGACAGCCAAATCAAAGGTCTCGAGTTCGAAACGAAGACACGCACCTTTTTTTTTCTGATGGAAATCATCAAATGACTTCTCCCTCGCTGGGCGGAGCGGAAGGGAGTGTCAGACTTGACTGACTAAAACCCATCCATGTTCCTTCTTAGCCCTTTGTGTTCCAGGGCCACGGTATCTCTTTCGAACAGCCCGCAGCCCATGGCAGGCATCGGCCCTCTCGGACCCCTTCCGATTTGCTGACATCTCCTTGAGGCGCGCGTGGAACACGCGCCGTCGCGAAGACACCTACCTCAGATTTTTCGGATTCAATGCGTATTGAATGATTATTACTTGCTTCGGTGAAGGAAAACATCGAGAAACCTAACCAGCATGCCTTAGAGAAATTTCTCGACGGCATGTAAAGCCAAGTCCGAGGCCCATGACCATGAGCATCATAAAAACTCTGACACCAATTTAGGCACTAACTATACACGAAAAACAAAATCTGCTTACATAGCTATGTAAGTACTTACTACACCAATTTTCTTGAACAAACAAGCTACGAAGCATTTTGGATCATTTCCATTGGGAATCATTTTGTTCTTGAAAGCCCTTATATCTGACAACGATAGAGGATGATCTTTTATGCATTGGATTCCTACAGTCACTAATTCCTTTTGGATGCCAGCCTTTTGCATGTCCGAAATTGCCTGGAATCAAATTATATTTTTAATGAAATTCAAATATAAAAAGAACTATCATAGAGACATATATGTATAATTTTTGCACTTACTGCAACGTGTTTTATTAAGAACCAAAATAGCATGACATATCCAATACGAATTAAGTCCATAGAAGCATTCATAATAATGATGTAAGTGAGTATTAAAAGGCAATAACCACTTTTCTTAAGTAGCAAATAAAAGCGTTTACTAATTTGTGGACTTTGCGATTTTCATGAACACTTTAATTGCTAAGTAGGTATATCTACTTGACACACAATAAAATAGAAGCGAAATTTAACCAAACCTCAATACTACTAGTGACCGTTTTATTTATGTTTCCCTATTTATATCAAATAGTTTGAAAATACATGATGAAACAGCTAAACTGTTTTCAATGAATCTTTTATCAAAACTCAACCTTCGATTTCAAAGCGGAAGTTCGCCCTAGGTTTTGACAATTGAACTCGGTACAAAGCAGGTTTCAATCAGATTCATGGGTAAAACGAATTGGGGTAAACTGTTCACTGATTTTTGTCAATTCATTTGAAGGTGTGATCATCTACAGAAGGTACTCCTTTTCGTTGCAAAGTTAGTGCAAAGTACTTTTTTTACCATAGCGTAGCGTGGGCATATTTAAGAGTATGGTTTAGTCCGTCAAAATGAAACTACAGAACCAATTGTCGTACTCAGCTGTCCCATTGATTTTGGTTGGGCAGGTTTGAAATTTAGTATTCGACACTCACGGTACGGTTAGTTAATAAATTCAAGGTCGTTCTCTTTGATAGATCTCATAACTAACGAGGTGATCCGTAAGGTGACTCACAGAATAAGTAAGCTCAAGTGGCAATGGGCCGGTCATATTAGCAATAGGCGTGTTCTTGAGTGGAGATCGCAAATCGGCTAGCGTAAGTAGGACGTCCTCGTGCTCGTTTGAATGACGATCTTGACTAGGTGGCTCGTAGCAACTGGATGAGAGTTGCCGATAATCGAGCTAAGTGACGTGCAGTTGAAGAGGCGATATCTACATATATCTGAAAAGGTCAGGAACATGTAGATATAGATAACGTTTTATATTTATTTATAGTTCTATTCACCCTTTATGAATATAGCATTTTTTTTTTAGTATTTTACTAGTAGTGGGATAAAGGTACAAAAAAAAAAACACCTTCGGCATAACATTTTGTTTATTTCAAAGTAGACATAGTAAATACGCAATCCATAATGAAACCATTTTTGTAAGTATGACTCAACTCCTGACGCAGAATTTACTGAAAATAAAAAATAATTACGAATTAAATTCATAAGTAACATTTGTTATCACGTTCTCGATAACGGCTGTAACGTTTTCGATGGAAGTTGCAATAAAAAAAGAAGTAGTAGTAGTAAGAGTAGTAGTAGTAAGAGTAGTAGTAGTAAGAGTAGTAGTAGTAAGAGTAGTAGTAGTAAGAGTAGTAGTAGTTAAGTTGCATTTGTTTACTGGTCTGAAATATGGGAAAAATTGTTTTCTCTATTTTCGCCTGAGCAGAGATCGATCGACCATTTAAATATGATATGTCGATAGTACGGTCGATGTGGTAACGCATGGGAAAAGCCATATCCTGGCAGTACATGTACTTCGGCTGGAATGATGATCATAATACTATACTACATACTAGTACAGACGCTAGCACATCAAGCTACAACTATCTGTCAAATTTATCTAAAAGATTTTCAACCTTATGTTTAAAGAATACGGTTCAAGGTTGATTGGGAAAATTTGACAGTTTCTGGTAGCTTGACCTGCTGGCGTCGTCATCCGACTTGTATTGGGCAAAAAACGCATCAAATGGTTAGAAATATTGTGATGAATATACTGCAAGAACATTATAAGTATAAACTCAAGGCCAAGAACAGCAGCTGTAATAACTTGATGTCCGATTTTTACTTTAAGATTTCAACTATAAGAGATTTCATGGAATTCCATGAAGCAAATAGCCTAATGGTTCCAAGGATGCTTACAAACCACTGTTCGCAGGTTCGAACTCCAACCAGTCCTTACAAGTACAAAACAAATTTTTCAGAAGTTAAAAAAAAAAGACTTACTTCTTTCATGTCTTTCATACATTTGAACAAGACATCGACTCGTTTCATCTGCGATTCTTCATCGTCGCCATCATTGTCTCCATTCGCTAATAACAAAAAAAAAAAACGTCTTTATTACTTATTTGATTAACAAAAAGGAGAAAACAATAAAGATGAATAACAACAGTATTACAGAAATAATTGTTAAAGCAGTGAACAGCATATTTTATAGCCTTTTTAATCGCGATTTTCTGGCACTGCGTTAATAAAAGTCCACATAACATCACGCTTGTAATCGCCAAAGGAAAAAACAGAGTATCACCCTCATATTACCCCAACATTTCGCCAGTTATGTTGAAGTCCCATGTAATAGGGAGCGAGCCTATTGCGTTCACAGGCACAAATCTAGACTCCGTCGGTATTACTGAGAAATTCCTGATAGATAAACCCATAACAATTTGCCCGACCTGGGACTCGAACCCTGGATCTCTTGCTCAGCAGTCGCACTTACGACCACAAGACCATCGAAGCAGTCCATTATTGCAGACTAGCTGTCCCGCGCAACTTCGTCTGCGTCACATTTTTCCCGTTTTCGCAACATTTTTCATTGCAACTGCGCTCCTATTTGTCGTAGCGTGATGATATAGTCCATGTCCTTCCTCAGGTTGAAATCTATCTTCTTGCCAAATTTCATTAAGATCCGATCAGCCGTTTACTCGTGAAAAGGTAACAAACAAACAAACAGAGTGACATTCGCATTTATAATATTAGTATGGAAGTATGGATAGTTGGGATAAACGTTTTAGTTTAATAAAAGCGTACTGTGCTTTTATCAAACTAAAACGTACTAGTGAAAAATAACAAATGGTGCAGCTCATTTACCATCAAAGCAGCCATCTAATTGGTCTTGAATTTTCTTAGCTTCATCTTTATTTCCCGTGTATTTCGCTACGGATTCATGTAAAGCTTCTCGGTTGTATTTACCTGCCTCATCCAACTACAAAAATATGATTTACATTAAAAAAAAATACTTACTTAGATAAACGACGATAAGCAACAGTCCAGAAACCTATTTCTATCTGTATATCATCATCATCATCTAGCCTAGCCTTTTCCCAAACTATCTTGGGGTCGGCTCCCAGTCTAACCGGATGCAGCAGAGGCCCAGTATTTTACATGAAGCGACTGCCTATCTGACCTCCACAACCCAGTAACTGAGTAATACGATATACCCCTTGGTAAGACTGGATCTCAGACTTTTGGCTTCTGACTACTCGTAACGACGGTCAAAGATCTACAAATGGCAGCCGGGACCAACGGCTGTATTTCATAGGCACGGAGGAAACTCGGTATGTAATTATGGTCACCCATCCACGGACGAACCTCGGCAAGCACAGCCTTAACCTTAAGGTTACGGCTACTTTCTATTCCCGTAAAATAGCGACTGTAGGGTTACGGAAAAGTTAAAAATGTATTGAATAAACTTTTAAAATGTTTTCTTACTATTGTTTATTTTAAAATTTTGCTGGTTTCGTATGCTTCTTAGCAAAACCCATGTAATTGTAAATAAAATATATAATAAAATAAAATACCCAAATCATGGGGGTGAATAAAAACAACTCAAACGCCATCGTTGGGAGCTCGCCGTGTCAGATTTAGACTGACTCCATTTAGCTTACCTTGCATTGTCATCCAAACTAAACGCGTACCCAAAATTTTAGCACAATCGGTTGAGGATAACGGTTCCAAAATTCAGGTTCAAGATTTGACTTAAACAAACATACTTAGTAACATTGCAAGTTAAATAAAAGCATAAATGTCAATCGTCTTTGTAGAAATAGATATACCTAAAGCGATTGTCATTTATCTCGGATCTCTGGTATCTGTTACATAGCTTACAGATAAAAATATTTGACTAGCTGCTTAATTTTTCATTGCTGCTCCGCTCCTATTGGTCGTAGCGTGTTGGTATATAATCTAGCCCATAACTTTTCTCAATAAATGGGCTTTCTAACACTATAAGATTTTTTCAATTCAAACCGGTAGTTCTTGAGATTAGCGAGTTCAAACAAACAAACAAACTCTTCAGCTTTTATAGATTAGTCCTTTTCAGTTGTACTTACAAGTCCGACTTTCTGCATAAAGCATTTCTTAAAACACGGATCCATATCGTCGCCTCCCTTGTGTTTCTTGAAATCGTCATCGGTAAGACCGCATTCTGATGCACACTCCTCTGCAATGGGTTGCATTGCCTCAATGAAAGCCTTTTTGTCATCATCAGACATGCACTGAAACAGCAGAACAAAACATGGAAATTACTTGAAGTTTTCTCCTTCGGAAAAAAGTAGATAGTAGGTAGGTAAGTAGTAGATAGGTAGCAAGTAGGTAGGAACAATTGCATTGCGACGCATGCTGGGCTAAGCTAACAAACTTATAAAATATTGGATTTGTATAGGACCACCGCGCGGTCTGCCTCTACCAAATGAAAAAAAAATGGTCCAATAATCACGGAGTAATCGGAATACAAAACATGAAATAAAAGATGCCGGTGGAATATATAACCTCTTTTAGAAGTCGGTTAAAAATACTCAATGATTTTCCTTTCAAATACAAACTAAGCCTGATAGTAAACCTTCTTATTAGCCATTATTGTTTTTACTGAGAAAACTAACATGAACATTCCAAAAATTAACCGCCACCACTGCAAAATACAGGCACACAACACTGAACTTCAACATTTTGAAATGACAAAAATTCAATTTGTAACAAAACGTTTTACTTCTCGTTTTATACGTTTGAGTTCGTGGAGAGGACTATTATTATTATTATATATGCGTTACTATAATGTTATGGCGTGATAAGTACCATTTTTAACATATTTTATTTTACACCTGTGTAACAAAAGGATACAATATTACATGTATGTCAAGTTCGAACCAGATCGATAAGCTACGACCTTGTATATAATATATGAGAATATATAACGGCATCATACGATACATAACGGCATCGCAGCATGTTTTCTTTTTTCAATTTTCTTCTTAATCGTTGTGCCTTACCTGTCAGAGTTTTATGCCGCCCATGGGCATCTGACTTGGCTTTACGTGCCTTCGAGAAATATCCCTCAGGCATGCTGGTTTTCTCACGCAATGTTTCCCTTATACCTACTATAAGTATCTTCCAATAAGAATAAATAACGCCATAAAGAGTGTAAATGTGGAAATATGCTGCACAGATATGTTGACATGGTGCAGTGCAGCATGTCTATGTACCAAAAGATGCAGTCAAAGAGACGCCCTGAATGTAGCTAAGTTTTAAGATGAACAAGACTGCTGTGTCATGACACGAATATGAAGAAGATTATGAATATTTTCTCATTTTATTTTCAGCCTTTGCTAAGCTATGATTCAGACGAGTGAAGGTGGTCCGTTGGAACTAAAAACTCTTTGTTAGATGCCTAAATCCAAAGGGCAGTCTGTTGTAATAATTATATTTATTTAATTCGAACACAAATGATTCATATGTTTGCAGTTCTGTTGTGCAGTTGTAAGTAAGTTTGTGTGTTTTTCATCATCATAATAAAATCTTGTGCCAATCTCAACGGTTATTTGCCAGCCTCATCCAAGTTTTTCCCCCGATGGCAACTATGCCATCTGCCCATCTTGCCGCCGGACGACCCACATTTTTTTTTAATTCTTGGACGCCATTCGGTGATGTGCTTTGTTCACCTGTCATCACTGCGCCTTGCTAGGTGTCATGCCCAACTCCATTTGAGTTCCGTAATGCAATTTCCAATATCGAAAACCTTTGTACTCCTTCGAATTTCGACGTTAGGAATTCGATCGGTGTGTGTTTACACGCTTCATTTTTTTATTCTCTATTTTTATCTGTAAAATCTTCACTTATCAGGGTTATCAGTTTCCTACCCTGGGAAATCTTTCGCACAGCAATCTTGGTAACAATTTTCGTTAGCATTTTGCTAACAAAAACTGTTACCAAGATTTGGAATTTCGTATAAAGTGTCCTGTTTTTAGACAAATAAATGGGCAAGAAATAGATTTATAATCATATTTTTGTCTTGATCCTGTGTTTTCTGAAGGCGTGCAAGAAACTACAAGACACCAAAATTGTTTTTTTTTCTATGCTGAGGCATTGTTTTCGCAAGTCTCCTTAGAGAAGTAAAATAAGCAAAGTATAGCAAAATCTTCTTCAAAGTGTGTGGAACCCTAATATGCAGTAAAATAAACACGGGTCATAACGTGCATCAATACAATACATTGCAATCATTTGTTACTTCCTCTTTCTATTATATTCGAACACACAATGGGGTAACACCAGGCTAATTATCAATTCGTAACAACACACATTGAATACGACATGTCAATAATATAGCTGACAATAAAAAATAATGTCCCATGTGAATATACTTTGAACGGTTCAGTATTGCTCTTAGTATCGTAAAGGCACGACGTTATGTTAAAATAAGAATCGTACATAAAAAAATTGTTTTAAATAATTCCCGAAAACTTTTACGACCCTAGATAAAGTAGTGATGCAGCATAAGCACAGTCAACCTACAACGTTCCCACAGCTGGTATTCGGGCCTCTTCTCTGTAAGAGGTTGTGAGCCATAACCAACCAGAGGTCGGAATTACATGGAGTCATTGATGTACTTGCATCGAACTGTAATATTAATATGAATCTTCCCGGGATTTCCATTGGAATTTGGACATCCAATGTCGTGTGGTATAGTTGTGTAAAAATAAAAGAACTTTTTATTTAATAAATCACGGGATTTTTCTGCTCTTTAAAAATTAATCTCGGGGTTTGAGGCATATCCACTTTATTCTTTAGCTATATGAAATCAGTTTAAGTACAGAAATAACTCTACCTAATTCTGACCTCCGGCCATAACCAATACCTTCACAAAATAACTTCTAGGAAGGCTTCGAATATAATAGGTTTCTCGTTTTTTATTTTTTTTATTTTGGTATTTGTTATAATATATATTAGTATATTTATTTGTATAATGTATATTAGAATCTATGTATGTGTTTGTATTTTCGAAAACTAGTAGTTATTTGTAAATATTTTTTGTACCTTCTCACAATGTTGTCGTATTTTACCCAAAGGTTGACTGGTAGAGAATGCCTTGTGGCATTAAATCCGCCTATATACCACTATTGTACATGAAGTTTAAATAATGGTGGAACAATGGCTATTTCCTACAAAACCGCAATACTTACACCTACACCTATTGCACAGCTGATTTTTAATAATAACTACTGATGAAACATTTCCATGTTAAGAATGATGTAAATACTGAAAATGTGGTAACTGTTTTAGCTTCGGTGACCTTGTATGATTATAAGAAATACTGGAGGAGTACAGGGGTTTTACTATGACGTCTTTAAACATTATTATTCCAGAGTGGTAAAGAGATGGAGCTAGACGACCTGTATGGCTCCATCTCTTTCCCACACTGGAATAAGAGTAATACAATACTGCTTTAAGACGTCATGGTAAGCCAGCAGAAAAACAGAATAAAATTGTTTCTATGTACATTTTTATAAGCAATTCAACCTTTTTAGTAGATACATGCAATGTTCCCTCAGATTTTGTAACTATTGATAGATTCAATAAGGAAACTATTAAAATATTACAGCTACCTGTTGCAAGGATTTTTCTTAGTTTTACCTTACGAGATTTCATAAATAGCAACTAAAGTACAACAACAGGCACGACTTCACGATGTTCTGAGATAGTCTAGAGTCTATCTGTCTCACAATTTGGGGATCCAAGTCAAAGTCGAGGGGGGGTGCTCACGAAGTCATGAATAACTCTCGAGCCCCCCACTTATGATAGTAGTAGGAATCGCGGTGTGGTCATCAGGAAGAGAGTAACATATGCCTCCTTTCTCCTCAAACGGACGGTATCCAAAATGATTTTACCATACCAAAAAAGAGATGGATGATGACAATTTTGGAATAAATGGTGTAGCGGTGCACTCTCACCGGGAGCATTCGCCTGTAATGTAACAGTTAAAACGCTTAAAACATTATTGTTCCATTCCTATTCCAGAGTAGGAAAGAGATGGAGCTAGACGACCTGTATAGCTCCGTCTCTTTTTCACTCTGGAATAAGAATGGAACAATAATGTTTTAAGACGTCATGGTACGCCACCAGATTAGATTGTTACATTACAAGCAAAGTCTCCAGATGAGGGAGCTCCTTAATAGCGTTTACGCCTTACGGCATTTCACACAAACTTTCTTTCCGGAATGACTGAACCGATTTTAGAGAAATTTCATACGCATAAGCAGCATACATAGCTCTAAAAATTTACTATAAAATATTTTCGAAAAATAGTGTTACAGCTCAATTAGACCGATAAATTATCCATAGAAACAGAAATTTCCAATAATCTTTTTTTTTAAAAGACATTTCAAAAATGTTTTAGTAACATTTTAGAACTATGTATCTTGCTTATGCGTATGAAGCTTCATCAAAATCTGTTCAGTCATTTCGGAAAATAAGGACTTGAAAGTTTGTATGAAATGCAGTAAGGTGTAAAATGATAACTTGACTTTACAAGGTACCGTGTTGAGTTCATCATTCTGAACCCTACAAATAAATTTAGCATCAGTAATTTAAAAAAAAAACGTTTTTTTCTTTTTGCCGTGTAAGACGTAGGTTACACGATTACACTAAGAATTTATGTATGTCCCTTCCACACTGTACATAATGACATTTATCAAAATATTCGTATTCAATACCCACATTTACATGCAGATATTATGTGCTTACCCAATCGGGGTGATTACTATTTTTTTTCTTTGTCTGTAGGGTAGATTATTGAAAAGTATTGGACACGCATTTTTTCTTTTTTCACGTGGTCAATAAATTACGGAGATATATTGAGTTGAAATGGCGCATGACGTCACGTCTGTGTAATTTGTATACCTACTTGTGACGTAGTGAGCCCCACTCTCCAACTTTAATGAGTTTTAACTAAGTATTTTTTGATATTTTGATAAAACAAAAAATAATCTATGTGTCTAATATTTTTGTATTACCTGTCTGACGGACAAAATTCGTTTTCTTTACCCAGTCTTCACCCCTATTGTTAACATCAAACGAAAAAAGAAGTCATGAGGTGTCATTTATTCATCTTAGCAAGTTCAGTGAATACGTGTTTGCCGTCATGTCCACTGCAAGACATATGGAACGAATGAACGCACAACAAATTACAGGTTATTTATAAGACCGTTGTTACATTAATTACAAGGTGCACGCAGTGTTTGTGCTTGGCGGATGAACACGTGACTGTCCTTTTGTTATTTATACCTTCACGTGCACAATGTTATATAATACGTGAGCAGGTGTTGAATCTTTGAAAGAAGGTTTTGAAGAAAATTTTCCAGAAAAAAACAAGAATATTTCCACGTTTTTTCTTGCACTTTTTCTTCAAAACTGATAGGTAGGTAGATTTTTACTATTGAGTTTCTTATATAGCCGCGTTTTAATTTAATTTTATTAGTAAAAACCCATCTACTCATCAAGCAAATAAAAGGTCTAAAAGTAAATTGAAAATGAATACCGCAATTTATCATCAATACATTTATTGCACAAAAACTAATAGGTAAATATCCTGAATCGGTCCATGTTAGGTTTCAGGCTGGTGAAGAGAAACTTCTTTCTTCTATCAATCACCGCCTTCCATCTGAAAACAAAGCAATATTGGTTATTACTAAACACTCGTCAAGCCAAGGGGATAAAACAGGCTAACAAAAACGAGGTTTCTTTTACCATATAGAAACAAACAAACATGATTGTTCTACTCCTTGTTCAGTGTGGAAAAGAGATGGCGCTAGACATCCTGTATAGCTCCGTCTCTTTCCCACACTGGAATCAGAGTAAAACAATACTGCTTTAAGAGGTCATGGTAGGCCAGCAGAGGGTTGGCAGCAACTATTACTATACAGATTCTTACATACTCCTCTCTCATCGCCTTGTCCACGTTCATATATTCTGGTCATACAAGGTGTAAATTACCTCATCACGAAGCCGTCAACCAAGCATTCTGTACATGAAACTAAGTAACTTTACACAAAAATTATTGCTGGGAAACGACTTTTGTTTGGGGGGTGTAAAATCAGGTTTTGTGGTAGAGCTCAATGTAACGCACTCAAAACATTGTGCTGATGGACGGATTGAATAGTACGGGGGTCGTGGAGATGTTAAAGTAAAAATCTTACATTAAAAACTTGAATTAAAAAAAAAATACTTGTCAAGAAGTTGGAACTTCGACCCCTAATATCTCCGTAACTAGAAGGTTCCCAGGTACTCGTATGGTGTAGAACAAAAAAATGATCGCAATGACAGGGAGAACCAGTGCCTTTCGGCTTCGTTAAGAGGTGTTTTACACCCTTTATACAATGAATAAACGGACCCTTCACGAAGACTTCAACCGAGCATTCTGTACATCAAACTAAGTAACTCAACGCAAAAATTATTACTCGGGAATCTCCTTACATTTTTGGAAAAATCTCGTATAATAGTGTAGTAAAACGTTAGTTTACCCCAGAAAAAAAAATAAGGCACTCAAAACATTGTGCTGATGGATGCATTGAATAGTACAGGGGTCGTAAAGTAAAGTTATACATACTGAAATTGTATTTATTTATTGCAATGACGATGACGAGGAGAACAAGTGCCTTTCGGCTTCGTTAAGGATATTTTTACACCCACTATGTTTATTTGACCAATTCTAACATAATATTACCAATCAGGTTATAGTTGCGGGAATGAAGAAAATCTGTGAAGGCCTGTACAGATTCTTTATATCTACATTCTACTTTGGTTTTCAACCATCTTAGATAAAAGTATAATCAGTAGTCCGGTCAATTTAGCGATCCGAGGATACAAAAATTTGCAACCAGCTCAAAGTTAGTAGGAGTGTTCAAAACACCATCAATTTTTTTCTGAACTAATTTTATGATAAAACTTACCGTTTTGCTGAAAATCGCGAAAGACCCGTTTTTGTGACCAATTTTTTTTCCAGTTATCGTATCGATGAGGATTTTTTAGATTTCTAATCCTACCAATTTTGAGCTGGGTGCGAATTTTTGTACCTTCCTATTTTTTGGCCTATATTCACCGGACTACAGAGCCAAATCAAACCTTCTAAATATCCATATAGAGTGTATACTTACTTTTTCCTTGATTATGCGCATACAGCCCCACATCATCTTTGCTCTGTCACATCCCTCATCGCCGTCAGTGACCTCGTTATCATTCACTGAAATCATAATAAATGTTTTTTTTTTAATCTAAAATATATACCTTTTGCTTGGTGTGTGCTAGCCATAGGGTTATTCATATCGATACACTTATGGAGAGCATTGGTGGAAATAAATCTCTAGTATCATTTATGTTGGGGCCGCGGGCGTTCAGAGTGTCCTGTCAGACCGTAGAATGCACCACAGAAAAGACAGCGTAACAGTGGTCACACGCTGCAATGCACACTTACACGGCAATGCTCAGGGGAGACCTCTTAACAATCTCCTCATAGATGTGCCCTAACAGGCATTGCACAGATGGGGTTTGGACAGGTATTTTAAAAAGAAATGGAATGAAATCTCCTTTCGTTTGCGGAAATGTGATTAGCTGGGTGGTTTTAGCGAATTAAAAAAAAATACTTACTATTTATGCAGGTAGCAATGCATCAGAACAAAGTATGACTAGGACATTGTTATAGCGTTATTGAATTTCGAGTCTAAACTTTAAAGGGGGATTATAATAAAAAATCACTGACACTCATCTTAATCTTCATTAACAGGGAATTTAAAAATCCGTTCGTTCTAAAAGATGGTTACAAACATTTGTTCTGTACCTATACAAAAGTAACAAATTACAAACTCAGTGTGCCCACAGACTTATGTTAGAGTTACTAAAATAAGCAAAGTAAGCGCTGCTTATAAACTAACCTTTAGCACACTCTTCACAAACTGTTTCCATGAACAGGATAGCCGGCTCGCTCTCCAAATGGGACTTCATAAATTCTTTGGTCTTGTCAACGTCAAACTTACCCGCGCTGTCAAACTGAAACGTATTAAAATGAAAGTCAATGAGCGTTTGGAATGATATATCACATAATACCTACGCCTGTATTTCCCGAAGGGTTAGGCAGAGGTGTTTAATAGTGCACCCACATTTCGCCAGTTATGTTGTAATAATAATATCATTTATTTCAGGCAACTAGGGCCCATAAAACACAATACATATATATGTATAAAAAACAATAACAATAACAGTTTTAGTCCCATGTAATAGGTGGCAAGCCCAATGCCATCAACCGAGCACAAGTCCAAACTCCGTGGCTGCTAGTGAGAAATTCCTGATGGAAAAACCCAATAACACTTTGCCCGACCTGGGAATCGAACCTTGCTCCTCATGCTCAGCAGTCACCCACCAGACCTGATATGTTTTCCAAATTTTTGTTTTAGGGCGTAGCACGAAACCAAAATGTTAAGCTCATCCTACTAAAAGCAGTAGTGATATTGTCATAATGATAACGTCATAATGAAATTGTCATAATGATATTGTCATAATGATATTGCCATAATGATATTGTCATAATGATATTGTCATAATGATATTGTCGTAGTTTACACCTGCCAAACTCTAGTGCCTGCTTGTATTCGAAGCTAGGTCCTTAAACCGGTAAGTCGCACCCGTGTATATTTGAACGTGATAGCATTAAACAATCTCATGTGTCAACATGAGATAAGAACCACTTCCTTCGTCTTGAGCAAACTTTTAAGTGTGGATCTAGATGGCTATAAGATGAAACGGATAGAAAGTGGGTGAATCCGGAGTAATAAAGAAGTATAGAAGAAGACATGCTACGCCGTCCCTAAATAATTTGGGTTAATGGCTGGAGATTGATAACGATGATGAACCAGCACTTTTTTTTTTGTGGATTTTATTTCTACTTACTAATCCAGATTCTTTCAAGACACAGCTCACAAAACAAGGGTCAATACCCTCGATACTTTTCTTTTCCTTTGCTTCTTCAAATATCTCTTCAGTTATTCCATATTTTTCCGCACATGTCTCTACAAATGGATGAAAAGCTTCTTTTATTTTCGCTTCTTCCTCTGAAGTAGCCTGAAAATCAAATAGTTTATTTAAAACGATAATTTTGAGTATAATACAACCTAACCATTTTTTTTAAATTCCCTGTTGCTTCTTCGCATCATCAGCCTCTAAGTTAGCAGAATCCACGTAGCGATCTCAATTACATATTGGGCTTTAACGGAATATTTACAATATGTTTATACTTTATTCCTCCTTTCTGCTCATTCATTAAATTTTAAAATAAATCATTAATAATCCATAAAAATAGTGGTCTGCCAGTGTCAGGAGGAGGGTCCAGGCTGGCAGGGACAATGTGGACCGTATCGAGGAGTACTGCCTTCTGAATCAGGCCCTTGCTCCAACCGCCTAGCGAGAGCCTCATTAGACGTTCGTCGAGGCTCATTGGAAGTAACGACCATGGGCAAAATGATAGCCGATCTAACATTCCACATGTCGATAACCTCGTGTGCCAAATCGAGATATTGTATTGGTTTCTCTTTCTCACACACAGTTGTTAATTTTTATGGTTAATCGAAACGATTTTGCTCTTATGGCTTCATCATCATCAGCCTATAATGTTCCCACTGCTGGTACACAGGCCTCCTTTCTATGAGAGGGATTGGGCTGTAATCCTCTACGCAGGCCCAGTGCGGGTTGGTAGATGTCACATGTCTTCGAATTTTTAGTTCTAGGGCATGCCGGTTTCCTGGCGATGTTTTCCTTCACCGTTTTTGAGGGCAGCGGTGATGAAATAAATTACACAAAGTAATGCGCCTGCCTGGGTTCGAACCCAAGGCTTGCTGTTCGTAAGTCGGAGCTGCCACCGGTGCTCTCCTTGGCTTAATAACATAAAAAAAAAACAATGACTTACGTAACTGCTCCCCAGACATAGCAACACAACCGCAAACATATGGAAACCGTTACCAAACATCTTTACAGTAAACTAAGTACTTGACTGATTTTCTAGATTCATATGGGACAAATGTGAAACCTGCAACATTTATATAAAAAACACGTAAATCTTAGCAAGATAATTGTGTCAATTTTGTCATTAAAATGTAGGTATTTCACACCCTATTCAGACACTAGTACATTTTTCTAAATACGATGAAAAGTGTAAATACGCCTCGTGTACATTGTGGGAAAGAACATAGTAATAAATAGTAATGTAAAATAAAGATAAAGTTACATCATTATCTTTTTTCAGTAGCTTAAATTATCCTACTCCTGAGCAAAGGCTACTATCCCTTCCCCTTCTTTCGATGGTGTTTATTCTCGGCAATTCATAAGGAAGCCAATCCAAGCCGACCCGCCATCTTCTCCTCGGTCTGCCGAGACCTCGTCTAGCTGTTAATATTACCATAAAAAGCATAAAATGATTCCTGTAAATTATTTTCACTTTGGCAACATTACATACTAACAGATACTCGTGGAGGACTCGAGGAGCTCGTGGCTATTCAATAACAGCCGCACGGGTCGATCTTTAAGGATAAGCCGTGCTTTCCGAGGTTGGTCAGTGGATGGGTGACCATAATTACATGCCGAGTTTCCTCTGTGCCTCGGAAAGCATGTTAAGCCGTTGGTCCCGGCTGTCATTTGTAGATCTTTGACAGTCGTTACGAGTAGTCAGAAGCCAACAGTCTGACATCCCGTCTTACTAAGGGGTATCGTATCATACTGGTTTGTGGAGATCAGATAGGCAGTCGCTTCTTGTAAAATAGTGGTACTCAGCTGCATCCGGTTAGACTGGAAGCCGACCCCAAGATAGTTTGCGAAAAGGCTAAGCAGAGGATGACATACTAATAGATACTCACATTCCAGATACCTCTTTAGTGTATCTTTCTCTAGTGTGTTTAAAAGCCAACGACTCAAGTCGTTTCCTTTTTCATCAGCGACTACTGACCAATCTCAATGTACGTAAAAATTAACTCCAAAAATTATTCTTAGCCGAGATAAATCATTATCATAGGGTGATTTTGAGATGAGATTTCCGTTCTTACTCTGAAACTATGGCTAAAGCCAAAATGGTCAAAGATCAAGGTTTATTTTGAACGAAACCAAACTACATACTTTGGTTTTTGAAAAAACTTCTGCCTGGGCCATACATTGAATAGCCTACAGAAACCGCGGTTTAATGTAGTATATTCATTTTTGATATACAATGTGCTCCAAACTAAGTATAGTACCCAATTAAGAGTACCTACATGAGATATTGCAATTACTGTGTAGTTCCTGCTATGTCTCATCATAACAATTTACTGAATTTTTCACACAACGTCGCGATAACAAAGAGTTGTCATCTATCTTGATTATAATTATGTTACGACATATTAAGGACACTGCACATTGCCAACAATAGATCTATCTTTTTTGCGGACTGATAGTAAAGTTGCGTCGTCAATTAATTAAATCCTTACAATAGAAGACCCTGAATTAAATAAATTCATAATTAGAGTTTTTATAATATCCTAAAGAAGTAGTCCACCTGCATCGCATTTCCTCTCTTCATATTTTTTTTTTTTATTTTTGGTATCGTACGGCATCTTACGATTATCGATCCTCGTAACCAGTTCACCTCCACTGACAAAAAGGATAACTGACTAGTGTAGAACTTTATGATCTTGACGCTATAATGTCACGGTAAGCAATCACTTCGCGAACGATTAATAAAATTGGAATTGTGAATAATCGTAGGAGAGAGAGACTTTACATAGATATAACCCCGATGCCAGCAACTTGAGCGGATCAAGGCCCGGCTGCATGCCCGTTGAATATATTTTTTCGAATTACGATCGGTGTGGTATAAATATGTTGTGTTATGTTCAGAAAGCAGTACATCTTCTACTTTAGTTTAAAAAAATATTTATAAATGTAAATTTATATGTATAGCATCATCATCTGGCTAGCCTTTTTCAAACTATGTTCGGGTCGTCTTCCAGTCTAACTGGATGCAGCTGGATACCAGAATAAGAAGAATGATTATTGGAAATATTATTGATTTATCGGTATATAACTCAAGCGGCCTATTCCCGAAGGAAAAAATGACTAACTTCCATAGATACTTTTGCCACATATTTAACTCCTATAAGGGAAAAATTCCAAAAACCTTTCCTTCTCACTTTCGTTATACTAGAAATCTTATGTGAAAATTGATGTTTCTGGCCAACCAGCTCACCAAGAGATTTAGGCTGCGCCTTTATTGTCAGTGGCTGATTTTTTACATAGGTGGATTCGTTGTCCATCATAAATATTTACCTATTTATATAAAATTCATAGTTCTGACTGAATGACTGAGATATAAGCGCACAGCCTAAACCGCTGGTGTTCTTTGTGAGCAGTAGGTATGTCTCCACTAAGAAAGCGTTTTTCAAAATTCTACCCCTAACGGTGTAAAACAAGAGATGAACGATTGTATGGGAACCGGTCATTTTTAAAGTTGGAAACCTGAAATTGCATAATACAAGCTTCTGGTAAGAAATAAATAAATACGATATGGTGTTATAGGAGTTGAAAGTTTATTTTGGGAATCGGAATTTTTGAAGTAAGAAGAGTAAATATTAAAACTTCTGAGCAGAAATAAATGCATACATTAGTATAACCAAAACGGTCTGATCAGTTTGAAATCCCTCCCCCTCAGACAACAAAAGGGGTGGCAATGTTTTTTTTTATTATTGTTTTGAAGGGTTAGCACGTATGTAAGGACAAATACGATAAAAAACTTCATACACATTCTTCTAGGGGATTTGGGACATTTGCGCAAAGGACACTTGCGAGAACCTATTTGCGCGACTTATACTTGCGCGACAGACACTTGTGCGACTGGTCACTGGCGTGACTCAATGGCTGTTCCTGGGTGTCGTTTTCGTGGTTTTTCGGGTCGCTGATAGCAAAATGAGAAGATTTTCTTTTTGATTTTGACCTCATTTTCTAGATGCATATAATGAAATTTAAAATACACAATGTCTAATAAGAATATTAGACATTGTGTATTTTAAATTTCAATGCTACAACAACGCTAAAATCAATGCCAGCCATATCCTAGGGGTGGACCCCTAGGATATGGCTGGCATTGATTTAAGCGAGAACAGTTTCTCGCATGGGCAGTTTTATGTTGCATGCTCCGGAGTGAGCTCTGCTAGTAACTTAGTAATTTTAGCCCCAAAAGGAAACACTGCAAACGTCATGTACAAAGAGGTGCTAGGATAATTCATTATTTATATAGTTTTTTGGGAGTTAAATAGTTTTGTTAATCACAGTATTTTTTCATAAAAAAAAATTAAGCTAGCTCATTTAAACCATTAATTATATGGAGAGGCGTGGACGGACGACCAAGGCATTTGAACTACGGCATTGTAGCTCGGAAGACATGTATTAAATAAATTCTGGTTCAACCTTTTAGGTCACCACCAAAATAAAATAAAAACGCCATAATATATTTATTTCTAACCAGAATGAATTCTCTAGCTTCTTACTTTGAAAATCACAGACTTTTACACAGCTATTTATCCAGTACAAGACTTACTTACAATTACGCGCGAGCGAAGCCGTGGCCAACATCTTAATATTATCTATAACATTTAAATGACTATTTTCGACGTTATTTTGCGGGGGTAACGCACACTTGGGCATTGCAGAATTCCACGGGGGCGAAGCCGCAGGCAGACGCTAGTGTAATTAAATTTGTGTACCTGCTCGTACCAACTTCAATCTATTAAGCTTGCAATGCCCCTTTATGATGAATCATAATTACAAAATAGGTAAACATTAATAGCGACGGCTTCGAATGATAGTTACATACGAATACATAAATATTTCATTGTGGTGGCAATGGCGCTCGCTACTCAGTCATATGAGAATCTTCGAGCTGAATGCACGTGTAACTCATGTAATAGGTATTTTAGGTATGGCACTTTTTATATTTTGTTCATTCTTTACTTTAGTGTTTAGCTAAACACTTATCTCTGCTTAGTAGTACCGTTAACCAAGCAGAGAGATTTTAGTAAAGCGCTCATTCAAAATGACTCTTAGCTCTCCATAGGACATAAGAAAAGGCGATACTTTAATATTCGCCCACATTTTATCTCAGATGTCAATCCACTGAAGAGAAAAATGTAGTCAGTGAATCAATATATCAGTAAAGTCTGATCTTATAAGTAAATAACTCGTCGATTAATATTCTTTAACAAAAATTGGTTCCAAATCTCATTATTTTGTAAACACACATAGGTTTGATGAGCTGAAAAGGTGTACTGCCTTATGGACTAGGTAGTTACCATCAGTAGGTAGTAATGACGGCTGCAAACGTAGGTCCTTCCCCAAGCAAGTATCTACTTCGTTGAGCTCCTTGAGTTATAAGTCGAGCTACACGATAACTGACAAATGCTTGCACTGACAGGACAGGTCCCCGAAATCTGTGTGGTTCTTTCTTCAAAAGACCATTTCAGACACTAATAAATAGTCCTCATGTAAATTGAGCAATGTCTGGACTTTAAAAGAGTGCCAGTTAACAGAGAACCTCTGAGTTTGTTTCGGCTGTTTCTTTTCAGAGTAGTCAAGTACGAAACACCGGCCCCACTTAGTTTTAAAAAAAAATCCGTGCAAAAGTGTTTGTAAAAACCTACTTGCAAAATAAACATCATTTATCATTTACGAAGAACACTAGTATCTTTATCAGGAAGTAAGAACGCCATGGCCATTTCCCAGCACCCTGCATAATTTTAGGCATTACTCTTGTATTGTCTAGCAACCGATACCGACATTCTTGAACTCATTTCAGTCTTCAAAATTTTATTTGGAATATTTACAACGTAAGTACAGCTCTTTATCGTTTTGCAATGCGCTTGCTTATAGGCCCTTTGCATCCTGCATAAAGACACTTTAAGCTGGCTTTAAGCCCAAACCTCATTTTACAACTTCTGACCAGTTTATTTCGTCGAGAGCAGTCGAGGACTTCTTTACTTTAATGCCTCATAATTGTGATGCGTAAGTTTTCCTTCAGTGCGAGGTTCTATTTGCAGCTCAGTCAAAGCATCATTGCGTTTAACGATTAGCTAAGACTCAGATGTAGTACGTAATTTACTACTCGATAAACATCATATGGCTCAGTCCTTCCATGGAACAACAGTTTTATTGGAGTGTATAACGTGAGGTCGACACACGGAAGCGTGATTAACGCTTGTGCGACAAAACTGTACTGCGACTCACTATAGGTCGAATGCACGCTTGTGCGACAAACTGTAGCTCGACATCACCCTAGTGCGACAAACTGAAGATCAACATCACGGTGTTGCGACAATTGTTGTCATGGTTTGGAATACAACTCTTCAAATCGGTCTGTGGAAAAATACATTTAATTACTTTGTATGGTGTGTTGTCAATGCATGTAGCCTTCTTTCAAGCAGGCAAAACCACACATAATTGCTACTATACTGCACTAAAAGTGCAGTAGGAACTTAATTACATCCAACAGACATGCATTTACTGTTTCATGCACAGGAAACATGACTTTACACTTCTCACGCCATGATCAGATCATCGTAGATTTTTTTCATTTATTTAATAGTAGAATCAGGTGTTTGATATAAAAGTACAATACATACTACAGAGCCAAAATGTATGGAACGGTGAAATATATAATTGTAGCCACTGAATTCATCATAACAGTTTGCTAAGTATAAGGGACACCAAAGAGCAACAGAGAAAACAGATAAAAAGCTTTAGTTTGTTTGTTTAAAACTTCTATCACCATTAGAAAGGTACATCTTTACCGAGTAACATAGGTTATAATATATTAAAAAAAAAAAAAAAAAACATCCCTTCCTAAAATGAAACAATGTATCCCAAGGTATCAAAATGTTCCCTATAAAAGTCATTAATTTGCGTGCAATGCGAAAACTATTGACGATATACACGGTGTAAATCACCTCATCACGAAGCCGTCAACCAAGCATTCTCTACATGAAACTAAGTAACTCTACGCAAAAATTATTGCTGGGAAACAACTTTTTTTTGGGGGGTGTAGAATCATGTTTTGTGGTAGAACTCAATGTAACGCACTCAAAACATTGTGCTGATGGACGGATTGAATAGTACGGGGGACGTGGAGGTGTTTAAAGTAAAAAACTTACATTAAAAACTTGTATTTATAAAAATACTTGTCAAAAAGTTGGAACTTTGACCCCTAATATCTCCGTAACTAGAAGGTTCCCAGGTATGGTGTAGAACAAAAAAATGATCGCAATGACAGGGAGAACCAGTGCCTTTCGGCTTCGTTAAGAGGTGTTTTACACCCTTTATAAAATGGTGTTCTATATATTAATAGTACTCATGATTGCTCACAAAAAAATATTAAGTGTATATTTTTATATTAAAAACGCTTGATTTAGTCAAATACAGTGAACGCAGTCTACCAAACGCCGCGCCGCCGCCGCCACCGCGCCGCCGCCGTGCCGCGCCCTGTTGCCTGCCACCACGAGAAGTGTACGTTTGTAACAAATAAACTCAAAAACCACTGAACCAATTTAAAGAATCCTTTCACTAATGGAAACTACATTATCAGCAAATAACAAAAGCTAAATTTTATTCCCGTGTTCTCACGGAAACGGGAACTACGCGGGTGAAAACAATTCTATTTTCATCATTAAAATCACCTAATTATCAATTACCTATTACAATTTTCGCAGACGATGTCGCGGGCGAAGTGTTAGTGTCTTATAAAGTCTTTACGTACTCGTATTTGGTATGATAAACTTCAAACACATATCTCTCTTCCTTTTCACACACAATTTATTTATTTATGTACACACAATAGTACATTGTTACCCTAGGGGTGAAAGTAACTTATTTAGTCCCGAGACGGTGAGCGCCCTCACCGTCTCGGGACTAAATAAGTTCGAGGGACTAAATAAGTCTTTAATCCGAGGTAAACACTGTGCTCTGCTTTTTTTCTGTGGAAAGCCAGCTATTCAGCCATTATTTTTCATTCTCATCATTGAAAAAATGGTAAATATTTTGCCCAAATCTATGTTATTTTAAAGAAATTGTGCATCTAAATTATAATAAAGTTATTTAAAAAATATATATTCTTTAATCAATACTTAACTTTAAGTTATTTCAATTTTATATCAAGGCTGCATAGAAAGTTGGAACAAGGTTCAATAAAAATGTGAGAATAGAACTAGTTTTTTTTATATAATTTGAAGAGTATGAGTATGAGTATGAGTAATGAAAAATACTTAACAACTATTCTACCTTTCTGTTTAATGTACTGCAAAAAAGGAGGAGGTTCTCAATCGAGTGCATTTTTATATCGTTCTCATTTCGCAGGTGTACTGGTAGACATTTCTTAAGAATTAATCGGTACCCTTTTTTTTTTACGGATGGGAAATCATCAAATGGAGGGAGTGTCAGACTTGACTGACCAAAACCCACCCATGTTCCTTCTTAGCCCTTTGTGTTCCAGGGCCGCGGTATCTCTTTCGAACAACCCGCCGCCCTGGCAGGCATCGGCCCTCTCGGCAGGCATCGGCCATTAATCGGTACCCTTCTATTCAAATAATGTTATTTTTCTGTGTGGTTTACCGACTGTACATAAATAGTAAAATAAATGAGTTACTCCTCAAATCAGGTGGCCTACCATGACGTCTTAAAGCAGTATTGTTTTAATTCTATTCCAGTGTGGGAAAGAGACGGAGCTATAGAGGTCGCCTAGTGCCATCTTTTTCCCACTCTAGAATAAGCTTATAACAATACTGCTTTACGTCATGGTACCTGGATTTAGTTTTCGAGTTAAAAGTGCGCCAAGTGCGAGTCGTACTCGCACACACAGTGTATCGTATCACCAAACAATTGAATTACAATATTTTTAACGCTCAATCACATGTTTTGCACGCAACAGCAAAAACTTTTGTTATTTAAACCAATTTTCGGTGGCTACACGTGTATTACGGCACATCACATCACATGTATTCCCTATTTTTATTTTTCTGCTATTTTCATATTTGTTTTCTGTAGCGGTTCAAAGAAGACACCTACTCTCCGAATTTAACTATGTGATGCCAACGGTCTCAGAGTAAATAGACTGTGACATACGAACGGACTGACAAACAGACGCATTGAGCGAATCTATAAGGATTCCGTTTTAGCTATTTGGGTACGGAATCCTAAAAACAGGTTGACCCTCGTGAATTAATTAAATAACTACAGTCACGGTATTGCACATTAAACAATATTTCTCAAAATTTGAAAAAGTTACATAATTTGATTGCAACCAAAATATTTGGAGTTGGTTATCTCACTAGTGTACAGTCTAATATTAAAAAAATGTGTACGCACACCAAACAAGTGCTAACATGCACTTTCAAATCATTCCAATATAAAGGTTGTTACACAAACAAGGTTTGCGCACAACCCTCCTCAAAAATTGAGTAAGGTAAGCAAAATAAACGACATAATTGCCCGTTGTCGTCGGTAATTCGCCTGCTCTGACTATATCAGAGCTTGTAACGAAACCATAGCGCGATTCAGAAAGTGCACACTTTCCTAACAAGGCCATCTATCGAGTTCATAGGTCAACTTTGCAAGATTGAGTTCAGACTCCGTTTTAAAAATAAAATTTTATGAAAATCTATCATTAGCTAAGTAAGATCTTGTTTTTTTTTTTACAAAATAAACAATCATGGGCGTGTCTAGTCTACTAACGTACACATTTTCTTTAAACTAACGTGCGTTTCTAACCCGTCCAACACAGGGTGTTAACATTTTTTCGAGCTCGCTTCGCTCGCTCTTGCAACATGATTTCTCTTGAATCTTGACTTGGTCTGTAAGTTGACCAAGTATCTCCGGTTTGAAGGGTCGACACAATTCTAACCTAGCCAAGGTAGGTTGTAAAAATTTTCAAGCGCGCTTCGCTTGCTCTTGGAGCCTTAGATGTTGTCTTCCTAAAAAAAAGACTGAAGAAAAACTAACTTTTGGAGTAAAGAGCTTACATTTTCTTTTAGTTCCTAGACTTTTCATATAATTCGACAAAATTACATAGTAACTTCTAATTCTGTATGATCAAATAGAAGATTTCTTACTAGATTGAAGCTTGTGCGTGTATACACGGAAAAATAAAATTGCGGTTGCCACAACAAGAGCTGTAGTTGAGGCTACTACAAGTTGCAGTAAAGAAACGCCAATACGATTTGGTGGGTGTTTTCAAGTGTTGAAATAAAAGGTCGAATTAGTTGCAAAATGGATTTGAGAAGGCTCTTAGTCTTAGAATATGGGTGTTCCACTGTCCAAACCTTTATCTTTCGACCTTCACAGTCATGAATGTTTAGCTAATTCAGCTAGTCAAAAGTCGAACCTGAAACGTGATATTATAATGTAAGTCTATTTGTTTCTGTACAATAACACGGTCTGTTTTATTTTTTTACTTGTTTCATTATTGGTAAATAACAACATTTGCGGGTGATTTTTGAGTAATGGTAGTAGGTAAAGTAGATCATTAATTCCCTGAAAATAATCGGACCAAATATTGAACCTCATGGTATCCCTATTACTATTTTTTTTTTGTTTCTTTTAATTGTTTTTTTTTTGTTTTTTTTTTTTTATTATTTTAAAAGGAATATTTAGGAATGCTATGATTTTTTATGAAAATAAATAAAAGAAAATAAAGAACAACACTACTAAGTGACTGGTGGACTCTTTCCCGGGAAAAGAGGGCCTTTTTGCGGTCAAATAATCATCCATGCCATCCAACGTGGCCATGACCAGTCTTCTGCCTTTTTCCGTTGACAGTGATGCGGATGATATTTTTTACGCCCTGTAATTATTTTCTGCTTGCGATACTTGTACATATTTTTTTATTACACCACCTTTAGCTGCAACATAATAGTACAATGTCCAGCATCTATGTTATCTGTCTATCAATCTCGCAGGCAGTCGTGAGTACACATCCAGTTGGATGGCCTTGGATGCAATCACAGCGATTCAACAGAAAAAATAGCATTCTTGGAAATCTAATTAATTGCTAGCTGCTTAATAATTACTGAGTACTGTAATCTATTCTTGTTTGTATGCAGGGGGTAATCTTCAGAACTACTGATCCGATTCGATTCCGAAAATTCTTTCACTAACGGGAAGGCAAGCACATTATCCCCGAGTGTCACAGGCTACATTTAAAACGTTCCCGTAGGTTAATTTCCGTACTGTTTGCTACTATTACTGTACTGTACTCACTTTACCATGGCCATAGAGATATCTCTATGGCCATCAATGGTGTCCGTATTAACGCCACAAATCTTAAAACTTAAATTAATCTAAACAGACCACATGGTTTTCGGTCTACTATGTGTTTCTCAGTTTCAAATCGACACAAATGTTAAATACAACCAATCTCTCAAAAAATCTTGTGGGTAAAAATGAAACTCATTCAATTAAAAGAGGGATATAATACAAAGTTCTCGGTAATCTTAATACAAAATCATGCGAATATAAAATCTGCTGGATTGAACTCGTACATGCACTTCGCAGTATAAAACGAAGCCTCGCAGATATCCTTGTGTTTTTTTTCTAAAATTTAAAATTATTATGAAAATTACACGTCGTCAATTGCCTCGAGGTTAAAAAATGCACTGCAAAGACTTATATGTACGTAAAAATTCCAAGGTTTCAATTTCGCCAATAGAATTAAAACTACTGCAATCGACAAAACATGACGTTTCGAAAAAAAGAAAATACCACATTTTCGTGCTCTTTTTCTGCAGAGTGGGAGGGGACTTCGACTCGCATACTAATACCAAGTATTCAGTAGAGTAGGTACATCATTCTGAACTTTTTACCACATACTACATAAATATATTTATTGATCTGCTGTTTCCTACAAAAGTTAACCTACCTACACGTTCAAAATGTATGGACAGACGGATTTTTTTTTTATATTAATTCGAAATGATGTACTCAATACCTGGTAACCGTATGTGCCTCGATGTCCCGTCCACCCAGTATCTGTCGATAATTCTGTAAAAACCATGAAACTAAGTACTCCAAAGGACCATCTTTCAGATCTCATCTATATTTGGGTTCATTATAAAAGAATTCACCAAAAAGGTCATCTCCATAACTTTATTTAATAATACTTACGAATGTCTTTGCATTTTTCGACAGAAGCCTTCGCAGATTCCTTTACATCTGCTGGGTACATGAGATCGATTTGCCGAATGGAAGCATCGTAATTTAATTTGTTGTTCTTTATCTGCATAAATAAATGATTTAAAGTAAATTAAAATAGAAGTTTTATGGAAAATAAGGTCCTGCTAAAATAAGTTACCGTAATTTTTTCAATGTTTTTTTTTTTTTTGATAAAGTTCGTTACTGTTACTTGTTTAATACTACTCATAAAAATAATCATTCATTCTAAATACAAAGTCAAAGCTTTAGTAAGAAAAATAATAAGATAGAAATTAAATTTAAAAAATATATAATAATATGATAATGACAATGTGCAGGAAAAAATCCTATTCATGATAAATACAAAGATGACGAAGTGTACAATTTGCACATCCTGATTCAACTTACCACATTCGTCATTTCAAAGATGCAAGCAATATAACACATAACTTTCTTATCTTCTACGAATTTTCCCTTGTCTATACTACCTACTTGTTCTGAAAAAATAAAAATAATTCATGCTTTTATACTTATTATGACATTGATTTATCCAAGAAACTTATATTAGTCAGATACTTTTGGCTACCTTCAGTCACTTGATTCTTATTCATACAATTTTTCTTCAGTATTTTTCCAGAATTCTTCATTTGTTGTCTAGTCATCTGTAAGAAATAAGCGAATCCACTTATCACATTGATCACTAAAGCCATAATATTTATGTTTGACTTCTGCTCTCTTGTCTTTATCTTTATTATTATTTATTCATGTACTTACAGCATCACTTCCAGTAGCCAAAAACATGGCGACAATCAATAAACACAATCTTTTTCGATCCATCACGACACTGACATTCAAGACCCTTACTAAATTGAACTGTTTACTCAAGATCTACTTGAAACCATATATAGACAGTCTTACGCCCTGATTATAGGATAGCACTGACCACACCAAGTATTCAGTCTCAACCTGGTGTATCATTTACTATTACAAATACATGCATTATCTAACTACGCAAGTCCATTAAATAACTAGGCAGCTTTTTCGTAACACGATAAAATGCAAAATGGGGGTTTTTATCTGGTTTGACAGTTTTATATCTATCATCATTTTTTCTTGGCTACTGGGCCTATAATGTAAAAATAATCGCTTCTTTTTTCACAATATGCAAAAACCATAGTTGAAGGTTATTATTTAAGTAAACAAATCATTTTAGTTGTTGTTGTATGAATCTTGCTCTATGAAATCCTGACTGCATCTCATTGATCAGGCTATTCAAATTATAGATATCTGATTCGTAGTTCATTTCTTCGGTGGGACTTAATAAAATACCATTTTTATTTTATTTATTTATTTCATCTTTCACATTTAAATCAAAACACGATTTAAAAACCTGTCTGCTTCAAATTAAGGGAACATGAAATTGGGTGGATCAAATTCATAAACGCACTTTGCTGTCCAATAAGATGCTTCACAGATGTCTTTGTATTTCTTAGCTGTAAAAGAATCATATTGCTATAAATACTTATCAATATTTAAAAACCAAATTGGTATAACTAAAGGTACGAGATTGTCATCATATTGTGTGATCTAAACAAAACTTCGATTGATCATTGTGCTAATATGTACCAAGAAATAAGGTAGTAGAAATGAAAATACCTATAGAGAGGGATCTTTCCCTATTTTTTACGTATAAATTCACTATCACCAGTTGATAGTGGATTCATGAAATCATAAAGAGGTTTTTAAAGTGAAACTTTTATTACATCGTCTCAAACTTTTTCGTCTGTGTGTTGCATGTCGGGTGATGCTCGGCCGGAGTAGGGATAAAGTGTTTCACTTTTAGCGTTTTACACGTTTTATACCCTTAATGGAATATTATTTCAAAAAATTTTAGTTAAATGTCTATAGTGTGAAAAAAAGTTTCACTTTTACCGTGTTTTTTTCATAAAACCACACAATCCTTTTTTTTTTGTATAGCATCGAATATCTACTTACCAACACCCCTGCAATGTTCTATTGATGCCTTAACAGGAGTCTTCATTTCTGCTGGGAACAACATATCCACCTGCCTTAGCATCATCTCATGGTTAAGCGTATTTCCTTTTATCTGAAATATATACAGACATGAATTCAGTTTCAATCTTGTAAAGAATAAAGTATCGTTTACCTTGTTCGTACATTGTAACTTACGCTCTGTCCCATTTTGTAGACACAGGCGATGTAACACATGAAGTTTTTCTCCTCTATGAATTTTCCTTTGTCTATGTCTTTCACTTCATCTGCAAAATTAAATAATTTTGTTTTTTATTTTTATAAATGATTATATTTGTAAGCAGCAGTATCCTGTATAGTTGATTTGACATTTAAAGAATTCATTCAGATTTATGAACCCCAATTAACTTGAAAAAGTGTTAGAAGAAGTTGATATCGCGATTAGATAGTTGTAATTTCTAATGATTTACCTTCCGTTAGGTCATTTTTTGCTGAACACGTCTTTTTAACCAATTTCCCAGAATTCTTCACTTGTTCTCTCGTCATCTGCAAACAGAATAAAAACAGCCATGCTAAAATAACTTTCTTAAGTAATATTTAAGTTTTTATTTATCAAAAAAAACATTACTTACCGAATTGACGAAAGCACTGTTTATGAGAATAACTAAAATGACCGAGAAAAGAAAAATGGAACTGGTGTACATTTTTAAAGATCTTTAGCAATCTAAGGTTGCAACAATGATAGCAAATCTTGATGGAGTTGTTTTTATAAAGACGACAAAATGTTTAATTACTAAGGTAAGTGTTACTTGTCAGCCTAGAACACAGTATTTGAACTGACAAGGTGTACTTTAAAATGGATAGCAACTAGATGAATAAACAGTAGATGACTCTAATATAAGAGCTTTATATAGGGTTTCCGAGGAGCGATCCATTTATTTTAATATTAAAACCAAAAACGAACAAAGTAATGAATTCAAATTATTTATACATTTATTAACCTGAAAATACATTAATGTGTTTAATGTACTGTAAACAATAGACATTAAGGAAAAATAAAGCTGGCCGGGTCTTTTTCATACAAACATTTTGCAGCATGAAATACTCTTTCACATAGGTCGTTGTAATTATCCTCTGAAAAGAAGAAATAATAAGATACTAAGCAAGAATCTATGTTTCGAAGTAATATGGAAAGAAATGGTTTAAAAATATCAAGAGAAAAAGAACGATTTTCATAAATACTTACGGCTATGTATACATAACGCAACTGACTTTTTAGTAGGCTCTTTTAGGTCTGGAGGATAGAGCGCATCAATCTGCTTTGAAATGAGGCCCATGTCTAATTTGTCATTTTTTACCTAAAACAATAAGAGCTATTTAATAATAATTTGAGAACAAATAACTATTTTCTTCTTAAAGTAAGCAATACATTAGGGGGCTGCTGTATGAGGCCTGCGCTGATCAAAGAACTGGGTGGTTATATCCATGAATTGATAGTAAATTCTATGAACGATCCAAGAGATTAATATATCCATGATAGATGGTTAGCTAGTAGGACTCACTTTAGAAAACTAGTTTCTAATCTGTTACTAACATCATGCACGATTTGAAAAATACTTTTTTAATGTATGCCCTTACCACTTGAAGACTTTTGTAGATACAAGCAACATAACACATAACATTGCGATCTTCATTGAACATACCTTGTTCTATTTTTCCAACTTGATCTAGAAACAGAACAACAGTATTTGTTTTAGTTTTTTCTATAAGGTTATTTATTTATTTTACTATTTATGTAGACACAATAGACAACACAAAATATTATCTTCTACGTGATTGTTTTCGTCATTATTCTTACCTTCTGTAACAGAATTCTTCGGCATACATTGATTTTTTATTACGCTCATTGTCTTCTTAACTTGAGCTCGGGTCATCTAAAACAGAAAATTTGTCTGCTTTAAACGAATGCCTTTTTATATATTTGAAAATACTTTTACTGGCTGCTCGAATATGTTTCCAGTAAACGTTTTTCGTCTTGAATAGAAACTATTCTCTTACCCCATTACTGATTCTTACACACGCGGCAATTAAAACAAGTAAATATAACTGATTCATTTGTGATAAATATAAGATTTTATCCGCACACAACTAAGCCCCTACAAACGGAATTAAAACTGAAAAGATTATTTAAAAAATCCTTCAATTTATATTTGACAACTTTAAATCAAACAGATATTTAGCTAAAGAGACCATTCATTTTGCTTAAAATGACTACTCATTAGCTAAACGTTTCTTGATACATGGTAAAGATATTTACTCCGACGGTCTTTTTTACAAACAAGTACGCTTGCAACAAGCAATCATTTACAAGAGTACTTATTTTAGAGAACATCAAGTACTTTTGTCTCATTATATTTTTCATATAGGTAATATCCATGGCAGATGAAGGTAGTCTGTTGAATGATTCTTACGTCTATCTCCAAAGAGACCCAGATACATTCGAAGGAAACATTGACATTTGGAGTATTTAACAAGCTCTTATTTTTATATATAATCTAAGAAACGGTGTCCTCTTTAGAAATTGTCTTTGTGACAACATAAACCAGTCAGTAAAAATCGTAGCAGGCCTGGCAGCAGATGCAAAGCCAACAACAAAATTTAGTAGGTCAAAAAGTTGTAAAGCGTAAACTTTTCAAAATCAGTAAAACTTGAAGTGGATGAAAAATTAAAACTAGTTAGTTCTATTACGAAACACAGCTCTTTATTTTAACTTCTTATTATCAAGGAAATACGAAATTTTCTGCGTCAAATTCGTACATGCATTTAGCAGTCCAGTACGACGCTTCGCACAAATCCTTATATTTCTTGGCTGAAACAAAAGCAGGTATTTTAAAATTTACAATATTATAGAACGACTGAAGATCACATTGCACGCCAGTCAGACCAACACAACGATTGAGATGAATTTACTCCAACTGAAAAGATTGGTCCACAACAGCAGTTGTAAAGCGGTAAAGAGGCCATTGGAGTGGTTTTGGAGAACCGCGTCATTAATCAGTAGATTTTACCGAATAAACCACAATTCGGTGATTTAGCTGCACGAGTACCTACGCACATAACGACAGCTAGTTATCTAAATGGCTACATTTATCTCTGACCTTCTGTAAACGATTTTTGCAATCAAAACATAACATCCACACACATCCTGTTTTTCCCCGGAGGTTTAAATATAGGTGACATGTAGTACACCTACAGTTCGAAATTTTTTTTAAGTTCTATGTAATAGGGCGAGCCCATTAGTATGAACCAGGCACAAATCCAGACTCCGGGCTGCTACTGAGAAATTCCTGATAGACCCAGTTGCCCAACCCGAGAATTGAACCTAGCACCTCATGCTCAGCAGTGGGGCTTGCTCTATCAAATATATCATAACAAACAGAGTAAGACATGGTCATGACATGGTTCTAGACACAACAGTATTTAAATGTTCACAAAAAAATCTGCTGGTCTATACAAAACCTCCACGGTCAAAATGAATAAAAAAGCTGTTGGCTGGTGTTTTACGACCGTTCATTAGGCAGTAACCAACATCATTTTTTTTATATTTTAATGCTAATAAAAAGTATATCATCTTAACCAAATCTATCGATTCAAAATCTATATTTTTCTAAGTGAATAAAATGTGGTCTTGTGACTTACTTGTATCTTTACAACTTGTGGCCGCAGCTTTGACAGCATCTCTCATCTCGGTTGGAAACATGATGTCCACTTGTTTGATCACTGCCTCGTAGCTCAGTTTGTTATTCTTAACCTGTTTAGCAAATACCAAAACGGCTTGTTTTGTTTCCAAATGCATTTTCATTGTGACTGGTCAGAGAATTTTTGACTTGACTACAGAAAATGAACGGTATTCACAGCTAACTGATACCCAGTTTATCGTTAAAAACCTTTAACCTAATTTTCTGCCTTCCAAAGAAACCAATGTCCAGTGGGATGGTATTTACAGTAAATCCGTCACACGCTCGGTGACCTTCAAGGCATTATCTTGGAACTAATTTTGAATTTAGTTAGAAGACAAATACATAAGGAAGTTTAATACAGGAACCCTACTTTACTGTTTTTATTTTAAATGGATTATTTGTATTAGTAGAACAAAAAATGAAATGAGCGAATGATTATGGGTAAGAATACGCTCGGTGTCCCGCAGGGCTGTACCTTGGGGCTCATGTTGAATTTAGTCATAAACTTACTGATGAACATATATGATTACTGATATACATACCACTTGAGTCATTGTGTAAATGCAGGCAACGTAGCACATAACATTACGGCTCTCTATGAACTTTCCCTTTTCAATATCACCAACTTCATCTAAAACAAAATCAATTAAACATTAAAACATTCTAATACAACAATTCAGTAGAGACAAAGCAAATTTACAAGCTTAGTCACATTTTAATTAACCGTAGCTTTTGTTTTTAGAATTGTTATTTTTAAGCTAATTCACCTTCTGTAACGTTATTTTTTGGCATACAGGACTTCTTCATAAGTTTGCCAGAATTTTTAAGTTGTTGTCGAGTCATCTGTAAGAATAATACATTAAGGTTTTTCTGTAAGAATCACGATAAGACCTAGAAATAAGATGAAAGAAATCGTGACTTAAAACTTGTAGAAAAATATGAATTAATTAATATTTTGCTTCATCATCATTACTATAGTGAATAAAACCAGTTGAAAATATTATTATGGTTTCTTACCGCATAATTGCTGCCAAAAAATAAACAAATAATGCATAAAATGCAACAGATGGATTGAAAGTTATACGTATTCATAATTAGGCTTACTTCAGCAAAGTATTGCAAAAAAACGTTTAGACCTATTTATAAGAAGGCGGTTACCTACTTAGCAGACGTAAGTGATTGATAACAGAGCCTTTAGACAATAAAATAACTTGTTATTTGGTCGTCAACCCACTTCAGAACATATATGATGATATCCTGTCAGATGATACAACGTTGAATAGAGCAGCATATTTGTGAAACCTTTTTCTAGTAGATAATTATCTAATGCATTTTGGAATCCACATATTTTTTTAACACTATAGTGATTCATTTTTGTGTACGTCTTTGTGAGTTCAATTCAGTAACAACACTAGTCGTAGCACTTACCTACACTTCAAAAGTTTCAATGCATTATTGGCTTTCAAGGAAGCATTGATGATGGGCCAGCGAATCTTCTCAGGAATATGACTGTTTCTTAGATTTTCGCCGACAAACTTACGCGTCTCTCTATTACCCATGTCATTAAGAAATTGACCACTGCTTTAAAGAACTCAAGACCAAATTACGAGTTGGTTTCATTGTAATCTCATTCAATCAGGTTAATGTTACGTGAGTGTCACATGCCATTTAACTCTAGGTAAGCGTTTAACTAAAATTATCGGTCAGAGCAAGGAAGCCTATAACTAGCGATTAACAACTACTAAACTGATGTTCTTATAAAGCGTGAATAGGGTGACAAAGATAAAAAAAAACTACAATTGTAAACTGATGTGCGTGCCTCATCCATTTAAAAATGAGAAAATATTACATTATTTTGTTGACAGAAAGGACAAGATTATCAAAACACATGCATTCACGGTTACCCCAAGTTACCCAAATTCATCAAAGAACAATGAGATCTTTTCAGAAGTCTCTCGTGTGCTTCCATACGATTCTTGTGCGTATTGTATTCTGTAAGTTTGCACTACTACGAAATATTATCAGTGAAGTTGTCTTCAAAACAGTCGCGATTCATGGACACTTCAATTATTCAGGTGTTAAACGGTGACAGCCTTCAATTAACCAATCAGCCGTCGAACTTTATATAAAGCTGTCATTGACGATCAAGGTTTCCATTAAATTGGAGGCCATGACACTACTCTACGACACCGTGGAAGATTAAAAATGCTTCTAATTGTAATTGTGAAGTTTTTGATACTGGTTGCAACGTGTGAAGCAGTGAGTAGTTCATGTATTAAATAAAATACAAGCCTGAACCACAAACATACTAGTTAGATGAATACCAAAATATTAGACTCCGTGACTACTGACTAATGAAAATCCTACTTTTATACGTAGGAAAGATAGTTTGTGGAAGAAGGAGGACCAAGTTTTATGGTAGAGGACCCTGGTAAATGCAATTATGCATAGGCTTGATGATAACGAAAATTGAAATAAAAAAATGTTGTTTAAGAAGCTGGGTTACCTACCTAGTTAGCCTACAACTTTGCAGAAGTAAAGTCAATAATTAGAATGCTTTAAATTCTGTTACAGCTTTTTTATGTATTGTATGACTATCTTTGGTAACGTTTTAGATGACGATGAAACAAATCAGGAATACAGGCAAAATGATGAGGAAATCGTGTCAACCAAAGAATAATGTTGAAGATGGTAAGGTTTTTGTTTTTATTAGCCTGAACTGTCCCACTCCTGGACAAAGCCCTCCCCCCATTCCTTTCACTTTTCCTGATGTTGTGCCTCTTCTCGCCAATTAACAAGAAAGCCATCCAAGGCGTCCCGCCATCTTCTCCTCGGTCTGCCGCGACCCCGTTTAGCTGTTAAGAATGTTAATGAAATGCAAATACCACCGAAGTGTTTAAGATACCTAAGATAAAGGATTACTTTTCAAATTTTATTTTCTCAGAGAAAATTGATCCGATTGCCGAAGGAATCTTTATTGACGAGAAAGAAGTAAAGTGCTACATGGCTTGCATCATGAAAATGGCTAACACGGTTGGTATGAATTTTATTATAACAGTTACAGCAAATCTAAACCGCAGTGTTAATACTTCTCAGCCTAACTTTTTGGGGACTAATAGGCGTGTAATGTTGTTATGTAAATATTTCATTCAGCGCAAAAAATAAGGTTTCTAAGTACATACATTATTCGGTCAAACATAGTTGTAGACCTTAATTTTTCTTTTCAGATAAAAAACGGAAAGTTAAATTTTGACGCTGCCTTAAAACAAGCTGATTTATTGTTACCTGAAGAAGTAAAGGAACCTGCAAAGAAAGCCATCGTGGCTTGCAAGAAAGCTGGTAAGTATTCTTCAGCTCTACGAGAGTAGCCTGTCAAAAAAAAAATATATATATTTTACATAGGCCTACATGGGCACTTATAAAACGACGACAAAAGGTGCACGGTTCGGGTTGGTCGTTTCGTATGGAGAAGAACCGACAAGAAACTCCATGGTTACTCTTTTAAAATCATTTGGTTTACAATATTTGAATGCTACAGCGTTAGTACTTAAGTGTAGGAGGACAGCGTAGGCCCGACAAAGCAAGTCGTTGCTTACTACAAAAGGCAGAACAAGATTTAAAAAAAACTACGAATTTACAAAGCCTACACAATGTCCACACATTCACAAGAAGTAGGTAATTGAATCGTTTTCGAAATCGTTTCAACCTATGAAGTCTTGATCATGACAAAATGAGTATTATTAGGTACCAATCTATTATTAGGTACAAGGAGGGTCAGGAAAAAAGGTCGAAATTATTGGAATAGAAGATTGGAAATGACATCAGGGTATCTTTGTCAATTGATTGATTAAATAAAGCAGAGTACTTTTATTTTTTGAAAAACTGTACGATTTTTGTATGAAAACACATACTTATGTACACATGCACAACATTTAAAGCCACAAAGCAAGCCTAATAAACCAATATTACGTACCCAATCTAAAATCGCGATTAAAAGTCATGAAAATCACATTAGTGATTTATCTTGCGAACATATTGCCTACCAGAAGTCATTTGGGTTGGCCAATTATTTCGAGTAGCTACCTAGCTAGCTACCTACTTCCCTAACCTTGTTCATCAAATGGTTTCATTTGTGTTTTTCAGCGGATGGCCACAAGGATATTTGCGACGTATCATTTCACGTCACTAAGTGCATCTACAATCAGAATCCGGGTATATTTTACTTTCCGTGATGGGATTTAATCATTTATTATATTTATGTACTTGATATATCATTGTATTTAGATCTGTAGGCTGATTAAAATATAAAACAAAATCAGATGTTTTCTTTCTTATTTTTTACACGTGTGCCTGCAACAATGTTTCATTCACCATATTGGTCGTGTCATTTCATTGCATTATCTAATTATAACTTATGTATCAACAAAGAAAAAAATTACAGCATTGTAGGTACCTACTCCGTGTTGGGTATTTACCTACTTCCGTCTACCGTGGAACAAACACCATCAATTTGTAGATAATGACCCGTTAACTTGCAATTTTTTCAACACTTATTTATGTTGGTACCTACGTTTCTTAGAGCTGCTCATATTATGATGAGAAGGTTGTGTTACGTCTAATTTTACTTGCCGAGCCGAGGTACAAGTAATGTGAACCTGCTCTTATCATGAGCGTATCTTGAACACTTGGAACAAGAAAACTAACTGGAAACCCGTAATTACTGTGACTAATAATAATAAAAAAAAAAAATTGTTTTAAATTTCAATCTATTTATTTCAGCATGCATTCAGTAGTTAATTACAATAGAATAACGCTCAATCTTTTTGAAATAAGATTATGTGCGCTATCGGTTTGGGTTTAGGTGTTACTCGCTCACAGCTATTTGTCCGTTTGTAGACCCACACGCAGGCCCTTCCCCCATTCCAAACTTTTCAGTGGTAAAGTAGACTTTAAGGATGTTTTTCATTTGTCGAGATTTTTTGTTTAACTTTTGGCAGTTTATATAGAGGCAAGTCTTGTACGACAGGTTACGAACAAAATGAGGCCTACTTATTTTTTGTAACTTACTCATATTATTCTCACAGTAATCAGAGGCAACAGCTAATTTCACTTTATCAAATACATTTATGACTTTACAATATTGGAACAACTTATCATAATCGGGTTTATATTTCAGTTTAATTTTATATGGTACCACTATCTTTAATAATCGTGTTTGTATATTATAGATATTTTGAAGGTAGGTTTTGTAGGTTCTTCCATAACTGGTTATACCATAGTTGATAACAGAATCGGCCAGTGCCATATACAACAATCTTAAGGTCCTATAGTGCAATTTATGCTTCAGTATGCGCAATTTTGACATGATAGCTCTAAGCTTAGCACAAACAGAATAAAGACAACATTTACCAGACTGAACTAGCCGAATCCAGAATAGACTCTACTCTTTATGAATCGAAATATGAACTCGCTACTCCTTAGAGAGGGAGTGGGCTATAATCCACCACGCGCGCCAACGATTCGATATTCCTCATAGTTTCGGATTTGCCCATCCACGCCACGAAATAAATGTTTAGGTACCTACCTAAGTACATTTTGTTTAAAGTCGCAATTTCATGGCACGCCGAAGACGAGGCATAAACAATGAGCGGTGCAGGTGGACGCAGCCCTTCAAACAGAATCAACAAAGGGAACGAAAATAAAATTGCTGTAATGAGTATCCACTGATTTAGACGACTTATCTAAGCGGATTCGAGCAGAACTTTTTTGCCTAGATATCAGTAAGAATGAGGAGGTCGTGACTAAATAATAACAGCCGCAAGGGCCGATCTTCAAGGTTAAGCCGCGCTTGCCAAGGTTGGTCTGTGGATGGGTGACCATAATTCCATACCGAGTTTCCTCTGTGCCTCGGAAAGCACGTTAAGCCGTTGGCCCCGGCTGTCATTTGTGAATCTTTAAAAGTCGTTACAGGTAGTCATTGGCCCAAAAGTCTGACAATCAATCTAACTGACAGAGAGAACTTTGCAGACAAATTCTTGTCCACCTCGTATACCTCCTAACTTTCTCTCGATGCGCTGCTCTCTAACCCGCTAGTACTTCTACCGCCAGGTAAAGTGGAGGTCTCGAATCTCATTATTAGGGTACGAACTGATGCTGAGGTTGGTTGGGATAGCATTTCATCGAGAATGTTAAAATCCTATCTGCCCGCGATTGTCCTAGCCATTACTCATATCTGCAAAATCAATGCATCTAGTAGACATTGTGTGACCATTGACGTCAATGATATGATAGCAGCAATATTTATGTAGGTAGTTTTAGGTAGCTTCAAATTATAGAACAAGCGTGACTAATGGCACATGGAAATAGCTACCATATAATACGAAATTGATGATAGTAGGTACTAGGTACAGACCTATGATTAAAAAGCAAATTAATTCGTCATCATCTTCTTGGCCTTGTCCCATATTATTTGGGGTCGTCGCAACACGTATTTTTCTTTCATTCTCCTCTGTCATTCGGCATACTATCATTTACTACTTTTTACTTTATATTATTTCTAACACAATCCATCCATCTTTTCTTTGGTGTTCCTCTCCCTCTCCATCCATTAACATTTATATTCATCACTCTTTTAGTCACATGTGTTCCGTCCCTCCTCATCACACGTCCATACGAAGACAGACGACCCCCTTTCATTTTTTCCATAACTGGCGCCACTTTCAAGCTTCCTCTTAATGCTCATTTCTAAGTTTGTCCATTTTAGTCACTCCACACATCCATCTGAACATTTTCATCTCTGCTGAAGCAATCTTTTTTCATACATCTTCTTCACTGCCCAATATTCCGATCCATATACAGTACGACAGGTCGAAGGACAGATCATGGACTTGTATATTTTCCCCTTTAACTTGTGGGGCCAATTAATCGTATAACGTTATTTAAATTTAAATAGTATCTGTGACTGTGTGAAGGATGATATGGCTAGAAAGGAGATGACTGATGAGATGACGAGTAATAGAGACGTATGGAAGAAGCAGACTATGCTGCACTAACCCCAAATAATGGGATAAGGTCAGGAGAAAGATGATGATAAGGCTCTGGAAATCATGGGGAGAGGGATTTTTTCCAGCAATGGGATTGAATTGAATGAATGATTTTATTAAAATTAAAAATTCCTTAATGCTAGTACATTGCCCCACAAAACTGCTTACGCAGTTTAACTGTGAGATCGTTGAGTCTCTCTTATTATCAAGTAGGTACATCTATATCACAATCAGTAGCCATGGCGGCCGAAAGGACTTAACTATATAACCTAAATCCACTACATAGAATCTAATAAATATTTTTTAAGTTTCCGTGCGAATTTTAATTTATTATCTTCTTGTCTGATGTCAGCAGGCAAAGTGTTCAATAAATAGGGAACGCGTTTTTTTAAAGTTCTGTCGCCATAGTAGTTACTAACTCTGGGTACATCATGATGACACAAATACCAGTAACCGTCTCTCCTGTTTTACCCCCGATATCATAACGGAGAAATACGCTATTGATGAAGTCTTCGGAGATGTTGGGTCAACAGTAAGTTTCTTTGGCGGCGACCAGTAAATATGTACCGTAAAAGTAACCAACTATCATCATTCTCTTGCCCTTATCCCAATTTATTTGGATAAGGGCAAGAGAATGATGATTCGGCGAGGCATGTCTTCTTTTTCCATACTTCTTTATTACATTTAATTTCTTCGGATATCTATCTATCTTGCCATATCATCCTTCACACAGTCCATCCATAGTTTCTTTGGTCTTACTTTACTCTTATATCCACATTCATACTCAAAACTTTCCCCAGGACATTTTCCTCATTCCTTCGCATCACATGCCCATACCACGACAACCGATTCCCACACATATTTTCAGTCACCAGCGCCACGTTCAGGCTTCCTCTTATGTACTCATTTCTTATTTTAGCCATTTGCGTAACACCACACATCCTCCTTAGTATTCTCATCTCCGCCACAAATGCCTTTCGTCATACAACATCATTCTTTTATAAATCTTATCCTTAAGTTTAAGGTGAATGCAGGAGTCGCAGATGATTCCAGTGACCTGCCGCCATTTCATCCTTCCAATGTTTATTCTGTGCTTAACACTACGATCTATTTGTATATTTAGTTTTTTTTTTTTTTTTTTTTGTATCCTGCTTATCACAGCAATCTGTCGTGGACATTTAGCTGCTCCTTTGTTTGAAATTCTTCTGCATTTGGTCTTTGTAGCAGTGAGTAATTGTCCATTGACCATTCTCAATTATTCTGCTGAGAATCTTTTTATTAAATTTGGAACACTGTTCCTCTTAAGTCTTGTGTATTCAATACTTCCGAACCCTGATAAATCAGCAGCCAGTGAGTTGACGTGTTTGGTGAGCTTTATCTGGTAGTTTGTGCTACGGGCAGCAATCTCTTGCTTTACAGTTTTGAGCTTCAGATCTTGCAGGATGTATTTATTGTGTATGCATTTAGGGATGTTGAACATGAATCTCAACGCTTTAGTCTGAAACCTTTCCAAGATGTCGATATTGCTGTTGCTTGCTGTTCCCCATAGCTCCACTCCATATGTCCAAACCGGCTTCAATATAGTTTTGTATATCAGCATTTTGCTTTCATTGGTTAACTGAGACCTTTTACCAATCAGCCAGTACATGCTTCTCAGCTTTGTGTCTAGGGTTTTCCTTTTACTCCAGATATGTTTCTGCCAAGTCAACCTTCTGTCCAGGTGCATGCCAAGATATTTTGCATTATCTTCGTGTGGGATTTGTTCACCGTTTAGTGTAATTGGGGGACAGTTTCCTTTCCTTAGAGTAAAGGTGACTTGAACAGATTTGTTTTCATTCGCCTTTATACGCCATATCTTTAACCATTCCTCAATTCCACCTATGTGTTTCTGAAGGTTCGCTGAGGCAACATCTGGGTTGGTGTGTACTGACAGTATTGCGGTGTCGTCCGCATATGTGGCAATCAAGGTTTTGTCATCTGTTGGTATGTCGGCTGTAAATATGAGGTAAAGTACGGGCCCCAGGATGCTCCCCTGTGGAACACCAGACTTGATTTCATACAAATCTGATGTGGTGTTGTTAAATTTTACCTCGAAGCAGCGTTTGTCCAGGTAACTTTTCAGTATGAAGAAGAAGGAGTGGGGCAGATATTTTTTTAACTTAAACAGGAGTCCAGCATGCCAGACTCTGTCAAAGGCCTGGCTGATATCCAGGAAGACAGCCGAGCAATATTTTTTGCTTTCCAGAGTGTTGCTAATGGTATTTGTCAACCTATGTACCTGCTCAATGGTGCCATGCTGCTGTCTGAATCCAAATTGATGCCCAGGAAGGATAGTATTTAGATGAGGGCGCATTCTATTGAGGATAATTTTTTCAAACAACTTGCCAACCAAAGGCAGGAGGCTAATTGGTCGATAAGACGAGGCTTCTTCTGACGGTTTACCAGGTTTAGGTATCATAACAACCTGAGCAAGTTTCCACTGGAATGGGTAGTGGGAGAGTCTCAGGCAGGCATTGAAGACCATCACTAAGAACATTATACCTTTGTTGGGAAGGTTGTTTAGGAGTATGGAGTCTAATAGATCATAGCCCGGTGCTTTCTTTGATGGAAGAGCTTTAATCTCACGGATTAATTCAGTAGGACTTACTGCCTTTAGGGGGAAACATAATTGATTTGGCGACTGGAGGTAGTTTGTTATTTCCTCGTCTCTATTGATGTCAGTGCAAGGTAACGCAGTAAAAACTTTTTCCAGGTGTTCGGCAAATGCGGTTGCTTTTTCAGTTTCAGATCTAGCCCAACTTCTGTCCTGTCTTCGCAATGGCGGAATATGTTCTTTTGGTCGCTTAAGTTTCTTTGTCGCACGCCATAACGAGTAGTTAGTATCCTTGTGTGGGGTTAGGTAAGATAAGTGTCTTTGCAGGCAAAGGTTCTCGTATTCCTTGATCATACCTTTCAGCTCTTTTGTTGCTTTGTTAAAATTAGTTTTATCCGTAGGATATCTAGTTCTATGCCATTCTTTCCTCATTTCTCGCCGTTCGTTGACCTTTTCAATAATGTTCCTTGGAAGTTCCGTTTCTTTTGCCTTTTTTTCCTATCTTTAGGTGTAGAAGCGTTGGCCGCCAGGTGTATTGTGCTGTTGAACGTTTCTATAATGTTATCGATGTCTTCACCTGTTTTCAATTTGACGTTTAGGTTTAAATTACTTGTTACAATTTCTCTATATCGGTCCCAGTTGGTGTTTTTGCTGTGGATGTAGTGGGGTGACTCTAGAGGAACAGCTTGTTTGAACACATTTAAAATGACTGGAGTGTGGTCTGATGACAGATCCTCACATTTTTCAATCTGTAAGTAGTTGCGGCCAAGGTTCTTTGTTATGTAGAAATCTAGCAGATCTGGTATTTTATTGTGATCTGTGGGCCAGTATGTTGGCTCTCCGTGAGAGACGCATTCTAGATTTAGGTCTAGTGTGGCTTTATGTAGTTGTCTGCCTCTAGGGTTAATTAGTCTTGATCCCCAATATGTGTGTTTGGAATTCCAGTCTCCTCCGCAGATAAAAACTGAGCCCAGTTGGTTGAAGTATTGCTTGAAGACGTCAGCCCCTATTTTATGTCTAGGTGGGCAGTAGATTGCAGAGAGTGTTGTGTCATTGTTCTTGTGTTGTATTTTAATTGATGTAGCCTGTATTTCCTCAGTTTTGTAAGGCTCAAGCGGATAATGTTTAATGTTATTTTTGACAATTACAGCAGTCCCGCCATGGGAGTTACCGGAAGGGTGGTCTGTCCTATAGGTTATGTAATTTTCAAATTTTACGTGTGATCTTTGGGTGAGTCTTGTTTCCGATATAAGTGCGACATCGATTTTCTCAATATTCATGAATAGCTCAAGCTCTTGCCGTCTGTCGGTCAGCCCATTGGCATTCCAGGTGATGATGCGAATATTTAGGCCCTCGGTTGAAGGCGGGTGATTAGTTTGATCATTTGATCCATCATGCTGTCCATCATGTTTTTCATGATCGCTTGGAATCTATTGAACATTGTGTCCAATAGACTGGTGATATCCTGTTGGCTAGTTTCCAACGAGGAAACTTTAGATTGTGTTGCAGGCTTGTCGCTTTTGTTTTTCAGAATCTCAGCATAGCTGGTTCTTGGAATATACGTCGATTTAACACTTTCGCCAGTGCTGGGTCTTTGTTCTTTGGTCACAGGTGTGTATTTGAATGGTACGATGGCTGGCTTAATTTTTAGTATCTTCTCTTTGTACTGTTTATATTTATTGCAGCCCTTATAGCTTGCCGGGTGTTTCCCTTGGCAGTTAGCGCAAGTAGCATCTGTCTCCGGGGTTTTGGTGCACGATGTCGTTTCCGCATTTAACGCATCTGAAGGGTCTGAAGCATTGATTTTTCGAGTGCCCAAATCTTTGACATCTCTTACACTGTAACACCTCTTTTTTCTTGTACGGTGCTTCAATCGTTACTTTGACGTGGTTGATGTGCTTGACATCGAAAATATCTTTGTTGTTAGCTCGTGGCTCTAGGTCTATGTAGTAGAGGGGAAGTTTTTCTTTTGTAGTTCGATGCAACACGTTGACTATTTGACGAACTTCATGTCCATTTGCTTGTAGATCTTCTTTGACCATATCAATATTTTCTGAGGCGTGCAGACCTCTAACCACTACTCTGTAGGCCCTTTCGCTCTTGAGTTTGTAGGTGTAGTGGTTGATGTCCCTTTCAATGAGTTTATCTCTTATTATTTTGTAAGTTTCAATGTCTGCAGGCATGAGTTTTATTATGTGTCCTGATTTTAATGTAGTCATGGTATACCTGTTCCTTTCAATAATTTTGCTCAAGAGATCTCTTAGAGGTGTTATATCCACTATGCCAGTCACAAATATTGGTTCAGGCTTTGGTGTGTATTCTTTGTGTTCTTTTACAGCTACAGGATCTTCAGTGTAAAGTAGAAGTAACAAACTAATACAAAAGACAGAATACAAGCCCATAGGTCTTCAATATCGAGACCTTCAAGAATGCAAACAACAAGTCAAAGTAAATAATAGGTAGTAGGTTCTCATTGGGCCGTCCATGCAAGCCATTAATTGATAGGCGACCTAAGCGCTGTACTACCTCTGTCCATTTAAAGGGTTTTTTTCATGATTCGCTACATTTTTATTACATAGTACGTGCTAAATAGTCATTATCTGCCTGGCCTTTTTCCGAACTGTGTCGAGGTCGGCTTCTAGTCTATCCATCCAGATGCAGTTGAATACCAGTATTTTACTTTGTGCGTATGCCTGTCTTCCAAAACCCAGTTGTTACTGGGTAATACGACAGCCCTCGGTAAGGTGGTTCAGAGTTTCGGACCACTGACATACCTGTAACGAGTGCCAAAGATCTACAAATGGCAGCCGGGACTAACGACTCAACTCTTATGTAATGGATCGTCACCAATCTGGAACCGACTCTCAAAGATCTACAATATACCACCGGGACCAACAGGCAACGGCTTAACTCTTATGAAATGGATTATAGTCACCAATTTGGGACCGACTAGGCAAGCGCGGCTTAAGATCGACCCGTCTGGCTGTTCTACAAGGTGTTGTTTTGCATCCTCGTCAAATTCAAGGAAGTAACTATGCTGATGATCCTCGTCCCGAATCAATAATAAAATGGGTAGATAATTTTTATTTTGGTTCTTATTTACGAAAATCGGTAGGTGTGAACCACCACCCGTGTTTTAAACGCGGGACGTCTGATTCACGCCCTATAACTGCGCTTCAACACAAACAAACAATCTGAAACGTTTATTCGATAATTTCTTATTCCCTAAACCATGTTAAGGGGTTATTCTGAAATACTGACAAACTCAAACAAGCAAAAATCTCAACATTTTTTAATAATTAACTAGGTACCATTGATATATAAAAAACCCGGTTTTTATATATCAATGCTAGGTACCCTATTTTTAATTGATTATTGATGTCTTTTGTGACAACCTCCTGAATTTTGACGAGGTTGCAAAACAAAACCTTTTATAGTCATGAGTTCGAGGTAAATAACGAGGGTAAATAGTGAGGTATCTATTATATTTTATAGAAAGGTATGCGTATGCTTTAAATAATGCATTCATTTAAAATACATCATGCTTAGATACAAAAGGCAAGAATTAAGTATAAATTGAAATGATACTGATCTTTTGTTATCTCAATCGCCGTTTAAATCTGGTCATATTTAATCCATAATGAGTTTAGTCCAAACTAGTAGGTAAGTATAAAAGATAACCACAGATTTGCGAACAGTGTAGTTTCTGGTAGTTAACTGAAAATGATTTTTCGGTTTTTATTGTGTTTGTATTTCATAGAATTTTACGGGACTCATGTAAGTATTATTTATGTAGGTAACATTTAGGTAACTCATTTAAAAGTCTGTGTTTTTTGTACCTAATACCTGCAACACAGTTGGCGCAGTGGCAAAGCGATTGACTTCTGCGCTGCGTGTTGTGGGTTATGATCCCCGCACGGAACAAATATTTGTAAGACCTAACCTACAGATAGTTGATACGGGTCTGGCTGTTTGTGTATGTGAATTTCAATGTTTGTAAACGCATCTACGATACAGGAGGAATTACTAGTGTATGCTATTTAAAATCAATCAGCTAAGCCTATCGCAGTCCACAGCTGGATCTGGCCTCTTCCAACCTACGCCACAACACTATGTCCTGTCTGTACTGTGTGTAGATGAGATTGATATGGAATAATAGAATCATCCAGGCCCACAATCATTTGGTTTAAATCTCGTTCTACTTTAACAGGCTAGAACGGACCAAGAAATCAAAGCATGGTTCTTCCGTGAGGGCATCGAGTGTAACAATGAACACGCTATCTCTCCAAAGGAAATGTTGATGCTGAAAGAAAACAAAATACCCGAAACCCAGAACGCTAAATGTTTTGTTGCCTGTATTTTTAAGAAAACTGGTATGGTAAGTAGTATAGGATATACCATGAATTTAAATATAAACAAAAAATACAAATTAAAATAACAATCAAAAATTCAAATCAAAATCCAAAAACAAAATGTAAATTAAAATCCAAAATAAACAATATGTATATAATATGTTTTACAAAAGACCATGTAATATAAAAAAACATGCTTTATACCTAGTATGACGTAACTTAGCAGCTGTTTAGCACACCTTTGTTACCTGATTGCCAAAAGCCACTACGACTGCGACCGACTTTTTATAATTTCCAATTATGGCACTTACACAGAAAGTTTCAGCTTTTATAAAATAACGTGGTCTGGCGTTCATGGAATCTTGGTTTAAAAAGAAAAACTTGCATGCTCAAGAATCAACAAAGTCGAAAACAGTTAACAGTAACGTTTAACAACCAACCAGCTCTGGGTCCCCGTGGTTTCCGATTTATGCCCATACAACATTCCCTCTTACCAAAGAGATACCAGAATTTCGGACAGCTACCTAATTAGCCTCTTTATTCGAAAGTGCCAGTAATTAATTTAGCAGTAAGTACTTAGCCAAGAACAATTTTAAAATATTTTTTGTGTTGCAGCTGGACAGCAAAGGTATGTACGATGCAGCAGCCTCAATAGCAATGACTGAAAAAGATTTCGCTGACAACCCGAAGAAGCTGGAAAGCTCTAAAAAGCTTTTGGAATCGTGCAAAACTGGTAAAATACGAACAATTTTTTTATCTTCTTCACGACTTTTCGATGGCATTCAAAATTGAGTCGGCCGGACTTTTTTAACGAGTTCGGCGCATTCAGTAGTGTCCATCAGCTTATGTAATGCGCAAACAACAGGGCTCACAGAACACGATATTAAGTGTCCGATCGTTTGTCAGCCCAATTTTCCATTAGGTATGCAGTTTAGATTTAAATTCAGCTGTATCAGGTTATACTTATGTGGGGTAAAGGCTAGGCAGATGATGATTTTCTGTTAATTCAAAGGGTGATCATTATTGCGTTACCAAAAAGGAATGGTGATGTATGTCCTGATTAACAGGCATGTCTTTCTCTGACCCTTATGCCCCAAGCATCATAAGGATAAAAAATACCTTCTATTTATAGGGTTCCGAAGCCGAATGGCAAAAAACGGAACCCTTATAGTTTCGTCATGTCTGTCTGTCTGTCCGTCCGTATGTCATAGCCACTTTATTCCCAATCTATTAGGACTACACAGCTGACACTTGGTAGGTTGATGTATTCTGTGAACCGCTTTACGATTTTTGTACAAAAATAAAAAGAAAAAAATATAGATTAAGGATATACCCTCCCCATACGAAACTGAAACTAAAAAAGAACTATCAAGCCTTTACGTGCGGGGTGTCTATAGATAGGTGTTTATAAGATAGAGGTTCCTGAAACTGGTTTCATAAAATACTATGAAGACTATATATCAGAACGTACATGTTGCAGTGCATTAAAGAATAATTTGTTATATGTTTTAGTGAACGATCAAGCAGTCACCGATGGAGAGAAAGGTTGCGAACGATCTGTATTTCTGCATAAATGTTTCGTCGAAACTGCACCTCAGGTGAAGTTCTACTTTAATTAACATACTGACTTGTATTGTATAACGGGCTGATGTCCGAAAATCCACGTCCAAGGCGCGTATTGTGCGGAATAAATATACCGACTTACTAACACATTAATTTACTCTCTACTACTCTTTAGAAAAGCTAGCAAACAAGCAGTAATATCTGCGGGTAGGTACGGTGGTCCAAAACGTTTACAAGAGTACACAATATTCTGAGCAACGATATCAAGCAAGACACAACACATCACCATCGGGAAAGCCTGTTGATGTTAGGAACACATTTTGTTGACTTTTTAGTTTTTACCGAAGTATAGCCGAATTCGTAACTATTCTGTCATCCTAAGGTTCAATGTCACTTGCACGTCCTAAAACGACAGCGTCGTTATACAGGGTGGCAACGACAGTAAATTAAACAGCGTACCTTATGACGATAAATTCCCATTGTGCATACAAAAATATATCCAGTAGTTTAGTCTCAGGATAAAACATAATCCTAAATTATATTTTATTTTGTAGTTTATGTAAATAAATACTTAAATTATTGAAATGTATATGTTCATAAAATTATTTTTTGTTTCAGCTGGGAATCAAACTGCCTGCTTAGCTATGTTTAGAAAATGCTCCACATAATATTTAAGTGTTCTAGAAATAAATAGTTATTAAGTTGAAATAAAAATAGATTAATGAGCAATAATATTCTTATTTATTCATTAACCTTAGAAAACACATTAAACAACAGGGAAGTCTAAAATATTGAATACAAAATATCTATTATATACGTATTATGCGATTCTTAGGGTAATTATTATGCCGTTTTTAATGATATAATGGTATCACACTGATCTACCACAGATAAAACAAGGAAAACTAAACACGAATGTTGAAATAAGAGTTGGGTACTTAATGTCGTCAATTATTAAAAAAAAACTCAAAAAAGTGCGGAGAGATATTCTCGTAGTAAGAGATTTTGCTGTTTATCTCTACAGACCCGTAAAAAACAAATGAAATTGCGTATGTTGTAATTGATTCCAATTATAGAATTGAAATCAATCACAACTCAGCAGCACTTACTACATATAATATTTTCTTTCGTGTTTTCTTTACTTTACACAGGGTGTGAATAACACAACGTGTCAAACCTGCTCCGACCCTAAACAACATGTATACTGTTGTCTTATAATATCAATCTTATTATCTATTCGAGATGATCCCATACTTCTTACAATCCAGTCAAATTCGATAAATTACCCTCTTAGTCATAAAAACTTAAAAAAGGGTTGTAAATACCGTCCCCTTGTCATTGAAGTCAGATTGCAAATGACTCGTATTTTTTTATGAGTAAGACGGAAAGTTATCCGTCCATCCAATTCATTTTTTCTCGTGCCTTGTCGAGTTGCTGTACAAATATATATTTTATACAAGGTGTTGTTTTGCATCCTCGTCAAAATTCAGGAGGTTGCCACAAAAGACATTAATAATCTATAAAAAATACTGTACCTAGTTAAATATTAATAAACGCTGATTTTTTTGGTCGTTTAAGTTTGTCAGTATTTCAGAATAACCCCCTTAACGTGGTCTAGGGAATAAGTAACTATCGAATAAACGTTTAAATTTTTAGTATTCGTGAAAGCGTGGTTATAGGGCGAGAATCAGATGGGCCACGTTTAATACAGGGGTGGTTCACAATTACCGATAAAAAAAAAATAGCTAACCATTTTATTATTGATTCGGGACGAGAATCATTAGCATAGTTACCTCCTTGAATTTGACGAGGATGCAAAAAACACCTTGTATATTAAATATTCGAGAATACGTTTCGTTAAAAGACTCACATATAAAATATACTTGGTTCCAACTAGTGCTGATACATTTCATGATTTTAATTACATTTTATACACAAGATTTTCATTAAAACTTTTGTCTATGAATATATTCGCAAACTAGTGTAAACATGCCTTTATCAAATATTAGTTACATTCTCAAGAAATATATTATGCTTTTTTACCGATTTAGTTACCTAGATCGATAATTTTAATATTTGTTTTACATTTATAAATATAATTATATGTTATGGCGAAACATTGATCTTAATATTAGAAACACTGTTCTTTTTTTTAAAGTACAGCTAACTCTTCGAATAATTCAGAGCCCACATCTTCCATGATCTTTTTTCTGTAGATATACATTAATGACAGCATTCCACATTATCACACGTAGTTTTATATAGTTTTATGTAGACTTAGTAGACTATTATTATATTATGCAAAATGATATACAGCATTTATGATTGATATTGGGGTGACAGTGAAAAAACTTAACAAGCCTTGTGATAAACAGTGCATTACATTCCCTTCACAGTTATTTTACCTGACAGATGCAACCCAACAGCACCCTTATTACAACGAGACACTTTTTACAAATGTGTCAGCAACATCTAACAAATAGCAACCTTAACGCGATCAGAATAAAGATCATTGTTATTTTGACGGTGATCCAAAATCGGAGGTAAAATAAATGTGAAAAGACTAAGTGAACCTAACAATGACTAGTGCTTACGATTTTATTATGCAAATTATACAGTTATACACACACTCACACTTTAAAATGTATTGGAAGGATTACGGACAGTCCTATCAATTTATTTGATTATACTTTTTTTTAGTACTACATATTTGTGCAAACAGTTTAATTGGTGATTAGTAGAAATATATAGTTTTTTACACGATCCTTTAAGTTCATAATATAATTATGTTAATTCTGTAAAGTTAAATATAACCTAAGCTTTGATTCAGTTAAATTGCTAACATTAAACATGATTGACAGTACAGACGAAGATATAGAGATTTACTATATTAATAATACAATAATGTAGAGTAAAATAGTAGAAAGGGAAAGCCAAGTATGAAAATATTCGTTTTAGTCCAAACATTTTAGAGATTCAATAAAACAGTGTCGAAATGTTACATTACTTAGATATGCTTTTGCATAAAATACATAGGAAAATATGCTGCATGGAATCTCACTTATATTATGCAAACTTCAAGAATAAGTCTTAAGGTCCAAATTAGTACAAAAAGTTCATTGCATTTTAGCATTTCAGTTGGATTACATATTATTATTTAATACAAATACGTTGGTTGCTATCAACGTATATAAGATACAGCGTAATATTTTGATACAACTACTTCATAGATATTTATTTATTTGAGAAAACAAAATAAATTTTGACTATATTGGCACTATCGAAATTCTTAATTTGTCAGCTAACTGTTAATAAAAGGACTAGGAAAGCCAGAAGGTTGAAAAAAACATAAGGAAAGAAAATTCGAAATTTAAACCAATTGTAAAAAGTAAATAAATAGAAATAAAATTATAATAAGCTACACCTTTAACATAAAAAAAAATTGTTCCATCTTAATATTACGGCAAGTTATTTATTTTATTATGCGTTTATCACAAAAAATAGGCCGTCTGTAAATATACTAACGCCAATAAGTATAAAAAATAATATAGCTTTCTGTTTTAAAATAAAATTGATTTTTCTATATTCAACACTATCCTTATTTGAGATAAATATAAAGAAACACAATTTGCTTAAAGATAATATTATGCATTATTTATGTAAATGTATTGAAAAGATTACTTTACATGAAGATCGTTTTGCACAGACATTCGAGAATAGTTAAATATTAATTATCATCACGACACAGACAAAGTTATTTAAAAGCTCTCCTAATTTGTCTATTAGCCGTCTTTAACTCATGATTTGAAATTTAAAATGGAAATTTCATTAATAAGCTTGCTATGTTTGTATTTGCGCTAAAGATTCTACATTATAGAATTTACTTTTCAAAGAGTTTAAAAATGTAATAGGTATTCGAGAAAAATAATATCAGTTTCGACTCAATACCTTAGTCTACGCACGCAAATGTAACTACAGCCTTGCAAAATGAAGAAAACAAATGAAAAATGAAGAACACAGTCAGATTGTCTATTCCACAAAGATGAGGTGACCTTCAGAGAGGTCTTCGTCTCCCTGATGTTATATGCTGTCGTAGCTGTTGGGGTCGGGTGACACGGTGGGTCCGGCGCCTCGCGCGGGCAGCTTGAAACCATTCAACATGAACACCCAACCATCCTGCAAATTAAAACATATAATAATCAGAAAGCGTCGTGGCAGACCTCGTAGAAGATGGCGGGTCTAGCTGACAGGACCAGCGACCAGTGGTTCACATTGGCATTGGTCAAAACAATTGGAAGTCATGGGGGGAGGCCTTTGCCCAGCAGTGGGATGACGCAGGCTAACAGTATCAGTATAACAATACGTCTGGGCAAGGCGGCCAATCTCTAACTAGAGACAAGCCATCTCCGCGGATGATATTATTGTGCGCAAAAACAGGTGCAGTTTCTCCTTCACTCTTATAGTCTAATGGGATGACAATACGGCACGACCGGAGAGAGACCAGACGCAGGGCCAACGTCTTAAATGTGCTTTTCGAAGCACGGGGTATCATACCGACAACTTCGAAATTCCGGGTTGCTATCTAGCAATCCTAAAAGACCCCAAGCTCAGCAATAGGGATAATGACTGGGTAAAGAAAACGAAATTCTATTTTGTCCGTCAGACAGGTAATACAAAAATATTACGGTTTGTCCTAACACGTTAAGTCGTTCGACGACAAAATCGGTCGCTCGCACTGCCGACAACAAGTTGGTCGTACGACAATACCATGGCATTGTGTCCAAACCGAACTGTCGTCAGTCGTCAAGATGGCGTTATCAAAGGCTTTAGCTATGTGAAAACTGTTATTTAAAATATTTATTAACGAAGAAATATATATACAAACGTGAACGAGTTACAACAGATATACATATGTATAAAGATAGGATAAAATTTTTTGGTCTCCTTTTAACATATTTGCTACTATTGACCACTCTTTGTCAACTAGAATACGATTCTTGTAGTTTTTGTTTGTGTTTCCACAATACAGATCTTCATTGTATTTCTGTTATCAAAGAATCATTGAAACTATTCATTTTTGTAAACAAACAACACGTGGCTTCCGCGCGACCGACACGACAAAATAGAACAGGTTTGAAATTCAAACGCAACGACCAACAAATACGACGTTGCACGTCCGTGCGAGTTTACAGTTAGGACAGCTCCATTCAAAAAGGTTTGTTAATTTTGTCGCGTTGGTTGGTCGGTTGGACGACAAAAGTTGTGTCGTATTGCGACAGCTAGTTAGGACGTAGCGTAAGACCACCGTAAGACACGTATTTTTTGTTTTATCAATATATAAAAAAAATACTTAGTTAAAACTCATTAAAGTTGGAGAGTGGGGTTCACTGTCACTACGTCACAAGTAGGTATAAAAATTACCTACACGTGACGTCATGCGCCATTTCAACTAATATATCTCCGTAATTTTATGACCACGTGAAAAAAGAAAAAATACGTGTCCAAAACTTTTCAATAATCTACCCGACAAAGAAAAAAAATAGTGATCATCCCCTATTGCGTCTACGAGACAACCGGCAAGGTAACAAGAACAATGTCAAAGAATCTTCGTAAGTATTTTTAACTCTGTTGCATCGAGACGCAATTGAAACACGTGTGAGGAAAACTATTTTTAGGCAATGAATAAACACCATTTAATTTTGTTCTTGCACTTTCATAGTATTACTTTCTAGTCCAGTAACTTTGTCGCTGAAACTACGGGGTAGTTTGCCTCAAATCCGGTAGTTATGATTTTTTGTAGACTTGTTTATGATGGCCCAATGTATAATCCAAGTTTATGACCTCGAGCGCGCAAATGCACCATTGTCAAAAATTAAACAACCGCAGATTTCAGATTTTGGCAATACCTTATAGGATAAAAATTTTCGCTGTAGACTCAAGAGTTTCCGAGATAAAGCCTTTCAAAGTTTATATTTTTTTTCGAACTTTGCAATATTCTATTTCCCATATAAAAATTTACATTGATATTGTCTCGGAAATTATTGGGTCTACAGAGAGCTTTAAATGAAAAGCTCTTAAATGCTTGGTCCACTACCAAGTAATGTATTTGAAACACATAAACGCTTACTTTGACAAGGTTAGGTAACTCCGACCAAAAGGCGAGATTGGGTATAACTTCTACGCCCGTCGCACCCATCAAGAATTTCTTTGTGCAGATCCCAAGTACCAGGTAGAATACCACAAAGGAGAAGAATATGATCAATAGTGTTGAGCCAAAGGACCTTCCAACCTCTTCTATTTGCTTAAGACAGGCGTCTCTTGAATAGAATGCTAGTACCTGAAATACACCAAAGACGTTGAAATTAGTAAATGTTGCAAGCAATGTTCTAGTTTGCAAAAAGACAAGAAATTGATAAAATCGTGTAAAATTAAGACCAATGAAAAACTCGTTTTATCGAAACTTGTGTGAGTGACATGGTTTTTGAGTCATTATGAAATAAATTAATGAAATAAATTAATGAAATAAATTAATGAAATAAATTAATGAAATAAATTAATAAAATTAATTCTATACTTAATGTAAAATCGTTCGCTAACATTTTGACAGTTTTAAAAAGATTACCCAGTGAGTTCTCCATGAGATTGCCTGCCTGTACTTAGCTATCATCACTTATATGGGCTCTAACTAGTCAATGGGGTGTTACTCCCCATTGACTTTTGCATTACCAGATTATCTGGTATTAAATAACGTATACACCATCTACGTCGCAATACCTACTACTCGCACAATGGTCCACTTGAAGGTCTAAGTGCGTAAAATAAACACATTACTGGGAAGCACCAGGATAGCTTGCGAAAGTCAATTTTTCTTGCCAGTCAGTGTCAGGTTTAATGTTGATTATGAGCGTTTACGCCTTACGAAATTTCATACAAACTTTCAATTTTTTAGACCTATGTATCCTGCTTATGCGTATTAGGTTTCATTAAAATCGGTTCAGACATTTCGGAAAATAACGACTTGAAAGTTTGTATGAAATGCCGTAAGATGTAAACGCTCCTAAAATATGATTCGCGACCGTACACGTATGAATTTACGGATTTGAAATCTCTAAATTCATATTATCCCATGGAATGACTATTCATAAATTCATGAAAAAGAACATTTGAATTTTGTGGACTACCCTGACACTTCCACGTTAACATAGAGCATTTGTATTAATAATGCATCTTTTATCGAACTAAGTAACCATACTTAATTAATTGGGAAGTCTGTAGTTAATTTAACAACAAAACAATTATAGATATTACAGGTAAATTTTGTTTTTCCTCACTGGATTTACCAAGAGGATGTTACTTCATCTATTTGTAACTGTGTGTGTGTGTACATTTTAACCATGTCAATATGTTATAGTTTCAGTAAGATGGAATCTAAAAAAAAGAGAAAGTGGTCTTTCATTTGCCTTTTTTTATTAAATCAGCCCAGCAGCTTAGCCGTGAAAGTAAAAATTTAGATGATGCATCAAAGTATTAGTAAGTGTATTGGACGAATGCGTCAGATTATGAAAAGTAAAAAAAAAAAAACATAGATAGTCTTTCTAAAAGAAAGTAGTTAGCATTATTTAGCTAATCATAACACTAGTTGCTAAGTATAATGAAAAATTCCTTCGGCGATATACCAAGTGGCCTTTTTAACTGACCTTGGTAAACCATATGTTTTATATTGAACTAAAATATTATAATTAAGCTACAGAATGAGCAAACAAGAATGACTTACAATTTTATCTGGTTCTGATAATGAATAAACTTGTAGTTTGTTCTCTGTCTCGGCGCACTCCAAAAGAACAATTGTTTCACTGAAATGATGAAAATGCTACATTTAATTTATTTTAATTCTTTCATTTATTGATCAAGCATATTGGATAAGGTTTCGCTGTTGTACAGTTGTAGGTTATGTGACAATAGCACTCAATTTACCTACTATTTGGGAGCTGCTTTTATCTCAAAACTCGTAGAATAGATAAGCATTCTCTCTATGAAACCAATGTATTTAATAATGTCCGTAAAGTATTTAATAATAAAACCATTTTAATTTAAATAATCTTTAAAAAACTTACGATGGGCCATTGGCATAAATGATAGAGTCGCCTTGAGCAGAAAACTGTGATATATTCGTCCTGCCCATAAAGTCATATGAGCCTTGATCAAATGTATATGTACCGGCGGTTTTGTTGAACAAATTCATTGCACTTACATGTCGACAGATCTGAAATTAAAAGAATAACTTTACTAACATATTTTATAAAAGACTCATTGAGTGATTTCTTAATTTTTTACACTAACCACTTTTAAATAAGCACTTTAGTAACTTTCTATTTATTATCATTGTAGTCAGCATGTAAGACTTGCGAGTATAATTTCATGTCTTTAAAACCAGGATAAATTTAACACAATTTATTTGAATGCTTAGCATGTTATGTAAATGAATATGTGAATGTGTTATCATTTCTACATACAATCATAGTTATATTTTCATGTCTTTGAGGCTTCGATGCAATTTCATAATAATGACATAGTTTAAATTGAGCACTAAGCAACAGCATCAAATATCTCGGTGTTTGGTTGATAAGATGGGTGATAAGATAGTTCTTGTAGTAGATAGTTGTTGTTTTACAGTTTTCACTAAAATTTAGAGCAGTGCTCTGAAAGTGTGTACCGCGGCACACAGGCGTACCGTGATCATTAGTTGGTATGCCCCGGCAAAATAAGATTATCTCTTAAAGTCAATAGATAGACAGGAGATATCATATTATTAGTGTGATAAATACAATAAAGAAACATCAATGATATGTCACGTCATAAAAATGTACGAAGCAGAGACAGGGCAAGGGTCTCTAGAATAAAATAAACTCTTTCAATAAATGTCATGAATTTTCTTATCTTTTAGCCCCAACGTCATAAACCAATTTATGTACAGTTCATGTACCTGACAGAGCAATATGTTTTAAATATGACACTGTTTTGTAGGTTTAATTTCCAGTCCACTAACTTATTGTTAATGGATTGGTAGAAGGCTCAATTGTAGATTTACACATGCAATCCTGCAATATTATATTTCCCTGATTTAATGAATATTCATTATTACTCTTTTAGTAGAGTTTAACTAAGCACCTTAGCATGTTGTAACATTTGGCTTCATTAAAATTGAATTATGTATTGATTACGCATTTTTTTATGGGAAAACAGGTTTCGTCCATGCCTCTCTGTAAACAAGTTTAATTTAGTAGGTGGTAACGAATTGTAACAAATGAGGCCCTAAATCAAACACATGGTACTCTATGGTGAAACCAATACCTGTGTAATATGAGGATTCTGATCTAGATGATAGGGTACAATATATTTTATAGACGAACTTACCGACAAAGGTGATGTACAGGTGTTTTTCAGAACTGTCTGGCTCACGTTCATACTAATGTCGTAACAGGGATGATAGTAATAGGTACTCATTTCATATTGCGTACCGTTCATCTTGACCGCATAGATATCCGCTATATAAAACGTGGATGAAATTGCGGGCGCAAGGTCGATTCCGGTGCCATTCGGAAAAACACATGAACACGGTGACTTCGTTACACAAGAGTCTGCATTCGTTAAGGATGATGTGCAGATCAAATAAACCACGCCAAAACCGATGATGTTCAAAACTCCCATCTTTTTGATGGAATTAAATCTATTAAAAACGTAATAGTTCCCGAGTGGATTATTTCGCTCTTTGTGTACGACTTACGGCGACGTATATTTTTACCCAATCACAATCAACAATATATGATGAAGATAATACAACTGACTGTCGAAATGTTATTTTTTTTAATAACTTTATTCATAGTCTTTTGGTAATGTTTCTCGCTTCTTATCAAAAGTTAACCAATGAAAGTGGAGGCACACTACAAGGACTGTTTTAAAGATGGCAATACAAATAAATATTTATTAGCTACTGTGCCTTGTTTGTTTTCGTGAAACTTTAATTGTAATCTATGTATTACTTCGACTGAAGGACTCTGTATCTTTGTATCCATGGTCCTGAAAGAAATAAAAAAGAACTATCTGTCAAAGTCAAAAAAGAAAAATGAATGACATCGACTGTTGACTGACCATTGTCAAATGTCATGTCAAAACCTACCTAACTCATATCGAGAAGCAAACGTAAACATTCGAAAGAAAATGTAAATTTGGTATTGAAACATGGCAGATAAAAAGAAAAAAATATTTACATCGAAGGTAGGTCACCGAATTCATTAAAAAAATCTCGACGTGAGTCTGTATTCCTCCAACAAGAGGAAGCTAATCAGGGGCATAATTTACGTATTTGTCGACGGGCCTCTTCCAATTAAAGCGACCCATCCAACATACTTTTCATATTGTTTGATTTCAATTGTACACTCTTGTTTAAATGAACCTCTTACCTCTTCTAAAATTGATCATTATAACACAGGAATCTACAGCACCAAGGAGGCCAGTAATTCTGAAATCAGATCGCGGTGAATCTTCAAAAGATCAGGCCAAAGAGAAGCAGGAAAAGGAAAAGCAACCCACTATCATACTGAAGACTAGAGAACAGAGTGCTCCTAAAGAGGATCGACCACAGAGCCCAAAGAGTATTAAAACTTCTACATCTGAAAGTGAAGGGCACTCATATATTCATAAAATTGCTCAAAATGAGAATAAAGAAAAGAAAAACACAGGTAAAGTAATCATTTATCCTCTTCTCTGTATCTATATTCGTATTTATAAGTTTTCTTGGCTCCTTTACATTATTTTTGATCACTATTAAAAGTAGTTTAAAGAGTGTGTTCCCATTTCGCTACATGCTACATGTTTCTACTACAGGCATTTTAATAAGTTGCCATTGATACTAAATTCTATCATTGTATTGCATGTTAGTCTAACACTGGCTAGAAAATATCAATGACACTTGTAACGGGATATTTACCATATTTATTATTTGTTTTGAGTTCCCGATATTTCGGCACTGTTGTAAACGCCATGTTCACGGATAAACTGAAGTTATTGTGGGTGGGTGTTTATGAGCAGACAAATCGTGCTACCCTCTTTCTTGTTTGTTTTTTTGCACTTCGTACCACTACCACTGTCACTCACAACTCCAACTTTTAAAATGTATACTGGCTAGAAATAAAAATCACATGAAAATAACATGAAATATTTTTTATATCAATTTCAGAACAAAAGCTGAGCCCACCGCTAAAGTTTTTGACAGAACCTGTGAAACTTCTAGATGAGAACCTGGAACTCAACACCAGTGCTTTAGAGTTCTTACATGATTCTAGCACAAATTATCTAGTTGTTGGCATAATAGGTAAGAAATTAAAACCTAAGACAGTATTTTATGACAAAGAATATAGATTCTCAATTCTGGATAATCTATTTTGCCTGACTAAGAATAGTTTCACTATTAAATTTGGATAAGAACAATTCAACTAGACAGTTCTTTGCTTTTAGCTGAGTTATCTAAGGGCTGACTAAGATTAATATTGTATTATATATTACTTGCAGTAAAGTGATAGAATAAGAAAAGGATAGGTAAACAAGATTAACTACTGCAGCTAATGTCTATTATAATGCTCTGTTACACGTGTTCTATTCACAATTTTTTTAAACAAAAATTTATTTTGTTTGCAGGCACCCAAGGTGTGGGAAAGTCAATGATACTAAACCTAATTGCTAACAATGATCACGATCAGAATCTCTGCACGCAAATATTAAACTCTCATGAAATGCCTGCTGATAACACATTTGACAGCAATGAGGTTGGATTAGAAAATCAACTGGAAGCCCTGGACTTTGCCGGCTTACCAGAACCAAAAGCACAGGATAAAGCTGACGGTTTATTTAAATTCAAAATGCAAGACATTGAGCAGATAGAGAGAGGAGTCCATTGCACGAAAGGTAACACAAATGAATGTAGAAATAAGTAGACTAGCTAGACCCTCTGCAGTAACCCAACAGCTTAGACGCATATTGGCCTTTGTCTTCATTGGACATTCAAACGCGATCAGGCGAAATTACAGTCAAGTGATAGATAAACCAAAGCGATAGGGCGCGGGAATATGCGATCTTCATGCTCATGTCGTTAATTAGTAAAACCGGAAAGCGTCTTCTCGTCGAAAGGACAATGTGATCGGTTTCGCTGAAAAAACATTAACGCGACAGGCGCATGTTCGCGCGATGATTGCTTTGGTTGGTGTGATGTATGTGGGTAAACATAAATAAATGTTCTTTCTCATTATGATATGGATACGGATAACTGTTAAATATACCATCATTTTATGTAGACCAGTGTCAGTCGAAATATAGTTAATGGTGTATAGCAGTTTTATTCCGATCACCGTATCCTGACTTCCCGACGATTCCCCAAATATCTTTGTTAGGACTAGAGTTAAAAGTAAAACCGCACTTCTCCATCTATCATTTTTGCGGGCTATCTCAGAATTCAGTAGTCGACCACGCCTTTATTACCTAGGAGTTTTCGTAGTTCAAGTGTCACTCCTCCTCCCCCTGACCCTTGCTCGAGCCGCGATGCTGAGCATGTTATTTAAATCAGCTCCTAAAATAGGTTCATTCAGATCCAGCCTGTTCCTGTCCTCCCCAGCGACGCCCTAAGCCGAGGCTCGTACCCCGCATCGTTCGCTCTTAGCGTGTTGTCTCTTAGTCTATAAGTTTTATGCCCTGGCTGGAGGTCTTACACTTAAGGCACCCACAGGATAGTCCGTTGAAGCCAGCCTCATAAGTTCACCTGCTAGAAACCATTACCTTATTGAATGTTCTGCCCTTCATTGTAATAGCCAACATTATTTGACAATACCTACTAAACAATTCCAGGTATCGACATGTACATCACAAACGATCGCGTGATCCTCCTAGACTGCCAAGCATTATGGTCACCATCATTGATCGAGGAGTCCAACACGACCATTACAGCCAGAAGTGCCAATGTAGTGACGGTGGACTGTCTTCAAATCGCGTCCTATTTGATGGCGATATGTCATGTACTGATTGCTGTGCAGGACTGGTTCACAGATTATAATTTTCTGAGGTAATTTATTATTTTTGTACATTTTTACAGAAGTTTCATTTTTACAAAAAATGTCTAGTAGTTATTAGTACTCATTCAAGATACACAGTACTTTGGCCACACGCTTGTCACTTACCAAGTGTGAATTAAAATGCCACCAGTGATCGTGGCAGCATTCTGACCCGAAGCTCTGACCAAGTTAAGCCTCAACTGGTCTAAAGCGGCATTTTTTGGCCCCCTGATCACGTAGTACGCAGGGTCTCTAAATGTTGTGTGTCATCATTGTTTAGGTGTATTTACTAAATAATATTAAATAAAAAACGACCTTCACATTCTCCAGATACATCCAGGCCGCTGAGATGCTAAAGCCATCCCTATCGGCATCAAACACGGTGCCAACCAACCAAGAAAGTTCAGAGTCGACGGGAGTCGGTGAGAGTCACCCACACCTACTGCTGCTACACAACCGCTGTCAGCTTGAAGACTTTACTCCGGAATCAATCTGCACTATGCAGGATCTTTACAGGTTAGCTATTTATTATAACTAGAGCACCTGTCCCACCATCTAACTAATAGAGCTAGGCACTAAGAACTTCTCTAGATCAGCTAGAAAAATGAAAAGGGTTCATGCTGATGCGCTGTGAACAGTAACTGATGAGCTACCTGTGATTTGATTGCGTAAAGTCTGTGACTGATTATCAGCCTTCCATAACGTGCTAAGGAAATATGTGAGTGACGTGGGCCATTGTCTCGAAGCTTCAAAGCCCTTGCATAAGTATGGGCCCGTGAAACCGAGGGCTGGCTGAACCCATGTACTTTCAACCGTACGCCGGAGCTCGGTACTTACATTCGAGTTATGAAAACCGCCTTTATGGCTACTACATAAAGGTACACTTGCACCACGTGTGGCAAAGGCCTAAAGGCTAACAAAAGCCTCGCTAATCCAGCCAATCCCTTCTAAGATAGTTAATTCCCCCTGTGCGTTGCAACTGTTATTCCACGAAAGTCGACCACGGTGGTCATTGACGCTTGGTTAGGTTCCTACAATTTGGACGATATAAGCTGGCTAAAATAGTTTAACTTCGATTATACAATCTATTCAAGTCAACAACCTTTGAGCATTGATTATGCGCTCTTACGAACGCTATAAAGGTTTTATTCACATTCAACCCTGACCTGACATAACAGGCTGAATGGCTGATGTACCTAATGAAAACTAGACAACAAAATATTTAGTGTTCAAAAGATGTTGATTTTTGTCGATGGATATTTAAGGGACACCATAACAGGCGGAATGTGGCCTTACCAGAGGTAGACCTCCGCCTAATACCTTCGGGGAAATACAGTTGTGATTCCTGTTATGTTTAGCTTCTTTAGCCAGCCAATGGATGGTGCGCCATTTTTCTTTTCTATAGGTTCCAACCATACATATGCTATATATATAAAACAAAGTCGTGTTAGTTACACCATCTATAACTCAAGAACGGCTAGACCAATATTTATGATTTTTGTGTTTTTGGATTTGTCTTCGTCCGGAATAGGATAATAGTCTTAAAATATGATGTTCATCGATAAAAAAAATAGCCGTTCATTTGTTATAAAACGCAACTGATATGGTACGTAGGTAGTAGGTAGGAGCTAGGTAGGTAGTAAGTAGGAACAAGTGCATTGCAACTCATGCCGGGATCAGCTAGTTTATATTAAAATATAAAAATATGGCGACGGCGTTTCAAAAATGTAAGACTATACGCAAGCTTGTCCGAGGGTTCAGGCTTCTGACTGCACCTTTTCAATCAATACAATGCTAACACCATTTAAAATTTTCAGGAAAGCATTCCAAAAATCAAATCTGCAACTGAACTCAGGAATGTACATGTACAGCGACACAAACAAGAATAGTCTGAACGTGGACAGTGTCTGTAAAGGGTACAGCATAGAAAAGTGTGGAACGCCCATCAATCTGTTCCTACTGCCGGAAATATACAGCGACTTTGGTAAGTTTGTTCGCAATGCCAAGGTCACTGCGTTCTGTCGTTCGCGTTCATTCGTCTTGATAATGATGTTAGCTGAAATTCGTATATTTTATTGCAAATCAATTGTTAATTTATGGTTGGGTAATTATGTCCTACTAATTCTCGATGATTCCTGGTGTCCACCACCGGCTTGTCCCCTAGTGGTGGACAGGGATACATTTTCAAATAATAATTTAAAATTTTAAAGACAACCTTTAATAATTTTCCCGCCGCTAAAATAGATATCTCAAACAAACAACCAAATCTACATATATTTCGATTACCATGAAGCATGCAATGAAGGCTTTTTCATGATTCTGGTCTCGCGGTAGTCTGTGAGACTATTGTCCTTTAATGTAAGATGTATGTGACCTATTAAATTTACAAATAAAATTAATTCCCACTGCCGCCATCATTAACATCCTAACCATCTGTTTCTACTGTCGGAAATACACAGCGACTTCGGTAAGCTCGCAATGCCAAGGTCACTTCATTCAGTCGCTCGCGTTCATTTGTCTTCGGGAAGGTTACGTTGCTCGTCGGTTAAAGTTTGGTGATAAATCAAGCCGTAGTTCATTTTGTGTGTGGAGGAATTAGATTATAGTTTTGTTAATGTTTTTTGGATAATTCGTTGTGATTTATGGTGATAGCTAAAATTCGTGTATTGCGAATGAACTGTATATTGTAAATAGTGCACAAAATAAAATGTCTCCTACCAATTGTGAACAAAACTTCTTAGATATATCACGCTGGCAGGAAATGACAACGAAAATCATGACGCCAGAAATCCTACCAAATTATATCGTACGGCACACGTGTTTTATGACCAAGCCTACTCAATTATAAAACTAAGTTAGGGCTTATTTACACTAGAGCAATGTCTCGAGCAAGGTACGGTCAGCAACGAAAGTCGCTATACATATCCAAAATTTTAAGATATCTTAGTTTTAGAACGATCCATATTAACAGACTGGGGGGTTACTATGACGCTTAAAACATTATTGTTCCATTCCTATTCCAGAGTGGGAAAGAGATGGAGCTAGACGACCTGTATAGCTCCGTCTCTTTTTCACTCTGGAATAAGAATGGAACAATAATGATTTAAGACGTCATGGTACGCCACCTGGAGTAAAATACATAACAATATTTTCATCAATGGTTACACAAATTCGCAAAACAATATTACATCAGATCACACTGATCAGCACAAAACTTGATGTAATATTGATAAGTGCTAACCGACTTCTGTTGCCGACTGTTCATCCTGTAAAAAAAATAAGCGATATCTCTTCCGACACTTAAACACGATAAACGCATAGGTATGTAACGGTTCAAATTGCAGAAATGCTAGTCACGTGACTCTTACGTCATTGACATAAGGTTTGAATTAAAATGATTGATGCGCTTCGGCGAATAACAACACTCCGTAATCGATGCAAGGTTTAATCATCATGTAAACTGATATATGTAAAAGCCTTGCGGTGAGCTATCTCAAATGATAATCGTAACTATGCGTCATATGATGCACAGGTTATGTGCGGCGGTTTCACTCGACCTCGGCCCCAAACACCCCGGGCTATTTCTTCGTTTTCGCTTAGCGTTCTTACAGACTTTTTTTTTTGCTTGGTTTTTTTTTTGTCGTGGCGTGATATTAAATAGCCTGCCATAACAATTGTGTAACCAAGTACGTAATTTTTTTTTTCAAATCCAACTAGAAGAGTTCCAGAACGGGGTTGGATGATTTTTGAATAAAGGATGGCCTGCCTCACTTTCGCTATTTTGTGTATTTTTTTAAATAGCTGCCACGCTTCAAACCTGCATAATAAAATACCCAATTACCTGTATAATATATTGCTGGCATCAATACAAACAAGTATTGTATGAGACAAAATCTTCCAAAGCGTCACATTTCCGAAAAAAAAAGCTATTAAAGTTGTGCTAATGCCCCATACTAATTTTGTTGGTTTATATCTCGGAAACGTGACGCTTTAGAAGATTTGGTCGCATACAAAATTTGTACGCACTGATACCAGCTATTGATTAATACAGGTTTTATGCGTGGCCGCTTTTTTTGAAATAAAATAAGCATGCCAAATAATTCACGCGTTCAAACAAAAAATAACAAACCTCTTCAGCTGTATTGTATTAGAATAGATTGATAGATGTGTAAATGAAGCTTTAGGGTTAACAATCGTTATCGGAGTCTAAAGGATGAGATTAACATTTATCTTATCAATGAACAGCTGCGTATGACTAATATACATATTCTTTACTAAATCCTTATACAGACGAATATAGTTTTCGTACTTTTACTTTTTTGTAATATAATACTGAACTGCATTGTTTTAAGCTCATGACTGGCAGTTAAATCACGTTTAATAGATTTTATATATACAGGGACAGAAAGTATCCATCATTATTATATACTCCTGCCCTTATCCCAATTTATTTTGGGGTCGGCGCAGCTTGTCTTCTTCTTCCATACTTCTCTATTACTCGTCATCTCAGCACTCACCACCTTTCCAACCATATCATCCTTCACACAGTCCATCCATCGTTTCTTTGGACGAAAAAGTATAACAACACAGTCATTATCCTGAGCTCATATCATCCGAACTGAGCTGATTAACCATATCATCTTACCTCCACAGATAACCGTGACATCTACCGCGGCCATCCAGCCTTCGAGCAACTAGCGAAACGACTTCGCTGGATGATCCTGGGCGTCAACAGACACCAAATCACTAATGTACCCAACCTCTCAGAAAAAGGCTGGTTCCACTACTGTAGCAAGGCCTGGGAAACCATACGAAAATGCACTTTCTTCATGGAATACGAAAGGTTCTTACCGTGAATAATTATGCACCTCACGCACAGGGATTATTTCTATATCAGACCAGATAATACGCAGGTGTTGCGCAGCTGTAATGATAAAGAATTAAAACGCGATCCATCATTTACGAAATATTTTAATTCTGAACAGCTGAATAGAATAATTTAATGTACACTTGTTATTGGTTATTGGACGCAATAAATGAATAAACTTAAGCATTTTCATTGTCACTGATATACGCTGTCTATAAGCGGCTTCCGCCTCTGCTCAGGTGGTTTGTAAGCGTGTTGGTAAACGCTCGCTAGTCTCCAATGCTCGGGGTAACCGGACGCGTCCGCATCTCGCCAGATACTAAACGGAGGAGTTAACGTCGGAATCGTATAAGACTTCTTACTGTACGGATGACGCATCTTGGGCATTTTGACTCCTTTAGAATCAGTAGAGCCAGTCACGCTCTGCACTGAGTTAGGATTACCAGCCTTGAACGCGAACTTGTAGTCTTCCTTCTGTTTCGTGTCATGGGATAATTTTGCGCCATTACAAGACACGCAATTCTTATGTTTAGTATTCAATAAATCGTCTTTTGTTGAACGTCGTGAAAATTGCTGCGAGTCATTGGGCGAGCTGTGGTGCAACTTTCCTTGCGCGAGCGGAGTTTTCTCGTACGACTCCAAACTATGACGATTGCGATTGACGTCATAGGCACTTTTGTGACTCTTGTTTTTGTTGTTCCATGCGTCTTTAATAGGCTGTAATTTATCCGGCCTTGCATCGCCGCTACTAGACTTACGACTCATCTCACTCGGTGTGCCGCATCCATGGATTCCGTCACACTCCGGCTTCTTCCCAGACTGGCCTGAGCTCTTCCTGCTAGATGACGCGGATCTGGAACCCCTGTCATTAGCACCAGCATGTTGAGGACAATGTTGAACATCACAAGAATCTCTTCGTCTATCTTTTGTCATATCCTTCTCGAAATAAGGCACAGGGTGATGTCCAACGTCGCCTACCATACGATTTTGATTAAAAATCGGATTAGTATGACCAATACTGATGCCCTCATGTTCTTCTTTTGGTGTATGAACCATGGTGAATACCGCTGGCGCCTTAGAACCGTTTGAACCGTCTATATGCTTTGGTGGTCTCGGTTCTCTTTTAGGGTCTTCTGGTCTGAAATCCCAGCAAATGGCTAGATCCATGAGGGACATAGGCTTAGTGTATTGTCCTCCCAAATCGGGAGCAGATGTTGATGGCCTTTGACTTTCTCCTTTATCACCGTCAGTTTTCTTGGGGTCGCATGTTTTCGGCCTATGAACGCGCATCTTAGTGCAACACGTAGGGCCAGATGCGCCGAATCCCTTCCACCCGATAGCGTAAGGTTTTACAATGATGTCAGAATCACGATGTTCCGCGATTTTTGTCAAATTTCGGTATCCTAAAGTATCAGGCAAAGGCTGATGCTCCAGATTTCCGACGTGCATCTTCCTCGCGAACTGAAAGTTTTGCGAGACGTTAACGTAAGGCAATTTAGGAGTTCCACTGGTTTTTTCTCTCATATTATCCTGTTCTTCAACAAGATCATTTTTCTTCGCGTTTTGGGCTACTTTTTTCCAAAACTTATCAACTTCGTCCTCTTGAGGTCCGTGTATTTGTTCGACAGCGTCCTTGACCAAGATCTCGTGGCTATCGTGCCTTTTGTCCGGGTCGGTCAATGAACCAGGCACGTAAGGTCCGCGGCCCTCGTTGTCAATTGGTTCTTTCTTATCATTTAACTCTAATGGATCGTCGTCTTTTTCATTTACTGTATTACCAACATTATCCTTGACTTTATTATTTTCATGTCCATTACTTTTTGTTAGCTTTTGTTTCTGTTTAGATTCAGATTCCTTATTTGTACAGACATGTAAAAATTTAAAAGAACCAATTCATATTTTTTACAGGTGCAAATACCAAATAAATAACAAATATTTGTAAATAAATTATCAAGTAAGTGCGCTACTAAACGGTGCCACAATCAAAAACAACCCAGTAAGGATCTTTCAATTATTTTCTTTCTGTAACGGTGTACCGGGCATTTTTGCGGCTGAAATAAAATTAAAACAACAGAAAATTAATAATCTAATTACTAGCAAATCATATAACTAACTACATGATGAAGGCAAGTCAATTTTCTAAAAAAAAAGCTCATTTTGAGCTTTAAATCAGGACTTCTAGTCGGAAAGAAGTGTCGCAGTGAAGTCCTAAGCACCACATCTGTGCTCTTTTTATGTCCTATCTTTATTTCTTACTGACCGTAACAGGGTTTAACTAATACAATCTTTGTTCAAGTACGTGCTTAGACCGCAACTACCAACCATAAACTTTCTTGTTGAGGCAAGCATAGATGATTATTACATATTTAAAGCATAAGTTAGTTTATACCCGTTTAATCACATCATAAGGTGATCTGCACAAACGGATAAGTTGAATGTATTGGTCACAGCCTACACACGCGTGTGGAAAAATAAAATCGTAAAATACAAACTGTCGTTTTGCATCCTCGTCAAATTCAAGGAGGTAACTATGCTAATGATTCTCGACTCGAATAAAAAATAAAAGTGGTAGGTAATTTTTCTCATTTACGGAAATCGGTAATTGTGAACCAGTGTGGCCCATCTAATCTTTGCCTTATAATCACGCTATCACAGACACAAACAAACTCGAAAAGTTTATTCGATAATTTCTTATTCTCTAGACCACGATACGGAGGTTATTCCGAAATACTGTCAAATTCAATTTTTTTTTTTTTTTTAAAAAGCAGCGTTTATTATTTATTGACCAGGTCCCGTAATTTATATGGATTATATAAGTCTTTTGTATCAACCTCCTCAAATTTTGACGAGGATGCAAAACTGCACCTTGTATAAGCAACTACTCCGTCACCAACACTGACCTACTTCGGAACGCAAAAGTTTCAAGGAGCTGTATGTAGCGGTGACGTCTACACCTGACGAGGCGGCAGTTCGACACACTACGACGCCACCACAAACAAACAAGAGCACGTTTCGCGCGCACCCGACCCTCAATCGAACGTCGCGTGTAACCTTATTCACTCACTTCGAACGTCTGGGCGTCCTGCAAATCAGTCTTGCCTGACTCCTTTCTAGGTTTGCCGCGTTTCTCAGAGCGCAGGCGCGCCGCTGCTGCCGCTTTCGGCCTTTGAACACGAAGATTCAGCCAGTCTGGAAATCTTCCAGGGGGCGGCTCTTTCGCTAGCTCCTCCGCTGAAATGACACACAATAGCACTCGATAACAATGTACGTCTTGCTACCAAGAGCCCCACGCTCCGTATGCGCGTGACGGATACATATCCTGATTTCAATTTCGCCATAAACAGAATATGGAGGGATTCGCATTTCGCGTGCAGACACATTAATAGGTCATCGATTTTAACAAAAATCCATATTTATGCAGCTATTGAGCAAATCTGTAAGTAGCGAAATATTCAAAATCAGTCACTTAACTACTGCCTAACACGATACTTTTAGGAAGTAGGAAGTGTTTTGCGTGTATGTTGACAAATAAATGACGGAGCTTTATAACTTTTACCAAGGTCGAACAATAATGTTATAATTCGCCGAAGTATCTGGGATGGAAGTTTTATTGGTGCCGAAACACGCCTTAACGTACCGACTTTTCTTGTTATTTTCCTTGGGAGGTCCCAGGTGCCGGTGTAATGGCCGAAGCATCGCGACGTGCCCCTCGGGGCACCGGGTAGAAAGTGGCCGTTCAAATCACATATAGGTTTGGGGTTCGGTCGCATTTCTACGGGTCTTGCTCTTGTTGGCGCCCATCGTGGGACCTGCCAGTTGCCTAGACGCTTCGGTGTTGATTCCGAGTTGAACTGTAAAAAAAAACCAAGTAAAACATTATCATCGTATTGGTAAACAACAGCTTCACTCTGAATACAATTGTGATTACGTGACGACGGCTGACACGTGGCTGCGGTGACAATTTGAAGCACGTGCTACACAAATTTTAAAATTAAAAATTAAACAGCCCCTCTACTCCCCACAGAACAAGTCATCATGTTTGTCGCGTGGAAAACATACAATATACAGGACACATGGTGCAATATTTTTCGAATCCTTGCTTGGAATTTTCCTGGGTAGGTTCAAATATTTTGACACTTATTCTGCTTAATAAACAGGTACAAAAAAAAGTCTAGGACATTGCCCAGTCACTAGTCATATTTTGTTCATAGTAAAACTTTTAGCTCGCTCCTCTGTTCAAAACTGTAATGACTACAAGTGCAAATACGAAAAAAGAAAGCCTTTGTCCATTATGTCAAGAGATCCTCAAATGAAAAAGAATCCCATAAAATTTAACAATAGTACCAAGCACCCGCCACCCATTGATCAGGTGTCAACTCACCCCCCGTAGAGCGGGGCGTTATAATAATCATCCCTTTAACAAAGGGTTGCAAATTGTTATTTACCCCATACATCACGCGCCTAAATTATAAATGCCCGCAATAATTTAGAATCATCTTGTCAAAAATATTTTGGACGAGAAAAAGTTTGCACTCAATTTTTTGGGCATACCGCAAATATAAAAAGGCAGTAAAAGAAGAAAGCTTTTTAATTTATAAACGTATGATAAACACGGGTCTCACTAATCACGACGCAAGGAAAACATGAACATTGATTTTCCAAGTTCTTCAAATCGTATACCGATAAAAACGCATTCATAAACAGGTATAAAATTCTACAGTACTACATGAAGAAAGCGGGGTAAGGTCTTGTTTTATGGCTTCTACTTGCGCTCGTATCAAACACGCATGCTACACGTGGTAAAATTTTGCGAAAACAATACCATAGACATTAAGATTATCTATCATAACAACTCGTAAAAGGCACCAAATATAGACCTCATATACAACCAAAATTAGACGATTGTGGGGTGGATACTACTAGCCTTACCTAACTGCCCAAGTATCTATACTTGCAATAATGGAGCGTTTGCAGAAAAGTAACAAACTGAGATAGTGAGGATGAGTTGTGATCAAGCTGTTTTAACTAGCTATTTTTAAGTAACTAAACAATAAGATAACAGCCAATAGAATAATAATATGTGGAACAAACAGGTATTTACTACGCTGAGCCAAACTAAAGTAAGATATCTAAGCGCAGAAAAGTAAGAAGAATTTGCCAAAAGGAAAAGGATAAGAATCCCCTGAATATCAAATACATTTGAGAAAGTAGGTACATATAAGCTATATCGTGATGTCACATGCAGGTATTACTGCTAGAGCCTGTGATTCCAATGCAAGTAGGCATTGCATTGAAACGCATCGCGTGGTTGGAAAAATAAAGTGACAGCCTTGTAACCTAAGTGGAAATTCTTTAAGAAAATAGAAAACCAACAGAGGTTATTGAAGTGTTGCATGTGCTTCATGTTAAGTTTTCAATTTATTATATGTGCCATATTCATGCTACAGGCACTTTCAAGTGTAAGGTATAAAATGCAAAATATGGGCTAAGGAATAGCAGAAATCGCGAGATTTATTTACTCTCGTAGGCTAAGTTCAGTAGTTTATCGCTTTAAAAAGCCCTAATCTATGGTATGGTGACTGTAAATATTGATATGCCCTACGCGAAAACCTCCATCATTACCACGATCAGAGGAGTCATTTAGTGCGGGAATGTTGCTACACGACAGGCTGAAATGACTGGCAATTAGTACCAAGACTTATGCCCAAAGGCCTTAGCTGTACCGCCACGTTCACCATCAATTGTGACTGATTCCATTCTAGCGTTTTGTGTAATGACATCAATTTGTGGCCAGCCCTGAACTTGATCATTTGTCACAGAATGACGGTATTCAGACACCCACATTTAAATAGCTATTCGGCTGAAACCGCAGGTTATGTAAGGGTTGCGCGATTGGCTTTTTGCAACGTCATCGTCAGCTAAATATAGAATTCTATTGACTAAAACTGAAAGCTAATTTGCGTAGGTATATGTTCTTTTGTTAGGATGTAGTTGCGTGCATGAATAGCACCCCTTCCTATGGGCATACTAGTAGGTTAGGTATCTACTTATATCAAATTGAGTTCTAGCTCGCATACTATCATGGAGAATACTTCTACTACAATAGTATGGAAAACAGACGTCTAAACTTTTTAGCATTTTATTGCTTTTTTTCCATTACAATTTCCATAATATTTCCATATCAAAAAGCAATGGACTATAAAAGAGTACCCACCTAAAAGGTTTTTCGAGATTAGAAGTTCTAGTCAATTCCACGGCATTAGCATAGCATTAATAAAACTTTAGCAATGCTCTCTTTGTTAGCCTCGTCCATTGATTTCTGATTTCTTTGTGCGGTTCTGAACCTAACTATGATAATAAAGATTGAATTAATCGCAGAGTAATGAACTGCACGAATATGTATTCATCATCATCACCAAGTCTTTTGCCAGCTATGTTAGGATCAGGTTCCGGTCCAACCGGATGCAGCAGAATTGAATTTGCCATGGGGCGTCTGCTTATCTGACCTTCACAAACCAGTTAATACTGGGTAATACGATACCCTTTGGTGACTGCTTGTCAGACTTTTGGGTCAGTGACGACGTAAATAACCCAAAGAATGCAATAAATTGACCATTAGATTAACAAAACATTTCTACATGGAAATTTTCTATAAGAATAAGTAAATTCTTATTCTTGTCAATTTATAGCCCGACTCTAAATATAACCTATTTGGCGACAGTCCTTTCGCCGTCCGTCGATACTTCCGTTAGCCAAACCTTCATGACTTTGATCAATGTCTCGTACAGAAATAGCCAACTATTTTAAGTTGTAAAACTTAAGGTCGATTGTTAAACATCTAGGGTTCGACTTGAGTCACGACACGATAGCAGCTCCCCCTATTGGCTTCCGGTGAAAACACGCACTCGTTAAGACTTCGTCGAGTTAACGAATGTGCTGAAAACTGTAAAGTCTATTAAAATCCTTGTTTCCAATCTTCTTAATGAATCTCAACTTTAAACTGCTGTCGATTAGGTCGATTGTAGAATGACTAGTAGGTACGCACGGCGACCAATAAAGCAGTAATAGCCCAAGCTGTACTTTATGACTGGGCCTTAAGGTTGTTTTTTGTTGTTGTGTTTTTTTTTGTAAGTTTGGAAACTAAATCGCGAATGCAGTACACCTACTCCTCTATAATGTCGAAGAGGGAATTCCAATTAGCTGCTAAACGAAGGTGTGATTTGTGACTGTTCGGTTAGAGTTGAGTTCTATTAAGGCTATTAACGAGTAGGTGTCTTCTGCAGGTAACGAGACTGCTCTGATTTGACATGCGAGAAAGTGTGAAAAGGATTGAAGTCATTAGTAGCATTATGATTAGAATGTTAGTATGTAGAAACTGTCAGACAAGACATACTATAGATAATAGTACATTATGATATAAGTGCGGTAAGTTGAAAATTACAGCCGAGGCGATATTGATATTGACGCGAGGGCTACAAGAAAGCAGAGGCTGTAATCATCAAAGCGCACGTATGTCATACGACATTTTATAACATATTTGCGAGGAAATAAATAAAACTCGGATGACATTTTCAAATAAAAACAATACAGCGAGAAGAAAAAGCGCGCGGAATAATTTTTACTTGTTCACAAAATAAGAAATTAGCGATGCGCGCGCATCAACAGCCAGTATTACAAAAACAGCAAAGGCACAAAAACAGCCAATATTACTAATAAAGTAAATTAATATTTTTGTGTTTTGTTACAGATAAATGGTTGTAATTTATGGTCAAAATTGATTAATATTAAAGAATTAAATGTTTATTTATTATATTTTATCTCCCAAGTTAATTTTATTCATAAAATGTTGACCACTTTTCTGACATAAAAACTCTCTGCTAAGATTTAAAAAAGTACCTACCGTTCGTTTTAAACGGAGCATTTTGATAAACCGTGCGTTTTACATTGCATTACCGCACTAGTGCGTAATGAGATACATTATGATACTGAAATTGGTGAAATAAGAGACTCTTTACGAGCAAATGTGTTATAAACAGTTTTTGCACTAATGGAAATGACCTAGATCAAACTAAAGGAGTTCAGTAACTTTTTTAGTTGAGTTGATAACACGTTCTATTTCGGTCAGTCATTGATTGACTGTCAGACAGAATGGTCCATTTTTACGAAATTAATTAAAAACAGGCCGTTTGTTTAGCCCACAAAGACCCAGTTGACTCCTACAGCTAACATACAATAGCAAGTGTAACTATCGGATAAAAAATACCATTTATCTCCTCATAATCTCTAGATTCACTAAAATATTTTTCTATCCAAACAACAATACAGAAAACAATTTATCGCGAATACACGAGAGCTATTAACTAAAGACTACCAGCACGATGTGTCAAACACGGATTAACATTGCACACAATGGTGTAAAAAATTGTCATTCACTCGCAAATAAAAAATCACCCCTCGATCGAATGACCCATTATAAAAACCATTATACAAACGATTTTAGACCCTGTAACACTCGAAAATACGATAAATAATCCAGTGATGTAAGTTCAGCAAAGGATGTTTACGATGTAATTGGATGTATCTAACTGGGATTAAAGGAATTACAATTTGTAAGTAAGTAAAAAACGTTCTGCACCATCGTAGGGGAAAGTAAAGCGGGCTGCAGGTGCAGTAGCGATTGAATTTATGGGATTAACAGCATTGGATCTGCTGGACATGATGATTTGTGGGATAGACTTTGAATATCAGGGTACTAAACAATACTAAAAAAAAACTAGACTTTCAGGTTTATGTAAGAAATTAATATATGTAAGAAGTATCTAAAGTAAAGTAGTATGTGTATAAGTTAGATTTTTTTTCTTTTTCGTGTAGTTAGTGTAGGCAGTCAGTAACCACACGAAATGCCCATGACTCATGAGCCCATGAGAGGCCCATGAGCAGTATAAAAACTCATACACCAGGTTAGGACCTGGTGTCTGAGTTTTTATGCCGATCATGGTCTCTGACTTGGCTTTACATGCTTTCGAGAAATATCTCTCAGGCTTGCTTGTTCCCTGACGATGTTTTCCGTCACCGAGTGATAATTATACAATACGCACATGAATCCGAAAAATCAGATGTGCGTGTCTTTGGTTCAAACTTGAGACCTTTGACTTGGCAGTCCACGGTCACACCACTAGTCTATCCACTGCTTAAGAAATGAGTAAGTATAATAGTTTGAAAGTGGCGCCTATTACAGAAAAAATAAAGAAAATCGCCTGCCTTGGTATGGTCATGTGAGAGATGATGTTGAAGGATGAAGAGGAACACCTAAAGACAAGGCTGATGCGTTTATGACTTCAAGCTGACAGTGAAAGCAGCCAATAAATTGTTTTAAGTACTTCACGGACAAAGCCTGTCATCCATAAAGAAGAAACAAATTACAGCAACCACGCATGTACCTACAATGTTTCTGATCAGGTTTCTTTATGTCGTTTACCTTGATCTTTAAGTCAGTAACGTCTCCTTAAATTACGCCAGTTAAATGCTTCCAAAGGCTCTTGATGTTAGAGAAAACAGATTACTAGGTACTACTAAAATCCTCCTAGAACACCGTTCTGTTTGTCCGTAGTTAACCCGCGATAGTAACATTTCCACGTGAACACCGTTTATTGTATTATTCTTAAAAAGAGATAAGTAGACGCAATATCTATGTTCACCCTAAGCACCCCTGACCTGACATGCCATTGTAAACTAGGGTACAAAAAGGAAAAACTACTGAAAATCAATTTTCAGAGTCCCTCTTCCCACCAAATCGGCACAAGCTTGATTATAATGTATTTTTGGATGGTAAAATTGTTAAGACACGTGTTCGGGACATGATTCACGATACATATACATTAGGTAGTGATACCTTGATACTAAAAAAGAATTGCATAAGCTCGCATATTGGTCAAATTGACCGATAACTAGATTATCGACACAGGTCGTGCCTAGCAACTAGAAATTATCATCAACCAAGATTCGAACCTATCAGAATTAATCCTCGCGATAGATGATTATATTAGTTTTAATTCCATGCCTATATTTTTTATCTCATGAAGAGCATAAATATGAACAAAATTAAATATGATAAGAACATGGGAGACGAAAATTCAAAGTGCAACCTTCTAAAAGAAAAACTTGGACACTTACTTGACCACTGTCGAAGTTGAAGGCCATTCTCGTACAAAATCACAATTGTTTTTCAAAAATAATTATAAACTTCGTGTAAAATGATCACAGATGATGTTTCTTGGGCACTTTCTAAATGTCAAAAATGAAATTTATTTGTCAAAATAGCAGGAAGGCAGTTGTTTGCCGGAAAATGGGAAAGTCTATTGGCCTAACTGCGTGGTCGTTATGGCGACGAAGTTTCCCACGTGTCTAGGTTCACGGAGGCGTAGGTTGCTTTCAAAGGTTCAATGCCTCCCCTGAATAGAACATTCTTGCATGCGCCTTGAGCACATTGTGACGTTTCGACAGCGCGGCTATACGGCGTATTTTTTTTTTTACAAAAATCTGCCTTTTTTTTTGCGTTTCGCGGCGGCTATGGCAATTTTTCTATGCCATGATTTTGTAATAATTTGACAAAGTTATAGTTAATAAGTTATAAGGGTTTGAACCAGGCTGCGCCATTGAAACGCAGAGAACCGCCCGGCCACGGAGATTTTTTAAACTACGCATTGTAGCGACCTGACTTAAATAACAGATTGAATTTGGAAAAAAAAATGTAGAAAAAAATCCGAGGTTTACATTTCAGGATCTCTAAGACTAAAACCCTATGGACGCACCATTGAAACGGTGAAAAACACGTTGATGGTTTTGAGAATCAGCATTCACAAATTATTACAAAATCACGGCATAGAAAAATTGCCATGGCCGCCGCGAAACGCACACAGCAAAATAGGAGCAGTAAACTTAACGAAAACTACGCCATCAAAGCAAATATTTACAGCACTTTTCTTTTATCTATTATTTGAAATAGCAATACAGCTTTTTTGTTCTAGTCAGAGTTTGAATGACAGATTACAATCTATCGTGCATTACCATAATAACACAATTATGCAAAATGATGATTGGTTTTATGGTTTAATTTGTATACGAAGTCACGTAGATTTCTATCTTTAAAAGTTACCGCATAGACTCGAAAAATAATGACCTGTTTTCAGGCTCATGAATATTACTATTTAATTATTTTAAAAGCTTTTATTTAACTTGCAATGTATGTATGTACCTATATGTATGTTTGTTACGGTGGATTCTTGGAAGCTAAATTAGAACCACTTTCCGATGTCTGATTGAGCTGAAATTTTGCACACACCTTTGGTTCTAATGACAATACATTTTTTAGGCACACATAACTTAATCCTGCAGCCAGGATCGTCTCCTCACGAGAGAATTCCTCAACGTTTAATAGCACAGACACGAAACTTTGCGTACGAGTTCATATTTGATGGATAATCACGATTTGTATCATGAAATTATCCTGCAGCCAGGATCGTCTTCTGACGAAGGAACTCCTCAACGGTCAATAGCACAGACACGAAAATTTGTATGCACGTTCATATTTGATGGATAAACATAAATTATATCATGATGTCATCGTGCGGCCAGGATTGTCCTCTAACGAAGGAATTCCTCAAAGGTTAATAGCACAGACACGAAAATTTGTATGCACGTTCATATTTGATAGATGAACATGAATTCTATCATGATCTTATCCTGCAGCCAGGATCTTCTTCTCACGAGAGAACTCACCAACGGTGAATAAATAGCATGGAATGAAAAAAGTGTTGAGATTGTGATAATGATGTGTGGTCAGAAAAGATTACGGCAAAACTAAAAATGTTAAAATAAAATTAAGTTAAAAACCTTTTAAAAAAAAAGCTTTTATTTAAATGCTATACTTAAAAAGAAGAAAATAAAAATTTCTTTTAAAATTTTAACTATGAACTTATAACCTCATTATACACAATTTATATGATCATAAAAGCTTGTCGCGAGGTTTGCGTATGTACTCGTACCCATAAGTATTTAATTAAACTGAAATTTAAAAAAAAGAAAAACTTAGCAGATTAAGTTACTCAATTAAATAGGTACTAGTTTATTTACACAAGTAAACCTCGCGACGTATGTTAAAAAGCTTTTCTTGACACAACTCCGAGACACCAGCAAGCAGCAACAGTTCACCCAATACAAAGATTAGATTACACCAACAGAATATCACACCTAGTCCCTATCTTAGGATATATTCTTCTTAACGTGTCGATGACAATTTAAATTGAGGCAGCCTAAAATTTGACGACGAGTTTGGCGTTCTCAGTAGCGTCCATCAGCTCCTGTGAAGTGCAAGCAACAAGACAGGCAGGGCACGAAAACAAGTCTCCCATCGTTTGTGGGGCAACACCACATTTACACTCCAGGGCAGAGTCATCCATGAATCTCATTCATTTCAAACAATGCTGATAAGAATACAAACTTTTAGATTACCTACGAGTACTAGATTTCTATGTAAAAGTATGTACCAATTGTACTTCGTACTAATTACTTCTACACTACATAATTATAATAACTAGCTCACTTCCGAGGATTCTAGAATCTTCATTATCATCATCCTTCAATAGCAATCGATCCTTTTCACGTTTTCCTACCGACAAAGTCATTGATTGCTGTGAAGCATCATTGGTTTCAGTTTCAGAACTCATTATACCTTATCAAGCTCCCTAAACGACTCACAACAAAACAATCAAAAACAGATGTATAATTGCAACTTCAAAAAAGGGAACACTAAAAAAATATTGCTTTATTTACATCGCGTGTCCCGTTGCGACGTCGCAATAAAGAAAATTAGCGTTTGCCATGACCTTCGTGAAATATGTTGTCAGAGTATTGTATTTGTTATGTATAACTGTTTATTATAGTATTAATACAAAATTGCGAACTGACATTAGATGGAGGACGTCGCCGACCGGTACATGATTCTTTGCATAAATTATCTTACTTTGTGATCGAGTCAATCAATTTCTGGGCGGTAAAATGGAAATGAGTAGACATTTAAATTCAGATAACAGAGGTTTTGAATTTCGGATTTATTGGCAGAGAACCACTATCGAGCTTACAAACAGTTGTAAAATGTTTGTGATAGCTTGAAGATGGATAAGTCGCTAGAGTATTTTTAAATGAAATTAATGGTTGTTGGTCTTATCCAGCTCGTGCCGCCATCTTCTACGAGTTCTGCCGCGACGCTCTTCTGGCTGTGTCAGGGCTCCAGCGGTCCATATTGGCTCTGGATCGACACAATTGGAAATCATGGGGAGAGGCCTTTGCTCAGCAGTGGGATGACGTAGGCTAACAATATCAGTAACAGTAATGGTTGTTTATTATAGTACCTATTACAATTATGCCTTGGCTTTGAAGTATTTCCAAACCCAAGGACGGTTAAGAAAATATATAGAGGCAAAAGTCAAGACAAAAAGCACGTCAATAGAGGGGCGTCCAGAGTCCAGGAACTCAAACTCTAACACAATTCATTTACAATGTAAAGATAATATCTATGAAAAGAAATTGAAAATTAAATCATCTTTACAATGTAAAGATAATATCTATGAAAAGAAATTGAAAATTAAATCAATAAATCCATAAATTAATATCGCTTTCTGTTATCTACAAGTATTTCCGTCTCTATCTAAATTAATTGTAATAAACCTACATATGTATTACATATCTTTATAATCCTCAAAGTAATTTCAACACTCAAAAGAAGACAGATGTCTGTTTTTTGAAAATGGTTATGAAATGATCCTTTACAGCTGCATAATAACGTCACCATCTGCCTCCCAACTTTATATATATATAAGAGGAAAAAAACCCGCTGTGTTTGCCGGCAGGGCTCGGCGGCCTTGCCGGCAAAATGCCGCTGGCTTTATTTGAGGCAATCGCATCAAAGCCGGTGGCCGGGCCGCCGTGTGGATGCACCATAACAAGATGCGTAGCTGATTCAATATTTTACATAAAGCCACTATAATTTCAAGTACTAAATGTATTGACGACACGGTTGACGCAGTGGCTGAGCGATTGACTGCCGCGCTGCGTGTCGCGGGTTCGATCCCCGCACGGAACAAATATTTGTATGGTCTACAGATATTTGTTCCGGGTCTGGCTGTTTATGTACGTGACTTTAAATGTTTGTAAAGGAGCAATTAGTGTGGGGCAAAGTTTAAAAAAAAAAGGATAGTTTTAGAATCACCTAAGTGCCATCACAACGAAATTGCTAGGTCTTTATACCCGTGCTTTTACCAATATTCTGTGCAGTCCTTGCGAAGATGTTCATCATCTGTTGTTGTTGTGTTTGACGGTGGTTCCTAAGGTATGTATGTAGGGGTCTCGATGTGTTTAGACAATGGCCATCCCCCCACAACTTGCTGCACTAAGATATTTTTTTTACTGTGAGCCGCAAATGCAAAAGCAAATAATATATTTTCAGGATTCACTGCAGTGTTCCAGTTTTCCCGGTGCATATGTGATAGAAAATCCGCAATTTCCTGTATCGACCGATCATAATTCCAGCAGGTCAAGTCTACTTTTCTAATTAAGCTCAATAAAATTATACTTACTTCCTTAAGAATGCCTTCTCATCGAATGATCATGATTGATACGATGCACAAAGCGGTTTAATTATACACGTGATTTAGAATTACAATGTGTTGAAATCTACATATTGTGCTGTATAGATTAGATTACCAATTCGTTTGCGTGACATATTTGTATAGTATGATAAGTCTTCGAATAGGCGGATACAATTAATTTAATCAATAATTGTTGACGAAAAATGTGATTCATACAAAAATGCAGGTGTTACATTAATGTTGTTGTTAGTTGTGATATCGACATTCATTCATACATTACACGTTATATCTAAAAGGTATATTAAGTACTAACCATACCTATTACTGATAGCTCATTTACTAGACGTTTTCGTAACAAACTGTTATCTACACGGTGTAAATCACCTCATCACGAAGCCGTCAACCAAGCATTCTGTACATGAAACTAAGTAGCTTTACGCAAATATTATTGCTTGGAAACGACTTTTTTTTGGGGGGTGTAAATTCATCTTTTGTGGTAGAACTCAATGTAACGCACTCAAAACTTTGTGCTGATGGACGGATTGAATAGTACGGGGGTCGTGGAGGTGTTTAAAGTAAAAATATTAAATTAAAAACTTGTATTTAAAAAAATACTTGTCAAAAAGTTGGAACTTTGACCCCTAATATCTCCGTAACTAGAAGGTTCCCAGGTATGGTGTAGAGCAAAAAAATGATCGCAATGACAGAGAGAACCAGTGCCTTTCGGTTTCGTTAAGAGGTGTTTTACACCCTTTATATTTAGCTGCATCCGTTTAGACTGGGAACCAAGATGGAGTCGGTCAGTATCCATTCTAAACGGATAGTTAGACATAGACACAGTTTGGAAAATACCAGGCAGATGATGAGTAATACACAGCTTTTATCTTATCATATTTGCATTTATTACTTAGGAATACCTGCATAAGCTAAATTGACTTTCTGACACCGATAAAAACTGAATAATACCAATAATGACGACCAAATATTAGGACTCGAGGCCAATATGTAAGTGTTAAATTGTTTCAGCCAAACCGATCAAGACAGGTAGCTACTTAGGGGGAAACTATTATATTCAAAAGCCTAAGTGACGAGAGGTCTACCAACAACTGGAGCCTATCATTGATCTGGGTTGACAACATTTTCTTTTAATTTTGTATATGTATAATAAAGATAGGATAGTTATTAGAGGAATAATGGAAAAGTAATGATTACAGTGAAAATTGTATGCCGAATGCATTAAAACTTTGATTCATGATTAATGCTTCCAGAAAAAAATACCTTTATTGTGTTCTGCGGTGATTATAATTTAACTTGCGTAAAAAGATCAAAGTTAGCTTATTATCTAATAACTTCTGAAAGTGAACAAATGGCTATGAAAGGCATGTCGTGTGGAAACAGATACCTCTGGCGCCGAATTATTCTATATGCTTTAGGTATTTGTTCAAACATATTGGTTACTGTAACAAATATAGCAGTTTGTGATTTATGGCATTCGATTCTAAATGTAGAGTCTATAGAATGAAGGTGACTCATTTTTCCGTACCGAGCAAATTTTGTAAGTTTTCCCGTGTCATGGTGTATTAGGAGGAGTGAGCCGACATTCAAGTGGACAAATATCATCATCATCAGCTCATGTTCCCACTGCTGGGACACAGGCCTTTTCTCTATGAGAGGGAGTGGGCTGTAATCTACCACGCGGGCCCAGAGTGGGTTGGTAGATATCACATGTCTTCGAATTTTTAGTTCCAGGACATGCCGGTTTCCTCACGATGTTTTCCTTCCGTTTTGAGGGCAATGGTGATGAAATAAATTACACAAAGTAAAGCACCTGCCTGGGTACGAACCCACGGCTTACTGCTCGTAAGTCGGAGCTGCCACCACTGGGCCACCGCTGTTCTCTGGACAAATATCTTCGGCATAAATCCTAACAAAGCAATCACGAGCCCTTGTGCTTTAAGATTTGTTTTAATCGTCCAAATCATCTGAAGTTCAGCCTAGACACAATGTCAGTTCAAGCTCTTTTCACCCAACTTACTGTCTTCTTTATCATGTGGTACTGAACTAACCACATGATAAAGAAGAATTAAAGTAAGCTTAACCTGGTGTCAGAGTTTTTATGCCACCCATGGCCTGACTTGGATTTACACGCAGTCGGGATATATCTCTCAGGCATACTGGTTTCCTCATGATGGTTTCCTTCGCAAGAGATAATTATACAATACTCCTTAGAATCCGAAAAATCAGAAGTGTGTTGGGTTCGAACCTGATACCTATGATTTGGTAGTCCGAAGGTCACACCACTGGGCTATCACAGGTCCAAATATTATATTTATTTATGCACACACAAAATACTTAAAAGAACAGTACATTAAGATAGTAGAGCACAAAGGTACTGCTTATTTCAAAAGAAATTTCTTCCAGCAGACCTGCGAGAGGAAAGTTGGATTGGAAATGTAGACACAGTGTGTAGAAAGGACGAAATAGGAAAATTTAAATTAGAGCTTAACACTAAAATATACCATAAAGAATAAACATACATACAAATATATACACATATAAAAAAAAGGTAAATATATACCTATAATATATATTAGAATATTACAGTATAGATAGAGGAAAGGTAATGCTCTTTAACTTGCTTTTTGAAGAGAAAAAAAGATTTAGAGTCTCGAATGTTAGGTGGAAGTGAGTTCCACAAACGTACTGCATGAACGGAGAAGGAGTAAGAGTAGAATTCAGTTTTATGGGATGGAAAATTAAGATGGTGCCTAATGTGTGGTGCCTATGTATATATAATATTTCCTCTAATATTTTTTGGGCATTGCAATAGTAGGTACATTTTGGAACACATGGGGAATCTTTGTCATTGCAGCCGAGGCGGAATTCGACCCGAGCCGTGATATAGAGCCAAGACAGAAAACTGCTCAATCTCGACAGTTGCACACAGGAATCTATGACAAAATTGACAATTTCTACTTCTTCTGTTCACATGAAGATGTTTTTATTGCTTCTGAGGAGTGGGTACGAATCTAAAAAATACTAAATTTATTTTCAACTACAAGAACGAACCAAACATACACATAATAAAACTTGAACATTGGCAAGACATCTAGAGATGTTTTTGGGTACAATCCATTTCGCATCGTCAATTACCCGGGAACACCTGTGTCCCGGGATGGCCGGGATCGATAGGCGGAGTCGACTGGGATTGGCGCATCCCTACGCTGGGCGGGGACTGAGACACACGGATGCTGAGGATAAGAACGGAGATGACTTGGTAAATTATTTAAATTTTCTTAGTTTTTAAAGAGAGGTCTTAATCTTATAATATCTACTTATATTTCTAATAATACTAAATAACATTATATGGCACTGGGCAAATAGTGTAGCCCTCCATTAAATATTTTTTGAAATCGGAAGAGTAGTTTCCGATATTACCTCTCATCTCAAACTTACGAACTTAACCTCTTAAAAATATTATTATAAATTAAGTTACGGCAGATACTATGTAGGTGAAAAAGGCCTGTATGTGAAGGTCCAATGCCTCTCAAAATATCCTTCCAAATATACAAATACTTACGTAGAAGCATAATTTTTGGTACTTATAGGTACTTTCAAATTAATTTGTATAAAATTCCTAATTTTATCGTAATTAGACTAATAATTAATAATTTCAACCTTGGAATGTAATCGCCTAATCGGTCATTAAGATAATTGATAGTAACTGTAGGTGAAAAACCTAAATAATTATTGATGATTTTTCGATGTTCTTTTTATTGATCCAATGCATGATCAGCTTTCAGGAACGCTCTATGTTTTTTTTTTTTTTTTCAGGAAATATGTATAAGTTATGGTACCGATAGGTTCTGTAAATGTTATTCTCGACGAACTAATTTATGAGTCTGACTCTGGTCTCGGGTAAAAGCAGATTTTTAAAATTCTTTTCTTATTCAAAGATGTCTAAAATTTATTTAGTTTAAATATTCACATGTTTCTGATCCTGAAATATGTATTTCTTGTTTGTATTTTCATCCAAACGTTATAAGGCGCCGCCCTCTCTGTGAGAGGGTTGGTCCATCCCCTTGCAGAGAGGATAAAAAGCTAAGGGATGCTGACCTCTCAACTAGTGTGACGCTGAGTGAGATACAGTGTTGTGATATGTGTGATATCTAAAATACATTTTCTTCAAAGGAGAAAAGCATAAACTTGAAGTATTTTGACAATTCATAGATTTTTTGTTCACGTCCAAAAATCTGTGCTAAAGGATTATAATCAAGATCTTGTCAAACAAGTGAATATATTACGTGAGTAATTAATATTTTATCTAAAGGGATTATGAGAATGTTTCAGACATTTAGTGATTAGTTTTTTTTCCGAATTTCATAGTAATACCCCGGGATGAATAAGTGAGTTAAGTATTTATCTCATCATCATCATCAGCCTGTATTCGTCCACTGGTAGACATAGGCCTCTCCCATGACACCCCACTGAGCACGATCCTCGGCCACTCTCATCCAGCTCTTGCCAGCCGCCTTGCGAAGATCATCGCTCCACCGAGTCTGAGGATGTCCTACGCTACGTTTAACGATCCGTGGTCTCCACTCAAGAACTCGTCTACCCCAACGGTTATCGGTTCTTCGGGTTATAAGGCCGGCCCATTGCCACTTCGGCGTGCTTATGCGGTGGGCTATGTCGATAACCTTGGTTCTCTGTCGGATCACCTCGTTACGAACTCGATCTTTCAGATCTTTCCATAGCACGTTGAGCGACTTTAAATTTGTGGACCAACCCTACCGTATGTAATTATGTAAAAATCTACTTTCTAACATTTCTGCACATACGAACAATATTAAGAAACGTTTAAAAGATTATTTTGTATCCATGCAAACATAATATTGATTAAATTGAATACCGCACCTCAGCAGAAGAGTATCCGTCGGGTTGGCTCCAAATCCCCAATGAAAATTCCAGATCTTCCATTCTATATTAAAACTATATTGAGGTAAAGTTTGTATGTTTGGATTTTTGAACGTTGGAGGTAATCAAACAAATAATCCGATTTCTAAAAATCTATCACCGGTGGAAAGCAACACTATCGCCAAGTGCCATAAAATGTGTTTTTCGCGCGGCCGAAGTCGCGGGTAGGAGTTACTAACAGATAATTCGGTACCACAATATTACCAAAAGTCAGACGACTTGAATTGATTGATCTCATTGTACTAATGCCTATGTCCAGTATGTCCTCCCAGTTATTGGGTCGAGACCAAGAAAGTTGTGTGTAAAGGCCGAATTTCATCACCATATACTGAAGGTGTTTTAATTTGTAAAAATGCAAAGCTGAGACAAGTATGTACTAAAAACTACAATCCTTCACGATTTGTAATTATTTTCCAACGCAAAGTTATCTACCTCGGTATGGTTACCTAGATATTATAGTGATATATTATAGCAGCAATAACAATGATGAAAAAATATAAAATGAATTGAAAAAACATAAGCCATCATCATCTTCATGGCCTTGCCCCTTGTTACTTGGGGTCGGCGCAACACGATTTTTGAAGTGAAACTTCTTATGCGACTTCCAACAAGTTTGCGTTAAACGTTTAACGCTACCATGGAGGGGGAATAGAAAGAGACAGATCGAGAGTGAATGCGTGGCACTCGAACGCATGCGTGTAGTATTACGAAGTTTTTTTCTTCCATTCTCCTCTGTCAACCGTCACGCTATCATTTAGTCCTTTTTCTTTCATATCATTCCCAGGAATAACATGCTATCGAAAAGCATAATGTTGATTTATGTAGAAACTAGCTAACCCGCGCAACTCCGTCTGCGTCACGTTTTCCCTTGCAACATTTTTCATTGATGCTCCGCTTCTTTTGGTCTTAGCGTAATGATATATAGCTTATAGCCTTCCTCGACAAATGGGCTATCTAACATTGAAAGATTTTTTCAAATCAGATTAGAAGTTCCTGAAATTAGCGCGTTCAAGCAAACAAACAAACTCTTCAGCTTTATAAAATTAGTATAGATATGAAAATATGTCCACTATTGGCTTAGGTCCTACCTAAGGCCTCATTCATGCACAGAAGTATTGGAATTCTGTGTTTTGTTATGTATTATATTCGTCGGCTCGTTTTACAGAAATAAGATTTCGAATCGGATGAGTAGCTTCGGACCTTCGGAGATTAGCTACTACATCCAAACTTATAAACTTTATCTTTTCAAATATTTTCTAGTCTAGATAGAACTGACTGAACTAACACCTTTAAGAAAAATTCAATCGCATGTATCTTTTACTGCAAGCTTACTGCTATAAAAATGATTATTTCAGAGAGAAAATTAAACAGAGCCAAGTAGGTAAATAGAACATGCATGGTGTTTCGCAAACATGCAAGCTTCGAATAACCCTTCGAGACGCGTATGTTTTGATTCCCGATCAAATCGAATTGACTGGCCGCAAGGGTAGAGTGCTTGAGATAAATATTACAACACGCGTTCACACCTAGCACTAAGCGGGGCCTTTAGGGGATAATAAATCCGTATTTATTCTTTTTATATCGCCCCCAACCCTTTGGTAATCGAATCATGCCCGCTAACCGTATCGAATCGATTCGTTTGATGGCGTTCTCGGGTCGTACTCTATTCGTTACTAAAGTTTTGGCTTTTGTCTTTCTTCCCTTGTTAATTATTTTTCAATTATCGTTAACTACATCTAAGCTTATTTCATAGTTATAAAGTACTATTTGCCATCATTTTATTTTAATGCAATCCAAACTGCAAAATAATATGCCTGGATAAAAAGATGGTCATGAAACGGTTAACTTATTATAACTATTATAAGTGTCTGAATGCTATATCGATCGGTATTTCAGGGACTTAAACCACATTCTTTTTATTTTTAGTAAAACGTTTCCACCTAGATCTGAAAGCCCAAATTTATGATACCATTTATCACCACCGCTGTAATATTTATTCTTATAACATTATATTTGAGCAAACTGCAAAAAAATCTTAATTCTTCTCTTTACCACGTTTAGAGTGACCATGAAGAGCTGGCTGGAGGCTAGTGGCATGGAGGATGGCTCATTCTCGTGCATGTTGGCGGAACCGCGAGAAGCACTGCTGCCCATCACTGACAGAGAAAACTTGGCTCCAAGGAAGAGGTAATTCATTGTGAAGTGTGAACATGTCTGTTTCAGCCCAGAATTTGTCGTCGTGGTATGGAATGAGGTGGCAATAAGCATGTGTGGCAGGAGAATGAAGAACATGTCGCGAACAAGGGTTTAAGTATGAATGTTAATATACAAGGTGTTGTTTTGCATCCTCGTCAAATTCAAGGAGGTAACTATGCTAATGATACTCGACCCAAATCTATAATAAAATGGATACGTAATTTTTATTTTTTTTCTTATTTTCTGAAATCGGTAAGTATATGAACCACCCGTGTTTTAAACGCGGCCCGTCTGCTACTCGACCCATAACCGTGCCTTCACATATACAAACAATCTCAACGTTACAACGTTTATTTGACTATTTATTATTCCCTAAACCACGTTAAGGGTGTTATTCTGATATACTGACAAACATAAACAACCAAAAAAAAGCAGCTTTTATTAATAATTAACTAGGTACCGTAATTTAAATTGATTATTTTTGTCTTTGGAGACAACCTCTTGAATTTTAACGAGGATGCAAAACAACACCTTGTATACAGTATGTTAGTTTAAACGAGGGACATATTCAAACCCAAAATAGTACATGCTAACATGATACTAATAAAAATATAAACAAAAAAAAAAAACACTGATAAATAACAGACAGAACCATACCAAAATTTTCGCAAATGTCACGCAACGTGTATATACCTTGCGCTAGCGACTTAATATTATCGCAGAACGGGTGTGAGCGGGTCAATGACTCTTAGGTATAATCCATTTTCCCTTCATACTTTAAACTTACCTGGCTTAGGACAGTCCAAAATATCTAGGCACTAAACAAAACATAAAAATTCTTCTATATACGTTACAGGTTTTACATATTTGGGACGAGAATCGAATACTGAATACCCTCCCTCAATATGTCCCTCGTTTAACCTAACATACTGTATACATAGCCCACCTTACCAAAGCTATTTCCTGGATGGTGCCCTAATAAGGTAGAGGAAGACCAACACGATGGATTGTAAAATATCTGGTTTATGACTGAAGTCGTGGTGGCTATTGTGTATCAATCAATACTATAGGTATTACGCATTTATAGAATAAGAAGACAATATGTTGCGTAGACAACAGAGGAGCTCGTGGCTAAATAATAACAGCCGCCCGGGTCGATCTTTAAGTTTAAGCCGTGCTTGCCGAGGTTGGTCCGTGGATGGGTGACCATAATTACATACCGAGTTTCCTCCGTGCCTCGGAAAGCACGTTAAGCCGTTGGTCCCGGCTGTCATTTGTAGATCGTTGACAGTCGTTACGAGTAGTCAGAAGCCAAAAAGTCTGACTACCAGTCTTACCAAGGGGTATCGTATTACCCAGTTACTGGGTTGTGGAGGTCAGATAGGCAGTCGCTTCATGTAAAATACTGGTACTCAGCTGCATCCGGTTAGACTGGAAGCCCACCCCAAGATAGTTTGGGAAAAGGCTAGGCAGATGATGATGTTGCGTAGACAACAAATAAATTGGGATAATTATAATTATGGGAGGCAGTACGATGATGTCATGCTTCATAATTTTACCTACCCATTTGGATATTACAGTTATTGTGCCCTACGCTTGAATCATAAGATTACCATAAATGGTTGCAATGCTCTTTATAGTAGAATATAAACCTTGAAACCTTGTTCATTAATAAAATACTGCCCTTGAAGTAAACCTGTTTGAAAAACTGAAATGGTTAGTTGTTCGTTTATTTTTATAATTTACTTGTCTGCAATTCTTTTGGTACCGGCCGTTATTACCATTACCAATGGTTTAGCAATGCGTGCAGCCCGCAACCAAAATAATTTTAAAGTAAGTAGCATGGATAATGCACCCATCCATCAAATCTAACAACCAAGGTTATTCCAATATTTATTTTATAAAATGTAAGCTCTCTATTATTCTAGACTAGACTCATAATTTAAGTTTCACCAGTAGGTACCTACCTACCTATTTAAAGTCAGAGAAAATTAACAATACTCAACATTAGTGAAGAATAAGTAAGCATTTTGTTTAAGGACTTCTTGTGTGAAGAATCGTCGGGAATTTCGATGTTTTTTTTAATGAAGTGGATAGAGTAAAAAAAATACATAGAAAAAGAAAGTCCGCAAGTGATAACGGTGACTCAAAAAATATCTAGAAATCGGTTGATGTAGTATGAAGAAGAAAGGAAAGGTTTTCTTTCTCTTTAGGGGTTTGAGGTAGACACTTTACAGAGTCATATTTTTTCTTTCTTGAAACCTGACCACCGTAACTTGTTCTAGGGACAGAACATTGGAACCTTGCGCTATTTCCGAAGAGGCTTACCTATCCAGTGGTGCCGGCTCCCCCTGTGCCGGTCTCTCCCGCGAAGAGAGGCGCAGACGCCGTCGGGCAACCCTCAAGTACAGGACAGCACACGCCACCCGCGAGAGGATTCGAGTTGAAGCATTCAACGCAGCCTTCGGATCCCTTCGAAAACTTCTACCAACATTACCACCGGACAAAAAGTTGTCCAAAATCGAAATCCTCCGGCTGGCTATCTGCTATATCGCTTATCTCAATCACGTGTTGGATGCGTAAGTCGTACAAGTGATAGGCATAATTACTTAATTTTATAGTGATATCGTTATTTTATCGCCAATGAATAATCAAAGAGGAGATAATCAAAATTCGAATGCATGTCACATCCAAAAACACGCATTGGGTCCGCGTGGTGGATCCCACAGAGGGGTTGTTTGAGTTGCAGTAGGAAAGTTACAAGCAGATTAAGTAAGCCTCTTCTCATTTAGAGGAGCATCGTTTTCTCAGTGTGTGTTGGCGAGTTCAGACATATAGTTATTGCAGCATTAAGGGTGTAAAAGTACCCTTAGCGAAACCGAAAGACACTTTTGTTCTCTCTGTCATTGCGATATTTGTTTGTTCTATACCATACCTGGAGACTTTTTAGTTCGGGAGAAATTGGTCAAAGTTCCACCTTTTTTCTTCTTATTTTTTAAAAACCTAATTTTGTTTGTTTAAAACTTTGCTTTAAATACTTTTTGCTGATGTGATTGTTGCATTGAATAGCACCATGAGGACGTGGCTCCGTACTATTCAATTCATACATCAGCACAATGTGCTGAGTGCGTTATTGACTCCTACCGTAAAACGCGTTTTTTTTTTATTAATATAGAGTTGCTTACTTTGATATACAGAATGCCTGATTGACGGATTCGTAAAAGGTCCGTTAACACCCTGTATATGCCCATAACTTTGGTTTCCTTTAGTATATTGTTTTAGGTAAGTGCAGTGATTGTTTAGTTTACATGAAAGGTTGACTGGTAGAGAATGCCTTGTGGCATTAAGTCCGCCTATGTACCACCAATGTACGTGAAGTTTAAATAAATAAATAATTATTACCTATACTGAAGTAGGTATACATATCAGCATAAATACCACAAACTTTTACCACAATATTATAAATAATTTATTTTTGTATTTTTTGCACGAAAGATTTTTTTTAAGGATAGGCAGATATTTTATGACGTTTCATGATACCTACTAAGTAATAAATAAATTATTGAAATGGGAAATACTCGTATATAAAAAGGGCTCTATAAGGAAATTACCAAAAAATAGCAATTTGAACACAGTATGTTTAAATTGAAATTTTTTGGTAAATTAAACAAGTATCGCCTTTGGATTCCAATTATTTGTGAGGAATTTATGCTCGTTACTCGTGTCGTGAATGTACATAAAAGGTTATACAATTATGATTTAGGAAAAAGATCGTTAAACCTCATCTAGTCATCGTTTTCCTCATTATTTCAAATAATAGGACCTACCAACTGTTATTCACTTTTTTGTAAATATAGAAAATAAAAAAACAAGATAACATTGATACTATTTATTTACAACTTAATGTCTAGACCTAAGTTAAAGAATATAAAATAACCATATGTCATATCAATAACGGTAATACACAATCCATAAGTTAAATCAGAGGTATTTAATTTTCCCCTTTTTGCTACTTCCTTAATATTTACAATGATATTTCAAGATCTAGTACTTAATTTAACACATTATTTTCTTTTTAAACTGTCCAAGTAGCTCAGTAGTACTGGGAAGAATACCATTCCATGTAATACACCTAGGATGACCAAAGAAAAGAACATCCTAAAGAAGAATACTTCTATTATTTCAGTGTATGAAAAGGCTAGAACTATGATAGGAATGTTGGTGAACGTAATACCCGTAATAATCGTCGCTCCCACTTTTTGAATGGCATCTTGTACTTTATTTGTTCCCTCACCTGTGGCATAAGCGTAAGCAATATGACTGCAGAATTCCACAGATATACCGATGGACACAATCAAATTAACACAGGAGACAGCGTTTAGAGGGATATTCCAAGTGTACATCACACCCATCATGTTCACTACTACCAAGATTACATTAAACATGACGGCAAACGTAGTCAAGACATTAAACCCGGAAGCCAACAGATTGAACACCATAGCGCCAATAAGACAGTACCCTATTGATGCAAACGTATCCGGCCACATAGTCAAATATTGCTCATAATATACAAAGAACAAAGAATAAGGAATTACTTCCACTTCCACTTTTGTGTGCTTTCGTATTGCTTCGGTAATGTTTGCACTGATCCTATAACCATAATCAACCGCATTAATATAGTCTTTCGAAGTACTTAACGGTGTAAGATAAGCCATGAAATTAGTATCATGAATGGTTGCACGACCCTCTGAATCGAGGATATAATTAACAGCACTTGAATAACTGGCTAAACCAGCTTTGTTGCAAATTTCAGTCGGTGGATCCTGCAAGAAGAACGGTATATACCTCTCGAAGGCTTCTCTGTGCGGTCTTAACAAGCCATTAGCGTAGTCTGACCGCGCGATTTCGCAAAAGTTACAGTCAGGTGAAATATTTGTACTTTCACAAAATCCACCGTCTGTGGTGTTGTATTTACAACAAGCACCATATAAACTAGTCCAATCTATGAAATCATCCAACCAAGAGTTTGAACTCTTAGATATAGAAGTAATTTCGCTATATTGCGATGCTAAAAAGATTTGAGTTATTAGAGAGTCGCTTTGACATAACTGTCCTCCACAAATAACGTTCTGATGGATGGGATTAGTAAAATCTAAACCTCCTTTAAGAATAAAATATATAGGTGGTCCCATGCGTATATAATTAGCGACAGCTTGCAAATACTCATACACATAAGAAGTAGTCGGTAATGCTAATTCTTGATCTAATCCTATTTCTAACTGAGGGATTAACATGATACTTGTAGAAACCATGCCCATAAATAGAATAACTACTACAATCTTTACACGCCAATCAAGAATAAATTTAGAATACGGTTCCATCAATCTTTGAGTAACACTTTTGTAAGGGGTTTCTGAATGTAAAGGATTTTCGTCATCTAATATTTTTTTCTGAATGCAACAGAATAAGTCAAATCTTTTCTGAGAGGATCGTTTGTAGTCAATGGATAAAAATGCAACAACTGTAGTTACTTGAAAAACGAAAAGGAATCCTAAAGAAACCGATGCAAATAATGCAAAGGTTACTACAGCAGGGAAGTTAGTAATGGTACCGATTGCGAAACAGGTTATTTGCGTCACCGACGACACAAACATTGAAGGACCGACCTGACCCATCATTTTTTCAAAAACATATCTTCTCTTTTTCTCAAAACTAAAGTCCTCTTTATAATCATCAAACGATTTTAGATTATTTTGAATATCATACAGCGTGTTGACCATAAGGAAAACGTTATCAATACCGATTGATAGAACAAAAAATGGTATGACATTGATGGCGAGAAGCGTTAATGTAACATTGGCATACCCTAGTGCACCCATTGCACATAAAATAGCCACGACAACAACTAAAATACTGCCAATAGCAACCATTATTTTACTGTCAACAAACCAGGTCTTTAATGATCTTATGTTTCCCAAAGCTAATGTTACATAAATAAACATAAGAACGTAACTTATAGCAATAGGTACAGCTTCTGCTTCAGAAACTCGTTGAATCTCGTCTTCAATTGATCTTTCCGTAGCAAAAGCGACATTAACATAATTTGGTTTTTTGTTATCTCGGTAATCATGCAAAAGATCTATAAATTTTGCTTCCCATTCCAATACTGGTTCAAGTTCCTCTTGCAAGAGGAAATTTGCAAGTGGAAAATTAATCAGAAGGGTGTTAGCACCCAAAATATTGCCTCTCTCGAATCCTCCGAATACTAGGTCGGGCTCAGCACCACCACCCCATGTCGACAAACAACCGAAGCCATAGTGATTGTTAATACAGCTTTGAAGGCTATCAAGGTAAGTGGAAGCATTTATATTGCGCCTATCAGGCAAAAAAGAGGCTGCAGACATTGTCACACACTGTCCAACGTCTTTCTCTCCACCGCGGGCTCGAAGTGGAGCATAGCAGACATCTTGTAAGATGACACCCCCATCATCTTCACCTATTGCAAAAATAGCGTCTTCAAGTAAAACTAATTCTTGTATTGCTTCTAATCTGAATGCTGGACCGAAAGTTTGGCCTGCCTCGTTTTCAAAAGAATCTAAATTAAATGTTAAGAAAACCTGCGCAGTACGATAAAAAGGTCCAAACCTCTCATTGAAAAAATTTAACTCTTGACGACTTCGAGAATCAGGCGCAGACCAAAGTTCTATAGGATTCGTCGTCAGATTGATTTTCACTAAACCAAACCACATAACGAAAGTGACCCAAGATGTCATCATAATAATTAGGACAGGGTGACTTGCAGATAAACCTCCAATATTAGCAAATAATATTTGAAATACCTTTGTCATCTTATTTGCACCTGATCCACTTTGTTTTGTTCCAGAATTTCTGCTTTCTTTTCTACGTTCTAGGAATGCTAACAGTATAAATACGAGAACACTGAATACAAAGAAGCCTATTGCACTATAAAATCCAGAACAATTAAGTGATGCAACAGTACAGACATCAGGGACGACAGGTTCAGCTGCGGGGCAAGTTTGTACACAGTCCACACAGCTACAGGGCAAGTCATCGTCGAAGGTCGCACTACAGGGTAGAGCCTCCTTGCTCATAGAATCTTCTGTAGTAGGCCACATGAGAAAATTTACTTGAACCGGTGCTAAGGGATTGTTTGCAGTGTCGCCAGTGAATCCAAACCAAGCTTGTGCATCACAAACTACTGCATTACCACACATTACATTTATAGCTGGCAAGCCAGTTTGTGGTACGATTACGCCTGCGCAGGAGGCGTGTGCTCCCAACATAAAATCTTCATGCATTCTGAAGTCTATTTCATTGACGTATTCAACACCATTCGTAGTCTCTGTCCGCACTTCCAGGAATCGATCCTGGTCTGTAGCACAGTTCATTTCGCAGATTTGTCTCGCGAAGTTTCTGTAGCACGTTGGGCAACGACCAAGAATACTCTCAGCTAGAATCAAACTTTCAGCCGTCCTGACTATTTGATCTGCATTGCAACAAGTGAATATCTGGTCATCTGGTAATCTGTTCCCTACATCGTCGACGACGAAAGTTGGGCATATTCTGCTGAAGATATTTACGACTTCTCTTGCTCGGTCTTCGGATAATCCTTGGATTAATGGTGGTGCTTCCATGTCTACAGGACATGGTTTAACTAATCCATTACTTTCGAAACATTCACCACGAACGAGACATTTCGCATTAGCACTACACCATAGAGTCAGAAAACATAAAAATGCAATTTGAATCTTCATTTTGCCAGAGCCACTTATTTATTACTCACTTAGTTAAAAAAAAAAAAACATTTCAATGATATGACTGTCATCGCCAGCTAGTACGGCGATATAAATGGAAAAAATGCGGCCGCTTGAATTAATCTAACCACTAAGTAATCGATAGCTTATCAAAAATTAACGCAGGTGTGAGATAGAGTGTCATTGATTACAACAATGTATAAGTTTGCGAAGCTTTATCTTGAAGACGGCAGTAAAATTAAACGCGTAGGTATACAGGTGTGGAAGGTTTAGCCCTCACTCTCCCTGTGTCTCCCGGGTCACGTCATCAGCGTCTGCCGACTTACACCGTTTCCCGATGTCCCCATGCATTGGTCATGGTTGGTTTTTATGACCAGTGCAGATTCTTTATTATTAAATTCGGTTTGAGGTTAAATTCAGGTGAATGGACCAGATCACAATCATTCATCTTAGGCCAAGCAAGAAGATGCATTTCTTACACTTGTGTACCTTTTTTTTTACGGATGGGAAATAATCAAATGACCCCTCCCGATCTGGGCGGAACGGAAGGGACTGTCAGACTTGTACTGACTAAAACCTATCCTTCTTAGCCCTTTGTGTTCCAGGGCCACAGTATCTCTTTCGAACAGTCCCGCAGCCCTGGCGGGCCCTCTCGGTCCCCTTCCGATTTGCTGACATCTCCTTGAGGTGGAACACGAACGCGCCGTTGACACAGCCTGTCTTATTCATAAGACGGACGGACGGTGAGCTAGCCCATTACTCACCGTCCTTATGTTTGCGTCTACGGTGGCCGGCGGCGTACGGGGCATCTTTATTTGCACCTGATCCACTTTGTTTTGTCCAGAACTTCTGCTTTCTTTTCTACGTTCTAGGTATGATAACAGTATAAATGGCCTGTTACTCAGTTCATTTCGCAGATTTGTCTCGCGAAGTTTCTGTAGCACTTTGGGCAACGACAGAGGACACTGGGCTAGAATTAAATTTTCACTCTCCCCTGACTATTTGGTCTGGGTCGCAATAAGTGAATATCTGGTAATCTGTTTCCTTTATCATCGACGATAAAAGTTCCTGCTGAAGATATCTACGACTTATTTAGCTCGGTCTTCGGATAAACCTTGGATTAATGGTAGCGCTTCCCTGTCTACAAAACATGGTTTAGCTAATCCATTATTTTCGTAACATTCACGACGTGCGAGACGTTTCGCATTAACACTACACTACACCATAGAGTCAGAAAACATCAAAATGCAATTAGAATCTTCATTTTGGCAGATTCACTAAATTTTTCGGCAGTGATTGTCAGATTGTCATCGCCAGGTACCTACGCCGGCAATATGAATGGAATCATTGCGGTTGCTTAAATTAAAATAACCGCTTATTGAGCTAAAACTCTAGCAAACAAGATCGCAGGTGTGAGATAAAGTGTCATTGATTACAACACTGCAGAAGTTTTCGCAGTTTAATCTTGAAGATGGCAGTAAAATTAAACGAGTAGGTACACAGGTGTGGACGGTTTAGCCCTCACTCCCCCTGTGTCTCGGGGGAACGTCGACGTCCCCCGACTCACACCGCATCTGCTTTCCAACACGTTTCCCGATGTCCCCATGCATTCGTAATAAGCCAATAATATGCGGAAACAGAGTCAGACGGCTTCATATAATCTTGCATGCATTTTTAAAATATGGCACAAATTATTTATGTTTTGGCTGGTTTCAGTAAATTTTCTTGTCGCCGTTCTTTTTTAATGGCTAACTAAGATTTAGGAGCAAATTGAAACGCATGTTGTTCATGAACACAATAACTTAGTGTCAGAAGTGATAATGGCTTAAAATAGTTTGGAGCTACTTTATGAGCACTGTTATTCCACTTTATTTTATACACAAGAACATAGGTAGTTGTAGATGACTTATGAGATGTGCTCCATACTCTTCCATCTGCTTTGTTTCAATTACCTATAAAACAGTAAAATCGAATTTAAATCCGAAGTAGTCAGAATATAATAGAATGGTAAAGGAATTTCCCGCCGAGGCGAGCACGTGTTTAATGAGCTTTCTATTGTGTTAAGGGTGGCAGATCCTTACCGAGAAGTCCAGACCAAATTGGGAAGAAAAATTGCAATTGAGTTAGATTTTTAGTTAGGGTTGCCATCCGTCCGGGTTTCCCCGGATTTGTCCTAGTTTAGAGGGCGTCCGGGCGTCCGGGGAGCGTCTGGGCGGGGTTTCATTTGTAGTCCGGGTTTAAAAAGACAAACAAACTCGTCAGTAATTAAAATAAATTCAATTTCCAAGAATATAGCTGCATTGATTTTTACAAATTCCTTTTATTTATGACATTTTCAACTGTTTTTTATTACACTGACTATGTTTAAAAAAACCTATTGAAACGTCCGGGTTCTAGGCTCTAAGATCCGGGGTTTTTACGCGTCTTGTCCTGGTTGCCAAATTTTAGAGATGGCAACCCTATTTTTAGTAGTCATGGTGTCGAGATAAATCAGACCAAATTAGGCCCTGAAAATCCAGGCCGTAGGCGTCAAATGGCATTAAAATATTATGAGTAGAAGCGAATAATAAAAGGATACCATCTGAGAGGCCAATGGTTTTTGTCTAAGTAAAGCAATTTCCGTCTTCCAAATTTAGATTTGCACTAAGGAAATTGCATGGTGGTTGGATACGTTTCTGATAAAACTTCCCCCGACCTCCTGCTAAACACGTGGAAAAACACGTGAATAAAATTACAAACCCGGACTGTCCCACTCCTGGGTTTAGGACTCCCCCCATTCCTTCCACTTTTCACGGTGTTGTGTCTCTTCTTGCTAATTAAGGAAACAAGGATAGTTATAGATTTTAAAAAAAACCCGAGCTTTTAGGGTGCAGCTCCCCCTCCCCCTGGCGATGCCAATGGTGATAAGGGACAATATTTCAAATTTCGAATCGACTAGACCTGTTTAAGTAGTTTATATCTCTTCATCAACTAGAAAAGAGGTGATGATCTTCAAACGGTGAACAGATTTTCTCAAAACATAGCCAAGAACACTCTCGATTAAAACACCTTTCAAACGAAACCAATTTTATCAAAGTCGGTTCATCCGTTTAGGAGCTATGATGCCACAGACAGGCACACAGATACACACGTCAAACTCATAATACCAGTTTATTCATCATTACAAAAGAAATACTTATTTAATTATAAAATAGCTGTTGCACGTGACTTTGTTCGCTTTCTATTTAACCTAACTTCAATCCATTACCCTCTAGAAACCATACCTCTTTTGGATACATCAAGGGTACATTCAGGGTATCATTATAAATGTTGGATGATGACTCTCTTGTTTGATTCCAAACAAAGTTAGCAAGTCTTAATATGAGTCATATGCAGAAGGATTATAAATACTGTATTGCATAGGAATATAAAAATTCTATCTTTATCTTTTTTCTGGTATCCCGAGAATAAGTAATTTCGCTAATCTTGTAACAATAAGAAGTAAGTACTTAGGTGGTGACAAGTCGCGTGCTGATTAGATTGATGATCTAATTGTTGTCTGGGGAAATCAACGGCGAGGCGGGCCCGACGCGCAACGTACTGCTAATGTTGATGTAATTGATACCGATCACGGGGGTGACTATAGCCGATAGTACACAGCAATAAGTTCCCACACTCAAATGTGTTTTAGTTAATTATTTCGAAGGTTCCTTACTTTTAAATCATGATTCTTTAAAATAAACCCTTCCTTTGCGTGTTTAATAAAAACTAATTACGTCTATTTTAATTTTATTTGAATTTGTTTCATTTTAACCAAATGTTTGCAGTTTCTAGTTCTCCTGCCTGACGCACCGAAATCCGCATAACCAACCTCTTCGGAAACAAAAGGCGGGAAATTTTATCTATAATTTTAAAACACTGCCATCTAGTTTCGTCATGAGATACTACTACCAAAAAAAGAGCGGTGGTTTACGATTAGATTGTCATCTATTGCCGAATAGCAGAGCTTAACACATTCTTTTATCATGTAAGTTTGCTATTCCACGCTAGATGGCGCTGACTACACTTCAGAATGAACTAGTTGGTTGTTTATCCTAATTATTTTGGTACTGAAGTTGAAAGTATTAAAATAAGGTAAAATAATTAGATAAATAAGCAGTAACACTCTGCTTATAAATCGTTAAATAAGAGCGGTAATATATTTTACGTGGGCATGCTAGACATAAACTTATGTGCACCTAACTAAGTAAACACCTACTAAGTATTTTATAACTGTAGACATCTAGTTAGTTAACATAGACCATTATCTAGATGTAAGTATATCTAATATAATCGATATTACTATACCGCTGGGCGCTGGTCTGTGAGTATTTCAATTCCTCATGCGCTACTGCCAAACTGCAATACTGCATTTTCGATTATGTATGTAACCCTCGGTCCATTTCAGGTCCGAAAATCTAGGTATGTATTCAAATGAGTTAGTGTTAGTATAAAAGAGATTGAATTATATGTACGAAAGGCTTCAAATGCAAACGTTATCAGCATGGTATAGAACCGTACAGTTGAAAGCAGTAAAATCAAGTTCGTGTAAGTTTTATAACTTCGATAATACTTAATTCTAATTTATTCATCTTCCTAGTTTCCTCTCTTATTATAATATTCCCTATTATAGTATTATTTATGTGTGAAGTCGAATGTCTAGCCATGAACTCGAGCCTTGGGAGAAGAGACTTGGGATAAACAAATCCTTTGCCAAATTTTAATGTTATTACCACATGTACGAGTATCTACTTTCGTCACGTGGAGTAATTATATTATGAGTTCTATTATAATACATATAATTCCAATTCCGACTCCTTGTTGAATTGTATAAAAAATGGAACTGAAAAATTTAAATAGGTGACATAACTCACGTTGCTCTGAATTTACAAGTTACAGATTTTCCCTAAATTCATCTACAATTATATTTATTGTGATCGTTATTCCGTGGGAGTTTACTGCTTTCAGCAAGTGTTTGTTTATTAAATTATCACCTACATCTTCTCACCATACGATTTATTACGGATATGGGAACATTTGCTGTCGGATTCCGGAGCAAAGTAATTTTAAAACGCCTCGTCTCACCGACGCCGACGCCTGTGACGTAGACCGCCAATGTCATGAGTATTTTGGCAATACGCAATAACAACAATGAATCTCTGATACTTTTGATTAGAAAATATCAAAGTTATACCTATGTAGAGAACCTACAACATACAGAAAGAATTTATCCAATCGTCCGAAGCATGGAAAATTCCACGACGCGCGTTTTGTATCGTGGCGCAAGTGCGATTACCTACTTTTACTTTTTTACTTCTGTTTCAAGATATTGAGTCTTAAAATAAAATAAAATCATACTCCAAATGATTTGTTTTTGCTATCTCTCTTTATATCGTTTATTTATCTGCTAAAAGTGAGAATTAATTTGAGGCCAAACCAATGGCCATTAAGGACGTTCCGTTTATAAACATTAATCTGATAATATTTATACAAATATTTCTTGAACGTTCGATCATGTGCACTGAAAGTGGTACTGTACAGAGAACTTTCAGCCTTCTGTAATATTTTCAGCCCATCGCACTGTACCTGTAGAAATCAGCCTTTTAAAGAATAAACTTTACACATTCAGAACAATCTAAAATAAAAAATAAATGACAGTCATGATTATCTTATTCCTGAAGTTAGTCATCCAGTGTTATTAGAAATATACTTACTTACTTAATAATAATTGGAAATTAATTACATACAAGTCTAATTAGTACGATGTGCAATTAATGCACTTTGTTACCAAAAAGAACAGCAAGACATCTTTATAAGTAGGTACCTATTACTTAATAAGTATTTAAAAAAAACAGTTTCATTGTATATTACAGATAACATTAATTGCAACAAAAAAAGATTTTTCGAACAAAACAGAATATTTAGTAATCAACCCCTGATAAGTTAAAATAAGCTAAATAACATTTATAACCTACTTTTGATCACTTAACCCTGCTAATTCCTTCAACACTTCGCGAACAAAAAAAATATTGGCAAGCGAAGAAAAAAGGAAGAAAATAACGTAGATCAACGCTTTTTCTTGCTCCCATTAACGGTTATGTGACTCAATTATTGTTTATTTATTTCAATGTTATCAGTTGTATCAGTCGTTAACCTCTCGAGCACGTGGACGTAGTAACTATAGTATTTTGTTGGATTTGAAGCTGTAGCTCTGCATCAAGAAAACAAATTTTGCCTCATTCAAGCTCTAGAGAAAGACAGGTAACAAAAATCGCTTGGCCGACGACCGAGAAGTATACATAGCAGTGAGCTATTCGTAAAATAGAACGATACGTTGTCCGAAGTGAAAGAGACAGACTTATAAGCGTACCGGTTTGCTAGAGCAGTCCAGACTGGTTAGGTCAGAGCGCCTGCGTCGATTCCGTGCGATAGAGATGCACATATACCCAGTGAGTCGTGTAAGAGCAGTACGTTCGAAGGTTACATGTTTTATCGTGGAAATTTCCACTGCAGACAATTGAAACTTGAACGTATGGGAGGGCTAGTGATGGAATTTTTATTACATTATCGATATGATTTATAAATATTTTCGTTGAAATAACGATTGGTAGTTCAAAATTTATTAATGTTTTATATAAAATATATTTGTTCCAAAAATCACAATACTTGATGAGCTCATAACATAAACATTCTCTATACGCCAGTAGTTTCATAAGAACAAATAAGGCAATGTGTCATGATTCTACTAGCCGATTCAATGCGTTGGTCAATAGTTAGAAATCATTTCTACTTCAGACCAAAATCAAATAAGTACATGCATGCTTAAAATAAACATTTGACAAATCACCAAAGTATTTAAAATACGTAGCTTAACTCATATTGGCATGGACATCGAACGGGTTGACAGCTATATTATTATATAAAACAATTCTACGATAGTTGGCTTGCGACCAACAACGGAATTCATATCTAATCTTGAAAGCTCTTGAACTGAGATACCATTGTATTGTTGACATAAATTGAACACAATACATGCCTACTTAGCACATTAGATATAAATATAACTTAGGTATGCAAATTTCAGCTTGACTTTTCCGAGCTCATAGCCAGGATCTGATATAGATATAATCAGACAGGAAAATGCGAATAAACACCTGATCTACTAGCAAGAACCAACCGGTTGCTGTTGTTACAAGCGTAACGGGTCAAACTTACCAGTTATGTCATTTTATTATATTACCTCACTGAGACATGGGCACCCACACATTTCTTCTGTCTTTCCTTCTGGTTGCCCTTCTTAGTATAACAAAATATAACAAAAAGTGACATTATTGGTAAGTTTGACCCGTTACACTTATAACGACAGCAACCAGTTGGTTCTTGCAAGTAGATTAGGCTGTTATTCGCATTTTCCCGTCTGATATAAGTGTATGCAAATGCCTTAGGGTAAAATGCATTTGTAGAACAACTGCAGAAGCGGGTGGCTGTGGAATTCCATTACTTTTCAGGACGCATCCGCTGAAAACCAGTACTGTCTACAGTACTGGTTTTCAGCGTTGCTGCGAATGTGTAGAATGTTGTTGATCAGTGAAATTTGTTGCTACCGATTGCACTTTCATTTATTGCCGGGTTTCTATACTTTCGTGTTTTGTTTGACTTCTTACTAAAAGAGCTCTATGACCAACTTATTATGTAGATATTGGGGATCATTAAACTATAATGAGACTGTAATGACAGGTTCTGCGTCTTTAAAAAGGCGTCAATTAACCATTAATAGGTTATCGGGTACTGGGTAGTAATTAATATCTATTTAGTGTAAAACCAGTATCATGATATCACTCATGTCATCATAAACCTGTCAACAAAATACAATAATTATTAAATTTACATATGATTTGATAGAGAGTACTGCTAAAAGGCAATCAGGTAATCTCTCATCGTGTGGGTACAGGGAAAAGTTGAAAAGAAATTAGAATGTGGCAATCTATTAAATACTACTTCTTGGGCTGACCCTAATAACGTAAGTGTTGCTGTTAAAAGTCCCTTATCCCTGTACAGAATATGTCTATACCTTCTGCCAGAACTGGAGTCAAGAAAGAGATCCTTATAGAACTTAATCATCTTATTACGGTTGGAAATGGGCTAGTTATGAATGTATGAGGAAGCTCCTGTACCAAATCCTAAAAAAAATATTGAAAAGTTGTTTAATACACCGGTCAATTTTAGTCTGGAAAAAAACTCTTTCCATCGATATCAATTGCCGAATGACCTCGAACCGCACATCACTAGCGGCGGAGCCCTCGTTCGCGGCTGCTTGGTCGTCTATTCGCCGTTGACTTGCAACTCACCGGCTTGCTTGCATAATTATTTTAACGGTCATGCAAACGTCTGCCTAGCGTTCCTTGGCTTAACAATGACTTTTTTAAAGATTGGCACCTTGCCAGATTAACGTCATCGGGAGCTATTTTTTAGGAATATTTTCTTTAAATTAAGTTATTAAAATTATACTTTAATTGTTAGTAGTAAAATAATTGTAAAACAAAAATTCACAATGGAAAAATTATGGCATATTTCTTTGGAATTATAAATATTCTAGATGACGAATACAATAAAATGAATGAAATTGATTACGTGTATCTACTTCTATATTATGTTCACACAGCATGCTACCAACACGTAGGTATGTGTAAGGAAACATACCTTTTTAAAACATGCGATAGCTACCTATTACGACTCGAGTCAGATAAAGATAGGTCAGGGCATTTCCGTCATCACAATGAATAATGTGCGCTTAAAATAGCAAACTATGTACTTATGTATCTCATACATAAATTTATGTACAACCCGCTGAGATAATTGCAGTAAAACATGCAAACAATGGGTAAATAGGTATAACCGCAGCTATTTTAATAAACCATATTCAATGTGACGCAATTTTAACTGTAAAATAGTCAGATAGCCGAAACTTAGCCTTTGTAAAGCCAAAATACATATAGCCTTCTGCAGGCTTAAAGTGAAGTTCGTCTGATGTAACATAATGCAATAGTTACTTATATCTTCTAATGCCTTCCTTACATTATTACATGACGTGTACTTTTTAATATTTAAAAAACACGTGCTACATTTGTTTTAAATTCATTTCTTATTTACCGGTTCACTGTTTACCGAATTCATTGGTTAAAAACGAACAAGCAAAGCAATAACTAAGTACAATCTTTGTTATTATTTATTATTTTGATTGTGCCCAATAAAATAAGGAATTTGGTTGATTGCCCAATCATTTAGAGTACTTTTGTCCCAAATATTTGCACTTAATTCACTATGCACGTGGGCTTTTTTTAAGTTTGACAAATTCTTACTTTCCACGCTAAACGAAAGTTTTAAAGATATATCATTGTGAAATGACCATTATTTTATTTATATTTTCATATGCTTCTGACTCATCGTTTTCCATTGATTTCGTACTTTTTTTCTTTTCGTTTATGGGGCCAGCACCTAAACGTGTTTGATGTAAAATGTCCATGTCATGCATGTGTTACTTCGTTACATGAGTTACACGTATGCTTTTCTTATTTGTTGTCAAAACTGTTATTTATCTTTACCTGGAACAAGCAAAGCTTTGGTTTAACACGATTAAAAATATGCTAGTGCACTGTTCCTTCACCTCTTTCCCTCCATTCCACAATCCATTTTTATTTTAGAGAAAAGTGTTTTTGTTTTGGTTTACAATAACTTTAGGTACTTAATATCGTTTATTTACTTAAACACAGATCACTTAAAAAAGGCGTATTATCAAACTTTACATAATTAAAATTGGGCCTTTTTTAATGTGACAATTCCGTCCGGATAATTCCAATTCCGTTTTTTAATTAGGTGGGTGAGGTGAGGGTTAATACTGTAGCACAAAAAAAAAACAAAAAGCAGTACACTATCTTAAAAACTAAAAATAAAATGGCACTTCCTACTGAAATCTTATTATTTTTAGATTTAGATTCAGTCTCCCTTTTGTTTCGTCGCTTCGAGTAGCGCTCTTCGCAAGTCAAGATCGCGGTTGAGTTAAATCCGTTCGGCCTTGCGACTTTCTATTTTGTTTGATACACAAACAACTCGGAAATATTTGCAAATATTCAAGGAAAACTCGTAAATCATTTTCTGTGACGTCAGTAAATGTAACTTAGATTATTTATTTAGTTCGTTGACAAGGACTTTAGGGAAGTTTGATGTCTGTGTTTGTATTATTTTACTTTATCCTTATAAATTATACTTATTTTTTTTAATGAATATTTAGTTAACATTTTGGTAAAGTAAATGAAATATGAAGGACACAGAAAGATAATACATCCTCATTTATCAAAACCTGGCCTGTCACTTCTGAAAATAGAGCCACGACTTTCTTGTCTTTGTTTTTGTCCCTCTTGTCAGCCAGCATTATTATATTATGGCAAAGCTAGACTTGCAGCCAGCCAGCATTCTATAGACAAGCAAATTCTAGGGAGATGGCGTGTACCGAACGGTCACAGGGTTCGTTGACCCACTAGTGTTGCTTTCTATTTCGTGTGATCCACACGCTCGACTCTTGTGTTGCCGATTCGCGAATGTGACATTTTATGTAACTTTTGGTCTGGTAAACTAGTTACAATGGAAATAAACTGACATAAAAACTTAAACAATTGTGTCAAGAGTTCAAGACCAAAGAACAAATTCTTCTTTCGTCCTAAGTTTTAGTTAATATAAATGAAACAAAATACCTTAATTCTATTTTGTCTAGTGCCTGAGTTTTCGAAAATGTTCTCGAATAAATATAAATATTTTCCTTAATTTCTCCTACCTCTGAATACTATTTACATCTCTCACCCCGATAACCCCGTCTTCTTTAACACAAAAGAGGCTGAACTAAAGAGAGGTTGATCCCTACTTGATCCCATCATTCCCATCACAAAGCTCTATTCATAACATCCTTTGAGGACTGTCTAGAAAATTCCCAAGCGTAAACGGATCAAACCCCTTGCAAATAAAATGACAGAGTGTTGTAAAATAGTGACCTACAAAGATGTTTAAAAAAAGGACAAATTTGATTTTAAAAAAAAGTATTCACTCATATATTATATTTTATAAAATGGTCACTCGTTCACTAGTAGCAACCTAATATTGGGTTTATTATTCCTGATAACCTTATAAAATGATAAGATATTACTCAAAACATATTGGTTTATCACAGTTATCTCAAAGGTTAAATTAATATTTTTTAAAGTCAAAAAAATAATACTATGATTATTGTTTTATCCGGGTACCAACAGTCTATCAATTAAAGTGTTATAATTAAAAATAAGATACACTAAAGTTTTTTTTTACAAATATTAATAATCAAAGTTTGGAAGCCGAACCAATATATTTGAGAAAAGGCTACAAATATGACGTAATGATCAAAGCGGCCCTAAACTTTAACTCCACTTGGGTTACAAAAAACAAAAAACCAACATACTTTAGCACATCAATTAATTACAGTTTGTTTTATTATGTGCCTTAACAAGGACAATAAAAACCAACACGTGCCCTGCAAGGTCGAATTTGAAGTCGACTGACCTCTTACCACAAAAAAACAAAGACTTTACCAATGTTACCATGTGGATGAAAAATATCTCATAGGCAATTTCATCAATTTAATGTTAGTTTATTTGAAATCAAGTTTGAAATAGTAGCGGCAAATTATAATTTTACATTAAAAAAAAAGAAATTATAAAAGTCTTAATTACCCACTTATTGTTCAGGTCCCGACCATTTTTTATTTAACAATTTTTTTTCTTCAGTTCTCATATAAACTTAATAATTAAACAAAACAAATAAAAAACACCTACTTTTGTATTGACTCTATATAGTCTACACACTTACTTACAAAACATACCTTCAGTCAATATTTACTATTCCACTTATCTGCAGTCAAAAGTCATCAAAGTCGGAAAGGAAGGTTACAAAAACATCTATAATGGTATCCAGTTCGTAAACAGAACAGCATATATATAATTAACCTACCTACTTTACATATACCTATTTTAACATTGATATCAGTTTTTACATAGCTTCTGTAAAAGTAAAAGTATCCCATGGAAACATACCGCAGGGGTAAATATAATCCTATTAACTAGTGTGCTAGTTTCGTCGAATTCCGTTTAGCCGTTAAGGGTTTTTTTTTTTTTGGCAGGAAGGGAAATCCGGTCGGACTAACACCCAGGCTGTTCTCAAATCGAGTCAGTTTGGGTAGTGTCAGGCTCCAACTGACTAAAACCACCTCCTGCCTAGCTCGTGTCCCCTGACATGGTCTGAGACTTTTTAAAACATTTCTGGTTTTTACTGCTTATTTATTTTACTTTCATAATAAATAAAGTTTATACAAGCCGTTAAGGGTTGAAAAGTAACAGATAGGCAGAGTTACATTCGAATGTAGAATATGGATTTAATGTAGCGTGTTTAATCTAATCTTTTCGAGGGGAAACCCCCTATAAGTACATACTACCCTTTCATGGCTGAGATCGGGGTTAGATTAGATCACGAAGTATAAGACTCGATAAAGTCCCCCCTTAAAATATAGGGGGAAGTCCGTATTCAGGTTCTGTCTAGAGAGTGTTAGTGTTATTAGGGCTTACAGGATATTTCTGCAAATACTTAAATATAATTTACTAGCTGTCCCACGCAACTTCGTCTGCGTCACATATTCCCCGTTTTCGCAACACTTTTCACTGCTGCTCCGCTCCTATTGGTTGTAGCGTGATAATACATAGCCTATGTCCTTCCCCAGGTTGAAATCTATCTTCTTGCCAAATTTCATTAAGATCCGATCAGCCATTTAGTCGAGAAAAGGTAAAAAAACAAACAAACAGAGCGACTTTCGCATTTATAATATTAGTATTGATATGCTAACGAACACAAATTATTGTCCTGATTGAAATACGTAATGATCCTCTGAAAGGACGCGCCTGAAACCAATAATTTAAAACCTATAAACGCTATTGCAGTTATTAACGTAAATCACCTTCGATTATCTATGAGAGACATCTTGTACTTTTAACCAATAAAAGTCTGTAAAACATAGGAATGGGACCATTTCTGTAACTTCAGAGGACAAAACACAATATATATGGGGTTGAAAATGTCAATCTTCTTCGTTGGTCTACTGTTTGCAATTTTGTACGACTGCTGGTGGTCCTGGGTTATATTCCCAGATCGGGCAAAGTGTGGTTGGGTTTTTCCATTTGGAATTTTTCAATAGCAGCCACGGAGTCCGGATTTGTGCCCGGTTGATGGCAATAGGCTCGCCCCCTATTACATGGGACTTAAGCATAACTGGCGTAATGTGGGTGCACTATTAGGCATACATCTGCCTAATCCTTCGGGTATTTCAGGCGTGATGCTTATGAAAACCGTGTCCTTCAATGTCCCTCTTACCGCACAGACTTCATTCACCGATCATTCTTCGTCCAGTCTATTTCTCTGTGGAATGCGCTTCCTCAGGAAATCAGGATGGCAACTAATCGTCTATCGTTTAAAATGAAAGTTCGCGAGTATATTCGGAAGAAGCCCAGCAATATCGTCACAACGTTGATATTTTCCTCATTGTTTGTCCTTTTATTTTAGAATTTATATGTATACTGATATATATTTATAGTATTTTGATATAATTTATAGTATTTTGATGTAATTTATAGTGCATATTTTATATATTCTTGTAGTATGTCTTTTTAATTATTATTTTTTTACAGTCAGACACCCTACCACTGTTTGTCTCTGCATCACCCATAGGTTGACTGGTAGAAAATGCCCGTGGCATTTAAGTCCGCCTCAGTACTTGATGTGTTAAATAAATAAATGTCAAACCGCTAAACACGTCTTTCAATGACCGCTAAAACCAACACTACTATACTCAAAGTAAAAATTTACAATATTTTCCACTAGATGTGCCTGACAGCCTGACTCAGTACTAGCGAATAATAATTAGTTTAGTAAACATTTTATAATCAGGTGCGCTGACACGGCGTTCGCACGTGGTTCGCAAGGTCGACTCGTCGTCACAATGCAATGTCCCCGGCTCATGCCCCACTTCATTCAACCGGTCCCAAGCAAAAATCGACCCTAAAACTACAGTCCAAGATAGGATTACGACTGAGAATCGAGTGTTGTTGTCAGTGCTATAGAAGTTTGGTACGGCATTTCTAGTTATTTAAATTGTCTGTGTTTCGTCTGAAGACAGCTGGTTTATGTTTGGCGATGGTACAAAGAATGTTTTTTTTTATTATTGGAAGGGTTATCTGGAGTGTTTCATGGGAATTTCATAAATTAATAGGTATCTCATCCTTATGAAACTATTTTGGAGTATCTAATCTATACTAATATTATAAAGCTGAAGGGTTTGTTTGCTTGAACGCGCTAATCTCAGGAACTAATATCCGATTTGAAAAAATCTTTCAGTGTTAGATAGCCCATTTATCGAGGAAGGCTATAGGCTATACAGTATGTTTAAACGAGGGACATATTGAGGGAGGGTATTCAGTATTCGATTCTCGTCCCAAATATGTAAAAAAACTATAACGTATACAGGGTGTAACGGAAAGGGTATATACATACTTAAGGGTGTGCTACAGACCATCAAACTTAACATGTTTCTCATCATAAAACATGTTTTGCAGCAAAAAAAATATCAGCTGCCCCATACATTTGGGTCGAATAAGTATTGCAATTTTCTATGGGGCAGCAAATATTATTTTTGCTGATAATTTTTTTTTATGACGTGAAACATATTCAGTTTGATGGTCTGTAGCACACCCTTAAGTATGTATATACCCTTTCCGTTACACCCTGTATAGAAGAATTTTTAATGTTTTGTTTAGTGCCTAGATATTTTGGACTGTCCTAAGCCAGGTAAGTTTAAAGTATGAAGGGAAAATGGATTATACCCAAGAGTCATTGACCCGCTCACATGTTCTGCGATAGTATTAAGTCGCTAGCGCAAGGGTGTATACACGTTGCGTGACATTTGCGAAAATTTTGGTATGGTTCTGTCTGTTATTTATCAGTGTTTTTTTTTTGTTTATATTTTTATTAGTATCATGTTAGCATGTACTATTATGGGTTTGAATATGTCCCTCCTTTAAACTAACATACTGTATATCATCACACTACGACCAATAGGAGCGGAGCAGCAATGAAAAATCGAGTGAACCGAGTACAAATACAGGGTGACTAAAATAAGCACGCAATTACTCATTGACTTCGAAATATCTTGAACATAAATAAGTGGTACCGCAATGTGTCAAGACGAAAGTCTTATGACCAGTGTGTGTTGCCAGTGATTACATACGGGACCGAAACGTGGTCACTCACAATGGGCCTCTTGAGAAGGCTTAAAGTTAACTACCCAAAGGGCAATGGAGAGGGCAATTAAACGCTGATGCAAATTTAAATTCAACAGAAACAGGTAAAATTAATAACAGCATTGATCTAGAACATTATGTAAATAAATATGTAGACAAAATTAAAGAAACGTGCGAAGAAACTTTGGTCAAAATTAGTAATAATAACCAACTCACCATTCCGTGGTGGTCCAAAGAGCTCGCTGAGTTGATGTCGGAGGTGAACACCCGAAGACGCCGCATCCGATGCGCTGCAAGAGTCCGAAGACAAAAAGTCATCGATGAGTACCTGCAAGCAAAAAGGAATTATGAGTCACTGGCTGTGAAGGCGCAGACAGAAGGATGGAAGGGGTTCTGCGGAAGACAGGACAGGGAAGGTATGTGGGAAGGGATCTATAGGGTCATAGGACGAACCGCCAAAAGACAGGAGGACCCGCCATTAGTGAAGGATGGAGTACCACTGAGTGCGCAGGAATCGGCTTTGCTACTGGCCGAGACCTTCTACCCCGAGGACCTGGAGGAGGGTGAAACCGAAGACCACCGTCGGACACGTGAAGCGGCCAGTCGTGTAAACGATTGGCCGCATGATGAACAACATGACCCACCGTTTACACTTCAAGAGCTGCAAACCGCGGTGGATAGTTTCAATCCTAAGAAGGCACCCGGGGCAGACGGTCTCACAGCCGATATCTGTGCCCAGGCTATATCCCGGGACCCAGGAACGTTCCTTGCACTGGCCAACAAGTGCCTAGAGCACGGACACTTTCCTGGGGCCTGGAAAGTGGCTACGGTGGTGGTCCTCCGCAAACCCGGCAAGGATTCCTACACCACCCCTAAGTCGTACAGACCGATTGGCCTTCTACCAGTCCTAGGTAAAACGCTGGAAAAACTTCTTGTAGCAAGACTGAAGTGGCACCTTATCCCGCGGCTCAGTACTCGCCAGTTTGGTTTCATGCCACAGAGGAGCACCGAAGACTCCCTCTACACCATGATACAACATATCAAGGGAAAGCTAAATGAAAAGAAGCTGATCACTGTTGTATCATTGGACATAGAGGGAGCCTTCGATAGCGCATGGTGGCCGGCCATCAGAACCAGACTGGCTGAGGAAAAGTGCCCGGTGAATATCAGAAGGTTGATAGACAGCTACCTGGCTGGTAGGAGTGTCCGAGTGAGGTATGCGGGCGCCGAATGCCATAGAGAGACGAACAAGGGGTGCGTGCAAGGGTCCATTGGCGGTCCGATCCTATGGAACCTGATCCTGGATCCCCTGCTGAAGGGGCTGGAGGAGCAAGGCGTCCACTGCCAAGCATTTGCCGATGATGTCGTGATGATCTTCGACGGTGACACAGCGTTGGAAGTCCAGAGGCAGGCCAATGCCGCCCTCGAGTATGTCCGGGTGTGGGGCATTCGTAACAAGCTGAAGTTTGCACCGCATAAAACATGTGCAATGGTGATTACCAGGAAGCTTCGGTACGATGTCCCGCTCCTGAGCATGGGCGGGGTAGACATTGGCATGTCTAAGGAAATAAAAATACTGGGGCTCACCGTCGACCACCAGCTCACGTTCAACACCCACGTCGCCAATGTGTGCAGAAAAGCTGTTAATATTTACAAACAGCTGGCACGTGCAGCAAAAGTGAGCTGGGGCCTTAACCCGGAGATCATTCACACAATTTACACGGCAGCAGTGGAGCCGGTTATATTGTACGCAGCGAGCGCCTGGGCGCCGGCAGCGAAGAAGATCGGAGTGCAGAAAAGCCTGAACACGGTCCAACGAGGATTCGCGCAGAAGCTCTGTAAGTCCTACCGCACCGTTTCGCTGAACGCGTCCCTGGTGCTGGCTGGGATACTCCCTCTCGACCTCCGAATACAGGAAGCAGCCGCTCTGTATGAGGCAAAAAGAGGGGTGCCACAGCCAGCACTCGCGGGCAGGGAGGTGGAACGGGTGGTGGCATTTACGGAGACTCCACACCCGGCGAAACATATGCCCATGGAGTTCGTGTGCTTGGAAGATCAGGCGCTTGTGGAGACCCACAACCGTCAAGCAGTGAGAGTGTTCACGGATGGCAACAAGATTGAGGGCAAGGTCGGAGCAGCACTGTCATTTTGTGACGGTGAGGCCGAGATCAAGTCCGCTAAACTTAGCCTGCCTCCGTACTGCACGGTCTACCAGGCTGAACTTCTGGCCATATGCGTAGCCACGCGCGAAATCCTCAAGCGCAAGGAGGGAACCTTCGGTATCTATAGTGACTCAAAGGCCGGACTACAAACAGTCACAAATCAGGGTGCCCTCCACGCCTTGGCCGTGGAAACGAGAGCGAACGTTGCCGTGGCTTTATCCTAGGGCAAAGATGTGTCTTTGTTCTGGGTAAAGGCACACGCCGGTCTAGAAGGCAACGAGCGAGCGGACCACCTCGCGAAGGAGGCTGCACTCCGATCCAAAAAGAAGCCGGACTACGACCGCTGCCCGGTTTCCTTCGTCAAGCGACAGATCCGTATGGGGTCGCTCGACGAATGGAACCGGAGGTATCAGAACGGCGAAACAGCCTCAGTAACGAAAATTTTCTTTCCCGATGCGATCGACGCCCACAGAATTGTGCTAAAGCTAAAACCGGCTGGCATATTGACGCAAATCTTGACGGGGCACGGTGGGTTCTCCGAATATTTGCACCGTTTTAAATGTAAGGAGAGCCCAGCGTGCATCTGCGAGCCGGAGAAAGCGGAGTCGATCGCACACATATTGACAGAATGCCCAGTATATCAAACTGAGAGATATGAAGCTGAGCGAAGGCTAGAGACTGAAATAAATATTAACTCTATCAACAAATTAATGTCAGAGACGAAACAAAGGAAAATTTTTATAGAATACTGCACAACTCTAGCCATCAAAGTAATAAAACGTAATAAAGCCAATTAGAACCTATGCTATTTACAAATATAGATATTTCTCTTCCAGAAAGGATATTTTAGAAATAAGCATAGTGTAACATAACGTATTTGTTGTTTTAAATTTTGAATACTTTGAAACTTTTGTTAACTTTTATTTTAATAAGAAAGAAATTGTAAAATAAGCAGTACAAACTAGTAATGTATTAAAAAGATCTCTGACCATGTCAGGGGGACACGAGCGAGGCAGGAGGTGGTTTTAGTCAGTTGGAGCCTGACACTACCCAGACTGGATCGATTTGTGAAACAGCCTGGGTGTTAGTCCGACCGGATTTCCCCTCCGGCCAAAAAAAAAAAAAATAATGGAGAGGGCTATGCTCGGAGTTTCCTTGCGTGATCAAATAAAAAATGAGGACATCCGCAAGAGAACCAAGGTTACCGACTTAGTTCGGGCAGTGGGCAGGGCACATTGCTCGCAAAACGAATGGCCGATGGGGCCGAAAAGTTCTGGAATGGCGACCGCGAACCGGATGACGATGCGTTGGAAGGCCTCCCATTAGGTGGACCGATGACCTGGTGAAGGTTGCGGGGATCCGCTGAATGCGAGTAGCACGGGCCCAGTCAATGTGGGGACACTTGGGGGAGGCCTATGTCCAGCAGTGGCCGTCTTTCAGCTGAATGATGATAATTAAATAAGTGGAATGCATCCCGAATCTTAGACTCTTACTTTATTATTAAAATTACTCTCATTACCTGTTTCCCGTAGGGGTATGCAGAAACCACAGAACGCCACCTTCTAACAACTTTAAGGAGTCTATCCGTTCATACAAAGGGTATGATAAAACTACATATTATTATGAACGTGCTAAAACTAAATACCCACTCAGGAAGAAAAAAGACACGTGTAAGTGCACATTGTATATCCACGTGTAATCTGTACAATAGATTTTCAAAAACTAAAATTTTATGTAAATATAACTTTATTTATTTACTCCTGTGTAGGTACTTGTTTATACAAACTGATTTGTGTTTTAAATATGTACAATTATTCCTTTTAAGGTAGGCATAGGCAGGTGTGTGAATGAATCATTAAACAGATCACTCCATTTGTGACCATACTTTAATATATGTGTCCATGATATCAGTTAAGTACTTATTTCATATAAATATCTCAAGCTCGTGCTTAACCATTAATCATTATTCATGAGAAAAATAAAAGAAATATTGCCAGCACAGGAATTCTTTAACATGTCATCCTGACATCCACAGCTGGAGATAGGCCACCCAAAAGTGTTACCACATCGCATGATCTGGAACTTTTCCTTTTTCGTATCCAGTGGATTCCAGCAGCTTTTACCATTGGCCCACCTTGTAAAAGGCCTTCCAACGCTTCACCTTCTGGCACGTTGTGTCCATTTCGAAACCTTACGGACACACACAGGAGTCACAGTTCTGTAATATTGAGCAGTTGCTCATGACAAATACTGGCGAAAAGGCCCAGCCATTTTCCCAGATCATAGAATATTTACAAAGAAAATCTTTACAAATCAGATATCCGAATGCAATAAAGACCTTGAAAAGCGGGGTAAAATACATGGCTAGCATAGGGAAGTTCAATGCAAATTGTTCGATCTCTTCATGGTAATGCTGATGCAGGTGAATTTGATGCACTATACGACGGAGCTACACGAAGCAATAAATATGTTTACCCAGTAATAACAATAAAATAGCACTGGTAGGTAGTGAACGAAATCCAATTGCATCTAAATGTAAGCGCATTAAATGGATCGCTGCACAAACATCAATACATCGTCAACAAAAACACTCTTGATTCATTGCCAACGATCCGAGAAAATGTTCTGCATACAATATCACGTTATTTATACTTTGTGTACCTAATTTTTTTCGCACTTTATTTTCGGCTAATGCGCTAAAAGCCGAAAGACGTAAATCCTTCTCGATATAGATTTAACGCCAAGTTTTCGATGATAAACGGTCGTTATTATCTCGGTTGTTATTAATCAAGCTACATATTTTCCCTACAAAAAAGCAAAAGATATTTGAAAAAGAAAACCTACATAATATCTCATGCCATGGAAAACATACAGTCAGAAATGTAAGTTTTAATAGTTCGTCTAGATTTTAATGAAACTGTCTAGATCATGGTTTGGAGAACATTCTTGGCAAAGGTAAACTAGTTTCTATACTGAAAAAAATACAGAAATTTCCACTTGGCTGGAGCAACGCCCACGGTTAGCAAAGAAATGTTAATCATTTCTAGATTTGAAATGATCTAAATTTCAAATTTGAGATTTCGAAAACAGAACCTAATGTTTGATGCATTTCTAATAGATTTTGTTGAAATGTTACCCAAACATACGTGGGGGAAAGCTGCAAAAATAGACAATCGACAGTCCCCTGTTCAGAGTCCGCTCCAGTAAGCCAACCTCTGAACTTTGTAAGGGTACCTCGCCCATAAACTACGAATGACGTATTTCAAAGGTTTTGCTTCGGGGAACATGACTCTGTTTCGGTGCCTTTGATTTGTCTTCAAAAATTTTGTTTTGAACCCATCCATTAACGCAGTGTATTTAATATTGGTAAAATTATGTGTTTATTTATTAATATGGTTAAATATAATGTTCTTTCTTCAGTTTACTTTTGAGGGAATCGGATCACGGTATCAGTGGATACAACTCGCTGTGATCCGTGGCTAATTCAATCCGATCACGAGATCGGTGGAGACAAACCGATCGTAACAGGCCTTCTGCAGACCAGACTGCTAAAGAAGAAAATCTGTAGCGCATTTATTACCCAACAAACTTTATCGAACATAATGTTAACGTAGATCTATAGTATATATATATCTCTAATAACTACTGCTAATCAATGTTAATTGACATTTCGGGCTTTGAACTTGATCCTGTTATCTTTACGCTGTCTGACAGGTTGAAGTTCCGACCTAGGTTCTGATTTTCTCACCGTAGAGTGTACATGTGGCCAACGCTCTTAAAAAGCGTTCCACATTACATCTCGCCTGTAATGCCTGAAGGGTTAGGCAGAGGTGTAGGTACCTATTAGTACATCCATATTTTTCCAGTTATGTTACCTGTTGCCAATCCAGACTCCGTGGCTGATACTGAAATATTCCTGAGGGAAAAACCCAATAACGCTTGGTCCAACCTAGGAATCGAACACAGGACCTAATGCTCATTATAGTTATCGCAAGGGTGACCAATAAGGCAGTCCGTTTCGTCCGTTCGTGTTTAAAGCGTTCTGTATTTCTTTAACGACATTAAAAAAAGGATTTACCTAATCTTTTCGGTTAGGACTACCTTAGGCTTAGGGCTTTCCCATCCTGGTTTTCGCTGATAGAATTTCACTTTGTCTAGATCTTCTTTTGAAGAACCCACCAGTTACCTAAGTGATTGCTCTAACACGTTACAAAATTAATCTTTCCAGTTACAAAGAAATTTGAATATTGAAATAAAACAGCACACATAAAGATTTAATGTCTGGAAACGTGCAGATGCAGATAAGTATTTTAAGATGTTTGGAAAAGCCATGTGTGAAAACATAACGGCTGTTCTAGCCTGCCCGTTTCATTGTAAAATAAAAAATTTCAGTAGTAGCTACATAGTCTGGATTCGTGCCCGGTTGATGTCAACAGGCTTGCCCCCTATTACATGGGGCCAAAGTTCACCTAAATTTTCAACTCCGATAATTGGAAATCCGAAAATGTTCTTCCTAACATTTTTCATCCTAACAATCGCAATTCCTAAACTACTCTGTCTCTAATGTTCTAATTCCGAAGCATTCAACTTCATAATGTCAGTAGCAATAATCATCTATTATAATTTTATTTGTTTTCCTATATTTTCTCAACATAACCGTCTTTTACACTATTATTCAAAGTCATATATTTTTTGTTTAGATTTATTTTTTGTTAATTAAAGCGTCTTCTTTAATTTTATTTAAAGCGGCCCCAAAGATATCCATAGGTTAGGTTAGATTAGAACTGTGACCAACTACGAACTACTACCTCGAAATTGGTCGCGAAATTTTTCTAAGTATTTTTTTCATGGTGGGGGCACTATAAATATCATCTTCTACTCACATATATTATTTATTACACTTGGTAAATGTTTCTTTCTGAGTATGAGTGAAAATATTATGGTAATTATGTTTAGGGATAATAGCGTTATGATAAAAAAAGTAGGAGTTGAAATATATTTACAATAATGATATTATTAATTACAATTTTCGGAAACATGAGTGTTATGAACATCGCCGGTAGCACTACAAATAGTATGAATGAAAACTTAAGGATGAAAAATTTTAGGAAGAGTGATCATTCGGATTACAAATCATAAGGAAGAACAATTTCGGGTAAAGAACTTTAGGTGAGCCAATATGGACCCTTACATGGGACTTAAGAGCGTTTACACCTTACAGCATTTCATACAAACTTTCAAGTCGTTATTTTCCGAAATTACTAAACAGATTTTAATGAAACTTCCTACGCATAAGCAGTATACATAGGTCTAAAAAGTTACTAAAAAACATTTTCGAAAAATAATGTTACAGCTAAATTAGACCGATTATTAATTAACTATAGAAACAGAAATTTCCTTATCTTCATTTTTAAAAGACATTTCGGAAGTTTCATTAAAATCTGTTCAGTCATTTCCGAAAATAACGACTTGAAAGTTTGTATGAAATCTTCTCTCTAATCTCTTAAACATAAACAGCAAAATATGGGTGTACTATTAGGTACACCTCTGTCCACACCTTCGGGCATTACAGGCGTAATGTTATGTAATTTACGTCTTTCCGAGTACATTTTTCTAGAGTACCTACTACCACTAACAATAAATCAATTATTAATCAGTTATCCAAGCTTACCATGTGATTACAAGGCTGTAATCCATACTTCCATTACTAATATTATAAATGCGAAAGTCACTCTGTTTGTTTGTTACCTTTTCACGACTAAACGGCTGATCGGATGTTAATAAAATTTGACAAGAAGATAGATTTCAACCTGGGGAAGGACATAGGCATATCTTCACGCTACAACTAATAGGAGCGGAGCAGTATTGAAAAATGTTGCGAAAACGGGTAAAATGTAACGCAGACGAAGTTGCGCGGGACAGCCAGTGTCCAATAATCCACAAAGACATACGTCTCAGTTGATAATACAGGCACAGCCATAAGTATATGTTCATAATATTTCAGGGTGCTACGCTGACGACCTATAATTGACGATGATTATTGCGTGACGTTTGTTTTATTGCCACAACAACAAGAAAACATATTCATTGAGTGAACTACGCGTTAGCATGGCGCTCAATTACTGCTGTACAGATAGAAACAGAACTACGAGTAAGTGAGTGTTGTACAAAGTTGCAAAATTGCTCTATGTATATTTTTCTTTAACCTATACAAGGTGTTGTTTTGCATCCTCGTCAAAATTCAGGCGGTTGTCACAAAAGACATTAATAATCAATTAAAATTACGGTACCTAGTTAATTATTAACAAACGCTGATTTTTTTGGTTGTTTATGTTTGTCAGTATTTCAGAATAACCCCCATAACATGGTTTAGAGAATAAGAAATTATCGAATAAACGTTTGAGATTGTTTGTATGTGTGGAAGCGCGTTTATAGGGCGAGAATCAGACAGCCCGCGTTTAAAACACAGGTGGTTCACACTTACCGATTTCCGTAAATAAGAAAAAAATAAAAAAAATACCTACCCTTTTTATTATTGATTTGGGACGAGAATCATTAGCATAGTTACCTCCTTGAATTTGACGAGGATGCAAAACAACACCTTGTATTGTCCTGTTGCTGGACAAAGGCCTCCCCACAGCCGTCCAATCTTCTCTCCGTGCGGTTTTCTACGGCCAATCTCTCACAATAGCCTCTAGGTCGTCACGTTAGTGTTTTGCTAAGCCCCCCTCTGCTGCGAGGCCTACTCTATGAACATTAAAAATAAATAACATAAGTTAAAGACTGAAAAAAATAATTAAAAACTGTAACAATGGATTCTTCTTAAAATATCATCAAACCTCGATAGGCATTTTAATTCGTATCGACATGAGTACATGACCAACACGAAAATAGCTCTGACTAAATGATAACAGGACCAGTAACATCGGTAACAGAACTCGTTGTCAATGCATACATAAGGTCCTCAAAGCCATCCAAAATACCTTCATCTTGAGTTTAACGCAATACCCTGCTAGACTCTCAGATAGGGCTCTCAGAATCGTGCTGAATGGCGTGTAATGGCCATTCAGCTCGATTCTTGGTGACTCTCATCCAGCCACCCTGCTACCGGCCACCCTTCAAAGGTCGTGACTTCACCACGCCTTGGGCTATCTCCCCTTACTTTTGACGATTCCTAGTCTCCAACGGACACGGTAACACCAACGATCATCGGTTCTTCGGCAAATATGGCCGTCCGATTGCCACGACAGTTTCTCATCCAAGAAGAAAATACAAACTTCTCCTGCAAACCATACAAGATACATAAACATTATATACTACTGCCGGTCAGTTTATACAAGAACAAGCCAGTTTCAATGTCAAATAGTAATTTAGTCGAGCTTCCTCGCCATTAGGCTGGCGAATTCAGCTGACAAATATATTGTAGGTCACTGTACATTTGGCAAAGGTAACTTCTTCCGCAACATACTTTGCGATTGTAGATTTTAGTTTTACTAGATTACTAGAAGATAGAATGTTGGTGATGTAGAACAGTAGAAGGCGACTGAAAGGTTGTGTTGTATAGGTAGTAACATTTGTTTATTGCAAAAACGTCTTTAAATACTCCATAGGAAGATTCGTAATAATAATACGCAAGCACATTTAATTCACCAGTGAATTAAAAATTGCACCTGAAAGCCATCACAATAAATCAGTTGTGAAACCCAGAAAATACGTTATAACGTTACTGTACCATTCAAAGCATAGTTTAGGGCCTAAACTATCGAGTTACACATAACTACATCTATATATGTATGGTCAAAGAGCCATAATTACAATCTGATAAAGAACTCTATGCTTTTATTGTTTCAGCAGATTTACTACGCAAGCGAAAGACGTTTACTGTTGAAACGAACGTGAAACTGTTACAAGTAACATTTTAGAAGTGATAAATTCAATTGATGTACAATTGTTTGTAAAAGATCACACGATATCTAATCTCTCTTACGCTTTTCAGGTGCTGATAATTGGCACTGTAAGTTTCGGATCTAAAAATCTTCAAAAGAAAACTTTATCATCACCATCTGCCCAGCCTTTTCCCAACGATGTTAGGGCCGGCTTTCAGCCTAATCCGATGCAGCTGACCACCAGTATTTTACCATAGAGCGATTGCCTATCTAACCTCCTCAACCCAGTTAGTACAGGGCAATACGATGCCCTCGAAAGCTTTAGAGTGACTTAATGAAGATTATTCGAGTACAGTTTACACATACATTTAAAAGTTAGAATAAATCCAGCCTTAAGATGCATCAGTAAAGTCGTAGTTAAATTCTGCCTTGTCCATAACATACCCAACCTAATAAACTTTAAAGCCTATTTCCACAAAAAAATCGCTATTCTAAATTCGTTTACCGCTAAAATTATAAAATAATCGTCCTGCTCCAGTCCATTATTGGAAGATAACAGAAATAATGGTTCAAATATACAAATCATATCCTATCTGAGTATTTGCTGCTGCTATCAAGACAAAAGTAAGAAATATAAAAGCCTTCAAACAATACTCAATTGAAAACAACACCAGCCTTCAGTTTCAGCTATTAAAGGTTCAGAGAATTGTAACTAGGTAAATGGGACAAGGATGCTTTTAGTGCATTATGATCGATACTCATACCATACATATTTTATATGAAAAGCTTTCCACCCTTCGGTCAGCCAATGGGGAGGCAACGAATGTATCGTATTTGGTAAGTAACCACTTTGACTGGTTATTAGGTCATTTGATTGCTATGGCTTTAGAGCATATAGTTAAAGTTTCAACAAATTATAAGATATCATTTTCTGAAGTAAATCTTTTTGAAAACATGATACTACTGAAGCATTACTATCCAAAGTTCTAATTCTAAAATGTTTCCTGCCGGGGACGGATGAGCTTTTGAGAACTTTGTGAGAATCAAATATACTGTAACAAATAACACATTTACCGCTGTTAATTACCTAAAGAAAGAACATAGTATAATGAACTGGACGGACTAATAAAATGAGCTTGAGTCGAAGACCAAGTTTAAAGGCGAAAGAGTTATGGCGCCACTTGACAGTTTGACACTGCTCGAGTGAAATGAAAAATGTTTTTTGGCTATGTAATCGTTTTTTGGTCAGCTTCAGGAGCCAAAACATATTTTCACATTTCATTACAAATTGTTTTGCAAGGAATCTTACTTAAATCGCTCATTGAAAATGAAATTGATAAATTTCCTAACATTGGTCGATCGATGCTTTCATGAATCTTTTAAATCTTGTATCCGGAGGGGGCCTGTACCCACGTCAGAGCAAATTCCTCTGATGGTTACGTTGTAATTGTTTCTGAACCAGTGCCAAAAATGTTCTACACGCTAACACCACTATATAAAGAACCCTAACGTTTTTAAAAGTAATCCATTATTGTCCGCAAAAAATATATTGCGAGAGGAGGCACGTCTCCAACGTAACTGGTCATACGTCATACCTACATGATTTTTATTTTAGTGACTGCTGCCATAGAAAATAGTAACAACACATTGACAATAATAACGTGACTTTTTGAATGCGTATGTCGATCCCAGGCATTTATCAGACGTTTCCATTTGTCAGAAATAGATGTCGAAATAATTAGAAATGGAGAAAGGCACTTTGTGCGGAGAAGCAGTTGTTTTTATTTTCAGGTTTAGCATGTCTAAGTCTAATATTAGCTTGTTCTCGCTGAAAGCTGTGAAAAGATACTTAAATAGATTTTTACGATGGTAACTGAACAATCGGCGGCGGCGTTAATGCTTTTTTTATGCGAAGCTTGACGCAAATGTCTGTGAACGAACTTTTTCACTGACGTTCACAGAGGATTGACGTTGGTTGGTAACGAAGCCCATCATTATTTATTATTCATGAATGCAAAACCAAGAAAGCCGCAACGCACCTTTTGAACCTTCATAAAACTTTCTAAAAACGAACTTCCGAACTCTAATTAAATTGGAACTTTCGTTAAAACTGACGCAACACTATCATTGAAGGGATCCAATAATTGTTAAATATTTACAAATCCTGATAAATATAGGCCCGGACAAATTAGCAATGAAAATGAGTAGGAAAAGCCTTCATGTCCCATTTCGGGAGATTCGACCTTGACCGGCTGACCCAAATGGTACATTGTCCTTGATCTGGTCCAACCAGGCCAAAAGGCCCCGACGTACCTCATAACCCGGTAGGGCATTGTGGATAAAGGCCAAGTTTTATACAAATGGAAATGAGACTGACAACGTGATGAGTAAATGTATCTTATTACGTACACACTGAATTTAATTTTGTTTGGATGTCTGATACCGAGTTGTGTTTGTTTTGGAAATAAATTTTATTTGTGGGAATAAGTCATATTATAGATCTATGGGATAAATAACGAAGACTTGCCTTGGCCTGACTGACCTCACTGTGAATGAACTACTAGTAGTAAACTAAATAGTTCAGTAATTTATTATTTTAAATTCTTAAAAAAAATCAAGGCGAGGGGCAAGAAAATTCAAGTAGATAAGAACGAGTATGTTTTATTGATCAAAGGAGGCAAGTTGTTGCCAATATGATAATATAATATAATAATATGAATAATATAAATCCTTCAGATTTATCCCTATTCCAGATATATTTATAATCATTCCTCCTTCAGAAAATAACATAACACACCTGCAATTCCCAAAAGGATAGGCACACCCATATTTCACCAGTCATGCTTTTATGTCCCACGTATTAGGGGGCGAGCCTATTGTCATCAACCGGGCACAAATACAGACTCCGTGGCTGCTACTGTGTACTCCTGATGGAAAAAACCAATAACACTTTGCCCGACCTGGAAATCGAATAGGCCAACGACACAGTCATGAACCTTAAGGTTGTCATAATGCAAAATTCTAAGTATTTCCTAATTATTCATTGATAAAATAGTTATGAGTTTTACAAAGTGTTGCATAACTTAGGAAAATAAACAATTTTACTCTAAAGGTAACTAAATGAATAGGGTAATTTAAGATCGTTTATTTGAAATTATTAGTCTTGATAAAGCTTTCAGTTTGGATTGTTATTTTAATCATTAATGAAGTTGGCCTGAAATAGGCTTCTACTCAATAATTTTGAATTTCTGAACATTGCTAGACACAGCTACTTACAAATAAATAATTTGTTTTGTCCTGGAAGTCTGTCGGAGGCAAATTGATGCATGGAAAGTAAGAATCTCTTCTTAGCTGACTGATTTTATAATAATGTTAGATAGAGTAAAAAATCTTTTTTTTTTCAGGTTTTAAAGTAAAGAACGAGAGACACATTTAAGATTGCATTAACTTTAAAATTACCATTAATAATTACCATAAATCAAAAATAAAAACTAGTTTAAATCAAACTCTTCTCTCCCACCCAGACCTGTAGAACGCAAATATGGTCGCTTGCAAAACATCAGAAGTCCGCACTTGGAGTCTGCCAACGAGCTATGGTGCGAAGTACAATAGGTGTCAATCTTACGGACCGCATCAGAAACACCATACTTCGCTCCAAAACCCAAATAACAGTGGCTGGCCTCACAGGTGCTAGGTTGAAATAGAACTGGGCTGGTCGCATCTGCTGCATGTCGGAGGCGAAATGGCAAAAATAACCACTCAATAGATACCATCAAAGATATAAATTCGCAAAAGATATAAAAAGTTTTCTTTCACCGTTTACTAGTTATTACTACCCATGAATGCTTTCAAATCGTAATTTCCAGCACTCAAAGGATCTAAACCATTAGGTATTCAGTGTCTGCTTTAAAACCTCTTGATGTATTCAGGAGCACGTCTAGGTACATTGAATATTTTACAGCGAATCTGTACCAAGGACGGTACTTGAGAAGCAATAGCCTAGCTAGCTGCTGTTATGATTAATGGTTTGAGAATATTAATGGATTGGTAGATTTACTACGAATATACTCTGTTCCACCGGAAGTGACATCTATGTTTTATTCCTTAAGGCAAAGAAGGTCTTTGTAGAGAGTCAGGAGCTATGAACTATGAATATGAGCTATAATGTATGTGAACTCATTTATTGTGCGATCTGCGCCTACTTCTCTGATTCTCGATCAATTTAATCTGGATCTCTTCAAAGTTCGAGTAAATCGGTTTCTTCTAGGCAAACGTGCTCCACTTTAGGCCGCATCACAAGGCGAGTTAGATAAACAAGCGTATTCAGTGTTAATAATTGTCGTTCATCAGCGGTGGCCCACTGGTGGCAGCCGTAGGTTTGAACCCACGCAGGCGCATTACTTTGTGTAATCTATTGCATCACCGCTGTCCTCAAAAACGGTGAAAGAAAACATCGTGAGGAAACCGGCATGTCCTAGAACTAAAAATTCAAAGACATGTGACATCTACCAACCCGCACTGGGCCCGCGTAGTGGATTACATACCCTCTCATAGAGAGGAGGCCTGTGTCCCAGCAGTAGGAACATTATAGGCTGATGATGATGATGATGAATTGTCGTTCAGTAAGGTCCATTTCTTTCTTCAAAAATGGTTACTAGTTCTGCAGTAAAAAAGACGCATACAACTCTCGGAAAAACGTCAATGTTGTTCGAAATCCTATAAGTACAATTATAAAACATCTAGTTGTTGCCCGCGACTTCGTTCGCGTGGAATGATGTGTCTGTGGGAGAATAAATAAGTAGCCTAACCACTATTTTAGACTGATAATATATATCTCTGTGAAGGATTATCACGATCCGTTCAGCCGTTCTGGCGTGATTGAGTAACCAAGCACGATCGAAGCCACCCGCTGCCACTCCGCGCGATCGCGCTATACTCGCGTCTACCTCTTGCTCTGTTGTACATACTTAATATTAACCTTATCAATATACCTTTGTTAACCCGTAAGACATCACCTTCCAAACACCCATCCTCATGTGAATGGCACCCGGGTCCGAGGCAACAACTGCTGAAAATCATAAAGATAACAACCTGTATCCGAAGACGATACCATTAATATAATTATGTGCTTCCCTTAGCGATGTGTCATAGAACTAAGAAGTACCCACGACATCACGTTCGCCAACTGGAGCGACCACCCTCCCCAAAACACGAAGACAGGTGACCTAATATTAGCAAAACACCTCACTGGATTACCAATTTAGTACCTTTACACCTCTTATTTGTAACCACTGAGCCATTAAGAGTATGTAGGCGTATGACGCATAGGTAGCTGTGTGAAGAGATTTAACGCCCTGATTCACGTGAATCTGCTATTAGTGAATCATTATGATAACAGAATACCTAAGACGAAGTAATGTTTAGTGCAACACGTGCTGGTGATAATTTACAGATGGTAGAAGAGTTTTGTAATCAGTTAAACAACTAATCAGCAGTCAGCGTCGGGCACTAGCTGTTCGGCAGTTTGCCTGCGACTTTTTGGCGCAGCCGTGAGACATACAATATTATCTTTTGTCTGTTTAGGTTTAAGTTTTTTTTTTTTTTTTTTGTTTGCACTTATGGCATGTGCCAAATAAATATGTTTTCTTTCTCTTTCTTCTTTCTTTCTTTCTGATGCAATGATGATTGGCCACAATTTGGAAAAGGCAATTTCGTTTTTGGTCTTGGTAACTGGCTGTGCCCCATGATTATACTTGTATCCTTGTATTAATTAACCACCCTGTTATAAATCTGTGTTTTTCTAGTTAGTTTATTAAGTATTTTGTCTATTCAACCAAATTCATTTACCCATATTAAATCCTCATAAGCAGTGACAACAATGTCACTGCTTATGAGGATTTAACCGATTTTGACCGATATTGTGTACTACAAAGTACACAATATCGGTAAAGATTTAGTTTTACTTATCTCTTTTGCCAACTGTACTTACTAGGCAGCATGTAAAAAAATATTCTATCTGGCACGCGATTTTAAGTGTTATAATTACAAGAATAAAGGCTGCAATAGTATGCACAAATTAACAAAGAATCAGTCTCTAATAGCCATCCTCATAACCTATTTTTAATGATGATGTTAAGAATAACTTAAGCAAATTCAGAAGAATTCATTAGCATCACGCATTAGATAATTAAATTACTTTACTAGAACACTGTTCAATGTAATAAGCTCCTTGTATCATTAAATCAATATTTATGTGTATGAATGCACTGTAAAACCATTCAAAAGTAATTTTAGTAAAAATTATACGTATTTTCGTCTTGCTATTTCAATCAATACCAAAAATGGTATATCTTGGCAATTCTTCAATAATGTTCAAGTAGACTTTGACGGATTAAAGATCAGATCAACAAACAACGTAGCTTAGCGAAACTTGTGCCAGGTTACTGACTTGGCCCAATATGATCAAAACAACCAAAGTTCAATGCCGAAATACTTAATTACTTAGATACTTTTTTTGACGAATGTGTGACGAAAATGTTATCAGGATTTTTTCAGTAGCAGACCGGAGTCTAAGCTGTTAGCTCGTCCCCTATTATTAGATTGTACTTAAACATAACTGGCGAAAGGGTGTGTTCCGGGGATGTTCTATAGCATATCTGCTTTATCTGGGAAATACTGATATGATGTTATGATGTTGCAGATACTATTTTTAGATTATTATTCTTTACTTAGACTTTTAGTCAAAATTCAGTAACTTGATAGGCAAATTGACGCTCGTGTTTTTTTTTTCTTTGTTAACTTTGTATTGTACTTTACATGACAAAGTTAAAACAAATAACTATCACTTTATGTTTGAACGAATCGGGACATATTGTATGAATAAAAAATTGGTGAAGAATCGGAACAGTGACGAGTCGGGCATCTTCCTTTAACTATTTAATAACTAAAACGATTAAAAAATAAAAACGCCTGTATACTTGGTTTCTTTCATAAAAGAGGATTAATACTTACGCAACATTCACAATTCACACGTCTATTATTCGCAAAAATATCGTCTAGCGCCATTTTCCACGCTATTTTCGCACATTCGCCTTCCGCATCATAGCTCAAAGCCCTAGGGAATGTGTTTGCCAACAAACTCGTATGCTTACTCATTCTATTATTAACTCTTATATTGTATACCGTTGCCATGTTATTGCAGGAAGGAATAGGACAATGTATTAGCGTGCGAATAGTAACGTGATATGATAACGTGAAAACAACAATTTGTCTGCCAAGCGTAGTTAGTAAAGTGGATTTCGGAACATGGAAATTCGACACATCTAATGTTTGGTACCTAAGCTCGGGACATGGAGATATTAATATAACCTACGTAGTACTAGTACTTTATATTTATATCGCTCTGTAAATCCCGCGTAATTACGCGGTTTTTTTTCCCGATGCTGCACATTTTCCGAGAATTACGCGAGCTCTGCTGTGTCGCAAAAATTCAGGTGCCTTTTTTTTTCACGGATGGGAAATCATCATATGACTTCTCCCGCTCTGGGCGGAGTGGGAGGGAGTGTCAGACTGGTACTGACTAAAACCCATCCATGTTCCTTCTTAGCCCTTTGTGTCCCAGGGCCACGGTATCTCTTTCGATCAACCCGCAGCCCTGGCAGGCATCGGCCCTCTCGGACCCATTCCGATTTGCTGACATCTTCTTGAGGCGTCACGGCCTGTCGTCATAAGACGGACGGACGGTGAGCTGGCCCATTACTCACCGTCCACAGGCCCGCGCCTACGGTGGCCGGGGGCCACTGGTTGCCCCCCGACGCCCGGGGCGTCTCCCGCGGCGGCTGGGATGTGAGGTTCTCTTCCTCTCACGTTCCGCCACCTCCTTCGCTAGCATGACTGCTTCGCAGAAGGAGGCGACGGCATCCCATTCCCTCTCGCTCCGGACCATGGATTGAACCAGGGCCGGACGCGAGAGGTCGCCGCCACCAATCGCCGCTACGAGGACATGGCGGTGCTCAGCCCAAGCGGGGCAGAGCTCCACGGAGTGCTCCACCGTGTCCTCCGGCCGATCCTCGCAGTGGTAACACCCGGGCGTTTCCTCCCGCCCGATTCGGTGCAGGAACCTCCCGAAACCACCGTCTCCGGTGAGGACCTGCGTCAGGCGGAAGGTGAGGGCGCCGTGGGGCCTCTCAAGCCACTCCTCAAAGAGGGGACTTATCGCCACTATTGTGGCGTACCCTGCACGTGGTTGCGACAGGCGCTGTCTCCATGTCGCCATGAGATCGCGCCGGAGGCCTGTCCGCTGAGCTACAATTTGCCGCGGCAGCGGAGTTTACATTATTTAGTAAATTCGCAAACATCCATCGTACATGTAGAGTTGTAGACTACAACAATCAAAATTTTCCATACAATACTGCCATAATCGCATGGCAAATAAATTATTACATATTATATTTTCCTTATACAACTTCAACCGGAAATCTTCAGAAACTAATACCTGTCTGCAATTATTGTTATCCAACACTTGTAATTTAAACGCATATTATTATATCAATGACGACAATCGATTGTCACAGTGCGTTATCATTTTTCCTCTTTTGAAGATCGATCTATACGTGAATGATAAGAGCGGTGTTTTGATTAAATGTATGAAAAACCATCCATGGGCAAACCATGTTATTTATAGATTATGTTGGCAAATATTTTCCTGTGAAAAAACCCCATCACATGGTGATTTATCAAGATAACACGCTGCATTGCGAATCAGTATATGGTTAATAAAGGAAATAACCCAATAGTTTTATCGGAATAATATAAAATCTACATGTTCTATAAATCAAAAAAACACCCTGTGTTTTACAAAAACTTTTTTCTTAGAGAAAAAAAAAATAAAAGACTTCCAAAAAAAACACCAACAAGTGGAACATTACTTTCGGAAGTCTTCGGCAAAAAAAAGTTATTTCTCAACTCGTCAGGGTTTTTTGTGGAAGTCGGTTAATTTCTTGCAAAAAATAATATATTTTACCCTTTTTAGTTATAAATAAGATTTTTGAGCAGAACTCCTAAAGTACCTAAGCAAAGCTAATAAAATTGTTATGGGACCACCTCTGAAGTATGATTTATACCTACCAAACCAAAAAGAATCATCAAAATCAATTCATAATTGTCGAAATGACCGCGTAACGAACATACAAAATAAAACATACAGTCGAGTAGAGAACCTCCTCCTTTTTTTTAAGGCGATTAAAAACAGCGAAACTGAATATTAAAGTCGAATATTGGTCATAATTTTGCAACTACGGAAAATCCTATGTATCTGCAGCAAGCAATCTAATATACTATATGTTCATCTACTTCTATAACACCAAAGATTTCTCATATTATTTTTCAGGAAGAAGGAAATGAAACCAGTCAGTTATACTTTCAGTTTAAACTTGAACGTTTGAAGTTGCGTTACGTTCTATTTTAAGGCAAAGGTTAGGCAATCATGAGTTTCTCCCACTGGATTCCCAGTAGCGAACTGCTTTATTTCACTGGAAATGTCTCTCCCTTTCTACTTGTAAAGGTCACCCGTCGCTTGAAAAACACTAAGCTGGTTAATTGGATGATGTAAACGTAGATAATTCTATATAATCAATATTCTGTCTTATCAAACCACGGGCATCCTTGATACATTGAATTTAATTCATATGCAGCGAAAAACTACTTAACAGCAGAACCGTAACACGTAAGTTACGAAAACTAAACAAGAAATAAACGGGTACCTTAAATACCCATTTACACGATGCTAGTTTCTTGCCAGTGACATACAAAATGATTGTAGCAGCAATAATGATTTGATTGGAATGACGGATCTGTTTAGCCAGTGCAATTTTTTATTTGAAATCGAAAATATCGTATCCCCATCCCGTGGTTTAACGACTAGCTAGAAGTTATTCAAGTTAATTATGATTTCAAGTTAGTAACAACTTGAAATAAATTCCTTCGTGACCAAATGGGTATATACAAATCTCCCAAGAACTGTTTTGATAATACATGCAACACGTTTGCATTGTGCGATTTGAAAAGTACTGTTAGTCTCTTGCTTTTACAATATTCATAACATATGCCTATCGTTTGTCTGTATTTCGAGAATTTTCAGGCACAATAATTGTGTTTGAGATTTTAAGATTCACTTTTTTTCTAACGGTTGTAAACCCGCTGTAAACAAATATTTTAGTTTATAGAAGCTAATTTGAAATCTGTTTACATCTCATCAAATAACATAACATCTTTTAGAATTTCTTTTTCAAAGATTACGGTCGAGTTTCCACTCTTGTTTCAGATAGTTCTCTTAAGAGTAAATCTTAAAACTTTCCACCATCTTACAAAGTAACAAAAGTTTGAGGTCGTTAAACCCATCAACTTTCTGCCGTCCGAAACGTTACCTTCCTGAAACCTAATTAATTAATGTCCCCCAGTATGACCCCAGTTAATTTACTTTAATTATATAAATTGAGGTTACTATTTACCTGTGCGAAAGGACAGATATCTGTGGTAGAGGCTGAACGAACCCATTTAGATAAAAGCCTGGTAGCTCGATAGATAAGTTATGGTATGTTGAACCACGAGGCTTTTATAATTAAGCCGGCTTTACAGGATGCTCAAAGCTAGAACAAGGGATTAGTTAATCTTCAAAGATAAGCCTCATTTAATTACCTCATTATGTTTTCTGTGGAACACCAGTGAACTAATTAAAAGTGATCAGTGGAAGATTACTCCTGTTTCGAATAAAAAATACGGAAAAAGGGTTTAAAAGAAATAATAATAATTTAAAATTATTGGGTTCTATTTTAAAAGTAACCTAGAATCCTGCACAAACCTGTAGGTAAGTGTTTATTAAAGTACAAGATTTATAACCTAACTGAAAATGTTCCTTCCTCAATTTTCTACTTCTAAAAAGCTATTAAAACGTATTTTTGCAGGAACCATGTAATTGCATTATGAATTTCAGTCACGCACGAGCGCTTCGCTCATAAAACGCTAGTTTTATAGGTACCTATACATTTTTCCGAGCTACGAACGCCCGGTAATTTTCCGTTCGATCTGTCAAAATGCGCATGTCAGCTGAAGTCACTGACCCCGAGCCGTGACGTCACAAGTTGTCCTAGGACGCGTCCGGGCGGACGTTATGTGAAAATTATATAGTATGACGGCTCTTTGTAAATAAAAGCAAGTTTGTTGACTGTAAACATGTAAAACAAAACAAACAGTCGATACTACTGGCTGTAAACTTGTTCTGTTTGCTTGCTTCAGTTTCAGATAAAACCTTGTTGGTTCAGGCTTTTTGGTATTTGCTTTTTTTGAATCAATACGATAGTTTTATTTGGATAACTTTTCGTTTAATAAATAAATGGGAAGGTTTATACTATATTTATACTACATTTTTGTACTTAGTGCTGTAAGTAACCTAGAACATGTTGAAAAATAATAAGTATTATACCTAAATCTAGAACACCCACAATCTTACAAATAAAAAAAGCAAATTATTATCTGAAAGCATTATGCACTGAAAGTTATTCTCTTACCAGACTTCCGGATAGTATCTGGAAAGTGCACCACTCGATCACTGGCCGTATCTATACAAAGCATAAACATCTTTCACTGAAAAATGGATTTATTTGAATGATGAATTGGATGATTATGTCAAGATTTAAAGCACCGAGTATTAACATGATAACATTCAAGTATGTGGGTCATATCTCCTCCTCTTCACGTGAGACAAATCTGTTGATATAAGACCAATCAAGTCGCGTGAGCATTCGAGAACATTCGAAATTAATAGTAGATACCAAACTATACACTTAGCCAGCTATAATTGTTGCACCATCTAGCTGCTAGATTTAGGTTCCAACGATCTTAAAAAGGTATGAGATCTTTGAAAGGGAGGAACGGGATGTAGAAAGCGGAGGACAGGGTATTTTGGCACAGTTTGGGAGAGGCCTATGGCCAGCAATGGACCGCAGTGGGCTTTGCTGTTTTTTTTTCAACTATGTAGGTAATAGCTATGTGTAATTGTGTAGTCCTGAAGGTGTGTGTCTTTTCTAACACTCAAAACACGCAACTTCGTCGCCTTTTCTAATGCATTTGTTTTGTTTAAGAATCCGCTGAATACTACAAATAACCATAAATAAATATAACAGCTAAATGTTTATAAAAAGAAGGACTAAATTAAGATAAAACTAAGTACTTACCTACATATATACAAAGACGACAATATTTTTTTTAAATTAACCATTGGAGTCCAACAGTATTCTGGTCATTCATCATTCATAAACACATAAGCTAGTTACCTACTAGAAGCCAATTAATACATTCCGGCGCCATCGCCACTTGTCTTCGGTTATTAAATATTTCCTTAAGGAAAAACATCATGGCGCTATTTAAATTTGCCCCAGAGCGGCGGCAACTACTTTTTACAGGCACCTCCACTACTAAATTCATTCTTGTTGTATCCGGCTGCCACAGGCCACACTTTACCTGAATTTCTGAGATACAGTCGCTTTCAGCTAGATACACAAGTGATGGTATGATTAACAACTCATATTAATCAATTTATTTTAAATAGGTCTTTTGTTTAGAAGCTCTCTGGTTTTCTTTGTAATATTGTTTGGTAAACTGGATAAATGTAGTGAGAAAAATATTGAGTAGGAATTTAGATGGCTATAAGAGTAGAGGAAGACCAAAGAAAAGATGGCGGGATCAGTCCCTCCATCGTTTCTTTGGTTTTCCTCTACTCTCACTTCACTCATTTTCTTGTCCTATATCCATAAGCCATATCATCCTTCACCTGGGTGAAGGATGATGTGGCTAGAAAGGAAGTGACTGCTGAGATGATGAGTATTAGAAAAGTTTTCGTGTAGTACACCACTGACTATGATGATTGTAATTCCAAAATGTCCATCCAAAGGTTGTCTGGAAGATGTCGCTATAAGCGATAAGACCACCGTTGTAACCATAAAATTTTTGTAAGGCAGTTTTGTAAAACCCGTTATGTTTGATTTTTAGTTATATTACAGTTTTCTTCTATTCTATTCTAAAAGTTTGGAAGAAGAAAACATGCCGCGCCGACCCCAAATATACTGGTATAACGGCAGAAGAATCATGATGAGGTTGGATAACCGGACGATATATTTTCCAGGGAGTATCGTGGGCGTAAAATGACAATAGACACCCTAAAGATATTGTTAAAGATTCTCCACAAAAGAGACAGTTTGAATATTGAATGTGTGATGTGCCAGTATGCCATGATTGTATGTGCATGAACAACCGAAACAAAGTAACTGCATCAGTTTTTTTTTCTCTTTTTAAAAGGTGCTTGTTCAATTTGAAGATATCGCCTTTAGTAAATTTCGTTATGAAGATCATTTGCTCATGGAAGGTACTCTATACTGTAGAACGTAGCAGTATATATATTTTTGAAGAGATAGGAAGACACGACACGGAATACAGATTTAAAACAACAGAATGCTGAATGTGAAGTCCTTATTGTTATTCATTTGATTGCATTTACTGCAAACCTACCACAACATAATAATTATGAAAAGCGACCGTTGATTCACAATGACAACCTTGAAATACCCATTGAAGCAGATAGGTACTACTAATTGTGGCACATTTATAGGTATAACTAGTCAGTGTAATGGGTATTATGTCTGTTGTAAAACATTACATAATGCATGGGATCCTGCGCATCCATTATATCATGTCGTATAATGTTACTTCAAGGCTTGGTGCGCTTTTCGCGACGCAGTTCGTATTATGTAATTAATTTCAAAGGAACGACGCATCAGAACGAATTGGTTTGGAACGCTGTTTTAAATTAGTAAACAAGTAGGTATCTAGTGACGCGTTAGTGTCTAAAGAGATGCTTGAACATAGGCATTTCTACATTTAGATAACAACCAAAACTTCACGCCAGTATTCCCCGAAGGGTTAGGCAGAGTTCTAGAGGTGTGTAGAAAGAAAGAAAGAAAACATTGTTATTTGGCACATGCCACAAAATAAAATATAAATTAAAATTAAACGTAATTCTAAACGAAATGTAGATAATATTGTGTCTCAAGGCTACACCAATATTTATATTTATGGCCAGTGTTGTTTAAGTCGGGCACAAATCCGAACTCCGTGGCTGAAATTCCTGATGGAAAACCCTAAAAACACTTTGCCCCACTTGGGAATCGAACCTAAGACCTCATGCTCAGCATACAAACGAGGCAGTCAGACAGATATCACAAGTATTTCTTGATATAGAAATCCTTTACAGTGATTACCTATCAGCCTAAATATTGGTGGTCATGATTTTTGAAGAAATATTTTAACAAGGCACACAATGTGAATTCAGAATTATTTTATTATATCTCACCAAACATTCAAAAGGTTAATTTATTATTTTCAATTATCTGCTCAGAAAAATTTTCAAGCAAGTAAATAAAAAAAACATTTTCTAACTTATTTTAGACTCCATGGTAAAGAAATTTTCCGATACGAAGAAACAGGTAAAAGTTTTCCAGCATTTATAGGGCTGCACCGAAACCGTTTTGAGGCTTTATTTTCCGTCTACGTCGCAGCTGAGAGACACACGGTGACTGGATCGATGTGGCCTAGTTGCTATGAACATTGACCCTGTATGTACCTTAAAGAGCTGGTCGATGGCTATAACTGGCTGGCCAGTCGCCGTTAAGTCTCGTATATAGTCTCGCTATGACACCATGAACTTTTTATAAAACTTAAAAATTTAGCGTGAGTAATCCGGGTTTAAATTTTTATGCATTTATTTTTACACCTATCTATCTAATTAAGCAGGTACTTTACATACCTAGGTACAGTGTATAAAGATTTTCATGAGAACTGGAAACTATGACGTTTTAAGTTCTTTTTCATTGGTGTGTGTTTGAGTACTTGAGCACTTATTAGGTTATAAATGTGTATAAATGAAAAATCTTATAATAAGTACTATTATTATATTCCAGTGACATAGGTGCGAATTAAAAATAAACGATTTGGCTAGACTAAAGTATGTTTACAATAGGTTAATATAGGTTAATAACATGTGAAGGTTTTATAATTATAATTATTAGTCAACAAAAGATCCACAAGCCAAGTATTCAATTACCAAGTACTCCCTTGTTTACAGGTTTGTGACCACGATTTACTCTATAGATAGACAGATTATCTCGGAAAGAATACAACAGCCAATTATATAATGGACGTGTTCGAAACAGTCATACCCAGTTTTTCTCTTTAATTCGATAAGAAACGGCTGCAGCCGAACTCTAAAGGTACCAAGACATTTAAGATTTCTTATCGGCGGGGGAATATTGTTCCAGCATTTGGATGCAGTCTATCTAAAACTTCCCCTGAAAGCGACTAGATTATGCGATAGAACAGTGGACAGTTGCTGGGAGCACTGCCTACTTGCGCATTCTCTTCTGCTAGCGATCCAGCACAGGTACACACAGATTTGTACAGGTAGGTCGGCTGCCTGTACTTTATAACTCCTAAAAGTATGCATGCCAAGTGTAACTTACGCCGCGACTTCATCTTAAGGATAGAGCCCTTATTTAAGAATGGCGTAACGTGATTTCTTGGTGGGATTGAGAAGCAGAATCGAGCGCAGGCATTTTGCACCCTTTGGATCAGTAGCTCCGTTCTTGCCAATATCCGAGGGCCAATAACTATATCTGCGTAGTTTAGGTTGGATACCAAGAGTGACTGAACTAGCTGGATACGCAGCTCCTCTGATAGATAAGGCCTTATTTAATAAAGGACCTTAAGCCGGTAGAAACAAGTGCGTAGTGACTCTGCCACGTGCGCTTCGTATCTCAAAACAACGTCCATGTTCGGACCCAGATTACGTGCCTCACTGACTCGACTGACCGACTCACCCAGCAGGGTAACATTAAGTGATGCCGGCACTGCACTGGTTTGGTTCTTGGTTCCAAACAGCATGTATTTGGTTTTAGTGGGGTTAAGTACTAAACCATTATTTTCCGCGATAAAGGATCCTTTATCGCGATGTCATAGTCACTTGGCTTAAAGGAGATATATACTTGTACGTCATCAGCATAAATATAGTACCAACATTTCTTCAGGGAAGTTATGATATCCGCACAATACAAAATAAAGATAATGGGTCCCAGTATTGAGTCCTTGCGGGACTCCCCTGTAAACAGGAGTGAGTAACGAAACAAGGGACGAGCCATTGCTCAGACGTATTTCCACACGCTGTCGACAGTTGGTAAGATAGCTTTGGAACCAGTGTATCGTATTTTGTTCGAATCCATAGTAGTTAAGTTTTGAGAGAAACAAATCTTTATTAATGCAGTCAAAGGCTCGCGAAAAATTAAGTAGTACAAGAAGTGTGCACATGTCACAATTTCTGTATAGATTACGCATAACATTTTAAATTTCCCGGAACTGTACTAAGATACGTTTACTAGGGCAATAAACAATAACAATGTAAGAATCATATGGTTTTCCCTCTAATTACTAAGGAAACATTTTTTCCTAGCGTAAGTCATTTGTGACGATTTATAAGGTGACGACAAAATGGGAAAAACTAACACATCACTAACAAGTAACAATCGATCTTTCCACACCGTGTATGTACTAGATATACCTGGGAAAAAATATCACGCTTTTTACGGGAAGATGCCAAAAGCATGATGTGAAAATTGTCACGTTCACTGCGAATTACTGCGATGACACAGAACTCTCGAGAGTACAGTGCAAAATACTGATATTGTTGTTTGAAATATCCTTTTGCTACTGAAACTAAAATTTCTCAGATATCTAGTCTAGATAATAAAAGCCACTCTGGTCGATCTTTAGGTCGACCCATGGAGGTGACCAAACATTATAATACCGATTTTCCTCCGTGCCGCGGAAAGTTAAGCCGTTGTCTCATCTCTCATTTGTAGATCTTTGACAGTCTTTCGTAGTCTAACAACCAGTATTACCAAGGGATATCGTATTACCCAGAACTAACTGGGTTGTGGATGTCAGATAGGCAGTCGCTCCACGTAAAATACTGATACTCTGCTGCATCCAGTAAGACTGCAAGCCGACCCCAACATAGTTGGGAAAAGGCTCGGCAGATAATGATGATGATCTAGTTTGCCTGCTTCTACTATGAAAATAACACCCCTTTCTAGCCTATTTTAAAATATTACACTGTGTATAAGTATCGTGAAAGAATATCGGTAGTATAGGATGCAACGCCCACGCTACAATTTCCTAGCTTCCTCTCTTTGGAAAACCACACTGATATCATTTGCAGCGGTCTCTTTGGACTCATGCTAATTAACAACACTATGAATAGAGGAGGAGTCTTAGGAGTCATAGGTTTTTTTCCGTTCACTCTACAACTTACACGTAACTTACACCCGAAGTGAAAGATATTGTGACGATAGAACGGATGAATTAATCTTACGACACTCCATGAATCACAGATCTACCTTTACTTCACAAGAATGGAAAAATTATTGGATCCTTTACGGAAATCGCTAAAGAAACGCGAAAATTTACATATTTACGGAGACTACGCTGTTAACATCATAAACGCCATATCTGTTTCCCAGTGGATACTTTTCTCTATAAATTAACTAAGAAATCCTCAAAACAAACACCATTTCCAAGGGCGCGGGCGTAGCGTGGAAATTGCGTCATAACCTTTTCCCAACACGCAAAAGCAAAACGCCCACGAGGTTAATACGAAAATTCAGTTGTTTGTAAAAAAAAGAATAAAAAAAAATAAAACTAGTCATCACCTTTCCTTTTAATGAATGTATTGACGTTTACGTAATTCCCTATACGTCAACGTGAAAGACAATACGAAGGTACACGCAGTTTCATGTTCCCCACCTAAACCGCGTAACTGCGTGCATAGTATGAAAGCTATGACGTCGTCTACGTTCAACGTGAAACGCCATAGCGTGTAGAACGTAGAAAACTAGAGGTCAATAGACGTGTTGAATGTCACGTAGATTGAAAATATACCTATACCTATTTTAAATATAGGACTTAATTAAACCTTGGTCTGGTTTTCCTTGTATAAATGATAAGATTTTATAGGTAACTAGCATTGTATTATATATATATTATATTGCACTGTACCTCTTTTTATACCAGCAGCCTGTGGGTACATTTTACGCAAAAATCGTAAAGCGCCCTTCGCGTTCAGTACAATAATGCTTTTAGGATGCTGATGGGGCTGCCTGGCTTCTGTAGCGCATCAGGGATGTTCGCGGAAATGCGAGTAGATTGCTTTTATGCTACAATGCGGAAAAAATGTGCATCCTTGGTGCGCAGGGTGCGGGCCAGCTCTAATAGCGTCCTGGGCATGATTGCTGATAGGCTAGATTGTTGTATTGTTAATCGTTGCTCCAGAATTTCGAGTGGAGTTCTGCAGCAATGATTAATATTGTGTTCGTTTTGTAGTGTTTTCTTTGTAATTAATATGATAAAGTACTAACATAGTCTTAAGTAAATATTGTTACTAACCGTTTATATGAGTCATAGTTACTTGAAATAAATAATTTATTATTATTATTATTGTAACCGTGACTTCGTTTTTCGTTTTGGAATTTTCCCATACATACCATAATTAGAATTCGATCAGGATAGTTTAATGAAGACACTTAAATATTGGTCTTGAAGCTAAGAATCAGAGACGAATATAGCCCTTAGACAAAACGAAACACTTCGATAATCGAGCACTTACTTGTGGTAAGGTGGCTTAATTACTCAGAATAGGTTCCTGAACATAGTAGCGCGTAGTTTCTGAAGATCGATTTATGCAGCGTTTCAAAGTACGGCGCAATACACGCTATGAAACTATTGAATTTTTCTAGAAGTCTGGTACATTAGATAGGCTTCACTCACTGTGTTTATAATCAACGTCGTATAAGCAGAACCCGTCTAATTTTATCATTTTTGATATGAGATTAACATAGCGTGTTATCAATATCAGTTGTTTATATTTTTTTTTATTGTAGATAGAGGATAATTACGCGTGGCCTCAGCACTATCTTTCCGCGTAATCATATAGGATGCTCATTTAATTGGTTGCATAAAGTTATGACACACCACCGTGGAAGAACACGTCAGTTTATAATTCACCCCGTACACTGACATTATTGTACACCCTTGTGAAAGTTGGTGCCTACGTCATGATTCCGAAAGTTTAGGAGCATATACAGGGTGGTAGGGAAACCGACGCGAAAACAGGTACCACATACTCAGTACAATATTCTAAACACCCCAAAAAAAAAACTGTTCCATAAATTTTGACCGTGTAAGCTTTATCTTAATTTCTATGTGGCCAGATTGATGTACCGATTAGATGGTATCCGTTTTAGCGTAGGTATCCCTACCACCCTGTATACGTAAGACCTTGATGAAAATATTAGCTTATAACGCAGTAGCACTGTAATTTGAAATCACAATAACCACTACATAAAAAAATGTTTACTTGTATTTTATGTTATTTAATACTCAATAGTTAATTGCATTCCATAATATATACTTACTTTGGTGGAAACTTATAAAGTTGTGAGGTCACAGCAGAAGTAGAAAAAAAAATAGAAGACTTTGTAAGGGGTCAAAAAAAACACATATGAATAAAAAAAAAGGAAATTAAAAATAATAAATTACCAAAAGGAGAATGATTCCTTTACAATTAGAGCCGTAATATCGTAAACACTTAAAGAAAATTTCCTATCCTCGCAATTTTAATTATAAGCTAACTCTAAACATCGTAAACATTAGCTTTTAGCACTTATTTGACAGTTAAGTTCACATTGTAGTAGATATAGAGAAACATCAAGCTATCGATTTCCAGTATAACATGGCCCCGCTTTGTATAGATTTCCCGCACAATAAGAGATCCGCATAAACTGGTTTTGTATAGCTTGATTGGTCGCCGTGTGTGCACAGCCATCTTGTAAATAATCACGAGACTATGTAAACAGCACTATTGGTCGATATTTTCGGTCACCAATCTGTTAGAGAATTATTTATTACCATACACTTAACTTTTACGGTTTGCTAATTGAATTAGAGTAGTCAGATGAAGTTTTAGGAATCCTTTTCAAAATTTAAATGTTACTTTATTCAACATTATCGACCAATAGTGCTGTTTACATAGTCTCGTGATTATTTACAAAATGGCTGTGCACACACAGCGACCAATCAAGCTAAACAAAACCAGTTTATGCGGATCTCTAATTCTACGGGATATCTATACAAAGCGGGGCCATGTTATACTGGAAATGGATAGCTTGATGTTTCTCTATATCTACTACAATGTGAACTCAACTGTCAAATAAGAGGTCTCTTCCAAATCTCCTGACTTTTGGCGGGTTTGTGGCATGGTCATGCAATTTCCTCCAACCAGCTGTAATGAGATTGTCTGCCCACCTAGTCGGTTGTCTTCCTACATCTCTTCGTCCTGTCTCCACTCCAGGTGGCCTACCATGACGTCTTTTTAAGCAGTATTGTTTTAATCTTATTCCAGAGTGGGAAAGAGATGGCGCTAGACGTCCTCTATTGCTCAGTCTCTTTCCCACCCTGGAGTGACATTAAAACAATACTGCTTTAAGACGTCATGGTAACCCCGCAGCACTTTCTTTCCCCAACTTCCAGATATGGGCATTTATGCCCCAACCACATCCATTTTTTTTTTGTAATCGTTTTTGCTGTATCTGTAAGCCTCGTTCGTCTCCGTATTTCGATGTGCTTATGTTACGTTATATTGTTTACGTTAATCTACATTTTCAAAAGCCTTTATTCCCTGAAGGGTTAATCATAGGCGTGCCTGTAATTCAGATACGGTTTTTATAGCATGTCAGTGCTTAAAAACCGTATCTAAATTACGAAATACGTACTCATAAGTCTCATCAACCAACAACAACATTCAAGGAAATGTGATAACATGAATAACGTGGTGGTCAATTCAAATCACTTTCATATTCTAGAATTTCCCTGAATAGCAATAACAATGTTGCCATCAATGAATGTATTTAAGTGTTAAAAAAATAAAACGAAATAGAATTTTTATATTGTTTCAGACTGGCGATATTGAGATCTGATAACGATTTAAATGCAATTCATTTCAAAGGAAAATAAGTAATAACCTAATTACTCATAATTTAACGTGCGATTAAGATTAGGAATTATATTGTTTTGAGAATTTGATTGTGCGTAATCTTCTTTTTAAACATTCCATTTGGTAGAGTCTTCCTTATTCCATAAAAAAATCTGACATCATTAAGTATCAAATTATGGTTCCAAAGATTTAATCTTACTGTGTTCTACTTTAATTGAATGTGATCAAAACGTATTTAATATAAGTACATCTCCGTCAAAAAGTTTCCGTCAATACCAAAAGCGAAAACCACATAACTCAAAACAACGGTTAATTTTCAGCAATGAATCACGCCTACCTCCGGAACTTAAACCTACGGAACAATTACCGTCATAAAAAACCGCACTTAATATTTTTATAACATCACAATATGGAATCTTACAGGCGTACCTAGTATACCTACCTGTATTACACTCGATTCGTTTAGGTGTTCGCATGGAAATTTCCTACAGTAAAAAATATTAGTTACGATATGAGTCTAGAAACAATGGCTGTGTTCATAAAATGGCATTATCGTTTCGGTCGCGTTCGCTTAAATTGCATTAAGTTAAGTCAACATTTGAATACATGATATCTGTTGTGGTCTTGGCGATGCTTAGCATGTTTATTGGTGCAAAGGATCAAATTTTCCTGTATTACGTACGCTATCAGAAAATACATACTTGAAATTAAGCCCTGAAAGGAAAATTCTGTAAAAGTAATGCTACCTAAGTCTCCAGCTGTACCTAAAACGGACACATATGAGGAGCTTTTTAAATCAGATTTTTTTAAGGCAAAATGATATGGTTACTTTTTCAATTTCAGTCCTTTTAGAGGCTCCGCTCCGCTTTCAGAGGGTGTACATCAAGCGACTGCCTTTCTGCGCTCCACAACCCAGTAACTGGGTAATACGATACCCCTTGGTAAGACTGGATGTCAGACTGTCGGCTTTTCACTATTCGTAACGACTGTCAGAGATCTACAAATGACAGCTGGAACCAACGGCTTAACGTGCTTTCCGAGGCACGGAATATAACATACTATAAAAAAAAAAACTACGACTATCGAACGTTTTAAAAAGCATGGCTATATGTGGTTGCTCATTTGTTCCTAAAAAATATCAGAAGTTGGTAATACTTCTTTTTATAAGGTACATAAAGCACGTACATTTATTTTCGACCTTTCCAGAGCGCTCCAAAATAATGCCTTACTTATCTCAAGTGCCTTCCATTCCAGTGCCAAGAATTTTTCCGCCGTAATTATGTCTACGTGACATGAAAAGTCTCATCAAGGTGATATTTGAGGCTATTATTATCACGTCCACATTTAATGGGTCGATACTCGTCTTTTGTGAGGAAAGTAAAATTATTATGGGGCAAAATTTTCACTAATCAGATAGGTTTATCCGAGTAATATTGCTTTATGTTATGACTTTATGAGAGTAATCCTGTAGAAAATAGCAAGTGAAATTATCATTAATTAATTATTCTTTAGTTTAAAGTTTCAAGGGGCGTCGTGGTACCCAGTAATTAGGTTTTTAAGGTCAAATAGGGCAGTCCATATAAAATTCTGGTCTTCAGATGCATGAGGTTATACTGGAAACCGAAGAGGCTAGGATTACTTAGCTACGATAATGAAGTATCAAATAAAATAAACAAAAGGTACGTGACAAAGCAGGCATACGTTATATTAATTAGGTTAAGTACTTAATATAAGTGAAGCACTTATAGCATCAGGCAATTTGTTAATAACGACGTCTGTATCCTTATTGATTGTCTTATCCAAATACTGTATTATGAGTATTATGTCGACTGATAAATATTTTCTACGAAATTAACTTCACTTTGAAGCATTTCCTGTGGAAATATTCAGTACCTAACTTATACTTCTGAATGGTATTAATGGCGTAATTGTTAATAGACATAGATAAAAATAATTCATCATGATTAGATTGCTGTAAATGAATACCTCCTCGCTTCTACGTAGAAACTACGCACAAGATTAACTGACCAAATATATTTTTCACTATGGAGCGTGAAAACCTCTTTCGCGGCATTTAATGAGGGGGAAACCTTAATTAATAATTTCACTCACTTTACCGAAGAATTGCCAAACTGAAGTGGCAGTGGGCAGGGCACATTGCTCGCAGAACGGATGGCCGATGGGGCCGAAAAGTTCTGGAATGGCGGCCGTGAACCGAAAGACGATGCGTTGGAAGGCCTTACACTAAGTGGACCGATGACCTGGTGAAGGTTGCGGGAATCCGCTGGATGCGAGTCGCACGGGCCCGGTCAATGTGGCGACACATGGGGGAGGCCTATGTCCAGAAGTGGACGTCTTTCGGCTGAAATGATGATGATGTCTGGTTATTAAAATAAAATATTAACGATACGTTTAGTAGTATATTTTACAGTTTTATTTTATACATAAAACTCTATAGAATGTCTAATCTAAGTATCCATTTTTTATGATGCTTGCCACTATGACTACTATTAACGTCACTTTCGTTCATGAATCATAATTACTTTTTGTTTATCAAAGATAACATAATGTTTACCATTCATAAAGCAGGTAGTACACGTGAGTATTAAATAGGATTAATGTTAATCTGCGGTAATCTGCACCAGCCTTTATCACGTTAACAAATGTTGACTTTTGGCCTTAATTTTGTTTTACAATTTGTTTTCAGGATTTTCTTTTATTGAGCCATTACGGGCCTGGGAATAAATTACTTGAGTAGAATAGCTGTATGTTTTCGTTACATTAAAACATAAGCGTGTTTTAAATTACGTTAATCCGTTGATTTATGTCACAGGATTATAGAGCAGGTTTTCAAAACGTTTCAAAGCATCTACGGGAGTGACTGCAAGAAAAGAAACAGCAAAACAAAAATAGAAAAAAAAACTATTTTTCAGAATTATGTACTGAATACGTGTTGATTGTTTTAGCGTCGGTGTCCCTGCCATCTTGTATCAGTAAATACATGTCCCGTCTCATAGAAAAGACATTGTAGAAGAAAATGCTCTTTATAAACCCCAACACATAGGAATAAGTTCAGGAGAATGATCAAGCTTCATTCATCAAAGTTAGCTTCTGCATGATTGCTCAACCATACAGTTTCCTCTCAATCAATCAATTTTATTATGTTTTTATATCCATTTCTCAATAACTCTCTTCAGAACGTGACACCAAACGATAAGAATTACAAGCAGACATGCGTTTCTTATTGACGTCACTGCACTGAACTGCAAATTGCTTGCGTCTCATCTAAATCATGTCGGTGGTTAATTCACGTAGCTAATTCATTAACAGTTTGACACTTATGTAGATACGTCAACAGAAGTCAACATGACATACCGTTGACACTTCCAATTATGGGCTGCGCAAACGTAGACACTTTTTGTTATCGACACGGCACACAGTCACAAGAAACCGTAGTTGCTGTGTCCTGTGGCGGCGACCGGACACAGCTTACGTCTGCGCAGGGAGTGGCTGATTTCATACTGGTTATATAGAAATCAAAATATTTGTTGGTACCTTTTATCCGACACAAGCCACGTTTGCGCAGCGCCTTAAAGAGTCGCGTGATAAGGAGACACTAGTAAGTAGGTGTTAATGAATTTGAAGGTAATACGAGTATATTTAATACTTACACTATTTAGATGCTTTTTCAATTCATTGGTTGCTGTTGGGTGGGTCGATCTCGATATCGATGGGTCGCTTCGTCTATATTACAGTAACAGATCAGAACTATGCATGGAATATTTTAAGTTAGAGACCAATTCGTTATTTAAGCCTATGATTAGATTCTTGGTCAAAGACTACTGATCAGTACCTAATGGTTCTATCGTTAACCTACATTCGATTTATTAAAAGCTTACCCACTTACAGCTTACCTACTCGCAGATGCGAGTGACTGTAAGAAACAAGGCATAGAAGCAGTCTTCTTCTTGTCATATCGATGTTACTTCCATAATACACGGTTTGATCCCAGTAGGTAGCCACGTGTATTGCAGCTTTAGAGGCGTTATTCATATCTTCGAGAGTGCAGGTAAACGGTCACCTGGGACACTTCAGCAGGTGGAGCATAGTTTGATCCGGAGCGCCGCACTCGCACTGGAGTAATTACATAATATTAAAATTCATCCCGTGGATGGTCGATTCGGTGCATGAAACACTATCGATTAGTAGTGGTAAAAAATTAAAAATAATTACCTTTTTTGTAAACTCGAACCAATTTTTGCATTAGTGAAAAAGCAATGTAAACCTTTAGTAGTAGCATTTGAAACTCATTTCGTACCATTTGATGTGACCACACACATTTTGCGAATATTACGTTATCACTTACTATTTTTAGGGTTCCGTAGCCGAATGGCAGAAAAACGAACGCTTTTTTTTAAGAGATAAAATGCTGTGTTACTTGTGTATGAATAGTATTTTGAAAATTAAATCACTCGTCCAAGGGATTAAAACGATCAAAATTTGACGGTGTATTGACATAGTTATCCCTACTAAGTATGCATATTCATTCAAACAGACTATATAACATCATCATATCAAAGAAATCTGAGAATTCCAACAATAAATAAACAAATGCTAACAGCACGTGAGCACCTGATACAAATAACACGAATATCTAAAAATACAGAGGATTCAGTTATAGCCATCTGATCCGCCATCCTCGAGGCTGCGGTCGGGGGCGTGGTTACGATGTCACATCCCTTTGTGGTCGATGTCACGTTAATAGAACAGACACGTAACACGTTCCAGATTGATGATGAACTAAGATGTATATATCTGTGTTCTGAAGTGCGTCATATTTTTATTGACGTGTTTTTCTAGGAGCTGGAATAATCTGGATTTGTAGCAGTTATGAAACTATGTACGTGTTATTCTTTGATAATAATTGGTTTCAATCAAGCAGCAACTGCTTTTTTTCTGAGAGATGAGTATCTATCCTGTTCTTGTCAGATTCTCCCATGATATTATTTTAACAGTAATTGCCATGAATTCCCTGTGCCAGTTTTTTCTTGCAGATAACCGTCGCAGTCAGGTTTATGAATATGATAAAAGGTTTCAAATTGATTAACAAGCTAAAGAGATGGATCAGAAGAAGTAAAGTATCGCAATACTTCATTGTGAGTCATGAACTTTGCTATTAACATGTGGTTTCAGAAATATACAATAGGGATGAAGACTGGGTAAAGAAAACGAAATTCTATTTTGTCCGTCAGACAGGTAATACAAAAATATTATTTTTGGTTCTATCAAAATATCAAAAAATAGTGATCATCCCCTATTGTTGATGAAACTGAATACAAATTCGAATGAATACTTTATTATTTCACTACGACATCTGCGAATTTTGGTGTACAATAAAGTATTATTCTACATAATTATTTTATATTATTTTCTATTCTACGATCTTGGGGTATGTGAAAAAGAATTTTCTTTCTCAAAAAAGTGTTGGTGCCTTCGTTTGTAGTAGGGGCTTAGGAAATTTTTAATGCGGTTCCCCTGCAGTTGACAAAATTTTCTAATGCCGTCATTTTCTTAGTCTTTTTAAATAATTTAAAAAATGGTGGGAAATCTTTTAAAACTTAATCCAGATAAATGTATGAATACCCACACGCTATTTATTACAATGCGAGGATAGTAAATCTCCTAAGGAAAATCGTAACCGTTATTGGTGTAGGTTCAATTATATTTTGCTCTGTTAAATCCCTATAAATAAACCCAAAAATAACAATCGACTGTTTGTCCGTTTTCCGCGAAGCAAAAGTGAAGCTGTGGGCTGTTGTACGGTCAACAACAAAAGTCGATTAAACAATAAAAATCAAATGCTGAAAAGCGACGCAGAGAATAATTTTATATCAATTAAGATGAAAACTGGCAGACGAGATACCGTGGCCCTGGAACACTAAGGGCTAAGAAAGAACATTAATGGGTTTTAGTCAGTACAAGTCTGACACTCCCTTCCACACCGCCTAGAGCAGGAGCTCTGGTTTTCAAACTGGTTTTGTATAGCTTGATTGGTAGTCGTGCGTAACATGGTGACTAATCCAGAACCTTTCGACTCAATAGCCCATCCGTTCTTCGAGCAAGGTGCCCGCCTAAAAGGTGAACCGATTACTAGGAAAAGATCACAGAAGTTTACTGGAAGGGATCGAAGCAGAGAACCGGTCCGTGTGGCGACACTTCTCAATAATACTACTGCGCTCAAATATAAACTTTTGTAATATTTTTTAAATAAATAAATTATAAAAAAATATTAATTATTTAAATTACTTCGCGGAGGCCTATTTCCAACAAGTTTTTCCCAATCGTCGCCAAAAGACAGATAAAATCTGTAAAAATATCTGTAAAAATTCGTGTATTTCATATAGAAATAATATTTAATCTTATCCTTCTACAGATTTTGTTACATCAGCCTGTTGGATTAAGATCTTAGAAAGCTTCATCAAAGGAGAATTGTGAGAAACTGCTCCAGAAAAATCAATTTCTCGGGAATTTTCAAGAACGACATGTTAGTAATAATAGATCTTATAATAGTGATCGCATTAACCGAATGATTTAGTAACTATTGTTGCTTTTTATCTTACAAACACAAACTTTGTGTCGCCTACTATTGAAAAACGAGTATTTTTTTAGCTTGGCGTTTCGAAAGATTTTATCGATCAGCACTTTTACTTTTACGGTATTGATACTGCAAAGTACTTATTTATCTAAATTACTCTCACTTTTTCAATTGGTTTGACATTTGAAATCATTCGGTTTTCCCAAAAAGCATATAAAGTGTTCAGATAAGATAATTTAAGCCAAATGATTCCCTTTGTATAGCCGCGTGAAAAAAAATTCAGGAGTCGTAAAAGAGCCATTTTAAACATGTTATTTGTTTCACGAATCGACCATGCGGGAAATCGACATAGCGGGATTGGGTGCGCCAAAGTTCACAGTAAATTTTCAACTCCGATTATTGGAAATTCGAAAATGTTCTTCCTAACATATTTCATCCTAACAATCACTATTCCTAACTACTCTGTCTCTAATGTTCATAATTCCGAAGCATTCAACTTCATAATGTCAGTAGCAATAAACATCTATTATACTTTTATTTGTTTTCCTATATTTTCTCAATACAACCATCTTTTACACTATTATTCTAAGTCATATCTTTTTTGTTTAGATTTCTTTTTTATTAATAAAAGCGTCTTCTTTAATTTTAATTATAGCGGTGTCTACCTGCAAAGATATCCATAGGTTAGGTTAGGTTAGAACTGTGACCAACTACGCGCGAGCCGAGCGAGCGTAGCGAGCGGTGCCGCGGCAGCGGCCGGCGAGCGCTACCTCGAAATTGGTCGCGAAATTTTTCTAAGTATTTTTTGCATAGTGGGGGCACTATAACTATTATCTTCTACCCACATGTATTTTATTACACTTGGTAAATGTTTATTTCTGAGTATGAGTGAAAATATTATGGTAATTATGTTTAGGGATAAAAACGTTATGATACAAAACAGTAGGAGTTTAAATATATTTACATTAATGATATTATTAATTACAATTTTCGGAAACATGAGTGTTATGAACATCGCCGGTAGCACTACAAATAGTATGAATTGAAAACTTTAGGATGAAAATTTTTAGGAAGAGTGATAATTCGGATTACAAATCATTAGGAAGAACAATTTCGGGTAAAGAACTTTAGGTGAGCCAATATGGACCCAGCGGGATTATTGTTGGATATCCAACAAAAAGACGAGTTTAGCGTTCCAACACATCAACACAATTAAATGAAATGAGTAATAAACATTTTTTCACACCACCTGCTCGATAACGTCAAATTATATGTCATGCAAACCTAACCTAAAGTAAGTCATTTACGATTTGAGGTCTAGCAGGGCATTAATATTGTATTGAATTTCATTATGACGCGCTGGTCAGTAATGTGATTTGAATTTGGAACATAAATCACATTCGAATATTTACGATAGGTACCTAGTAGGTACATACTAATTCCATGCATTCACCATTATTATCTGCACAAAAAAATGTATTGTTCGAAAATCGAACTGGCCACAACGAGATAGAATATAATTAAAACAAAAATAGAACACAAATTAAAAAGAGGCGCGACAACTGAAAATAAGGGTGAAGACTGGGTAAAGAAAACGAAATTCTATTTTGTCCGTCAGACAGGTAATACAAAAATATTAGACACGTATTTTTTGTTCTATCAAAATATCAAAAAATTACTTAGTTTAAATTCATTAAAGTTGGAGAGTGGGGGCTCACTACGTCACAAGTAGGTATAACAATTACCTACACGTGACGTCATGCGCCATTTCAACTCAATATATCTCCGTAATTTTATGACCACGTGAAAAAAGAAAAAATACGTGTCCAATACTTTTCAATAATCTACCCGATAGACAAAGAAAAAAAAAATAACCTCCCCTATTGCTTTGCTTTGTTGATTGTTATACAACAAATTGTTTTAAATAGGTCTATTAACAGACTGTTATTGTTATTTTAATAAATACTTTGATTCTAGTGCTACTGCTTTTATTGTCTCGTAGATGGTGTGAATAGTAGAGTATTCACCTCGGGGATAAAGGTGCCTTCTTCTTGGGCGACCTTGATTCCCACGCTGCACTCAGGATTCTTGTCTTAACTCTCTCGCGCCACTCGGGAGTTAACGCTAGAATCCTTCGTTTTGCTCAGGATTCAATACGACGCCCGCTACTGACACTACTTAATCCCCTTGGTGCATAATCTACTACTAAATTTCTATCGGTGTTTTTTGTTGGTCTTATTATGAAAAATTGGAAATGAGATGAGTTGGTAGGTACGGACGTGAGATTAAACAGCAAATGAATAAAATGTGAATGGATGTAGGGGAGAGAAAGACGAAAGAAAAGATGGCCGGATTGTGTGAAGCATGATACAAAAGAAAAAGGAGTACAGGATAGCGTGACGGTTAACAGGAGTAAATCAACAGTATAGTATGGCCACTTTACGAGTGCAGTTCAAGGTGGCATTGCTTGTCATATTTATTTTAGTTCTGTGTTTTCCCGCCAGCACAGACAAGTTGGTTAAAGTGTAGGTGCGGGTCATTCTTGATGCTCACGCCACGGGTGCGCTCAATGGAATATACAAAGTGTTGTTTTGCATTCTCGTCAAATTCAAGGAGGTTACTATGCTAATGATTCTCGTCCCGAATCAATAATAAAATAGGTAGGTAATTTTTATTTTTTCATTTATTTACAGAAATTGGTAAGTTTAAACGCGGCCCGTCTGATTCTCGCCCTATAACCGCGCTTACAAACATACAAACAATCTCAAACGTTTTTTCGATAATTTATTATTCACTAAACCTCGTTAAGGGGGTTATTCTGAAATGTTGACAAACCGAAACAGCCAAAAAAATCCGCATATATTAATAATAAACTAGAATAGAATAGAATAGAATAATACTTTATTGTACACCAAAAATCAAACATAACGGGTACAAATTTTACAATGTTATGGTTACAACGGCGGTCTTATCGCTTATAGCGATATCTTCCAGACAACCTTTGGATGGAAATTACAGAAATAAAAATTAAAAGGGGGTAGTCAGTGGTGTACTCTACACAAAAGTTTTAAACAAAACAACAACATAACAGTTATACTAGGTACTGATATTTTAATTGATTACTTATGTCTTTCGTGACAACCTCCTGAAGTTTGACGAGGATGCAAAACAACACCTTGTATATTGCTTACGGTGCTTTGTATAGCCGACATCGCACTTGAGTGCAAATGCAAGCACTCGGCAGCATCACAATACATACCGCAAACAAAAACAATCATTGTGATGGCCACGTTTTAAGATTTTCTTGCACTTTATGGACTGGTGTATTGCGATGTTTTCTATAAGTAAAATTTATAGTGCGGTACTCATGTATACTGTTTGTTTATGTTGATCTTAACATAGTGAAAACCCATGCACGTTTAAAATGCTTCCTTCAAAAGAAAAATTTAAAATTATAATCCAGATGGTTTTTGATAGTTCCACAACATATACGGAGACATTTATTATTTGTATTCTCTACGATATATACTTACTTAATCAAAATTTGAAGATGATCGGAAGACGAAATCATTGCCCAATAGCACAGAGAAAGAACAATATCTACCTAATATAAATTTATCTTTCCAAATACTTCAAACATTGCTTTATTTGAGCATCTAATTTCACGTCATTAAAAAATTAAACACAACCACGAAGATCTTTAAATTCCACTACAAAAGAGTTCCACCCAAGAAAAAAAATATTTCAACATCCTCACACGCCACGACACGTGTCCTACAACATAAACACTGATTAGATTGTCCTATAAATTGTTTAAGTATGGTTATTTAGATCTTGTGATAGAGTTAGCAAATCGAACGGAATCAGTGACGGCGGCATCCGCAGAGCTGGTTGTAACCGGTTAGTGTTATCGTACGGCAGTATTGCTCACTGGATACACCGCACACTGCACACCGCTTCGCACGCATCGGACAATCTCAAACGGACGTAATGTAACTGGTAAATGCAGATATGTGATATGACTGTGAGAATGATGATGTGGCTTATTTTTGGTGCAATTTTGTTTTGGGTACAAACAGTAATCCAGCTTGTAAATGTAATACCGATAAACGGGGATTATCAACAATAGAGGAAGAAGCGATGGTCACCACCCCCGGTACATCCAAGGCAGACACTAACTATTAACTACTTACAAGGCGGGCGGACGGTACTTGAAACCTTGAACCGGGGGGATTGATAAAAGAACAGTGAGATAGACCTTATCCGTCACACCTTCTAGCATCCCCTGACGTTTATTGGACAGAAAAGAAAATTCAACACCTCATTCAGTAATTACGTTCAAACATTATGACATAATTCATCCAATAGAAGTACTGAATAAAGCGCAAGAAGACACAGATAATGCTCCTTAACCTAGAAAAACTGCAATCTATTTATAATTTGACATTAATCCTACAGCAATACAGCTTCAAATAGAAGATTAATTTACTACTAGACAAACTATTTTTGCAACTTACAACTAATAATGACACTAACAGAAAACATGAGTGAAAAGCGCAAAAGTGTGCCAAAATTTAAAGGAAATTGATCATCCAATTTTGGCCACAAGACGGTAAGATGCAGCAGATGTGTGCAGTATAGTTTTGGCAGTACAATCATCTCATTAAGAATCATAAATGGGCTGTTATATAAGTGCAAGTAATAATAATGTTCTAGGAGTACATTCTGGTAATTGGTGAAGAATTGCAATGAGCACGTCACAAGAAAGTTGAAATAACGTATGTCTGAATCAGTCGATCTCTTCGTGGTCTCTATGAGTCAAATGATAGACTAAGTCTAGCCAAAATATTAAGCCAAGTCTCAAATCAGCCATTCAAATAAATTCAGCCAACAAAATTAACAACGTAGGGAAATTTTCTAAATAGTAATTACTGGCTCCCGTAATCCTCCTAATGGCAGGCTCACCTAAATGATCGCAATTGTTTTGTGGGTCAATGACTTGACTAGTAATTTATTGGGACAGCGACATTCGTGCCGAATTAAATGTGGAAACATCCAAGAGTTTACCTTTAATTCTTGACAGACAAAACATTCAGCTGGGTACCTACATCATACATAAAGTACCTGCAGCTGAAATGTGTGCTGGCCCTGAAGGCCCTTAATTATATCCTCAGCTTACAATTTAAATGTTTACCTTTGACACAAAAAAAACGCCTCCAAGGCTAAAAGAACCACCGGAAAACAATTACGCTCAAGGAAGTGAAGAAGTCCTCTCCTTGACCAACTTTTTTCAAGTTATATAAATTTTAAAGGAAAAATCAGTCCTACAAAAAAAAAAAAAACATTCTAATGCAAAGAAAAACAAACTATTTAAAACCTAGAATAGATTCTACATTCAGACGACTGTAAAAACACTTTACGTACCTAATAGGAATGGTCCGAGTATAGAATTAGTGGTCGTTATAAATAACACGAGTCTGAAACATTGTAAGGTACTTAAAAACAAATTGTACCATTTGGCTGAAGATATTTTGCGTCACAGCGTGAACTAGATTAGATCATTGCGTCAATAACAATAAATTGAATGTTTGTGTGTCAGCGACCATGATTATTTTGTGTATCTGAAAGATGTGAAAACGCTCTTCATGAAAGTTTGTCTGTTAAATTATTCGAAATCCACAACAGATTTTTAATACTCAGCATTTTCATTAAAATCTTCAAGTCATCTTCGTTTTTGATAGTTCTGTCTGAGTGGTTTTATGATGTTAACTAAATATCAAAATTGCAAAGGGTGATTGAACAAAATAAACAAGTACGCACGGGTGGCTGTTTGTCGACCCGTGCCAAATTGACAGTAAAACTCAATTGTTATATCCCAAACACATCTAATAAATCGATCAGACATCAGTCGTGAAGCCTTCATTTAAATAAAACCCCCATATAAACAGCAGAGGTACAAGTATTGGACACTAAAGTCATTCGCCATTAAGACACGGAGGAGACTTTACGATTCGAAGTAATTTGTTCCACGATTGATTTACAGCCAGCACTTTGCAATACAATTGGATTGGACGCTTCACAAATACACAATTGAATAATACTGGCCAATGTAACTGCAAATTTTCTGCTCTAACCTCTTTCCGTTAATCTTATTCATTTAATAAAATTTCCAACTATTGTATTACGTCAGCAACACCGTTGACGTTTTTGCTGACGTAATACCTACGGTGCAACTTCTTTTTGGCAAATCTATTGTATTGTAAAACAAAAAATGGCAAAAATTTTGAATCTAACTAAAAATAAAGCTTTGAAATTGAAATTTTGTTGTAAATCACTTTATACATATTTATTTAGTCACCCAATATGCAGGACTTTCACGAAACATCTACTTAAGATTATATCACTTAAACCAATAATCCTTTGAGTATAATATTTCGAGAATATAGATTGAAAGCAATTCAAAGGCTTGGAACTATCCAGACTAGAACCGATCGATGTTTTACGTAGAACTGGTATCTACAATATTTATAAAACAAACACTATCAAAGCAGATAAAACTAGAGAAAAGAAAGACAATGACAATTGGTACAATAGTGTTTTCCTTAATAAAAATTACAAGTTATGCATATAAGTTTTTAAACTGACATGGCACTAACACTTGTAACGGGATATATTTATTATTTGTAAGCTATGCATATTTACTTCTTCTTAGCGAAGGCAAATTTTCGTTAAATATATTCAGCCCAAAATTCCGCTACGCGGATTCCGGTCGCTGATGCAGTCATAAAATCGTCAAGTACGCAGGTGTCCTGCTTGTATACTGAATATAATTCTTGACGTATTTGTGTAGGTCCAATTTACACAAAAAAAGATAATAAGCCGAATGCGTGTGATTACGAATAAATATGTATAAAGTGCAAAGATTGGAACTCAATTAGGAACAGCAGAATTCTATGTCCATTATGAGGGAGAAAACAAAACGCAGCCTGCCTCAGTTGTCAATCGTCTTTAGTTTGCACATACGCCACAGTCGATAACAAGAAAATCATAATAAATTCCTGTTCAGACCGGTATGAAAACATTTAGCAGCTATACAATTGATATCTATAGCCATACTAATACTATAAATGCAGAAAGTAACTCTGCCTGTTTGTTTGTTACCTTTTTACGACTAAACGGCTGATTGGATAGTCATGAAAGGCAAGGAGATAGATTATAATTATCCTGGGGTTGCTACTTTTTATCCCTGAAAAATACATCAAAATTTTCACGCGAACGAAGTCGCGTGTAGCATCTAGTATACTATCATAAATTCGAAAGTTTGGATTGATGTTTGTTAGTCAATCACGTCAGAACGGCTGAACGGATCTGGATGAAATTTGGCACAGACATAGGCAATAGTCTGGAATAGCACATTGACTACTTTTTTTTCTTACACATACACACCAAAATTTCCACACGAACGAACTCGCGGGCAACAGCTCGTAGCCTATAAAATTATTATGATTTCCGTCCTATGTTTACATCTGCTATTAGAATGCGCGTACGCAGTTCTGCTTCAGTTTTTCGATCCGGTTTGAACGGGTTACAGCCGTTTGATTTTATAGACATCACTGTGGCACTTGTAATATAACTGCCAATCTTAAGTGTGCGGTCGCCCATATCTTTGAAGCAGAGGTCAAGTACATGAGGAGTTACTTGTATCAATATTGTCATGAATTTGTATCTATATCGATGATATAATATTGCTTGTTCATTGAAGTTTATAATTAGGCTGCAACTAGGTAATTTATAGGATCATTAAAGGTTATCGGGTGCGGACTATACATCATACTGTTAGTCATTTAGTGCAGTTTGTACGTATTTGGTCCGTGGATGGGTGACCATAATTACATACCGAGTTTTCCTCCGTGCCTCGGAAAGCACGTTAAGCCGTTGGTCCCGGCTGTCATTTGTAGATCTTTGACAGTCGTTATGAGTAGTCAGAAGCCAAAAAGTCTGACATCCAGTCTTACCAAGGGGTATCGTATTACCCAGTTACTGGGTTGTGGAGGTCAGATAGGCAGTCGCTTCATGTAAAATACTGGTACTCAGCTGCATCCGGTTAGACTGGAAGCCGACCCCAAGATAATTTGGGAAAAGGCTAGGCAGATGATGTACGTATATGTAGGACTTATTCTTCTTCTCTTCATGTCGAATGACTACTACTTAGATTAGTCCAACCAGTAAGTTTCGGCCTGGACAGCTCTATTATTATACTCACTCAAACTGTAAATTTTTAGAGTGGAGTATATTTTTCATAATTAATCGTTTTTGTTAACAAGTCAGTTTCAATAAAATTGAAGAACCGACACAGCTCGGTAACCATCCAGGTTTGACCCCTAGTTAACTGGACTTAATTTGTTGCTAATGATCTCTAGTAACCCCTTAACCCTTTTCAGGTATATGTCGACTAAATGTTAAACCCTGTATAAATAAGTTGTATAATGCTACTTTCAAAGAATAAAAGAATTAGAAATTTTAATTTGAAGAGAGCATGTTATGAATCAGCGTTGATACGTGTAATTATCATGAAAATGTTTACGACACGATGAATGAGCTTTTAGTTAATTCTTATTTTATCATTTCATATTAAGAGCGTTTACGCCTTACGACATTTCATACAAACTTTCAAGTCGTTATTTTCCGAAATGACTGAACTGATTTTGATGAAACTTCGTACACATAAGCAGGATACACAGATCTAAAAAGTTACTAAAAAACATTTTCGAAAAATAGTGTTACAGTTAAATTAGACCGAATTTTAATTTTCTATAGAAACAGAAAATTCCAATTATCTCTTGTTTTAAAACACATTTTGAAAATATTTTTTAGTAACTTTTTAGACCTATGTATCCTGCTTATGCGTATAAAGTTTCATTTAAATCGGTTCAGTCATTTCGGAAAAAAACTACTTGAAAGTTTGTATGAAAAGCGGTAAGGAATAAACGCTCTTAACGAAATTCTCTACTATTTTGGTTTTCTTACAACAGGTTTGCAACTTTGCACATCCCTATGACGAAGACTATGTAACTATTTGAGGAACAAGCATAGAAAATTCTCGTTAACACTGACTCTAACTTCCTCAATTTTCGTCCATTTTCAATTGTGTAAGGTATATAGTCAATATCTGTTTTATTTACTGATGAAAACAATGATGCAAAGATGTTCTCCAGATCTTTTAGAACTCAGTCAATCATGTCCCAAGTTTTGGCATTAGAGTTTCTGCACTATTATTTTTACAATAACCAGGCATTAAAATTCTCATAAAACCATGTTATCGATTGGAAAAATACCAAAACATAGTCATTGAATATTATTTTCAACTAGCTGTACCCGCGCCTTCGTCCGTGTGGATTTTTTTCTAAAATAGAAGAAGCCTCCTTATTATCCTATATTTTTCTAAAATAGAAGTAGCCTCCTTATTACATCAGCTATCTGCCAGTGAAAGTCCCGTAAAAATTGGTCCAGCCGTTCCAGATTAGCCGGAACAAACAGACAGACAAAAATTTTAAAAATAGTTATATTAGTATATGTACCGTATATACATTCATATGTAGTAAAAAGCGGTTATTTCAAACAGACACTTCAATTTTATTTATTTGTATGTATGTATAGATGATTATATAGAGATATCCATTATAATCAATCGCTTGTAGGTACGGTCAGCAGCAAAAGTCGCTGTACATATCTAAAATTATAAGACGTCTTAGTTTTAGAACGATCCATATTAACAGACTGGAGTAAAAGACATAACAGTATATTCATCAATGGGTACACAAATTCACAAAACAATATAACATCAGATCACACTGACCAGCACAAAACTTGGTGTAATATTTATAAGTGTTAACCGACTTTTGATGCTGACTGTACATCCAAATCACAAAGTCAATGTCGCGAGAAACACCTGGATAAGGCAAGGACAGAACCGGAAAGTGTGGCAGATATAAAGGCAGGCCTATATCTAGCAGTGGGTGATTCCAGGCTGATATTACGATGGTGATGATGACATCGAAACCGTATGCTTAGTAGAACAGATTAAAATTTTATCAGCATTAACTTTAAATTTATCAGCATTAACTTTCCAAAATCATTACACCTAGGTACTTCGGAAAATTGGAGGATTGAGGAGCTTGTGGCCTCGGGTCGACTTTTTAGGGTTAAGTCGTGCTTGCCGAGGTTGGTCGTGGATGGGTGACCATAACTACATACCGAGTTTCCTCCGTGCCTCGGAAAGCACGTTAAGCCGTTGGTCCCGGCTGTCATTTGTAGATCTATGACAGTCGTTACGAGTAGTCAGAAGCCAAAAGTCTGACATCCAGTTTTACCAAGGGTTATCGTATTTCCCAGTTTTTGGGTTGTGGAGGTCAGATAAGCAGTCGCTTTATGTAAAATACTAGTACTCAGCTGCATCCGGTTAGACTGGAAACCGACACCGAGGTAGTTTGGGAAAAGGCTAGGCAGATGATGATGACTTCGGAAAATTGGAGAAAGGTGTGAGTTGGTACGCTTTAGCAGAACTAAGCTCAGTTACCATTACTCATAGCGTACTCCGACTGCGTATACAGCACAAGTATCGTCCCTTTCACACTTCCCTTTTCTATATTGGATTAGTTTAATGTAATAAGTGCTACGGAAACCTTACGAAGGTGTGGTTGCAATAACGGGGAGTATAGTTTTGTTTGCAAGCCCATCTTGAAGGTAAACTGAAGTAACATCAGTCATCATTGGGTTTACCTACTTCTTTTAGTTCCCTTCGTGAGTTTACTGTACAATATATACATATATGCCATCATCGCCTTCGGTAGAATTCAAAGGAAACACATAGATTAGGCTTTAGCGCCGAAGTTTTATATAACACGGGTAACGAATGAAATCGTATTATGAGGAAGTTAGTTCTTTTTTTTTAATTTTAGATCCAATTTCGAGATTTAGTTAAACTGTGATTAATTTATAGCTTTTGCTTGCGGCTACGCCCGCATGGAGATTAGGTAATTTATCCCAGGAGATCGTACCTACAACCGCATACCGTTACAAAAAAGTTGTACAAACATTAAAAAAAAGATCTTAGCGAAATGAATAACCTCCTCATTTTTTTGAAGTCAGTATAAAAATTTCTAACCCAGGTTACAGCGTGTATCTGTGGGCCGAATTACATCGAAAAGTAAAAATAGAAAGAAAAGAAAGAAAATAAGTTTATTTGGCACATGCCACAAGTTTAAACAACACTAAACAAAAATTAACAAAATATACTTAAATGTAAACAAAAAAACGGGATAATTATTGTGTGTCTCAAATTATCGTGTATACAGCATACCTTTAAAGACACAGACATCTACCCACATTAAAACAGGAAAATGGGACGACATACTTATAATTTATGACTAAGATTTTCACAAAGCATCAAAATACTATATACTAATACTAAACTTTCCCTTATATGGATCCCCTCTTTCATGAACTTTTCTTTGTGTACGGCTTAGCTCTGAACATAGCCAACCAAGTATTTGCGGCTGATAAGCACATTATTATCAGTAATCTATGGTATTAAGCTGACCATTGAGACCAAGTACGTAACCTCGTTTGGCATTTGCTATCTGATATGAAGGGTTTGGGTCATAAAATGGAGGAAGTATGTCCCTATCCACGTAATGGTTAGGCAGCGGTGTAGGTACCTTATAGTACACCCCCATTTCTCCAGTTATGTTAGGTTAGTAACTAAATTTTCCAAAGTAAATATTGGTACCTGGGTAATTATAGTATACATACTCATTAGTAAATAGATCTTTGTCTTTTGCCATAAAAACCTTATGATAATGTAGTACAAAAAACAACATTAAGAACAATCAAACAACAAAGGGGAAGAGGAAATACAAAATGCAGAAAAACAAACAAACGAAATTGATTAGTACGATTGTGAACACTTTTTATATGATGAGGCCCTTCTCTTTAATTATGGTAATCATGGAACACAATACAACCAATAAAGAAAAAAAATTGGTTGCCTGTAAAGTCGGTATACGGGCGAAAGTTTTACGTGACAACGACTTTGAGTGGTAATAGTATATTGTGTATTATGGGCGGTAAGTAAGGAATTACGATCGAGGCTCTAGTAGAAGCCCGAAGTCGAAGACTGAGGGCTTTCTGAGTCGAGGTTCGTAATTCCCGTACCGCCCGTGAAACATACAATGTTTTTCATCACATTTGCGAGTTAATAATTATGAATATACATAAGTCAGCACATATTATTACGAAATACGTGAACTGATTTGCGGATGGCGGGCTGTTTGCCCACACCACAGATTATACAAATGTTTTGTTCAGAAACGTTAAAGGCAAATACTTACCTAGGTATACAGCCATGACGGAGTATAAAAAAAAAAAATTCGACGTTTTGATACAAAAAACTATCGATTATTTAGATTTTAGAACATTCGTTGAATAATTAAATAACATGTAGCGAGATTGAATGAAATTCCTGTTTAGATAACATTTTAAGACAATTTTTCAATTGCGTGTAAACTCCTTGCTTGAACTTGCATGACCTGTGTGCTGTCATGCTGTGCTGTAAATTAAAAAAAAAATTACTTACCGCCCTAGGGTTTTATATGGGGCATTACAGCCAAGTTAACCTGTATGTTATGACACTGTTTACGAGCAAGTGTGATGAAATAGTATATTGTGTATTAAGGGCGGTAAGTAAGGAATTACGATCGAGGCTCTAGTAGAAGCCCGAAGTCGAAGACTGAGGGCTTTTTGAGTCGAGGTTCGTAATTCCCGTACCGCCCGTGAAACATACAATGTTTTTCATCACATTTGCGAGTTAATAATTATGAATGTACACAAGTCAGCACAAATATTATTACGAAATACGTGAAATTATTTTTAAGCGGATGGCGGGCTGTTTGCCCACACCACAGATTATACGAGTACAAAAATTTTGTTCAGAAAAGTTATGGGCAAATACTTACCTAGGTATACAGCCATGACGGAGTGTAAAAAAAAAAAATCGACGTTTTGATACAAAAAACTGTCGATTATTTAGATTTTAGAACATTAGTTGAGTAATTAAATAACATGTAGCGAGATTGAATGAAATTCATGTTTAGATAACATTTTAAGACAATTTTTAAATTGCGTGTAAACTCCTTGCTTGAACTTGCATGACCTGTGTGCTGTCATGCTGTGCTGTAAATTAAAAAAAAATTACTTACCGCCCTAGGGTTTTATATGGGGCATTACAGCCAAGTAAACCTGTATGTAATGACACTGTTTACGTGCAAGTGTGATGAAATAGTATATTGTGTATTAAGGGCGGTAAGTAAGGAATTACGATCGAGGCTCTAGTAGAAGCCCGAAGTCGAAGACTGAGGGCTTTCTGAGTCGAGGTTCGTAATTCCCGTACCGCCCGTGAAACATACAATGTTTTTCATCACACTTGCGAGTTAATAATTATGAATATACACAAGTCAGCACACATATTATTACGAAATACGTGAACTGATTTGCGGATGGCGGGCTGTTTGCCCACACCACAGATTATACAAATGTTTTGTTCAGAAACTTTAAAGGCAAAATACTTACCTAGGTATATACAGCCATGACGGAGTGTAAAAAAATAAAAATTTCGACGTTTGGATACAAAAAACTATCGATTATTTAGATTTTAGAACATCAGTTGAGTAGTTAAATAACATGTAGCGAGATTGAATGAAATTCCTGTTTAGATAACATTTTAAGACAATTTTTCAATTGCGTGTAAACTCCTTGCTTGATGAACTTGCATGACCTGTGTGCTGTCAAGCGGTGCTGTAAATTAAAAAAAAATTACTTACCGCCCTAGGGTTTTATATGGGGCATTACAGCCAAGTTCACCTGTATGATATGACACTGTTTACGTGCAAGTGTGATGAAAATTAAAAAAAAAAATACTTACCGCCCTAGGGTTTTATATGGGGCATTACAGCCAAGTTAACCTGTATGTTATGACACTGTTTACGTGCAAGTGTGATGAAAAATAATTTTAATGTGAATATTCATTCGTATAGTAGGAAGAAGGATGAAATAATAGTAACAATTTAAAACATTTATTTATACAAAGAATTATATTTAAAACATTTATTTATACAAAGAATTATATTTAAAACATTAATTTATACAAAGAATCTCGCACTGAATTTCATATTAACAAAATTTTATTTTTACCTTTACACATACATACGTATTTATATACAAATATACATATATAGAGGCACGCGTCCCTTCCACTCGGGCATGGTTAGCCCGCCTAAGAGCGAGAGAGACAGACATAAAAAGTGAAAAGCACGCGTGCCTCTCACTCGCTCTCATTGAGCGCATAACGTGAGCGGAGCGTAACGCAGTTTCTTGAAGTGTCACCCGGCAAACCAATTTATAAGACATTGTCACGTCAAAACGTTTAGTTTATAAACTTTTAATTGTACTGGATACTCATATTTTTTTAAAATAAATTACTTATATTTTAATTTATTTTCTAAAGATTAAAATAGTTAGCATTTTATTCTTTAGAAGATAAATCCCTGCTAATATTATAAATGTGAATGTAAGTTTGTTTGTAACGGTTTCACGCGAAAACTACTCAACAGATCATCATGAAACTTTGTACACATATTCTACTACGACCAATAGGGGCGTAGCAGCAATAAAAAATGTTGCAAAAACGGGGAAAATGTAACGCAGACGAAGTTGCGCGGGACAGCTAGTTATAATATAAGTAAATTTGAATAGATTTTTTTAGCCTATTTATCAGTAGGTAACTACGCACTTTCTCCGCCCACGATATTTCTCGAGTAGCTCAAAATACAGCACAGGCGGTTGCCTGTGCTGTATTATTGCTTCTACTATATTGCTGCTTCAGGTAAATATATTACCTCGAAAATAAGCGTTCTTTACGCTCTAGATTCAAATGGAATCCTATTCTAAAGTAATTCGATTATTAAGACTGGTACCGTCAGCAGCGACACGAAAGTTAAACGAAGACTCTGAAAACAAATAAAACGAGTTTTCATTAAAAATGAGTCTGAAAATCACGTTTTCATTCCAAAGTGTATGTTTGTTATCTGTTTGATACTTGGCTATCCCATTAAAATAATTTTGACGTAGTATCTATAGATAATTTGAACTCTGCAGTAGGTTTAACGTTTTTCAACCACTAATATCTCTGTAATTTTAAGAATCTACATTAAATGAAGTGAAAATACTAAAATTATATCAGGAACTCTACTACTGAAAATATTATTCTGCTCTTCTGCACTCTAATGAGGACCGTTCTGTGGTCGTGCTTGCTTATTAGGGTAAGAAGTTTTATAAAAATGCATTGTTGAAGTTAGTATGAAAAAATCGGAAATCAACGTGTAAGTACCTATAATAAGTTCTCTAACCTATGTGACAGGCGAATTAAAAAGTGTATTGATGTTCCTTAAAGTTCGGAATTTTAATAACCGAAACCCAAAACCGTCAATGCAATTAAACCCCTTATTAAAAACACAGACGACAAAATTCCGTTATCACTGTTGACGTTTGCGATGACGGTACAAAGTTAAGTTCGTCACTTGACTCTTCAGTGTCTGAAGGAATTTTCCACGCAAAGTTATCAGTAATTTAGGTTACAGTAAAGATGTCAGGAGATATCATCAACAGATTAGTAAGTACTTGTTACACGTAGGTACCTAATCTGGTATTATCTTAGATGACGAATACGTTTTCTTATAATTTATTACGTGGTTTATCGTTACTGCTATGAAAGTATGGAAAACTGCTGTAAAAATGTCAATGTCTGCGTTACTTACTAACTTCATGAATACGATTTTTGTTACGAGTAGGTACCTAAGTTGATGTTTAGTACCTACCTGTAATTTATGAATTGAGGTCAATTATGTGACTTGTTTATAGTTTAACGATTATACTTTCTTGATGAAGAATACCTACTAACATTTTTTTTTGGTTCTGTTACGGTTTTATCTACTGTTAATGGAAAAATATTTCCAAAGAAGTAAACTCAGAAATGGCTATAAAAAGAAGTCTATTGACATGAAATAAACCTATAAATGAGTGCAAAGTGTGCTAACGACTGTAATAAGCGCTACACACATTTCTTTACTGCGATCGTTCGAGAATTTTCATTAGTGATGCTGTTGTGGTATCGATCGAACCCCTGGGCTAGATAAAGTTCCAGGCTGCATAAAATCCATCAATACTAATATTATAAAATCGCCGACCTGTCGGTCTTTTCAACAGACATAGAGAGGAGCAAAAGCTGAGCTGTATTTTCATGCCTGAACGTATTTCCATGAAATTTGACCATGACCTGGATTACTCCATAGGATACTGGATTTTATGGGCAAACGCCAGTTTAGTATGTTTTTTCCCATCTTTCTTAATCATAATGATGTAAGAATTGTTAGTAGGCTCCAACTTCTTAATTACAGCAAAAACTATGCATACCATTGAAACATAACCGCCTGGAAATTCATAATTGATAATTAATAATTGTCAATTGACTTGAATCATACAATCAACCTTTAAACAAGTGCGTTGTGTTAACAACGAGTCGAATCAGAGACGTTACATACTCGGAAACTTCGAGAGCGAAGTGGTGTCGTGCGATGCTATCAATCGGACCTGTAGGTCCTGCTGAGTACCTGGCAGTGGCAGTCAAATCATAAAAACTACAATTCATAAAAATGTAGAGTTCTCCTTCATTTAACTCGCAACCAACTTTTTTCAAGTAGTAAAGCTATAAATAAAGCAAAGCTTTAGCATGAAACTTTAAACAAATACAAAAAAAAAGTTGATTCCTTTTTTTTATTTTTTTCAATTTTATTTTAAACTTGTTTTTTTACCTTTTAGGCATTGTTGACAAGTTTTCTACACACACTTATTTTATACTTAGTCTTCAATAAACGAAGGCATAGTTGACCCAGCATGTAGAATACATGTTTGACATATTGTGCAACCTTGGGCCAAACCTCTTTACATCGGCAAGATCTACTCAGTTCGAGAACAATCATAAATAAAAGGGTCATTGAGTGACCACTGGTAATATTCCACCTTGCATTCAGTCTGTGTGTTAGCTGACTAATTGCCTATTATACGCGAAAGTTGCTACTGTATTGAAAGTCAGGATCATTGGACGTGTCGGGTTGTTGAATGAGCGAAATCGATACTTAAGATGGTGTTAGCTGCTAAGTGGCTGTATTTAGTTTCATTAGAAAGATCGTGAAACTTGTTTATTCGATTTTTAATGCTGTTAAACTTTTATCTATACTTATATATATGTACCTACTTAATATTTTGAAGCTGAAGAGTTTGTTTGAATGCGCTAATATCGGGAACTACTGGTTCGAAATGAAAAATTCTTTTAGTGTTGGATAGCCCATTTATTGAGGAAGGCTACGACGCGAAAATGCTAACCTCGTACTCAGTACGTCAATCTGAACCCACCACATAGATTTTTTTCTGTGGTTAATAATAAAAAAAAAAACCGCAAACTGAAAAGTTTATTTCATTTCGGTATAGGTACTGTAATAAGGTTCTGAATAAATGTTCCTAATGGTATATAGACCGTTTTCATAATTCGTGAAATTTTGCGGAAGTCAACCTACGTAACGAAGGAGATGACAGTTTTGAGAAAATTAGAAATGATCTGCGAAAAGTGGCGCTTTGCAAAGAAGTTATTAGAATAACATCACGCCTGTATTCGATGAGGGGTTCGGCAGTAAAGGTTTTAGTAAAGCCGTATTTGCGACTGATTGAGAGCAGCGGTGGCCCAGTGGTAGCAGCCCCGACTTACGAGCAGTAAGCCGTGGGTTCGAACCCAGGCAGGCGCATTACTTTGTGTAATTTATTTCATCACCGTAGCTCTCAAAAGGTGAAGGAAAACATCGTGATGAAAACCGGCATGTCCTAGAACAAGAAATTCGAAGACATGTGACATCTACCAACCCGCACTGGGCCCGCGTGGTGGATTACAGCCCATTCCCTCTCATAGAGAGGAGGCCTGCGTCCCAGCAGGGGGAACAATATAGGCTCATGATGATGACGATGATGATGATACCAATCAGTAATAATACGTGTGAAGGTATTTATAACCAATCTTTTAATATAAAAAGATTAATTACTCCATATTTCTTCATGATTAAAATCAATGTTCATTTCTTCTCTATAAGGTGGCATTTTAGACAAAAAAAAACTGGATTATATGTATATTTGTGTAGATACTTATTTAAGAGTATTTAGGTACATCAAATTTAGATTTCATGGCTTTGTCTCAATATTCTCAATTGACAGAATTTGCTCGCCAAGTTCAGTGATGCGGACATTCCTCGTTACGCTAAATAGAAATACCTACGTCGTCGTTAAGAACTTCTATTTTCGTTGTCAGCGCACGTGGCCAATTGTATCTTCGTAGCTCTTGTAATGTTTTCTACACAGGGCGCCAACTTTTATGTGCCAACTTATCAGAAACTTTTCCTCGTTCATCATTTCATTATGTTAAAGGTATCACTCAAAACTGTTAAGTATGTAAGAAATGAGTTATTGTGACAAGGTATTAGGTGTTAAATAAAAAATATGATTTCAGAATAAGCTTTATATTTAAGTGTTTAATAATTGAAAATCATCAGATCAGACATCGTTGACAATACATGCAATTTTGAAAGTGTTTGCAAACAATATTATTGACATAAGATTTGAATTGTATAAAACTACTGTATACATCTAAAAATTTAAATAGGCCTACCTAACTACCTAGTGGCAGTCCAATAGGCATGAGGAACTTTAAAAGCAAACGAACTAAACACATCGATATAACGCTCCTTGATGCCCTCATCAACATCTCAACGAGATATGCCTTAATTTTAGAATTTTATGATACATCTTACTTTTTTATATCACTATTATCGATTTCAGTTACACTGATAGATAATACTATTAACAAAGCTGGTCCAATTACAGTCACAAGATAACATCATAATAAAACTAAGCGAAATCATAACAAAATTGATTGTAAAACAAGGGCGAGCCCCGTTCTGGATATAAATAAATTATCATTGTATTATTACACCGATGACTACAATACAACACTGCTTACAATTATCAATATCGACAGTTTGCACTACGTGTACGTGTACATTAATATAAAGGTACTCTTATTACAACTACAGTACAAATATTATAACAAATCCATTTTCAATTTAATGTTTTCAATTCTTTACCAATAAGTGCCAAAATAAGCTGCTGCTGAATTTCATTTAATATCCAAAGATTTACAATTTCTGATCAATTTGTAACACTGTATACCTACAATATTTTGGTAAACAATACAATTATGTCAAAGTTATTACAATAAGGACTCTCACAAACAATAGGTAAAACTGAATGCAATTTCCCTTTCAGCTTAAATAAATAAATCCACGTTCCTTACAAATAACGAATCACAGATACCCTTCGCAAACTGCCACAAACTAACCTCTAGTGACCGCTGGGGTGATTTTTAAATAATACTTATCAAACCCCAGGGTGTGCTTAAACTAAACGCAGTCTTAAAATCCATACAACGTACTTTCATATTACAACCTAAATCTGACAACCTGCGCTTTATGATATATAATAACGATGACGACTAACAAACATGCAACAGTTAAGGGAAGCGAACCAAATGTATGACAACTAAAACTATTGCATTGTGTCGGTGTAACTTCAAACATTAGGTTTACAGCGTCCGAAGACCTTAGGCGGTTAGTTAGCACATTCATCAAATGTCTACTCATCTCTTCGTGTTCACTATCGGAAACATATCACAGATAGTGTGTCTGCGCGCTCGCGCCGGGGCCTGCTGGCGGGCCGGGCCGGCCGGGCTGTCACAGGTAGGGCACGCACGCTCCGCAGCGCGAGTGGCGCTCGGGGGACTCGGCGCGCGCCCTGCACACAAGCACGCGTTAACTCACGTACTCCTCTCCTCGCGCTTCGACTCCGAGCGCCCGAGGGCTCGCTTCAACTTCTCCACCAACCTGCTGTGAAACTTATCCTCGCGCGGGACACTCTTGGGGCTAGCCGAACCCTTGCTGGGGCTGTCCACGGCAGTGCGCAGCGAGGCGCGCGACGGCGGCGCGCGGCAGTAGGACAGCGAACGCATGGCGGGCACGCTGCGGTGAGGGCTCAGCGTGTGCGAGCGCGGCGACAGCGCTGGGCCCTCGGACCGCGACTCCGACACCTTTCGGACTCGCCCGCCTTGCCCCGCCTTCTCCGCTGACTCGGACACCCGCCGAGTCCGGTTCGAGTTGTACAGGTCCCAATCTTTCTTCACAACAGGCATCATGAACGCCATCTCGGCGGCAGTGACGGTGATTCTTGGGTTTTAACGTTTTTGGTAATATATAGTCTTCGACACGACGAAAACTGTGTCCGATCGTGGAAAATTGCTCTCCGATCGATAACTATAAACAATGATTGATGTTCACTTAATTTTTGAACTTCACGAAAATGATTTGTATAATAGTAAAAACATGAATTAATTTCAAAATTTTCCAAGGAAATCTGCAGTAAATTACAGGAAACGCCGGCTTTCACTTCAATGTCACGCACTGATTAGGCAAGGATGTTAACCCTAGGACGAATTGCGGTAGAATGAAGTATTCGTGAAAACACTGTCTTATTATAAGGAAAAATATTGGCGCCACTGTCGCGACGGATAATAAATGAAACCGATCTGTACCACTGTTGACTTCTTATCTGATCATTATAGCGTGTTTTATAGTTATAAATAAAATAAAAAATGTTAGTCGGTTATAGATCAATATTCTACGCAATTATTGACGACCAAAAGGATACTTTAGATAAAAAAACTGAGTGACAAAAGTAAACAAACAAAGAGTTCGTCTATTCGTCACGAGATGGCGGTAAATAATAGTTACTCTACTCCTCAAGAGATGGCGCTTTTCGCGGTGTCAATTTATAACAGTGCCATCTTGATTCAACTTATTGTAAACCAAGAAAACTCTTGAAGCAACAGCTGTTTTCAGCGAAGGTTTGTTTACAATAACAACAGCCATTTTGCCAGCTATATAATAATACTTACGTAATAGGCGAGCCTATAAACTTGGCAAAACTCCAGATTCGATAGCTGCCAAGAATTTCCTTATTAAAATAAAAACCAAGCCCAATCCGAGGATCGACCCAACAAGACATGTGAAATTGAGTCTTCAAGCCCCTTCGGAGTCTTCGACCGGAGGGATATATCTAAATCAAAACATCATCATCATCATCTTCCTGCCCTGGTCCCATGTTACCTGAGGTCGGCGCAACACGAAAATAAATCTAAACAAAAACTATAAAAAAAATAACTTTACTTTATTAAAATATAACATAAGGTGATCATTGTATTAATATAATAATTATTAGTTTATTTACATAACGCATAGTTAACAACAGTTACCGACTCAACATTCACTCTAGAAATATAACTATAAATTAACATTATTCGAGATTATAGATAATAATTATATCACACGATTATTAGGTGGGAGAAATTAACAAGTCAATAGTTTTAATACGTTTGATCGCTACTGTCTGTTATCGACGATCTGCTGTAAGGTCAGAAAGTTATGTGAAAAAGTAGACAGTGTACTACAGTGTAGTGCAGCTACACTTGCTGACTATAGACCAAAACCAACTTTAACTGTGTAACGTATCAAGGTCTCTTACTCTGCTATAATCAGCGGTTGATTCACCGTGTCCATCTAGCTTCCACAGTGATCCTTACAACACTGACGTCCGATTTTCATACTGAGAAAAAACATGTGTGGACAAAAGGCCTCATATGCCGCCTACGTTGTCAGTGATGTGTCACTTTTTGTGAGTTTTAGCGACACGAATTAACAGGCGATCAAATTAATAGAGTAACAATAAAATGTCATGGACTGGGCCCGCAAAATTTTTATAAATATCATTTACTAATAAAGCATAACATCATTGTGCCAAAAAAAAAATACACAATAATGAAGGTATAAAATGGTTACCTACCTAGTGCAAAAAGCAATATAAGTTAAGAGATTCTAAGGCTAACATTAAGATTATTTAACTCATTGGAAAAACAACAACATTGGGAACATGTTTTGGAATCATTTGGAACATTGGAAGCGAATTTCACCAAAAAATATTGTTACTTGCATTTGTCTTTTAAAACTTTACCTATACAGACGAACGACTATCCCGGAGCAAAAGTCTATCGCAAAAAATGACGAAGACCTTCTCATTTTTACACTTTTATCGTCTGAACAGGCATTAGATTCACATTTAAAAACGCTTAAAAAATAAATTCTGTAGCCCTACTGGCTTTTGTACCTCATTACAACCATTCAGAACTATCAATAAATGCCAATATTACACAATGTTATGAAGAGCTCATTTCAGAAGCGTAATTACACTATTGCGTCACTAATTATAGTGTTTTAATTCATCAATCAGAATCACAACGGATCTAAACTACGCAGTATTTAAAAGTACTTGAGATTGGATCTGTCTTTACACTTCTGTTACAATTACTTCTCACGTGGTCGACTGAACCGTTGTATTATGATCATCTTTCGACTTCTCAGGGTCATAGTACCCATTCAAGTTGACCATAGTCAAGAGCTCCACTAAATGTCTTTGGTACCCACATTCCATTAATTTCGTGACCACTTTGTGCAAGTATTTAGCGAGTTTCTCGAACAAATGGAATAGTTCTTCCAACTGAAGAAAGCTGGAGTGTGTGAACGCTCCGTACGGTTCCTTTTGCTTCCATTCGCTAGGAAACAAAAAATATACTCATTAAAGCTACAACCATTTTAGGTAGGGAACATAAAGGTAGACGTCAAAAGTAATTACAAACGATATGAAACAGGCAACGGAATTGTAAAGCTTACGCGAGCTTACTTATAACGAAAGGTATTTGATTTTCAGCATGTAAGGAATTGAATGAAGATTAATACTACTACTAGTAATTAACTACAAAACAAAGCACCAAAACAACTTACCCTGCTTTCAACACCCGACTGAACTTCAATATCACAGTGAAAATATCATTCAAAAGCTTCATCACAGGCGTCGATCTATTGTTAAGCAGGCATCGAAAGAGCACCTTCTTGATATAAACCACGTGGCACTCATACAGATCGTCCAACGTTCGAGCTTTCTTCAAATCGTTCTCAAACTCCGTCCACGATGTGAGAATGCAAGTCGTGACGATGTAGTTGTCGAGGGCCCGAATCATTGAAGCCATTATGTGCCGATATATTTGCACAGATATGTATTGTGGCGATCTCAGTAGTTTACGGGAATGTTTTCCTGATAATTTTGCTGATAACTTTAAAGACTGAAAATTATAGGAAATTAATTAAAATTATACTTGTTTAAAACATTATACAACATAGTTTTAAACACTTTAAAACTTACTTCAAAATCTTCACCCAAAACCCAGAATATTCGTCTCATTTTGATCAGAAACTGAAACACTTTGGCATACCGAAGCAACGCCTCTTGCGACAATATGATATTGAGTGGCCAACTGACGGTGTAAGTCAGGGATAGACACTGTAACACGTCCGGAGAACTATGCTGGAAACTTAGCGGGGACTCTGTGATCGTGAATGATAAGTTCTCCGAAAATTTGTGCACATCTGCAAATAAAATAGTAACGAATAAGGAATAGAAATTATGTTAACAAGATTATTAATTGAGGTAAGATAGCATAGGAAATAGATAAGGATGGGAATAGTAAATACGGGTACTTACGCGAAATAGATGACCCAAGAGCTTTATCCAATATATTGTGCAAAGTAGCAAAGTTCAACAACTCTTGAGGATTCAAAGTCTTTACTAACTTCGTGAACAAATTATGACAAATGCTTCTACAAAATTCCCCATCCATGAGAAAGAAATAATCCTTCAAACTCCTCAAATGTTCATACATATCCTGATTTACTAAGAAGTAGGTGAGAATAGAGTTGTTTACCACCTCTAATTGATATGTAAGCGGTAACATGACAGATCTTTGGAGGCAAGCTGTCAGTAAAGCAATATTATCACAATTTATCTTATTCTGGTCTTCACCGCCAGAATCCAAAGGTGACGCAAATATATTATTATAAGGTCGTTTCTTCACTTCCTGCATTATGACTGAAGGATGGGTATAAAGAGAGCTTGACGTTTCCAAATTCATTTTACTTGAGAAATGGTCCTTGGAGAAGCTTTTAATGTCCCTTATTCCAAAGGGATCAAAGTCTGTCAAAGTGTACGAACCATCTAATACATTGAAATAAGAATATTTTGATGGCACTTTTCTGGCTGGCGAATCTAAAGATTTTGATGGAGAATTATCAGGTGTGTCACCAGTTTGAATGTCGCTAGTTATTTCTGATTCAACGTTTTCTTCGTCGATAATAATTGGGAAATTAAAGCCATCAGAACCTAGAAATTCTTTTCCTTTGGACTTCAAGTGTGATTCCTTACTGACATCACTTCTAGGTGTAAATATTTCGGAGGTCATCGCGCTTTCGAGAGGTATATCTGCTGTAGTTGGTGTTTCTAGGTCAAGCTGAAATAAGATTTATAGAAAATGACTCATTACGAAAATAATAGAACTATAAAATAACGAAAAAAATATAATCTAAGGGTCGCAGCAGGTGGCGTTCTGTAGTTTCTGCCAAGTGCTTTACACACACAATGTAAAAAATACAGTACATACCCTTGGGAAATATTCTCCCGGAGTTTCGGAGCCTGCGTTAGGTGTCACTCCAAGTCTAAAGGTGGATGAAGCAGGTTCCCCAAAGGGCTTCAAATTCAATGTCAGCCCCGACCTTTTGTTGTTATCCCTTCTGGAATTCCCTGAAGTTCCACTCAACATATCATAATCTGAGTGCAATATCTTTTCCCTGTTCCGCACTGCTTCTTCCTGCGCCGTATTCGCTGGTTCCCGTCTAATATAAGCTTCAGGGGGTAGGTTATATTGTACTCCTAACACTTTTTGCTTGCTTATCAACGCCTCGTTCTGTGCATCTGAAGTTTCATTCAACATATCATAATCTGAGTGCAGTATCTTTTCCCTGTTCCGCACTGCTTCTTCCTGGGCAATATTCGCTGGTTCCCGTCTAACATAAGCTTCAGGGGGTAGGTTATATTGTAGTCCTAACACTTTTTGCTTGCTTATCAACGCCTCTTTCTGTGCATCTGAAGTTTCACTCATCATATCATAATCTGAGTGCAGTATCTTTTCCCTGTTCCGCACTGCTTCTTTTTGGGCAATATTCGCTGGTTGCCGTCTAACATAACCCTCAGGGGGTAAATAAAGTCCCACACCCAAAACTTTTTGCTTGCTTATCAACGCCTCTTTCTGTGCATCTGAAGTTTCATGCAACATATCATAATCTGAGTGCAGTATCTTTTCCCTGTTCCGTACTGCTTCTTCCTGCGCCGTATTCGCTGGGTCCCGTCTAACATAAGCTTCAGGGGGTAGGTTATATTCAACACCTAACACTTTTTTCTTGTTTATCACCGCCTCTTTCTGAGCATCCGTCTTAGGTTGCGATGGCTTTACCTCTGGTTTGATAAAATCATAATCTTTACCCAACACTTTAAACTTATTTAGTTTCACTTCTACAAATGGAGAAAATTCTTGCAAATTATTTTCTTCGTCAATCGCTGCAACTTGTATAAGTGGCGGATCTTTCAGTTGATTGTTCTCATTATCAGTTTGACCAAATTCGTGTGACATGATCTTTTGCTTATTTAATAAAGCTTCTTGTCTACCTTTTTGGTATTGTAAATTATCGTGACTGTCATCTAGTTTGCTGCCTATTTCGCAAGAAGATTGAGTATGTAGCGTACGAGAGCTGCCGTCAGTTTTTGATTGAACTATATTGCCTTGAGCATCTAGTGCTTTATTATTGTCGCAGTTTTCATCGTCATTTGTCTTAGAAACGCCGAAAAAGCTTTTGGCAGCATTACATAAAGCGCTGAAAACGGCCCCGGAAGATTGCGCCTTGATCTTATTATTGTCCAATTCTAAAGGGTCTTCGCATGCTTCTACTTGTTCCTCAACAACGGTAGAGAACGTGAGACTTGGGTCTGTATCGACAGTACTTTCTTCTACACTCTCTTCTTTATTATCAAGATCTTCTTCTACTGATCTCAACATATCGCTCTGTATAGACATGGCCATAACTTCTTCATTTTTCTGGTGCTCCAGTTCCAATTTCTCTCTCTTCAAATTCCTCTCTTCGGTGGACAATAGCTGCATCCTACTTTGGTCTAACTGTAAACGTTTTATTTTCCATTCTGTGTGAATCTTGCTCTTCTCGACTTCCATATTTAGTTTTGAGTAGTACTCCATTATTTTGTTCCTATAATTTTAAACCTTATTTTAGATGATTGGCTTAAGGAAATTTAAAAGTGGCGCCTGTTACAGGAAAAAGATGAAAGGAAGCTTGGTATGCAGTTGTAATGAGGAGAGATGAAACGTACGTGACGAAAAGAGTGATGGATTTGAATGTTGATGAATGGAGAAAAGAGGAAGGCCAAAGAAAAGATGGATGGATCGTGTGAGGAATGATATTAACCGGAAGGAGTAAATAATGTCGTGACGTCTGACATAGGAGAATGGAAAATGAAAAAGTGTTGCGACGACCCTAGATAAAATGAGATAAGGGCAGGAAGATGATGATGATGATGGCTTGAATGAGAAATTCGAATCACTGGGTGACAATTCACTAACTGTAAGTATTAATTAATGGTCAATTGAATCAAATGAATAGCTTTTAACAGTCATAAGTTGGAGCAAACCTGAAATTATTTGTTAGTTGTGAGAAAACCTAAACACATAACTTACTTTTCATCGTCTCTGAGTTTTGAGTCAACTTCATCAGAAGCCTTTTCAGCAGCATGTTCCAATTCAAAGCGCTTTCTTTCTCGTTGTTTAGCTTTAGACTTAGCTGCCTTAGCCTCTGCCATAGCGGCTTCAAGAACTCGTAGTGAATGTTGCTTCTCGGCTATTATTAACTGTGCCAGTCTTTTGCGTTCGGCTAGAAAAGTATAAAGTTTTTGAGAAAGCAGCTAGAATTGCACAAGGGTATTGTGATAGTTGCTTCACAAATATGTGGTAGTCGAAGTGGTCGCAAGGGTTGTTTTTAGACTTATCGTGTTACATGAAATACGCAACTAATGAAAAAAAAGAAAAAAAAAGAAAAGGTATGTCCATTTAGCTGAAGCTATTATTCAAAATATACTTAACGAGAATTGGCGTAAAAGTTATTTTTAAGGAGATCTAGTTGATATCTTGCAACAGCGCATAATATTACACCTTATGACAGTAACCTCTTTCCCACTTACCAACAATCTTCTCCATAGTTTCAGCTTGCTTCAGGGACGCCATTTCAGTGAAAGCTTTTCTCTCGGCCTCTCTCTTGAGCAGTATTTGGTCGAAGGTGACCAGTTCCCCGCTGACGAACAGACACCTTGTTCGATACACATCCAGGACTTGTTGCTGAGTCTCCAGCTCTTGGAAACTGGCGCAGCACTTCACTGACGGGTGGTCCGAGGATATTAGAAGGACTAGGGGATCCTGGGAATGGTTTTGAATAGATAAGCTTTGAGGTAGACTGTTAGTAGATGATTTAGGCATTAAGTCCGCCTTTAAATGGTAATAAATGTAAAAAGTTAGCTAGTTAGTATTACATGAGTCTGGTCTTAACGAACGTAGTTTCTAAGATTTATTAGTTCAAGTTAAACACCTTCACGAGAGCTAAATGTTCTTATGAAGTTTCACAGCAGTCGTGCATTAGGTAGGATGTTAGATGGAGTAACAAATAATCCTCTTCTCAAGTTACCAGAAGTCAATAAAATAAGGTTTCATACTCACATTTGGGTTACAGAGTTTCAACAACCTTAAAGACTTTCCACAAAGAAGTATGAATTTGGCCAACGCCTTCAAAAACTCTGGCACAGCCACACTCTGCGTTATATGGAACCCTTTGTCCCAATATCTCTTAGAACGATTGTTCACGTACTGATTGTCTTTTCGTATGAAGAACTCGTTGACTCTATCGTCTAGCTCGCCTTCGAATATGAATCTTTCGATAAATCTACAGAAAAGAATGAATTGTTATTTCTCCAGACAACGCCGGTGACTGAAAAGTTGTGTGGTAATCGGTTGTCGTGGTATGGGCATGTGATGCGGAGGAATGAGGAAGATGATGTGAAGAAAGTTTTGAGTATGAATGTAGATATGGAAGGACTTTGTGAAGGGTGGTATGGCACAAAAGTGGTGCGCCGACCCCAAATGATTTGTTATAAGGGCAAGAAAATAAGTATGATGATGAGGACAAATTGACAATATTATATAGGTAAATTATTTTACCGTACCTTTCCTTATTCGCGTTAGATAAACATCGTAGCGCAACATTATTTGATAAAAAGTTTCCCGTAAAAATTAAAGCAAAATAAATTAATTGTGAATGTGGAAAAATAATGATATTGTCTTATTATTATTTATTTATCAAAACAAAGTTTACAAAAAATCTTTACATACGAAGTATGCCCCACAAAACCGTTTTCACGTTTGTCTGCAGGAACGAAATAAAGATAAGGTCAGTTGGGGTAAGATGGACTATGGGACAAGAGAAACTGTAGTTTGTAAATAAAAAAAAATAATAGTTCCAGCTTCATGGTGACTCGGTCGATAAAACAGTATTATAAAATTAATAACAAAGAAAAAACAAAGATGGCGCTAGTATTCATCAACCCACCAGTTTGACACAAACAAATATTCAGTTGACAGACTACGAAAACACGAGGTCGCGCCCTTTTTTTTAACCGACTTAAAAAAAAGAGTTTATCAATTCGACCTGTATGTATGTAATATTGTCAGATTGCACAGTTTTTGTATATTTCACCCTTTTCTTTAGCTTTTTGAGGTAGTTTTAATTTTTTTAAATTACTTATTATTGTGTGTTCATTTAAATGCTAATGCAATTTTGATTATGTTCCATGTTAGATTGATTATCTATGCTTTAAATATCTGTTTTTGATGTGATTTGATAAGTTATCTACGTAAAGTGGGGTAAGAGAAACAGTCATGGTCAGGTTAAGAGGAACAACATATGTTTCTCATTCCTGGTGTCAGAAGTCATAAACATTTTTTAACACCGTTGCTCGTAAAGCTGATGTAATTTCACCGGTTTTAAATATGTAAAGCGGGTCATAAAAAACGCGTGTGTTACCAAAGCAAATAGTTAAGTTATAGTCCATACAAATTCCATAACAGTATTATTTGCCATTTCGCGCGCTGTTGCTATTCAAATTTCGAACTAATCGCCGCGCGGCGCCAGTCAGTAGGCAGCGGTAGCACGCTGTTAAAATGGCGGGAAAGCAACAGTGTGCATTCACAGATTCAATTTATTTAAAATAAAAAAAATCAGTTTATTCGGTAATTTAAAAACTTGGCTGCGTGCTCTAACGTCTTTGCCAACATTTTCACGCAGCTACGGCAGAAAATAATCCTGGCGCCATTTTTCTCAAATTTTCTTTTCTTTGTACTTGTATTGTGAAAATTTAAATATGACAACTTTCAATAATGAAGAAGAGCCATATATTACCTCAACTCCACCGGATATACTAACAGAAGCGCGAACCGCATGCGACAGCTTGCTGCCGTCAATATCCAAAGACAGATACATAACCACGTATGAAAATTTTTTGAAGTTGAAAAACATGAAAAATGCCAAGTCATTTTCCGAAAATGTAGTTTTGGCGTATTTTAATGAACTAGCTAGTAAATATAAGCCTAGCTCGTTGTGGACAACATATTCGATGCTGAAAAGTACCCTCAAGATGAAAAATGGTGTCGATCGTCGACTTCTACTGAGGATATTTTTTATTTACAACTAATGACGAATTACAATGCTCTTCTGCCACCTTTCAAGAAGTTTCGTCGTCTCCAACATTTACCCTAACACAAAACAATGACATTATGAATAGTAATAATAATAATAAAAACATAATTAAAAAACCAACTACAACTACGTATCATTTTAATAATTGTAATTTCACTAACTGTTTCAATAATTAGAAATGAACAAAATATAAAATGTTTTTTTTTTTCTGTTTCCTCGCAAATGTGTTAAAAAACGTCGTACGATATACGTGCGTATTGGTTATAACATGCTCGGCTCAATTACGCCCTCGCCTTCGGCTCGGGCTGAAATTCCGCCTCGCATGTTATAACCATCATAACGCACTAATATCGTAATGTACTATAACATTCGTTGCTGAATTATGTAACAAACTTGCTTATTCCTTGATGAAAGGAGTAAACAGATTTATACATTAAAAAAGTAATTAGGGGAAAATGAATTTAATAAATGATGAAATGAAAAATACAATAAATTAGTACAAAAGTGAAGGGCAGGTTAACCGAGAACGTTTTAAATATCTCCGCAAATCTCTGAGCGTGATAGTAACTGAAGACAAACTTGCAGTCGTAGAAAGCTGGCTTGATTAAGATGAGCTTGACCACGACGAACTTGATGCAGGGCGATTTGGTAGGACCCACCAGCAGACACGTACCGCCCAATGCCAGGCTCGTCAGCTCGAAGAGCAGCTTCCAGCAGACAGGTAATGAGCCCCAGTGCCAGGCTCGTCAGTTCGCAAAGCAGCTTCCAGCAGACAGTTAGCAACAGCCACGGCAGCACTAAACGAAGGCCGCTCTTTGACTCCACCAGGCTGTGCTCAAAACTCAAGATATGACAGATCTTGACTCCAAACTAGACTTAGCTGTTTTCTTGATTTTAGACTATACTGATTTCTCGTGTCCAGACTGAACCGACTCTTAACTCCAGACTAGAACCAGGGCATCCGTCAGAAATCCCTTTTATACCCTGATCTTCCGTTTCTTTTCTTCCAATTTTCTTTTTCAGATTCAAAACTGCTGCGCTCTAGTAAGACGCAACCTGCCAGTATTCAAAGCAGCCAGTAGCAATTGGTCAAAAACCTTGCGCATAATATTTTTATAAATATAACTCAGAATATCTTTACACAGCAAATATTCGCAATTAATTATAAAATACAACAATTGAACTAACGAATTGATGATAATAATTTTTAGTAATATATAATCTAAATGAAACCTTCATAGAGAGTTTGGCTGGTAAGAATCAAAAATAAAAGTAAATGACATCTGACAAATTTGAAGTAAACATGTCACAACAAAGGATATAAAGAAAATATTTATAAAAACGAAATGATTGGTAATATGCTAATGTAAAACCAATAAAAGTATGAATATGGATGATAAGTGTGAGTATAGAGTGTCTGTAGTAGGCAGATACTATATTTCCCCAACGACCCCGAGAAAATTTTTGGCCTAGAACAAAAATTTTGGTGAGGTTAAAGTATTACAACATTCACAAAACTTTCATAACTCATTCAAACACACCGACATCTTACGAAGTTAGGCCAGGTAGGATTCACATTCAATGATCACTACTCCACCTGATAAATCAATAACAGTAGGCTTATTTTTGGAGTTGTAATCCGCTCGCGTCTAAAACCCATAATAAGATGAAATATAAAGACTTTTAATAAGGGATCCACCCCAATCAACCTTTAGAGTTGAAGATTAGCGAAGGCTTATTTTAAGGAAGTCGCAACCCGCTTCAGTCAACTTTTAGAGTTGAAGATTAGCGAAGGCTTATTTTAAGGAAGTCGCAACCCGCTTCAGTCAACTTTTAGAGTTGAAGATTAGCGAAGGCTTATTTTAAGGAAGTCGCAACCCGCTTCAATCAACCTTTAGAGTTGAAGATTAGCGAAGGCTTATTTAAAGGAAGTCGCAACCCGCTTCAGTCAACTTTTAGAGTTGATAAGAAAATAGTATAATAGAAGGTTAGGTAACTTGTACCTAAAAGCACTTCAAAGAGTTATCTGATAAGATCAGATATAGAAGAAGATTAAAAATAATCTTTTAATGGTTTAAGAACCAATGAAAGAACATAGAAAATAAAAACTATAGAGTTTAAATAGACCGAATAAAACTCTACAGTTAGAAGAAGGGAAGAGGATACAGATGAGTCATGAGTAAGTATAAGATAAAAAAGTTAAAAATAAAATGTACAAAATTTAAAGGAATAGAGAGTCAAGAGAGTCTGAGTTATTATTAAGAAGGATTCTAAAATAGCCTACTTGAAATATTCAAGAGCGTTGAAGGACTGTCATGTGTAGTAGTCTATACTTTTGCGCTGAACCAGCGCAGATAATAGTTCGAGCCCACGACACTAAACCTATTTTGATGAGATTTATAGATGATATAGATAAATATATGATTTAAGTGTTTAAGAGTATAAGTAGATTAAGTGATGTAATTATGATGAAAATATGATGAAAATAGTTACCAAATATAATCTCTTGTGGAAGTTGTTTTAGAATTTAAAGAATATGTTTAAGATCAAGACTTGATTTTGCGTTAGGCGCCAAAATGTAACAAACTTGCTTATTCCTTGATGAAAGGAGTAAACAGATTTATACATTAAAAAAGTAATTAGGGGAAAATGAATTTAATAAATGATGAAATGAAAAATACAATAAATTAGTACAAAAGTGAAGGGCAGGTTAACCGAGAACGTTTTAAATATCTCCGCAAATCTCTGAGCGTGATAGTAACTGAAGACAAACTTGCAGTCGTAGAAAGCTGGCTTGATTAAGATGAGCTTGACCACGACGAACTTGATGCAGGGCGATTTGGTAGGACCCACCAGCAGACACGTACCGCCCAATGCCAGGCTCGTCAGCTCGAAGAGCAGCTTCCAGCAGACAGGTAATGAGCCCCAGTGCCAGGCTCGTCAGTTCGCAAAGCAGCTTCCAGCAGACAGTTAGCAACAGCCACGGCAGCACTAAACGAAGGCCGCTCTTTGACTCCACCAGGCTGTGCTCAAAACTCAAGATATGACAGATCTTGACTCCAAACTAGACTTAGCTGTTTTCTTGATTTTATACTATACTGATTTCTCGTGTCCAGACTGAACCGACTCTTAACTCCAGACTAGAACCAGGGCATCCGTCAGAAATCCCTTTTATACCCTGATCTTCCGTTTCTTTTCTTCCAATTTTCTTTTTCAGATTCAAAACTGCTGCGCTCTAGTAAGACGCAACCTGCCAGTATTCAAAGCAGCCAGTAGCAATTGGTCAAAAACCTTGCGCATAATATTTTTATAAATATAACTCAGAATATCTTTACACAGCAAATATTCGCAATTAATTATAAAATACAACAATTGAACTAACGAATTGATGATAATAATTTTTAGTAATATATAATCTAAATGAAACCTTCATAGAGAGTTTGGCTGGTAAGAATCAAAAATAAAATTAAATGACATCTGACAAATTTGAAGTAAACATGTCACAACAAAGGATATAAAGAAAATATTTATAAAAACGAAATGATTGGTAATATGCTAATGTAAAACCAATAAAAGTATGAATATGGATGATAAGTGTGAGTATAGAGTGTCTGTAGTAGGCAGATACTATAATTATGAATTGGTTATGAATGTACCTACCAAAAACTATGACTGAATTAACTAAAATACTATATTTGAAAAAGGCACCAATGTTTTAATTTTTAATGGAAAAGGTACGAACATTTAATGGGCGGAATGTTCGGGTCAGTTCAACAAATAATTAGTTGCAGTAACTTAACGAACTTCTCTACTGCTTCTTCTGCTAATTTATTGTGCTTTTTGCTATTTATCTGTCAAGAAGCTGTCAAGTTACTGCATCGAATTATTTCCTGAAATGCACGCATTGTACCTACGCTCAACCAAAGGAACATTTAGGACTGGTTTAAGGCTTTTTTTAGTGTAGACGTTATTTTAATGGCATTGAGTTCACACTTGACTAGCAAAATTTTATAAAATGACATGCAATTAATCCCATGTTGAAACACACAGGTTAGGTATTTACTGAGTTATGGCGACTGTGCCTCTTACCCCGAAAACCGGGGAAAGAAGCACAATAGGACTAACCTTACGATTTTCCAATTTTTGGGTATTGGCAATTAAATTAGCATTAAAATCGTTCAATTATGGAAAATGGACACGTGTAGGTAAATGTTTTATTTATCAAAGTCGCAATAGGACATTAAATTTAGCAGCAAGTCCTGAACATACAATTTGAAAAATAAACTATGTTCCACTTGGGGTTAGTGGTATATAGTAAACTAACCTAACCTTAGTTTTTATTTTATATGATCAATACTTACTTAAAATAAACAATGCAGATAGAATACAGCGCGTTAAACATGGTGAACGTGGTCTGTCTGTGAGTAATTAACGATATTTCGTTAAAGAGATACGACATAAGCTCTGCTCCGTGCGGAATTGATGATTTTGGATCTGAAAATAACATAATTACCTTAAGATTCATTATTTGCCAAAAGCACAAGTTAACAACTATGAATTGAAAAGTGGAATAGATATTTTAAACATGGTTATAAGCTTAAAATATAATGTTTTATTTTAAATCAGTTGTTTTTAAGATTGGCAGGAGAAAACCGCACGGAGAGAAGAGTACTACAATATATACAAGGTGTTGTTTTGCGTTCTCGTCAAAATTTAGGAGGTTTTCACAAAAGACATAAACTATTAATTAAAATTACGGTACCCAGTTAATTATTAATAAACGCTGATTTTTTCGGTTGTTTATGTTTGTCAGTATTTCAGAATAACCCCCTTAACGTGGTTTAGGGAATAATAAATGATCAAATAAACGTTTGAAATTGTTTGTATGTTGGAAGCGCGGTTATAGGGCGAGAATCAGACGGCCCGCATTAAAAACACAAGTTCACACTTACCGATTTCCGTAAATAAGAAAAACAAATACCTTCCCATTTTGTTATTGATTCGGGACGAGAATCATTAGCATAGTTACCTCCTTGAATTTGAGGAGGATGCGAAACAACAGCCTGTTTATGACAATATAGGCGAAAAAAAAATAATAATTAAATAGCATTAGCCAAAAACGACTTTCCCAATAAATGAAAACTAGCTCTTCCTCTCTTCCTTACACTACGCCAGTGTTGTAACTTGGCAATAAGAGATTTGATTTGTAGTCAAAAGCCCTGGTTACTGATTTTACATAAAAAAGTAAGAAGTTTAAATACTTTACCAGCATCTATAAGTTTATAAATAGAAGCAATCGTTTCGATCTCATATTTGAGTGGTTCCATGTGCTGCAATATTTGCAACAGTGTCGGCAATCTGTTCAAATCGTCTTCACTCTTACACGACGCCTCGTAAATTTCTGTGGCGTTCAAGCGAAACTTTAATAGGTATTGCCTTATTACTTCTCTTGATGCCTGGAAAAAACTTACTTTAGTCGACCATACAGTCGAAATTTGTTTAACAGTAAATGACTTCAATTGGAAGTAGATTTGAATATACAGACTGACTTACCTCATAGACCAGTCCATGAGAATGAAAATGATCCTCCAGTAAGTCATTGAAGGCGAACTTGTAGAGTCGTTTATAGTAAGTACCGACCAGCAGCAGCTCAGACACATAGCCTCTGATATGTTCCTGAGATGTGCACTCCAGTATTAAACCCTCCTTCATGTAGAAACTGTTTGTTTCCTGACTAAATGGGAAGGAACTTGTTTCTATGCCAACTGTAATATAAATGAAGGAATATTATTTTAGACTCCGCCACACAGCTCACAGCCCACTGGTGGAGTTGGCTGGACACATTGTCCATATAGTAACATTTATCGAATTTACTTTAACTAAGCGCGTTCGTGCTAGACCCACAGAAGTTAGCAAACAAGGTAGTGCGGAAAACATAGCCCTTCCTTCAGAAGGGTAAAAAGAGCGACAGAGAAAAGGGTGCTTTGGCGCACATTTTTTTTTTTTTACGGATGGGGAATCGTCGAATGACTTCTCCCGCTTGGGCGGAGCGGGAGGGAGTGTCAGACTTGTACTGACTAAAACCCATCCATGTTCCTTCTTCGCCCTTTGTGTTCCAGGGCCACGGCCCACGGTATCTAGTAGCTGCTACTCTGGATAGTGGCCAAAAATGTGTTACTGTTTTCTTAGACCTAAAAAAGCGTTTGACACCGTCTCTGTTCCAACCTTGGTAAGTAAATTAGAAAAATACGGAATAAGAGGAACTCCGCTTTCTCTTTTTAATAACTATCATTGTAATAGGAGGCAGAGCGTTAAGATTGGAAAATATACCAGTGACTATGTGGAAGTAAATTACGGCGTACCACAAGGAAGTGTATTGGGTCCAACATTATTTTTAATTTATATTAATGATCTCTGCAATTTGAATATCGAAAACTCAAAAATTCTCTCTTATGCCGATGATACAGCTATTGTCTTTTCTGGTAAGTCTTGGCAAGAAGTTGAGTACATAGCTGAATTAGGCATGGCTATGATAGCCAAATGGTTAAAAATGAATTTACTTACGTTGAACACATGTAAAACTAATTTCGTGTGTTTCAGTATTAGCGCACGGAGTGAACCGACAGATGATTTTAAAATTAAATTACACGATTGTGACGACCTCAAAAATAAATATTGTGACTGTCCAAAAATAAATAAATTAATACAAACCAAATATTTAGGGGTAGTAGTAGACCAGAGATTATCTTGGTATCCCCATATTGAGCAAGTTGCTAACAGGATTAGATAACTGTGTTGGTTATTTAGTATGCTGAGACATATTGTGCCAAAAAATATAATTGGTCGTAATAATACCTCTAGAAATATCCTTAATGAGATATACGTTGCTTTGGCTCATTCTGTATTAGCGTACTGTATTCCTATATGGGGAGGATCAGCAAAAACTAAATTCATAGATGTAGAGCGGGCACAAAGTGCCCTGATAAAAACCATGTACTTCAAGAAAATAAGATATCCCACAGATAGTCTTTATAACCTCAGCGATTTACTATCAGTGAGAAAACTATATATAACTCAAACTATTTTGAAAAAACATAAAACCCTACCTTACGATTCATCTAAACTAACAAAGCGAAGAAAGCATGCTATTGCAGAAGTCCCCCAGTCAAAAACATTGGTTGCCTCCATGCAATATAATACACGGTCTGCTCGGTTATATAATAGGATAAATAAAGAAATATATATATATATAAAAACCAATATTATGATTGTAAAAAAAAAAAACTAAAATGGATTAAACCACTCACTTATGAAGAAACGGAAGAACTTTTAAAATCAACGACATAATCTATACTCTCACACAGGCATACAAACACCTACGCAAGCACACAACACACACGCACACACACACACACACAAACTATGTGTTAACATAGGCAACTATGTTAAATATGTTGTATCTTTCCTTCTTTCTTTTGTTATGGAAGAGCGGAGTCTTCTAATACAGGCATTGTTTGCTTAAAAGAAGGCTCCAATCACAAACTAATTGTTGTAATCTTGTGGAAGAAATAAACAATTTTGAATTTCGAATTTGAATCTCTTTCGAACAGTCCCGCAACCCTGGCAGGCATCGGCCCTCTCGGACCCCTTCCGGTTAGCTATCTTCTTGACGCGCGTGGAATACGTACGCGCCGACGACACGGCCTGTCGTCATGAGACGGACGGACGGTGAGCTAGCCCATTACTCACCGTCCACACACGCGCACGCGCACATTGGTTGAGGCCTATTTTCAAGTGAGTCCGTCTGTTTAAAGACTTTTTTCATATATATAATTATATGGGAGATACTAATTACTGGTCGCAAAAATTTAAAACAAAATGCTATAGGATAGTTGTATTTTCGAAAAATCTATTGTATAAATGTAACGTTTACGTCACGGGTTTATATGTATTGGGAACACTCATGCGAAGATTGCATTGTTAAAATATAATACTTACTTATTAAATACATGATATGTCTGATAAACTGCTTTTCAGATATGACATTTAAGTCTGGTATCATGCAACCATATTTCTGTCGCCATAGACAATGTTCTCTCGACGATGATGCTAGCAATTGGCGCTCATTGATTGGGGGCATTTTTGCTGAAACATGATTCAATCAGTTAATTTAAAGGTAGATTCAGCTACATCCAGTCAGACTGGAAGCCGACGGCAACATAGTTGGAAATAGCCATATTATAAAGGTTTTTATCCAAAAGATCTAATAACTACATGGAAAAGACCATAAGTCTGACGACGAAAAATATTCAACATTATCTACAATCTATCAAACAGATATTACCAAACAAGATTTTTCTAACAATTATTTACGTAAGCATGTAACAATTTACACACGAAGCTAGCTGAAACACTGTTAGTAAACATCATTCAATACCCAATGAAATGTGAAATATTATAAACAGAAAAGCTTTTGCTTGCTGCTTCACCCATATTTATGTCGGAATAATGAGATAAAAGTATCCTATTTTGTGCCAAATTTTATCGAAATTCATTCAGCTCACACTTGAAACATTAGTAGATTTGAAAAATGTTAAGTTATGTACTTTGCATTGTTGTGACTTACCAACAATCTCCCATATGTCATCAGGTATATCCTTGTCAATGTGAGTAGCCAGTTCCCATATGTCAATTGAATCATCACCTGATTTAGCTCTGAACACTTCTTTGACGTCAGACTTCACGCTTGTACTGGCCAGTGATATCTGAAATGAAAACAGTTTTTCAACACATTCGCTACTAAGGTCAAATTTTACATTTTTATTTGTATGCACACTGTACAGTCGTCTTACAGATTGGGTATCTTTTAGTGACTACATCGAAAAGCATTTAGAACTCAAAATTGCTCTTAAGACACCTATGGACATAGAGGACGCCACGCGAAATATAACTTCACTTATACAAAGAGCATGTTGGAAAAGCACTCCCACACTTGATGATCACAAAGAAAATGTTAACTACCCGATATATATTAAAAATGCTGTCCTAGAAAAGCGGCGACTACGACGAATCTGGCATCAAAGTAGGCGTAGTGAAGACCGAGCTGAGTTTAATAGGGCTGGTAAAGGGCTGAAAGATATGCTAGCAATATGGCGGGATGATACCCTCCAGACACAGTTAGAAGCTTTAACTGCAACCGAGGCGACCAATTATTCGTTATGGAAATTTACAAAATCATACAACAGACCCGAGCTTTCTAAACCACCACTGAGAAATAACCAAAAGTGGGCGAGAACACCCCAAGAAAAAGCCGATGCGTTTGCCGAACATCTGTATAAAACATTTAGCCCTAATGACAGTAATGACCAAAATTTTGAGAGGGAAGTTGATGAAGTCCTTTTACAAGAATATCAAATGAATCTTCCACCTAAACCAGTAACATTTAGAGAAGTCTGGAGGACCATAAGAAATCTAAAAGAAAAGAAATCTCCTGGATTTGACCTCATAACGAAAGAAATCCTAAAACATCTGCCAAAAAAGGCGGTAACATTTCTTACTACACTTTATAATGGTATCCTTAGAGTTCAGCATTACCCACAAGAATGGAAAGTATCCAAAATTATAATGATACACAAACCAGGAAAACCACCAGGTGATGTTAGTTCCTACAGACCAATCAGCCTTTTACCAATACTGTCCAAAATCTTTGAAAAATTGCTGTTGCAAAGGATTGCACCTATTTTACAGAGAAACAAGATTATTCCAGAACATCAATTTGAGTTTAGGCAACATCACTCCACAATCGAGCAAGTCCACAGGGTGAGTGAGAAAATAAGGAAAAGTCTGGAAGAAAAAGATTATTGTTCCGCGGCCTTCCTCGATGTCCAACAGGCTTTCGACAGAGTTTGGCACAAGGGACTCATCTACAAAATTAAAACTCTCCTACCGCATTGCTACTGCCAATTGCTACTTTCTTATTTGGAAGGACGACTGTTTCAAGTCAAAGAAGGCGACACTACATCCGCCTGCCATGAAATCAGGGCTGGAATTCCCTGGAGAATCAAGGCAAGTGCGGCAAAGTCTACTCATATCACCTTCACATTGCGAAGAGAGAACTGTCCTCCTGTACGACTCGGAGATACCGTACTGCCTCATCAAGACTCCGTGAGATACTTAGGACTACCCCTCGACCGCCGGTTAACATGGACCCAGCACGTAAAAATGAAGCGAGATGAGCTTAAAATACGATACATCAACTTACTATGGCTCCTCGGCAGAAATAGCAAGCTCACTCTGAACAATAAGCTCTTGATTTACAAATCGGTATTGAAACCTGTTTGGCTATATGGCATCCAACTATGGGGTACTGCTTGTAACTCCAGTATAGCAATGCTCCAACGCATGCAAAATATAATACTCCGCACAATAGCCAATGTTCCATGGTATATCACCAATAAAGAAATACACGACCAACTAGAGATGATTAGTGTGAAGGAGGAGATCTCAAAGACAAGAGAGCAATATCAAAATAGACTTAATAACCATCCTTACGTTCTGGCAACAAAGCTACTGACACCCAGCTACAACAAGCGCCTCAAGAGAAAGGATGTTATCTCTTGATTTAAAAAAGGAGTTGATGTCTTCGCTGGAAGACACACTTTAAAAAGCGAGAACCTACACCACATCCGCTAAAAGCATGAAGCTGATCGCAGATACAGAACGGAAGAAAAAAAATAAAATATTGTATGCACAAGTCATCTATAGCTAATATAATGACGACTCTGGAGGGGGATTGCAGGCAGACAAACAAATTATTGCTCGACCCGTATGCTGGGTGCCTAGCAGCGAAAGTGTTAAATCAAAACTGCTGAACATGGGCAACTTCCTTAATTACCTCCACTGCAATTTCCACTGCTATTCATTTTAATAATTATTAATCAACAAAATCATGGGTATGTTAACTTACTGAAAATCTCACATAAAATTTTCCAAAGAAATTACTGAAAATCTCATATAAATGTTCATTACCTTTACATTGGCATTGGTCTCTGATCCAGGTATCTGCAGATCTCTAGGAGCTGTCAGCCTTGGGTAGTTCAGTAAGGCACACTCAGAGTATGGAGACAGATGTGTGGATGTCATAGAGGCCAGGGACATCGGACTCAGAAAGGTTTTCAGCTCCATTTGTATGGGAACTTGGGAGTTGTTCGAATCAGTGGGTAGAACTGTTGAGTTAATGACACATTTAAAAATCATAGACACACATCATATTAGAGTTACAAAAGACATAAACAAAAAGACATTAAAAAGATTTCTTTTTAATTTTAAGGTGAGAACCTTATTTTTTTAAACTCTAATTTTTTCATTATAAATATTCCAAAAATATGAAGTATCTTTATTTTATTTCACAAAAAATGTGTTAACTGTGATTATTCTTTTTTATTTCATTAAATTACTTACAGGCTCTGGAATCAAAACTCTCCACTGTGTACTCGGTATATGTTTGTGACTTTGGACTGTCCAACATTGCCCCTTGTTTCTTCAATGAGAAAGGCAGCTCAAACACATGTGATGGGTAGTAAGAGTAGGGCTCTGCAGAACCAAACACCTCACGGTTGGGCTTAGGAAGCATCTCATCTAGGAGACCAAATGTAAATGGTTTCTGAAAGTATCCAAATAGAAAATGGATTAACAAAACCTGTATTTCTCACATAATGTTCATTATGACTTAGTTCAAATAAAAAATACATTCTCTTGTTAAAAATACATTTAGTACAGTCAGCGTCACTATGTCCTAACCCCTCAAGTTTTAAAATGTTACACTGCTACAACATTGAATTCATTTCAAATAATCTAAAGAATACTTTCAAAAAGAACTCAATGTTTCCACCCGGGATCGAACCATCGCTTCACCGAGCTGTATCTTACTAATAGCACAGTTTAACAAATTAGCCAGCGAGCCCTTGATTATTGCGATGAAATTGGTAACTAGTATCGTCCGAGTTACTTTATGTTTAGGTCTCTGTCTAATCGATAGATGTTAAAATTTGAGGGTATCCATTAATTTTACTTACTTACGTTTTCTTTATAAAATTAATCTTTTACCCTCGAGTTATAACGTTAGCTTAGTCAATCTAAAATATTTATAGCGCTTCCTATTTCATGGTTTGCGTGATAGAATGTCACTTGTCTAGGGACCCATTTGTGTCAGGTAAAATATGAATATTATGATAACTGTAAATTATCAAAACAAATTGTAAAATATAAATCTTTGTAGTAAAATAAGATCAAAGTTTGTGTTAAATAATAGCAATAATAAACATTTTTATTTATTTATATTATTTAATATTCTTTATTCATTTTCTAACATAATTTACATTTTTTAAATATTTTTACAAAATTATATAACAAGGAAAACATTTAAAAATATAAAAAAATAGTAGCCCACCGGCATCGGGAACAGGGTCCGGACTACTGGTGAAAGAGCCCTAGCTCTTGAGAGAGGAATCTCCTAACAATACGTGCCGTGTCCAGAAGTACTGCTTTCTGAATCAAGCCCTTGATCCAACTGCCAAGCGAAAGACTCCGCAGATGTTGGTCGAAGCTTTTGGCTATTAAGCCATTGGCCGACACGACTATCGGCACAATGACTGCTGTAGTCACGGCCCACATGTCGACAACCTCGCGAGCCAGATCTAGATACTTGAATTGCTTATCTTTCTCTGCTTTCACGAGGTTCTCGTCATGCGGGACCGTTATATCAACAATCATTGCGCGACGCTCCAATCGATCTATCAACACAATGTCAGGTTTATTGGCAACAATAGTCCTGTCAGTGATGATAGGTCGATCCCAATACAACGTGATATTACCATTATCAAGAACTGGGTCGGGCGCGTACTTATAGTATGGCACTTCTGATTCCACAAGGTTGTATATCAAAGCAAGTTGCTGGTGGATAATCCTGGCAACAAGATTGTGTCTATGCAAGTACTCTCCGTTAGCCAGACGAGAACACCCAGAAATAATGTGTCGGATCGATTCTCCCGGACGGTGACATGCCCGACATATGTCAAACGTGCCATCCTTTACAATGTGTTTCCGGTAGTTATTCGTCATCATAACTTCGTCCATTATTGCACAGACAAAACCTTCAGTTTCCCCGAAGAGGTCACCGAAACGGAGCCAGGATACGGACGCTAAGAAGTCTACATCGGGCCCATGTAGGGCCTGGTAAAAGCGTCCGTGAAGCTCCTTGCTCTGCCATACCTCCCTGCGATCATTAGTGTCTAATACTACAGGCTTGCGCCAGTTCTCGTTACCCAAGAAGAGCGGGGTAAGGCCCTTGTCCACTGATGCCACATCTCGGTGCATCCCCACGTCAGCTTCTAGGAAGTATTCCCTGAGACTGCATACTTCACGGTTGTTCAGGGTCTTAGCATTTAAGAAGCCCCGACCCCCACACTTCCGCGGGATATACAGTCTCATTTAAAGAGTTTGACCCTTTGGGTACGGGACCAAGACGGGTAAAAAACATTATTTTTCAAATCACCAGAAGTAAAAAATGATTGTGTGATTTTATGAAACCACGGTAAAAGTGAAACTTTATCCCTACTCCGCGACCGTCAGCGTCACGCGACATGCAATAAAAGTTTCACTTTAGGTAAGGTTTAGTTTAGGTTAGCGGGGCTGTTTCCGCACTTAGCCTCTTTATTGGGCCATTGTACGTATAAAAAACCTCTGGTTACTCCAACCATCCCAGGTCCTCCCAGAAAGCTAGCAGCCTTTTCAGGTTGCTGCAGGTCTCCGGAAGCGATGCCGGCGATTGGAGAGTCCGTGCCCGTTGATCTGCCACGCTGCTGCACTCCATGAGCACGTGCTGTGGTGTTTCTTCCACCTCCATGCATCCTCTGCACAGAGGGCTATCCGTCACACCTATTGGAAATAGGTGTTTGTTCAGGGGACAGTGGCCGGTTATAATACCGACAACTTTGCTAATCTTGTCCCGTTTCAGTCTAGTGATGCTGCGAGCAAGTTTCTTTGATGCTTCCGGAACTGCATTCTTTGTTTGCCTGCAGGTTGCACTGTTTCTCCATTCCATTTGGTGTATTTCCTCGGTTTTCTTACGCAGCCATGATTTTATTTGGGCTTGGGGTATGGGCAGCAGTGGTTCCGGACCGTATGCTGTTGTCTCCGCTCCCCTTTTGGCCAGTTCATCTGCTGCGTCGTTTCCTAGTGAGTTACTGTGCCCTTTTATCCATTGCAGTGTTACCCTATTTGTGCTTGCAATGTGTTGGAGTGCGCTGTGACATTCCAATACGAGGGCGGAAGTTAAAACATTGTTTTGTAGCGCTTGGAGCACCGATGCACTGTCTGAGATGACTTTGATGTTATGATCTCTGACATCTCTGGCTGCAACTGCTTGAGCTCTGGTGATTCCAATGCATTCTGCTTGGAAGATTGTGTTTAGTTTGTCTAAAGTGGTTGATATTTTTATATATAAGTCGTTCGAGAAGACGCCAGCTCCAGTACCATTTATGGTTTTGGAGCCGTCTGTGTATATCCTAACTTCATCGATGCCAGAGAAATCTTCAGCTTCCGCTTTGAGTCGGATATCGTATCTTCGATCGAAGACGTGGTGACATGGAGTTCTGTCCTTGGGTGCATCCAGGAGTGGTATTTCCTTTAGAATCCCTTGCAGAACTTTTGAATGTGTTGTCTCTGCGTTTAGTTTCCACAAACCGTTTGATCTTAATCTTAAGGCGGCTAACTTCGCCTCTTCCTGTATGCTAAGATCTAGAGGCCTCAAGTTTAAGGGGTACTCTAAAGCGGCTGATGGAGTGGTTCTCATACATCCTGTAGCTGCTACGGTCGCTAGGCGTTGTAGCCTCTGGAGTTTCGTTTTTACTGTGGTCAGTTGTGTTCTGGGCCACCATACAACTGATCCGTAGGTTAGAGAAGGTCTGATGACTGATGTGTACAGCCAAAGGGTGATCTTTGGATTGAGACCCCATTTTTTACCAACAAGTCTTCTGCACTGACCAAAAGCTATACAGGCCTTCTTTATTTTTGCATCGTTGTGACTCACCCAGTTCAATTTGTTATCAAGTATGACGCCCAAGTACTTGACTTGTGTTGATAGGGAGAGTTTGATATTGAATAATTTTGGTAACTGTAGTTCTGGTAACTTCCTTTTGTTGGTGAAAAGGATAAGTTCTGTTTTTTTCGGATTTACTGACAGCTGTTGTTCGTCACACCATTCTTCTACAATCTGAAGGGCAGAACGCATTACTTTACATAACACATTCTCTGCATTCCCGTTTATCAGTATTGTAAGGTCATCTGCATAACCAATAGTAGTGATTCCTTTATCGTTTAGCTTTTTTAAAAGGCTATCCACTACTATGTTCCATAAAAGAGGTGATAGGACCCCCCCTTGTGGGCATCCTCTGACTACCTTTGCTCTTGTGGTAGAATTCATCTCTATCTGGACCGCCCTTTTACTTACAAGTTCAGTTATCCAGTGTCTCACAACTGGTTCTACTTTGAATTTTTGAAGGGTCTGGTTGATGCTGTTGTGCAAGTTTCACTTTAATAAACCAAAGCAATACATTATTAAAGTATTATATTTTTCTTAAATATACACGGTGTAAATCACCTCATCACGAAGCCGTCAACCAAGCATTCTGTACTTACATGAAACTAAGTAACTTTACGCAAAAATTATTGCTGGGGAAAGACTTTTTTTTGGGGGGTGTAAAATCATGTTTTGTGGTAGAACTCAATGTAATGCACTCAAAACATTGTGCTGATGGACGGATTCAATAGTACGCGGGTCGTGGAGGTGTTTAAAGTAAAAATCTTACATTAAAAACTTGTATTTAAAAAAATACTTGTCAAAAAGTTCGAACTTTGACCCCTAATATCTCCGTAGCTCGAAGGTTCCCAGGTATGGTGTGGAACAAAAAAATGATCGCAATGGCAGAGAGAACCAGTGCCTTTCGGCTTCGTTAAGAGGTGTTTTACACCCTTTATTACAAAAAAAAAACTTACTTTAAAATTAAAAAATATAATGCATGACAAAAAGTGAATGGATTTGATCCTCCAGCCTCTTGCATGTTAAGCGGTCTTGAAACCTCCGGACTATTTACACATTAATTACTATTGTGTAAATGTTAACCGTATTATTGCTAGTTATTATGTTCAATAAAACAAGTATTAAGTAACATTTGTTTTATTCTTAGCAAGCACTAGGTAGCACTGTACTGGATTTAAAAACGGAACTGTAGGGTACTTATAAATACCTTATTTGTCAAGAAGGTTTCCAAATACCTACATAATTGATACATAACATACCTTTCCCCCAAGTATGCACAATAATAATATAAACCAATTGTACAATACCAATAAGTATATAAACTATAAATCTACTAGCTCTTGTAGCAATTAACATTAACATAATGAGAAACAGAAGAAAATCGATACTGACTTACAGGAACTGATACTTAATACTAGCAGTTACAGAATTAAGTTGATATCACTGGGCCTGGCATAAGGTGACTTGGGATATGAGCACAATTTATGTTTCAACTTGCCACCGGCATAGCTGGCTTCTGCTCCGCTAGGTATTCCTAACATATCAGCCCATTCTTCCGAACTAGGTATCTGTATTATTTTCTCACTTCCTTGACTGTCCTCTATATCTCCTGTCTCTTCCTGTTCCTGGCTGTCTGTCTGGTCTTCCGTGCCATTAGCAGTATTCGTCCCTTCCTCTTTAGTAACGTCATTCACTGGTTTTTTCTTTAGTATTTGGTCAATATGCCTATTGACAACAACTCCGTCTTCAGTTGTTACTTTGTAACTCGATGGGCCGTCTTTACTTGTCACTGTGCCTGATAACCAACGTGGTCCTCTACCGTAGTTTCTATACATAACACTTTGACCAACATTGGTATCCCTGTTTCCTCAGACCATTGTTTACGATTTGCTGTTCAACTTGCTCATGTTATTTATTGTAAGGCTGGATAGTATCGAGTAAAGTCCGTAGTCGTCTATTCATCAATAATTCAGCTGGACTTTTCCCTGTCCCTGCACATGGCGTCGCTCTTAGTCCTAACAACATATTAGGCATCCTAATATCCCATGGTAGTTGGTCCATTTTACGTAGCTTGTCTTTTACAGTTTGTACCATGCGCTCCGCTAAACCATTCGTTGCAGGGTGGTATGGTGCCGTGGTAATGTGTTTTATTTTATTGGAATCTAAGAATCGTTTCATTTCAGATGAGACAAACGGTGTAACATTGTCAGAGACCAATGTCTCACATAGCCCATGTGTAGCAAAGATCATTCTTAAATGTTTGATACCTGTTTCTGTAGTCATATTATTAACGATGAACACTTCAGGCCATCGGGAATATGCATCGACTATAATTAAAAAAACTTTATTTTGGTAAGGTCCCGCAAAGTCAATGTTTATGCGAGACCATGGTCTTGTGGGTACAACCCACTCATAGCTGGTTTTTGATGGCATATGTCGACTTTCGAGACATTTATTGCAGTTGCCTACCATTGACTCGATATCTTCGTTTAACTGAGGCCACCACACATAGCTCCTGGCCAAAGCTTTTGTTTGTACAATACCGCTATGAGATTTGTGTAACGTGCGTAAAACTTCACTACGTAGTGACGGCACCACTACGCGACAACCTAGAAGAATACAGCCTTCGTGTATAGAGAGCTCACTCCGATGTAACCAATATGTGCGTAGCTCTTCCTCCGTGACTTTCGGAGGCCAACCGCTCAAAATATGATGTATAACTCGCGCCAGTATCTTATCCTTTTTTGAAAGACTTTCAATTTGCTGGATGTCCATAGGGAAGTCTTCTGGAGCTTCCGCCATCAATAGAACGTCACAAAGTTGTTCCTCAGGTTGCTCAGGCACTGGTTGTGGCCAGCGACTGAGACCATCTACATTTTCTATTTGTTGTCCTGGCTTGTACACTATGTTGTAACTGTGTGAAAGTTAGTACAATAGAAATTCTTGTTAACCGTGGTGATATAATATTAGGTATTGGCTTTTTTGGATCAAATATACTGACCAACGGTTTGTGGTCCGTTACTATGGTGAAAGACCTTCCCATTAGGTAGTTATGAAACTTTTGAATCCCAAACATAATCGCCGTCGCTTCTTTATCCAATTGTGAGTATTTCCGCTCATGTGAATGTAATGTTCTTGAACTCATGGCAACAGGTCGCTCTTGGCTGTCCTCCATAACGTGAGACAATACTGCACCTGCACCATATTCAGAGCTGTCACACGTCAATACCAACGGTTTGTTTAAATCATAATGTACTAATGTAATATCTGAAGTTAGTAATTGTTTCGCCTTGTCGAAACTTTCTTGTTCTAGATCCGTCCATTGCCACGTGTGTGACTTGTCAAGCAACCTATGAAGTGGCTCTCGTATAGTCGCCTTGTGAGGTATGAACCTCTCATAAAAATTATACAAACCCAAAAATGCCTGCAGCTTCTGGACATTCTTAGACTCCGGTGTTTTAGTGATAGACTCCACTTTACCGGGCGCTGGATGAATTCCGTCGACTCTACAGATTCTTTAGCAAATTTGCACTTACTGGCGTTGAGTCGCAGTCCAGCTCTCTGTATGCGTATCAATACCGTGTCTAGGCGTCTGCACATATCTGGCAAGGTGTGTCCGCTAATGATGATGTCATCAATTAGAACTGCAACTCCCGGAACACCTGCCAGTAATGCTGTCATCAACCTTTGGAATATTCCTGGACATGCTTTTACGCCGAACGCCAGCCTGTGAACAGTATAAAGACCTTTGCACGTATTCAAGGTCAGCAATTTAGCTGTGTTCTCGTCTACTACTACCTGTGTATATGCACGATCTAAATCCAATGTGGTGAAATATTTGCCACCAGCAATGCTAGCAAACACTTCGTTAGCAGTTGGCATAGGATAAGTATCCGACTCGGTAGCCTGATTCACCGTACTGCGATAATCGCCACACAGACGAATATCTCCCGATTTTTTAACGATAGGCACGACTGGTGTCGCCCATTGAGAAAAAGAAACTGGTTTCAGTACCCGTTCTGCCACTAGGCGGTCAATTTCCTTCTCAACCCTGTCCTTAATCGCAAACGGAACGGGGCGAGCCTTAAGAAACCTAGGCGTAGCATCTGCCTTTAAATGTATTGTAACCGGGTCACCTCGGTAAGTACCTAGACCCTGTTTAAAAACTTCATTTTTTTTTTAACATTTCGTTAGAAATTGACATATGAAAATCTAAGACAGCATTAATACATACCTTTATGTCAAGGGCTGAAAACCAATCTCGACCAATTAAGTTTGGTCCTAAACCTCTAGCTACTATAACATTCAAAACACACTTAATGTCTCTAAACGTTACTTGCACAGTTGTCTGGCCAAGCACAGATATGGGCGTCGCTGTCCAGGTATGTAGGTTGGCCGGCACGACGCGAAGAGTGGCGGCATCTCGTGACCGCGCTACTCGTAGCCTCCTCCACGTACTTTCGTTTATCAGCGAGACTCCGGCACCGGAGTCCACCTGCAACGTCACCGGCATGCCGTCTAGCTCAACAATTACGTCATAGGAAGGTACTCGTAGTCCTACACTATTGACGCTGTATATACCATTCATCTGCACATCTAAGTCGTCATTATGGGTATAATTAACTTGTCTTTTCGACCCTTTTTCTTAGCAATACATATCTTTTCTATGTGTCCTATTTTCTTACAGTATCGGCACGTAGCTTTTATAAATCGACATTCTCCTCCGTGGCGGTCACCACAACGGTAACACAGTCGAGAATTACTGTTGGACTGCACTGCGTTGATGTCCATATGTTCAGGCTCAGCTGCTGTTGTTGAAGTAGTCGCCGTTATATTTGTTCCATGTGCGACATTCCCGGGGTTAGCATTTTGAATCATACGAAAATCTCTCTCCGCACTCTCTGAAGACAGCATAGCTTGAACAACATTATCATAAGTTAAATTGTCTTTTTTCAAGAGATCGTACTGTAACTTATTGTCGGACAGGCCGCACACGAGCCTGTCGCGTAGCATACGTTCCAAGTCTGAAAAATTGCAATCGGCACTTATTTTTCTGAGCTGCGCTATGTACTCCGCAGCAGATTCACCTTGTTTTTGATCGCGTTTATAAAACTTGTAAGACATTGAAATTTCATTAGGTTTCGGACTGTAATGTTTTGTTAACACTGTTACGATTTCACTGAATGTCACATCACTAGATTTTTTAGGCGTAATTAGCGCCAGAAGGGTATCAAACACTTGAGAACCGCATATTGTATAAAAATTAGCCCTCTTTAATGAGTCCAACAAAATGCCATTTGCTTCAAAGCAAAATTTTAACCTGTCCATGTAATTGTCCCAATTGTCTGTTTGAGCATCAAACTCTTTGTATTTCACTGCTCAGCACTTCATTTTAATCACTTTTAGTCCTCGTTGCCACTATTATGTTCAATAAAACAAGTATTAAGTAACATTTGTTTTATTCTTAGCAAGCTCTAGGTAGCACTGTACTGGATTTTCAAACGGAACTGTAGGGTACTTATAAATACCTTATTTGTCAAGAAGGTTTCCAAATACCTACATAATTGATACATAACACTAGTCATTATACCCAATAATAGAAGTATTAACGTTTTATTGGATTCTCGCCACAGTGTTCTTGGGTAGCACGTGTGTTTAGAGTTTTAGGGTGTTTTTATTCTTTTTTGATATTTTCGTGACTTGCTAGTATATAAGTGTTTTGTCCTTGTGTTCGTAAACAGGTTTGTCAATTGTAATTGTCCTATTTTAATCTCTGTCATTAAAGATGGATACAAATAAACCACCTGACCCTGATCCCCCCGACATTCCAGTCCATCCACCTCCTGTAATCCCAAATCCATTATCGCAATTCGCGGATGTTGTCCTTAGCGTTACAGAGATGGATGTATCCCAACCCCAGGTCCAACCTTCCCGTAAACGCCCCGTTAACAACGAAGATACACTATTAACATCTACCCCCCCAAACAAACAACAGAAAAGCCAAATTGGACGTGCCAAGTACTCGGCAACAGATAAGGGTCCTTTTATCGTCCACGTCTCCCGTGTAGAAACCCAACCCAACTCAGGCACTTCCTTACACCCGGTTAATTTTGGAAAGTTTTTAATGACATACAACATCGCGAACATAGCTCGTGGTGGGGTCAATAGGATTGGTAGAAATCGTGTATCTGTTGAGTTTGTTTCCCCTCAGGATGCCAACTCATTCTTGACCAATAGCCTGTTAGCCAAGTATAGTTATACTGCCTCTATCCCTACATTCAACATCACTAGGATGGGAGTAGTTTCAGGTATACCCTCTGATTTATCAGAAGATGAAGCCCTAACATATTTGTCTGTGCCCGCAGGATGTGGGCAAATTCTTAAAGTCCGTCGAATCAATAGGAAAGTTCAGAGAGATGGGGATAACGAGTGGAAACCCACTGAAACTTGTGTGATCACATTCGATGGACAAGTCTTACCCAAAAGAATCTTCTGCTGTTACACATCTCTTCCTGTAGAACAATACATATATCCCACCATCCAATGTCGCAAATGTTGCAGATTTGGACATGTGGCTAATGCATGTAGGTCTAAACCACGCTGCAATAAATGTGGTCATGATCACCCAGGTGATGGTTGTAGTATCTCTGAGGGCGAGGCCTTCTGTATTCTGTGTTCGGGAAATCACTTCGCGAATAGCAGGTCATGCCCCGAGCATGGTAGACAGAAAGCCATTAAAACCGTTATGGCTGAGAAATCCATTTCCTATGTTGAGGCTAGTAAATCAATTCCAACAGTTTCCTGCAACTATGCCAACATCACTAAAACTCCGGTTTCTCAGTCTTATCGCAAGACAGTAACCTTAAAGCCTAAATCCCATGCCCCTCTTTCCCCGTCTTATGACAAAACTGCTCATCAACAGATTATTAACTCTCCTCAAACCTCACAGCCTAATGGCTGCGCTCTCAACAATAACAATATCCCTCCCAATAATAGTACTTCTGCTATTATTGATTTACTTATAAAACTCATACCTATCATTACTTCTTCTTCTACTGTTAATAATCAATCACCGTCCAACGTTGCCGATCACCTTATAACTCTTCTTTTAAATATTAGAAATGGCGTCTCGCCAAGTGTTCCTTCAGTGGAATGTGAGGAGCGTGTGGCATAAAAAGCACGACCTCATATTCCTTTTAAACAAGTACAAGCTTTTAGCTTGTTCCATTGCTGAGACCTGGCTTACTCCAAGTCTTAGCTTCCGTATGCCACACTTTAACACTGTCAGATGTGACAGATCAGATGGCTATGGAGGGTCGGCCCTCTTAGTCAACAACCGGGTCCCTCTTTCACCCTTTACTTTACCTCCACTTACGGGTGATATGAGCATTGCCGCAGGAAGGGTAGAGGGCATCACAGTGTTTTCTATTTATATTGCACATCCTCGTCCGGATTTTTTAATAATTCTAAAGGAAATTCTTACTAATGTTCATGGTCCGTTACTGGTCATGGGTGACTTTAACTGCCATCATTATAGATGGGGGTCTGAACGCTGTGATGCCTTTGGTGTAGCTCTAGTCGATATTTTGGATGACTTGGATCTCTGCGTCTTAAACGATGGTTGCTCAACACGACGATCTCTTCCAGGGCAGCAAAAGAGTTGCGTAGACCTTACATTTTGTTCGGTTGAATTAGCAGCATCAACTCACTGGGAATGCACAACCTTGTCGCATGGTAGTGATCACTACCCTATAGTAATTTCTTTGGTTAACAAATTCTATTTAGAGAAAACTTCCCCTCCACTTTTGAAGTATAACCTGTCCAAACCAGATTGGACAAAATGTATGTCATTATTGGAGGATAAAATTGACATTCTTCCAAACTTAAATTCAAACTTATCAGATCCTTCTGGTCACTGCCATGCCAAGAGCTGTTATGAAGGTTTTGTAACAGCTATTACCTCCAGTGCAGATTCCTGCTTTCCTTTGAAGAACAGTGCCCAGAATAAAATACCCTCACCCCCTTGGTGGGATCACGAATGTACTGCGGCAGTCAGGGATAGGAATGAGGCCGAGGTATGTTACAATACAGATATGAGCACACAAAATCTGTTGACATACTGCCAGATTAATGCTAGAACCAAACGCTTCCTCCGTAAAAAGAAACGTACAGGTTGGGTTACATTCTGCTCTTCATTATCTCCCTCCACTCCAGTTTCAGTTGTCTGGAAAAATATAAATAGGTTCAGACGTGGATGTTCCCCATCAATCTCTTCACCAATAACTAGAGAAACAGCTGAACATTTTTTTGACAAAATAGCACCATCTTATGTTCCACTCTCAACAGAATGCCAAAACACGCCCCTGCTTAACGTTACAGAGGATCCTTTAGATGCTCCATTTTCTTTGGAGGAATTGAATGTGGTACTCAAACATGTTCGGGACTCAGCTCCTGGTACCGATGGTGTACCATATTCCTTTATAACCCATTCTGGCGAAAAGGCTAAAATCTACTTCTTAAACATTTTAAACTTCTGTTACAGCAATGGTTGGGTCCCAGATCAATGGAAATTACAGGTTATTATTCCCCTCTTGAAACCAGGCAAACATGCAGATGATCCGAATGGCCTTAGACCAATTGCTTTATCTTCAGTCCTAGCCAAATTACTGGAACACCTTATTAAAAATCGTCTCGAGTGGATAGTCGAATCGAGGGACTTACTGCCGAACCACCAATTTGGTTTTAGGAAAGGGCTTAGCACGATGGACAGTGTTGGTATTTTAGTTACGGATATACACCTAGCTTTTTCTAGAAATGAATCTGTTGTTGCTACCTTCCTTGATATCTCCTCTGCGTATGACAATGTACTTCTTCCTGTACTCAGGCAAAAACTGCAACAGCTGAGCCTTCCGGCTAAGATGATACAATGTATATGCGAACTACTGATGTCCCGCTCACTGGTTCTGAGAGTCCAGGGTGAGGAGTTCGATGAAAGACACACATGGAAAGGTCTCCCACAGGGCTATGTCCTCAGTCCCATACTCTACAACTTATACACGGCTGATATTGGGTCCTGCTTAAATAATAATTGTCAGTTATTACAATATGCCGATGATATTGTTTTATATGTGACAGATTCCTCCATAGTTGACGCGGCGTCATCATTATGCCTCTCTCTGGACTCTTTGAACCATTGGCTTTTAAACCATGGACTGTCATTATCTGCACCAAAAAGTTCGGCAGTTATTTTCTCTCGTAAAAGACTCATTCCTCACATTTCAATAAACATTTTAGGCCACAATATTCCTATAGCTAGTAAAGCAAAGTTTTTAGGCGTTATTTTAGATTCAAAATTAACTGGCAAACATCACATAAATTTTCTTATACAAAAATGTGAAAGAATTATTTCAATTTTAAGAGTTCTTGCGGGTGTTTGGTGGGGTGCTCACCCCTACACCATGAAATTAGTTTACAATGCCTTGGTTCGTAGTGTTTTAGACTATGGAACATATCTTTTGATTCCTTGCAACAAAGGTGCTTTGGCTGGGCTGGATGGAGTTCAGTCCAAGTGCCTTCGAATCATCTCTGGTTGTATGAAATCCTCGCCCGTTAACGCATTGCAAGTCGAATGTGCTGAACCCCCTCTGACCCTTAGACGGCAATACCTGGCCTCCCGTTTTGTGTCTAGACTAATATGTAAATCCTCCCATCCTCTTATAGGCAGACTGAACGAGTTAAATGCCTTATGCAGAAGCTCAAATTACTGGAAAAATAAAGAATTTCCTTGCATCCTAAAATCCTTCCGATTAATTCTAAATTTAGTAAACCCGATCGTCCAGTTCCCTAGATTACCCCTTTTTAATTTCCCTTATGAAGTTATAAGTTATAACCCAAAAATCTTCTTTAATATTGGCATATTCAAAAAATCTCCGTCAGCGAATTTGGCTTTCAAGGCGGTGGTGGGCGAGAGATGGAATGGTTTTCAATTATTTTTTACGGATGCCTCGAAACTAACCGAACTTAGTCACACTGGTGCTGCGGTCTACTACCAAAACTCCAAAATTATCCTACAGTTTAAATGCCCTAAGGAGTCTTCCGTATTTACTGGCGAATGTGTGGCTATACTGGAAGCTTGTCTTTTCATAGAATCACACCACAATATTCAGAAAGCCGTCATTTTTACAGATTCCCTTAGCTGTTTACAAGCCTTAATTCAAAATCCCTTTAAAAGTAAATTACACAGTTCCCTTATTTTAAAAATTAAAAGCTCTTTATTGTCCTGCGCTAGTAATCAAAAGGATGTTCAGTTAGTTTGGATACCTAGCCATTGTGGAATTACGGGTAACGAATGTGTTGATGCCATGGCTAAAGATGCTTGTTCATCTTTATCGTCAGACCTCTCACACAACACCCATCAGGGTTACGACCTATTGTCCCTTCCAAAACTGAATTTACAGTGTTCCTGGCAGGAGCAGTGGGATATGTCCAGCAAAAAGAAAGGTAGTTTCTTTTACGCAGTACAACCGACCATAAAACCAAAACCGTGGTTTTTTCCTCACAAAAAAGTATCGAAAACTGTTATTTCTGTTCTATGTAGAATCCGCTTAGGTTTTTGTTGCACCCCCGTATTTTTACACAAAATTCATATCCGTGACTCCTCTCTCTGCGAGTGCGGGTTGGAGGAGGGCACCCTGGACCACATATTTTTTGAATGCTCGCACAACATACCACCTCTAGATTTATATAGCCGTCTCCCTAGATTTAAGATCCCTCTTCCCATTAATTTCCCCTCTCTTTTAACATATTCCACTCCTGAACTGCTTGTGGCATTGATGATTTTCATCCGTCACAATAATATAAAATTATAATATTTGTTCCCCTATTCTGTGTGTGGATATGACCTACATATATTTTTAATGTTTTAACACCTATAGTATTTATTTAATTATACTTTTTGTTTGTTTCAGTCCAGTACTAACCCCACAAGATCTACATTAAGTCCAACGTATCGTCAAAGTTTTTTCTTATTCTCTTCTTGTTACAGTTTTTGTACACACACTTGCTTTTCCAAGTCACTTTCGACATTGGCAGAATAGTCGACATCGGCTCTGCTTGCCATAATTAAAAATAGAATAGAATAGAACGTTTTATTGAAAACATAATTATCAAAACAGAGTTTCAAAGAAAAATACATACTTAAACTTATTTATTCACTAAAACAATAAATTAATTATAATAAAATGTTTTTGCAAAATACAAAAACCAGCTGGGCCCGACACGGATTTGAACCCAGATGTCTTTTAGGGGGTAAGAACTTAATGAAGCTGTGTGTACCTATTCATCATCATCAATTACTTATAAGAATAAGAAGAATTGTAATTTGAATTCTGTAGTTTCTTTGCATATCCATGGAAATAAGGTGTCTTTGTAAGAACAATTATTTTGTAGCACTAATAATAACAAAATATGATGATGATGGTGCTTTGCCTTGGATGGCCTGGGAGAAGAGGCACAACATCGAGAGAAGTGGAAGGAATGGGGTATACCTTTGCCTTAAAAAAAAATATAACAACTCTATATACTCTTGTAATTTTGATCAAACTCTATTGAAGATATTTAGGCATGAACTAGCCACTTTGGTCTAATACTTTAATGAATTTAGTAACAGTCTCATACAAACTCACCTGAAACATTTCAATTGACAGATCTTCTTTGACTGTATTGCTAAGTCCGTTTAGGAATCGCAATGTATTGTAAACAACTTCTTTGTTATCACCAAAATCTGTTTGCCGAATTTTGCTGATTATTTTCTTTAATTCGATTGTTCTTTTGTACTCCGCCACGTTCCTTGCATTTTGTTGATACACAAAGTAATATGACAACAAGTCTACAATAGGCTCTCCCTTTGACGATGAGAAGTCTTTGGAAGACTTTTTTAATATTATCTCGTAAGCATTAGACCTCATTTTAGTCATGAGCCGCTTCTGTGATATCCTATTCTGACTGCAGTACTTAGCAGCTGTTTTGGAGCACAGATCTGTGAGAAGATCGTAAACACCCGCATCTTCGAGATTTGTTTTAGACATGGCTTCAGGTTTCATTTAGAAATCGTTCACGACATTCAATTCAACCCTTTAAAATGTATGTTTCGGTAAACTCATATTAATATGAGATACAGTTTAGCGCAGGAGAAAATCTAAATAATATAAGCGAGAATTCGTAAGAACCGCAATAATATTAGCAATAGCCGCTGCAGCGAAAGCGATTACCCACCCAACTGTCACTTGTCAAACACGACCAAAGACTACAAACACGACGTAGCGTTTTTTTTTTTCCTTCGCCCTTCTCGGGCAGGCTAAGGTGGGCTAAGGTCTTGGACCATACCGCCTCGTCTTCAGTGTACACGACGCCGACGTAGCGTAGCGTAGTGATTGACTGACACTGACAGTGACAAAATACAAACATTTTTTTTTATAACTCAAATTTAGATTTGGTTACTAAAAATAATTTTCGTTCGGTAAAAAGATAGGTGAAGCTAAATAAAAAAATCTGCTTCCAAAGATGAGGTTAATAAAGTGCACTTCAGTAGGGCATTTAATATTTATTCTATTCCTCCACTCGCGCTCCTCACTATCCACATCTCCCACCTCCCCCTGCCCAAGGCAAAAAGTTTGTCTATCTATTGATTGTCTATGGATGGCAAATGGATAAAACATAACCTAGTTTCTACAAGTTTATTTTGAAAATATTAGCAATTCCGAGGATTCTTTAATTTAAAAGAATTGAAAAAAACAAAACATGAATCAAGCCGAAGTGTCCAAACTAGTTTCCAAGCTTCGCGTAAAGGTGTTACCGGTACATCGCAACCTTAAAAATCCAAAGGGAAATCCTGAAGGCAGACTAGATAAATTACGTAAAACAGTAACTGGTTTAATAAAATTCGAAAGGATTGAATTAAACTATAATACAGCTGATGAAGCACGCCAATACACTGAAAGAGTAAGTAAAAAATCTGTTATAAGTTATAACCCTCTCTGACCATGATTGTTATTGTTTTTAATAAGGCATTGGTTATTTTTAATTATTTCATTTAGGATGTATTCCTTTTGTTTTAGCTATTATCTGAAGCGATACGCCATGGAGACTGTCACAAACCCACCATGGACACCGCAGACTTTTGGCTTCTTGAAAAAGAACTTATTCATAAACTATTCAAAGTTTTAGTACCAAGATATGAAAATTCAAATTTATCCTATACAAGAATGTTGAATGCACCAAAGCTACAATATGGTCGGAACACAAACAAAGTTGTTTTAGAGCTTAGAGGAAACCCCTTTCCCGACCTGATGAACAATAAAACTAACAATAGGCTGTTGATTCAAAACATATTACTTGATGCAGCGAAGCATGATTACAGGCAAACAAAAATTGCCGAGATGGCTAAAAACATTGGTAAAGGTGAAAAGGTATCACTAAATAAAAGCCAAAATAAACAAGCTCCAGAGAAACCCACTGAAAGCTAGGTTAAATGCTATCTTTAATATACATTTAAGTCAATATAATGTAGAAAAATGTAATATAAAATGTAAAGTACACAAAGTATTTTATTTTTTAATTGCTATTATATCTATAAAAAATATAACAAAGGGCATTGCGTAAGTTTGTATGAACCAGTGGCATGTTTTTTATTCCATTGGCCACTTATGTAATTGTTGCTAACATAATATAGTGGTGTATATTAGAATAATGACTCCTAAAAGAATTTTGCTGAAAATTATATTGGAGCTTAAATATCGGATGTCAAAGTTGGTTCGTTGATTACTGCTATTTGGTAAAGGACATTGCTCATCATCATATGAGAATTGGTCCAAATGCTGCCCAGGAATGGGAGTACCCGCGCTGGGTACCTGGCACTAATATATGTCTTTTTACAAAAAAAAATTAAAATCTATCCTGGGGTTCCTATTTTATTTAACTTTTTATTTTGATGAAATTATTTTGTAAACATGTCTTCTTTGACATACTGTTAAGGTTTTTATTACTTCTTTTATGACCACAACTAAAGACATTTTGTATAAATGGACAGTTTTAGTATTTATTCCGTCCGTATTGGAAGTAATAGAAAGAATAACAAAAAAAAAAATCGTCATCGTTATCATCGATGTCTCTTATTATTGTACTGTCTAAAAAGGGCAGGACGTCTGATAGCATCTTGGTGCCTGGCCCAACCTAAGAACCACACTAGACACATAACAATATGTGCGCAACAACCAATCGTTCTTCGGCGAGTAAAGCAAGAACAGCAGGGCCGTTTTTACCCGGGCGCATAGTCCTAGGGGGCGCAAGCCGACCGGTACCTACTACACCGAGACCACGCGAGCAGAACCGCCGGCACAGCTAGTTCATTATTATTAGTAACTGGGTAATACGATTGTACCCCTTGGTAAGACTAGTTGTCAGACTTTTGGGCTTCTGACTAACAGTAACGACTGCCAAAGATCTACAAATGACAGCCGGGACCAACAGCTCAACTCGCTAAGATAGATCCCACCCATCCACAGACCAATCTCGGCAAGCGCGGCTTATCATTGAAGATCGACCTGTGCGGCTGTTATTATTTAGCCAGCTCGAGGAATAAATAAATTACACATAAAAATTATATAGAGCTAGAGTGGGGGGGCAGACGGCCCTGAAGAAAAGCAATATTTTTTATTGCGTTTCGAAATAATATCATCAAAATAAATAGTTCAATAAAATAGGAACCCCAGGATAGATTTTAAAAATATTTTTTATAAAGACATAGATTAGTGCTAGGTACCCAGCGCGGGTACTCCCATTCCTGGGCAGCGTTTGGACTAAAGTTGGGCAATCTCAAAGAAAAACATTTTTACAAAATAATATCATCAACATAAATATTTAAATAAAATAGGAACCCCAGGATAGATTTTAAAAATATTTTGTATAAAGACGTAGATTAGTGCCAGGTACCCAGCGCGGGTACTCCCATTCCTGGGCAGCGTTTGGACTAAAGTTGGGTAATCTCAAAGAAAAACATTTTTACAAAATAATATCATCAACATAAATATTTAAATAAAATAGGAACCCCAGGATAGATTTTAAAAATATTTTGTATAAAGACGTAGATTAGTGCCAGGTACCCAGCGCGGGTACTCCCATTCCTGGGCAGCGTTTGGACTAAAGTTGGGTAATCTCAAAGAAAAACATTTTTACAAAATAATATCATCAACATAAATATTTAAATAAAATAGGAACCCCAGGATAGATTTTAAAAATATTTTGTATAAAGACATATATTAGTGCCAGGTACCCAGCGCGGGTACTCCCATTCCTGGGCAGCGTTTGGACCAAAGTTGGGCAATCTCCTTTATATATTATTAAAAATGAACTCTTTCCTATCATTTGCCGTATGTAATTACTTCCCAGACACTATCGAATGGTGTAATAATTATACAGGTTTTTTATTTTCAAAATTTACGTGTTCGATTCCTGGCTAGGAATATTGATTTTTCAAAAAACCAATGATGCAGTTTTAGTTTATCAAAATCGGGTTCGGGACTCTTTTGAGTGTTTTTCATCTAAATTATGTATATATTAGTCTATGTGTTTGTCGCTATTCTTCATAGTTTCGGATTTGGCCTTCCACCCATAGGGACACGAAAAAAGTATCGATACTTTGTGGTATCGAATACATTTCCATTCGATACCGATACTTTTGTACTCGATACTTTGCATTCGATACTTTTACTCAATGAGTACTTTATGGCAGATATCGTATCGGATAAGAAATTAAGTTTTAAATGGGTAATCTAAGAAATTACCCATTTTAAGTTGTATCCCCAAAATTAAACAAATTGACACGAGAATATTTATCAATTCCTGCGACGTCAGTGCCTTCAAAATTTTCTAAAGCAGGAAGTACAATCACAAATATCCGAAACCGCTTATCTCCAATACGGCTCAATAAGATTCTATTTTTAAGTAATTGTACGGAGGTGTTGCGGTTTAAAACACTGCTGGTTCCTAAACCGCAGAGAACCTGTTCCTCATATTTAAATACGATACCTTTAAATTGGGACCCTTCTTTCTTTCTACATTATATAAAACTCAGATCACTGTATACACTTTAATTTACTTTAAATCACATAGCAAATTACATCTTTATATAAAATATTCCCAAAAGCACCATATCAAAACGAGCCACACTTTCAGACTGCACACTAACGTTAGTTTTGTTTTCTATCCTTCAAACTACAAAACATTCTTATTCTAAAACTATTTTCTTAAACCCATAAACATTCAAACTAGCCAGTATACCTGAGATATCAAAATTCTGTAATAACTAATTCCATAACAGGAGGTGGAATCGGATCTTTAGTTTATATGCCTAAAATACTAGGTAATTTAATTTTATTTCTATTTTTTTTAATTAAGGGTTTGTTGTCTTTTTCTATTATTGTAATAAAATTGTGTACTAATACTATTTGTTTTTTCGTGTCCTGCCCTACTGAAGTAAAACTGACGTTATTTACTGACTTATATTGACCTATGCTCTATGCGTATTTGGCCCTAAGAAAAGTTTACTCGATACCTTGAAGTATCGATACTTTTGTTTCGATACTACTCATGAGTACAGTATCGATACTTTCTATTCGATACCGTGTCCCTATCCACCCACCTGAAAAATTCACTCTGTATAGGTACCTATCTCGGCTCCGTTGCATTTTGGAAATATTTGTTTATAGAAGAAAATGAATGTCTTATTATGTTCTTAATGAAATATTTTTTATTAGTTGCCGCAGAGTTACAAAAATCATGCCACTTTTACCCAAACCCCTTTCATTCCAAGCGGGATAATGAACAGTTGAAAATTGGCTTTCAATTCGCCCAAACTGTCAAAGTGCAATCGATCTTATCACTGCAGCTATTAATAACTTCAGAAAGTCGCAATAGCCGAATTGGCGCTTAGAACCGTTCTTCTCTGCGGTGAGCAGAGAGGTATTATAGAACTACGAAGAATTCTTGAGGGGGCATGAAAATATTAATAGAGTGCAATATTTTTGCAGTCAATTTATGGGATAGGTACTACTTTGCGCACAAAAATTGCGTCACTAATGCGTCGGTACTTGTCCATCAAAACCATTCTAAAGGTCAGCTCACACCGAGACGCGACGCTGCGTACACCTTGAGAATTCAGAATACGTTGCGCAACGTATTCTGAATTCTCACATCGAAATATGTAACTTTTCGTGTAATAAATTTTTGATAAAATACATAACATAATCATAATCAGATATTTCAGCTCTGATATAATTTTCGGAAAAATTATTTTAGGAGTCAATACTATCATATATTCCACTATACGTGAGCATCTTTGTGGCCGCTGTGAAAAAAAAACATGCCACTGGTCCATACAAACTTACCCAATGCCCTTTAAGTACTTGGATCTACACTACTACACTGGGTCAATGAGAAGCAAAAAAATGATATGGACATGGATAGGGAGCGCAGGGCATTGTCGGTAAGAGGTAATATGCTTTCTCGCAGGTTTGCGCGATGCTCACGTGATATTAAAGTCACACTATTTAAAAGCTATTACCAAACGTGCAACCTGTGGAGCAATTACACCTAAAAAAGCCTGCAATTCTCTGCGCGTCAGGGGTTTGTTGGGACTTCCATGGCGGTGCAGTGTCTCCGGCATGTTCGCCAACCACAGCACGGACAGCTTCTAGGCGGTGCTTCGCAAGAAGAACGGCGTCCCTGCGGTCTCGGGTAAAAAGTAGCACCGACACACTTCTGAGCGTGGTATCGGACAGAGTGGACAGCCAAATCCTGAGGCCAATGCCTCATACTGTCGCTTATGCATTTCCAAAATAATAATTATATTAAATTTTACTAACATAGCTGTAAGTATCTGCCTTCTAACATAATAAGGACTGACTTTTGACAATTCATGTTTGCTTAGTCTGTTGTTTGAGAAAATTATTATTAAATCAATAAGATAGACAGATAGATAGATCAATAGGAGAAACATAACTTGTTGTTCAATATTTATAGTGTGTAATTTATTGTTTTCCCTAATATTTATTTATTAAAAAAGGTATAACCGAAAAACCCGAAAAAACCGGTTCTACTATCCCAAAAAACCGGGTTTCAAATCAATCGGTTAACCGGGTTTTTCGGTTAACCGGGTATCCGGTTTGCATGCCCTACTTTTCATACAAACTTTCAAGTCGTTATTTTTCGAAATAACTGAACCGATTACTAAAACACGACTGATTACTAAAAAATATGGTCCGTCCTTATACTTTCGCGCGGAATTCGTATTTTTGCTTCTTCGAGTGAATTTTATTGTATGTTCTTCCCTTAAAATATGGTACAACTACAAATATTGTACTACAGATATTGTAAACCACTTTGGTGTGAAGGGGTGCAATATTGAGGAGTTTGCTGGATGTGGAATTTATTTTTTCAGGTACCTTTCTTCTTTTTTTATTATTATTTGGCTTAACACGGTTTGTGCATTTAGCCACTTACTTCTTTTTTTTTCTGGCTTCGCACGGTTTGTGCATTTAGCCAGTGTCAAGTTATATTAGGGAGACAAAGTTAGGGAAAATTCAAAAAGGACGCGTCCGCCAAGTTGAACGTTTCCCGCGCCCACTTACTGGTTTTAACTTTGTTTGTAAATTACGGCTAGGATGACAATGCTCTAAATTTATAAACGGGAATCATAAGAAAAATTGTAAAGAATACGCTGGTGATACGTAGGTGGTATCCCCATAACCTCTAATAAGTAGGTGTCAGGTTCATCAAGTTTATTTACAGTGTAAATAAATTTGATGAACCTGACACCTACTTATTTTATTAACCTACAATTTTTGCTTGGGTGTAAATTTTACACCCAAGTAAAAATTTTAGAGCAAGGAAGTTTTAGCACAATATTAACTGTCCCAAATTTACGTACAAAATAATGGATACCCTATTAGAAAAAGATGGCATCCACTCTTGAAGTTTGTCTCGCCCAGCGGCCCAGCAGAACGCTTTTGAGTTGCTCGTACTGTTTAGTTAGGTAGTTTATTAAAAAAGTTCTTTGGGGGGTTTAACTGGTATACGCCAGCCTTAACAATAACATTTGACTTTGATTGACATCCGACATGTCGACATTGTCAATTTAATTAATGATAGCGGCCGGCTGTCAATTGTTTTGTTAACTTATCGCATTGTTTTTCAGATAACGTTGAAGTTGTTATCATTGTCATAAAAATAACAACTATGAAGTAGTTACTCGACACCTACGTAACGTGAGCGTAAGTAAGGTAATTTTCACAAGATTGTGCCCATATCGGTCGCGTACATGTACACATTTTAATACTTACATTTTTTTTCGTTATCATCAAAATATAAAGTGGTCGAATCAAGAATATTCAGGACTGAATATTGAAGAAAACTCAACAAAATGTCAAAAATTGTAGTGATTGGATCTTGCAGTGTTGATTTTACCACGTATGTACGAAATTAGTGGGACTATGATTTATTTACTAGATAAAGTATTTCGGATAATGAAATGTGTATTTGTGTTATATAATTATTTAGGTACATATATTAGAAACACAAACGAATGTAATTAGTAGGATATTGCTTCAAACTTGGGATATTGGTTACCATAGCTAAACAAAGGGTTGGTTTTAATTTATATCATTATACTTACAAAAAAAATACAGTACTAGGTGGATATTTAGGTAAGTATGATAGGAAATGTTAATTAATAATTACCTAATCATAATGGAACTTATATGTACCTATAAAATTTATTTCATATTGTTTGAAATAAAGATATGCACCAAGGCTGCCTAATCCTGGAGAAACACTCATTGGAACAAAGTTCACGACAAGCTATGGAGGAAAGGGGGCTAACCAATGTGTGGCTGCTGCAAAACTGGGGGGAAATACCTCCATGATTTGTAGAGTGAGTTTGCCTCAAATTACTATATACTTACACAAATGTATGCCTACAATGAGAATCAGCTACTATTATACATAGGCTCTCAGATTTGGTTACATTATTATGAAGGACCATAATCATAATTATATCATTTTTACCTTTAGCTTGGCAATGACCAATGGGGTGATAAATACAGGGATAATTTGGAACAAGTTGGAGTAGACACTACTTATGTCAAATTAACACCAAATGTAACAACAGGCATTGCTCAGATATCAGTCGCAGAAAATGGAGAGAATCAAATTGTTATAGTACCAGGAGCAAATGGTCTACTTAGTAAGGATGATGTGAAAAATTCTGCAAAACTGATAGCAAATGCTGATATACTGATTGGTCAGTTAGAGACACCGTTTGAAACTACGTTGGAAGCTTTCAAACTGAATAAAGGAGTAAGTGATCAAAATATTTACATAACTTCAGATTTTTTGGATACTTAAGCAATTATTTTGTTTTTATTTTTACCTAGATTAAACTTTTGAATGCGGCACCAGCCAGAACAGGCATAGAAGAAATATTGCCTTATTGTTCAATACTTTGTGTTAATGAACCTGAGGCATCTTTACTAACTGGCCTTGATGTCAATATTAAGTAAGTTTTAATTTTTTTTTTGTTCAGTTAGATACAACCCTGTTACTTAGAAGAAAACCAAATTTAATTTTCATATAAAATAAACTTTTTGACAGAAATGCTGTGACAGCCCTCAAGAAGTTACTTGAAACTGGTTGTGAATCAGTTATTATTACATTGGGACCAGAAGGTGCTGTTTATTTGTCTAAACATGATCAGCAAGCAGTACATGTTTTATGTCAACGTGTTACACCTGTGGATACCACTGTATGACTTTATTATTATTACTTTTTAACTTCAAACAACTTTAAAGCTACCATGGAGGGGGAATATTTTCTAAAACTCACTAAGAGATGGCAGTATTACAAGATTTGTGACTACGTAGTTCTACTAGGTACGCAAGATGGCGTGCAAACAGTCATGCATTCGACTCTTCGGTGTGACCAGCCTACGCTCAATTTCCATGAGTAGAATAACCTCGATTAACTTACTTACGAGTAATTATGTAATAAAAATACAACAAGAAAACAACAAAATTTTATTTAGAAGCTCAATAAAATAACGAGAGTGAATGTGTGGCATTCGAACGCATGCGTGGCATTCGAACGCATGCGTGTAGTATTACGAAGTTTCACTTCTTCCGCGCAGAGGGACTCCACGTCCCTCTAATTCGGCTAATTAAACTTCGGCGCTAATTTTTTGTTTTTTTTATAGAATAGAATAGAATGCATTTATTTGTCAGAATATTGTACAAAGCTGTTATGTGAGTATGTATTACGATCATAATATTCTGCCGTTTCCGGCGTACAAATATGGTTTGTAGAATTGTGGTTCATCATTACATTAAAATTGAGTTATTGATCATTAGAATTACAGATAATTAAAATAAATGAACAGTATTTGTATAAGAGATTAATTATATAAGTCAAAATTCAATGAAGTCAAGGAGATACAATATGATTTATAGGCAATAATGTCAAATATTTAGATAAATTTTTCATTCATAAAATCTTCAGTCAAGTAATAACATTTGTTTAAAAGAAAGTTAAATAATTTACATTTAAATGTTCTGAGGCTGAGAGTTTTGAAGTCATCAGGTAATTTGTTGTAGACAGTTATGGACATGCAGTATACATTATTAGAAAATAATTTAATTCTACGCCTAGGAACATTAAGCATATGCACTTTACGGCTGGGTCTGGATACAACATCATTAAACAAGACAAATTCGTGACTGTTTTGGTGAACAAAAATACAAATTTCAAAAATGTACAGTGCTGGAAGTGGCAGTATTTTAAGTTTTTTAAATAGTGGAACACAACTGTCTAGTGGGTGCGCTCCACAAATTGAGCGCACGCATTTTTTTTGAGCTCGAAACACTCTTTCAAGTTCAACCGAATTACCCCATATTATAATACCATATCGCAAAATGGATGAAACATAGCCATGGTATGCAAATAGTGCCGCATTAACACTAGCCACACGTGTTAGTCTATATAAAACATATACAAATCTATCTATCTTCTTACATAGAACATCAATATGAGATTTCCAGTTACAGTTTTTGTCAATTATTATCCCCAAGAATTTTGCGTAATCGACCTCTTCTATCGTCTCATTTCCATACTGTATTTTAAGTCGTGGACGCGTACTGTTATATGTCTGGAATTGTATCATATTTGTTTTGTTTAAGTTAATATGAAGATTATTGTGTTCAAGCCATGTAATAATTTTATTTAATGTCATGTTTATTTCATTTTGGTACTCAACAATGTCGTCATTTTCTTTTATAATACTGAGGGTCGTGTCGTCAGCGTATAGTATGCAATTGTGGGAAGTTACATTAGGCAAGTCATTAATATAAAGCAGGAATAAAGGTGGCCCTAGTATGGTCCCTTGGGGAACACCGCAGTTATTTTCACGAAACTGAGACCTATACGTGAGCTTCTGATTTCCTGTTTGTCCCGAAATCTCAACACATTGCAGTCGATGTGTAAGGTAACTTTCAAACCATTTCAACGCGTTACCCCTTATGCCATATCGGTCTAATTTATAAATTAACAATGTATGGTTCACGAAATCAAATGCCTTGGACATATCTAGAAAAATAGATATAATTGGTAGTTTATCATTTAGGCTTTTCGTAATTAATTTTAAAAGAGCAAAGCAAGCAGTTGTGGTCGATTTATTTGTTCTGAAACCATATTGATCTTCACTAAGAATTTTGTATTTGGATAAAAAACCGGAGAGTTTTTCATGCATGGCCTTTTCAAAGATTTTTGACAGGATTGGTATGAGTGTTATAGGGCGGTAATTATTCATATCACTCCTATCACCTTTCTTGTGGATTGGTTTTACAATTGAGAGTTTTAACCTTGAAGGGAATAAACCTTGCATAAATGACAGATTAATAATATGGCTAATATGAATTGATAAAAATGAAGCGCATAATTTTAGAATTTTTGTGTTAATTTCATCGTAGCCTGTAGAGTTCGTTGATTTAAGGGAGTTTATTATTTTATATACTTTTGCGGCATTAGTTGGAGTCAAATACATAGTGTTTGGATGATAAGTCATTGGTGGTTTGTAGTCAATAGATGGGTCAATGGTGCCATTCGTTAAATCAATAAAATAGTTGTTAAAAATGTCAGCTATCTTTTCAGGTTGAGTGTAAGTTCGATTTTCCAATTGAATTTTATGAATGTCGTGGGAATTTTGTTTTTCGCTGGAATTACTTTTTATTACTTTCCAGGCAGCATTGCATTTGTTGCTGGATTGAGACAGATAACGCGTGTTTTCGCCTTTTTGAGCCTGTAACATGCATCTTTTTAGGATAGCAGTATATTTACAGTAGGTATGTTTATGACGTTTTTTATTTGATGTTGTGAGACGATATTTTAGATATAGACGCCGTTTGTTTATACAACATTTTCTTATGCCTTTTGTCATCCAATTATGTTTTAAGGGCTTAATAGTTATTTTAAACTTGATAATGGGGAAACATAAATTATAAAATAATAGTAGAATGTCATGGAAATAATTAAATGCAATGTCAGTATCTTCAGTCTGGTAAATATCCGAAAAAGACAATGAGGATAGACAGCTTACAAACTTATCTATATTATCTTGATTAAAATCGCGTCTTAGTTCAAAATAGAATGGTCTTTTAATACTCGTGGTGTCTACCGTTACCTCAAAACATATAGATTGTCCAGGAGGCCTACTCTCTTTCTCCGAAACGTAACTTCGGCAACGAACGAACATTAAACGTAGTTACGTTTGTGACCGTACTCTATATAATTTGCGGATGCACACAATAGCATTCAATACTTTCGTTATCTGTGAATTCGAATTTCTTGTGTGCGTCCGCAAATTATATAGTGTAGGGTCACAAACGATACTACGTTTAATTTTCGTTCGTTGCCGAAGTTACGTTTCGGAGAAACAGAGTAGACCTCCTGTTTCGTGATCAGATAGGGCTAGGTAGTGTATCTGGGGCTTAACATTTTGGATATTACTCGTAATTAAATCGATACAAGAGAGTTGTCGTGTTGGATTGGTAATATGATTATTTATGTTGTAGTTTTTTTAAAATAGATTCTAGCTCTTTGAAATGTTTATCTGCTTTTATAGCGTCTATGTTCCAGTCACCACATAATATGATGCTTTTATTATTTCTTTTCACAAGTTTTCTTAAGAGAAGGTTTAAATTTTCTAAAAATATTTTAATGTTTGAATTTGGGGTTCGGTAAATGCAGATAACATAAAGTTTTAAGGTTGTAATTTCAATTGCACAGTATTCGAAATAATATAACCTAGGCTCAATTAAATTACATAAAGGTTTACAATCAAGGTCTTTTTTTATCAATATACAAGTCCCACCCCTACGTTGATGGGGCCTTGAAAAGGCTGACACTAACTTATAGTTTTTCATAGTAAGATTGGATTCTGCCCCTTGTCGTATAAGGACAAGTTTGATGTAATTTTTAAACTTTCCATCGATCAGTTCTGTAACTGACTTCGGCAACTTATTATAAAAGCGTATACTGTCTATAAGAAATGACTTGCTAGTTTTAGTTAATCTGAATTTGGGTATTACAATTTCGTATTTACTGCGTGTATTATATTATGGAAGTCGCTTCTAATTTTGAAAACAGTTTTTGCGGACATATAAAATACATTCTAGGATATAAAGTGAAGGCAGTGTCAGTATATCGATTTCTTTAAATTTTTCTCTGAGGGATTTTTCGAGGACCCATTTTATAGATGGCGTGGACTACCCTCCTTTGTACTATACAAATTGAATTACCGTCTGCTGCCTATCTCCACAGTAGAATGCTATAAGACATAATACTATGGAAATAAGCAATCTCTTTAGATGGGGGTTCTTGGACGGCTCAGATCTCAAGTGTGTATGCGGCGTGCCTCCTCAGACAATGGCCCACCTTCTATCTTGCGCTGCATGCCCCGTCACCTGCACACTTGAGGATCTTATGACTGCATCAGCGAGCGGAGTTCGCTTGGCTGAGTTTTGGGCTAAACAAATTTAGCGATTTGCCATCGACACGCTAAGAAGATGGAAATAAGCGTAGTATACTAACCTAGCTATGACCACATCAGACTGCCTTATTTTCCTAACTGCATAGGCAGCTGAGCTTAAACTTCCCGAAAGAGTTCTAATGTGCGCGCCCCCCTGCAGTTTTGAATCAACAGTAATCCCTAAGAATACAGTAAATAAAAAAAAAGCGTTGCGACGTCACAATGCAAGCATTTATCAGGTGACCTCACTGACTTTTATTGAATTACTAGCTGTACGCGGCATGCCCTGTAAAGCCGTGTACAGACATTGCGAGGCATGCGCCGCGAACAACGCACAGCGAATGCTTCGCAAGGTGTGTACCTTTGTATTCGTGGCGAGGCATGTGCTACGCACGGGCCACGGCGCGGCGAGCCAAAGTATGGCCGCGGCATTCGTTGTGCGCCGTTCGTGGCGCATGCCTCGCAAAGTCTGTATCCACCTTTATGCGCTTTTTCCTACCTACTCAACGTACCTCCTATCCTAAGCTACCTGCTTTTCCTACCCTACTTTTAAACCTTCCTTGGGGTTGTACAAATATTTCAAATCCAAAATTAGTCAAATCGGTCCAGTCGTTCTCGAGTTATAGTCAGACTAACAAACGTCATTTCATTTTTAGGGTTCCGTAGCCGAATGGCAAAAAACGGAACCCTTATAGATTCGTCATGTCTGTCTGTCCGTCCGTCCGTATGTCACAGCCACTTTATTCCGAAACTATTAGGACTACACAGCTGAAACTTGGTAGGTAGATGTATTCTGTGAACCGCTTAATGATTTTTGTACAAAAAAAAAATATAGATAAGGCTATCCCTCCATACATGGAACTGAAACTAAAAAAAAGAAAAACTATCAAACCTATACGTGTGGGGGGGTGTTTATAGATAGGTCTTTAAAAATTACATTGAGGTTCCTAAAATCATTTTTTTTCAAAGTCAATCTTTTGAAAGATAGACACTTCCAAAGTAGTAAAACGTGTCCCCCCCCTCTAATTTACAAAGTAAGAGGAGAAAAATTCTGAAAAAATTATGGGGATGTAGAACGTAAAAAAAACTTTAACGAAAATTGTTTTGAATTAGATTAGATATGTAGTTTTCGAGATATGGGACTTTTTCACCAAACTGCAGCAGTAACTTTGTTTTTCATTAACTTACTATGAAAAACAAATTTAGTTTTGCGGTTCAGTGAAGGTTTACTAATGAATGACCGTTCGAAACATTATTATATTGTTTGGGGCTATGGAACCCTTTGTGCGAGTAAGACTCGCACTTGCCCGTTTTTATATATTATGTATAAAGGGTGTAAAACACCTCTTAACGAAGCCGAAAGGCACTGGTTCTCCCAGTCATTGCGATCATTTTTTTGTTCTACACCATACCTTGGAACCTTCTAGTTACGGAGATATTAGGGGTCAAAGTTCGAACTTTTTGACAAGTATTTTTTTAAATACAAGTTTTTAATGTAAGATTTTTACTGTAAACACCTCCGCAACCCCCGTACTATTCAATCCGTCCATCAGCACAATGTTTTGAGTGCGTTACACTGAGTTCTACCACAAAACATGAGTTTACCCCCGTTTACCCCCGAAAAAAACGTTGTTTCTCAGCAATAATTTTTGCATAAAGTTACTTAGTTTCATGTACAGAATGCTTGGATGACGGCTTCGTGATGAGGTGATTTACACGGTGTATAGGTTAATTATCTTGATCACTCTATTCTATTTACAGGGAGCAGGTGATGCGTTTGTTGGTGCTTTGGCAACATACTTAGTGACATACAGAGACCAACCAATGCATCAAATAATTGGTGCCGCCTGTCATGTTGCTACACTTTCTGTTACTAAGGAAGGTACTCAAACAAGCTACCCAGCTAAGTTCGATGTCTTCAGAAAGGAATATAAATATAACGAGCTGTAATTCGAAAATTACTATTAGTGTCAATATAAATGAAACACGCCTTTGTAATATTTTAAATCTTTTTTATTTAATTGAACAAACTAGACAAGCTTAACATACGCTAAGGCTAAAATATAGCTATTTATTGTAATATTGAATACACATAATAAAATTTCCATAATCTACATGGTTGGATTTTATTTTTGTGAAATATAATAATATGTAAGTTTAGTATTTTCAATAAAACTCAGAGCGCTTTGCCTTGTTCAAACCTATACCTACTTAACTTTAACATTTAGATGGAATAATGCCCAAACTAGACAACTTTTTTTAATAGACAATATAGTTAGATGTGCCTTCATCATTCATGGAAGGATCGTTGACAGCCCCACAAAAAGTTCTTAATTATAACAGAAATAATTAAACGCAGTAAGGGCGCTTTCAGAATTGCGTATTTTCTCTCGTTTTTGGTGCAAAATTTAGCGCGCATGTAAGCTCCTAAGCCTATACGGGCATAAAAATACACAAGTCTGAAACAGCTCTAATGCAAACCGTCGAGGTTCATTCAAGCACGTCATATTTTTAGTTACGTGCCATATCTATAGACCCATCACTATACTCTCCGCTATATAGACTAACCAATAAAAGATCGATAGATCGGCACCCAAGTATATCTCTGAGTTGCCAACATCTTCTAGACAGATAGACTCTAGAGTAGTCTAGAGAATACAACCGGTTGTCAAATAACAATATTCAATGCATGACAGCTCGGAACTAATATTATTTTACTAAAACAAAACAAAGCGTACTTATTTAAGGTCAGCAACATGAGCATGTCATTTACATCTACTACGACACAAAATTATTCGATACATTGCTGTTTTTCATTACAGATTACTTAGTTAGAGTTTACCTATTTTGTATTACATAAGTTTGGGCTATGATATAACAAGATTTGTAATCTGCTGACGTGTCAATAGATTTTCGTTGCTGACCGTGGGTGTGCATTTAAAATAAAATAAAAAAACATATTCTCGAAGATGCGTATAACGGCACGCATTCACATTCTGAGACAGATTTCAAAGATCTGTCAAATTCACAACTTATAATGATATTTTCTGAATCACTACGTTCAATTTAATCCATTTCGCTGAATAGGTAAGCTGGTAAATCTACCCGAGACCGCTGCGACGACGAATGATGCAAGTGTCACTGCACTGACAAATATGAGGTATACGCGTCATGTCCAAAGCGGCCAATGTGATAAATGACTGTGTCTATACTTAAAAATACAAGATTGATCAAAATTATCACGGGTTTTTCTTTCAATGAGACAAACCCGTGATAATCATTAAAATTACGAATGTACATATTCAGCTTATAGTAGGTATATTGTAGTAACTTATTAATTTTATAAATCTTGATGACATTAGGTAATAATAATTTTATTTTAAAAAAATACCATTTACCTGCGTATGAAGTGTTTTGTGTTTTTTTTTTTTTTTTTACAAAATGGTAGGTATTATATAAAGGTCTGTCGAAAAAATTGGCTACCCTATTTTATAAAAATTAAATGATATTTTATGTAACGCAGTATCTCTATTGGAGAACGCTACACAATTGGTTTATGAGAATTTATAATTCCTCCTTCATATAATCATTATACTATTAGTTAAGGTGGAATCGACAAGATCATCAATACAACCCTCCGAGTTCATTTAATCCCATTGAATGACTTTTTCATCAAAGTAATGCAATGGGGAAAATACGAATTTCGCGGGCTACCCTATCGCTTCCACCATAAGGGGAAGCGCCGAATCCCGCGAAATTCAAATTTTCTTGCGTTTTTTGCAATTTGACAGTGTCAGGATGTATGTTGGACAAAATATAATTCGCGATCACATAAAAATGTTACGGTCGCGAATCATATTTTGGCACTTTCTTAGCTAATATTATAATTATTATGGGTAGGAGGAATTATTTAACCTAAAGTGCCGACCCGAACAAGCAGATGTGTCAATCAGTTAAATGGATTTAATAAGTACCTAATATCTTAGTCATTAAGTATTATCAGCACAAAACAGAGCACTGTGCTCTCGTGATTTATTTGAATATTATAACGTCACATACCACAATTGAATTATCCTAGAAAAAAAACCTATGATCAGAGATATAAACCGTTTAAGGTGGAAGTTCCTTTACGTTCATTTAACCCCATAGAATGACTTTTTCATTATATAGCCATTCATTGGAATTAAATGAACTTAAAGAGGTTGTATTGATGATTTAATTTATGTAAATACGTACGTTTTACGGCCGCGTATCATATTTTATTCAACATAAAACCTGACACTGACAGGCAAATTGCAAAAAACGTATGAAAATTTGGATTTCGCGGGGCATCCTGTCGCCTCAACCTTAAGCTGTGTACACATACTTCGAAACGTGTGCATTGATGCTATGTGACATAAAACGCAGGACATGTCACGAGCAATAATTTTACTCGTTCCACATGGCTATACCTACAGTTAAATCATAAAACTATTGCCCCCGATTTAAAACCAGTAAGGTAGTTTTTTTTTTAATAATTACAATGCTGTAAATGTTTCTATCCTTTGGCATAACCCATTAAAAAAAAAAAGCATTATATACACAAATGTGGGAAATTATAGGATTAAGCAGCCTATATAGCACAGAGTTCATTTTTATACATAAAATGTATGCAAGAAAGTGATAGAGTTCGCGCTTGCTTTGTCTGTCATTCTGAGTAATCAACAATATTTAAAATATGGTTAATCAAACATAGGGGTTATTGGTCTAACCGGTTAAACATTTAACCCGATTAATCGGCCCTGGAAGTCTTATTTTCATAATTGCCTGGCGTCATAACCAGGCAATGATGAAAAGAAGTCTTAAGGCTATTAAAGGTTTGTATGTGTTTTTATAGATATTTCAACCGTTTCTTAATATGAGTGTAATGAGGAAATGGACCTCATTTTGTTTCAAGGTTTTGAGAGATTAAAAGAAACATGCAAAGTAGCCTGATATTCGTTTTTTTGTAGCAGTTTCATATTAGCCTATTTTCGGCGCGTATGAGTTCGTAATAAGCGTGAACCGCGAGGTATTGCTGCTGACAAAACCCACCGGTTCAGGCGAACACGCACCGAAAAATACGCTAGTCTGAACCCGCTCTAAGGGTCAGCGCAAACAGAGGAATAATCCCCGTGCGGTCTCGGGCATTTTCTTTACAGATCGCGTATGCTCGAGCTTGCGCGCGACCTCGCGAGCCTGCGCGAGTAAACCGTTCTGGGTTACCACTCTTCAGTAAACATGCCAGTTTGTCGCGAGAGTTCGTCAACGATGGTGGACTGGGATATTATTATAATTGTGCTTTTGACGGAAGAAGAAGAAATGGAAGAACACGTTAATAAAATAAGGCGTCAGAAAGTCAGACGAAGAATATGGGTCGAGGAATGTTGGCAAGAAAGGTGTAGTTTTGGTGAATTTAATACACTGTGTACGACTTTACCATCGAAAGGAGTTTTGTTTTACGATTACTATAAGATTTGTTTCGTCCATATATTAAAAAAAAACACTAATTATCGTTCAACCATTTCTGTTGAGGAACCATATGTTTAAGGTAAGTAAAATATCAAATATCTTCCCTCTTTAAAGTCGATGAAAACACAGAAAGTACGCGGGCGCCGACTCGACACCGCGCGGGGATTCCCGCGTTTCTTCGAGGACGCGCGAGCATTTTTTGTTAGGTTCAAGCATTTATGCACTTTATTGTAAAAACTTTAAAGTTTATTTTCAAGTGCGTTATTATAATCCTCTCCGCTGCGCTCCGTTCTGTCTGCGCTGAGCCTAATACGCAATGCAAAAGCATAACTTTTTACGGAAAATATTGAAGTCGAAAAAGAAAACAGTAGTGGTTCTTACCACCACGGTGGCATGACGTTGTTTTCAGATCATTAAAAAAACGAGCATTTCGATTACCGAAAGTCATTGAGATTTAAATGATTCCACTGCAAAACACTGTACCTCAGGTTAGCAACTTAATAGCTTGCGGTAAATAAACTGAAAAGGCAGTAACTATTTTTCAATATACACCTACATAATTCACCGTATGCATAGACTCTTGCACATGCTTCTCAGTAAAAAATGTTACCCAACTTAGGTTTTTTAGATCCGATTCTTGTAACCCTGTTTTATAGCTAAACGCCGGGAAAAACCTAGTTTATGTATAAAACGAATTTGTGTTTATCAGCTCTGCTCTAGTAATAATCAGAACAATATTTTAAATTCATAATAGATTTATTTCGAGAACCTTATTGTAACGCATCATACATCAGAACGGAATTTTCGGTTCTAAGTAAAAATAAATACTCTATAAAACTAACAATGAAGGATCAAATTGTACTATGTAGCCTGTTTCATAGTTCCCAAAACGACGTATTTTATTAAGGTACGTATTAGTCATTGTACCTATTAAATCATTTTATCTTTGGGTATAGCACTATTTCAAGGTCTTAATTCAATTGCCAACATGAAAAAATTGCATTGAAAAGCAAAAAAACAGTTGAATGCATTAAGGTGGAAAGGACAGGGTAGCCCGCGAAATCCAAGTATTATTCCGGTTTTTGCAATTTGCCCGTCAGGCAGCGTCAAGTTGTATTTTGAACAAAATATGATTTGCGGCCCTAATACGCATGTATTTACAGAATTAAAATCATCAATAGACCCTTTTACTTTCATATTATCCCATTGAATGACTATTTCATGATAAATAAAATTCAATGAGATTAAATGAACGTAAAAGGATTGTATTGATGATTTTTATGATTATAACTGTGTAAAGCCATATTTGATATGGACGCGAATTATTTTTGAATCAACATAAAACCTGTCGGCCTGTTAATTGCCAAAAAACGAACGAACATTTGAATTTCGCGGGCTGGCTGTCGCTTCCATCTTAATAACTCTAGAACTGCTATTAAAATTGTGTAGCAAAGTAAGTCCTAAATATTAAAAGGATCTAACAACATACCAACAGTTACGCAATCGTCATCTCTATGAAAGTAAACTTAGAGACAGAAGCTGAAGCGTTTTCTTAGCAATGATTCCTTGAATAACAGGGAAAAACGCCAATCCATCGTTATAATCATGTCCGTAACACCCGTAGACAGCAGGCTGTCTACGGTAACACCTGTTTGAAGTTTCATAAAAGGTTGCCATACTCAATAATTGAAAAAATTGTATTTGAACGTACCTAGCGTACAATATCTAGGAATAGAACAGAGAGGAACACGTTTAACGCAAGGTAGATAAAGATTTGATCAGAAGACGAAACTAAATTGGCCATGGGCATTTTTGGTGGCAAGGCAAAGATTGAATAAAGATGTATGACTTGGGGCCTAGGGTTACCATTCCGAAATGGGAAAAATTATAGTATTTTGTCTCCATTTAGGCTGTGCCCTCGCTTATGATAACTAATAGCATCGTTAGCTGAGCCCAAGCAATGATATTAAGCGATGTTATGGGGTAGTATCACTCACATCCTTCTCTACGCATTCCTCCAACATCTCTGGTGAAATTCTGTTACTGGATGATGACAGCATGCAATTCTTAGAGCTGCAGGGGCGCTGGCGCCACCGGCATGCACCGCTCCATACATGTGCTGCTGTCATCCGAGAACAGTGCAATAGATACAGAATAGTGAACAGTGCATTTGAACGCAATCCTGCCTGCCCACTACCGCTCCGCTGCATGCTGTCATCCAGATAATGACCTTGAGATTCGAAGGTTGCACCACAACATCAATAGTAAAATGTTGTAACTATGAAAACCGCCCTTACTGCTACGAAATAAAGGCGCTGGTCAAGATAAACTGTTACCCCATGTGATGGAGACCTAGTTGACTGTTCCTTTACAGTTACAATCAGAATTGTTACAATTGAGCAATAACAATTTTTTTTCAGTACTTACTTCTTACTTTCCAATTCACATTTGTTGTTTTCGAGCCTTTCTGTTATACCACTAAAGTAAATATTTTCATGTTAAAGAACTAAACTTATTTAACTAAAATATTTAAATAATTAAATTGTAATTATATTTTCAAGATAAAACATGACAATACATATCTATATAATGTAACTAATGCTCAATTTACATCAATATTTCAGTCATAAACATAATGTTACTTTAGCACTTGTGTTGATTTATGATCATTTAGAGAAAACATGCTGTCATTTTATGGCCATGCCTTGAAAGGCTAGTTTAACGGAGTATCACTTACCAGATACTTTATTTTTAAACTTTCAACATTCTGAAAGCATTTCATGCCTTCTTCATAATGCTGCATTAGACTTGAAAGACTGTTAAGTGAGATTAGACGAGTCAGATTTTGAGATAAAGGAGACAACATTTTTTTTTTTTTTGAGTCTATTCATTTGGACCTACCTAGCCTATGCTAACTTATGTTAAGTAGTCTAACATGCCTGGATTTGAAACATTATTCCGTCAATAAACTTTAGCTAAGCGCTTAACAGTCTTTTAGTCTTCATACAACAGAAATAATATAATAGGCACTAAATTTTAAAATGTTGAAATGACTCAACTATGTGTGGATTTGTGTGTTACAATATATTTACATATATTAATATTTTCAAATAACTCAATGCAATACATATAGACTATCTAATTCACTCTCATTTACAATTTGCAAAAGCACTTGTAGGTCTTCTAAACTTGTAATAAATTTGGGTGCACCTAAAAATTCTACAGATTTTTCTTCTATTTCAATACAATATTTTAAATTCTTTGGACATGTTACAGATTTTGAACATATACCTTCTTTAGTCTTTTTAAATACAACATGTGTGATACCATCTTTCAAAGCTAAAAAGTTTATGTCTTTACTCTTTATATTGTTGTAGAACTCACTATTTTCATTATCAACATTAGTTTCCATTACCTTTATCTCAGATTCCTTCATCTCTGTATCAACGTCTGAATTTACGTTTTCTTTTATTTCATCACTTGTTCGATCTTCTTCCTCGGGTTTACACTCTGGACTGGGTTCTACTTGTTTTGCAGGTATGTGTTCTTCAATACCTTTTTGTAAAGCTTCATCAAGTATAGAAGGACTGTGGGGGTTTTCTACCTCATCAGCCATGTCTGTTTTGGACAAAACATCTTCACTGTTACTCACAGGTTCTTCATTATTAGTTAAAGTATCTTGAATGGTACTCAAATGTACTTCCGCAATTAAATTACCCATTGTAGTATTGTCAACTTCCATAGATGTTGGTACAACAGCTTCATCAGTTGCATTAGACTTTCCAAGAAGCATGGCTTCAACATCACTAGACTCAAGATTAGATTTAAATTCACTTTGGTCGTTTGATTTGCTCTCACTACTGTTATCATTTAGAATGTCCATTATTGATGGGAAGTCATCCACTTTGTTCTCAGTTACGTCTGGTTTTTCATCCAATTTAACAATTGGTTTCTCATTGTACATGAGATCTTCCAACTCCGCAGCTATGCGATCATAAACTTGGTCATCCTTTGGTTCATCTTTCTTCGGAAAATAATCAATACACCAATCTTCAGAAGGAAGTATAGTATCATCAATTACAGGTAATAAATCTGTTAGTGAAATTTTTAAGTTAATTTCATTATTGTTATTTGCCAAGGGATCCTCAAATACAATTCCGTATTGTTTTAGGTTAGTGTCATTTTTCTGTTCCTGATTATCATAGTTGGAGTTTTTGTCTTTTAAAACAGGTTTTTTTAGCCTGTTATTTTCCTTCAATATATTTGGGGCAGCACCTTTTTTCGGAGTTTTAGTGTTCTTTTGGTTTTTGAATGGTCGTTCACTGTATGTGTGAATGAGGACCATACCATTCTCATTGCTTTTTAACCTGGCATTTGAGTTAGGCGACGTTGAGTCTACATTAAGCTTCGTTTTGGGAGTAGTACTGCTTTCATATTGGATTTTAACTTTGGTAAATTTACCTAGTATCTTGGCAAAGTCCATCCGAGTCACAACAACGGCACACTCGCGGCATTTTCCTTCTTTATATAAGCGTTCTAGGTTTTTAGGAAGCTTTAAAGCTTTTACTCTTCGGCTTTCCCGTGTTTTAGTAGGAATCATTTCGTTTTACCTTTTGCACTGTTGTCGTATTAATCAAGAAATTGATGTTGGATGTAGTCACATTTCCCGCGCAGAGAATAATACCACAAATACTGGACTTTCGATGTTACAATATGGTACCATACATTGCATAACTAAAAGGCAGTTATATTGAATACTATTTATCAAAATATGAAATTGTATTTGTTTATAAAATCAAAAAATCGTAACAGACGACACACACCACAATCAAACCCAACGCGAAAATGGCGTCGTTCTAGTGATGCGCCCAGTGCCTCACGATTTCGATTTTCAGACTGTCAGTTGTACATTTATTGTCAAATGATAGTTAATTAATATCGATATTTTACCGTAAATATTTTACCGCAATTGATAATTGATGACAATTGAAAAAGGGGTTAGAAAGAATTCAACAAAAAAATATTTGGTGGAACAAACATAAAACAATTGGTGAATAAACCAGTCCTTGAGTCGTTTCTACAATCCTAAATAATATTATAAATGCGGAAGTAAGTTTGTTTGTTACCTTTTCAGGACTAAACGGCTAATCGGATTTTAATGAAATTTGGCAAGAAGATAGATTTCAACCTGAGGAAGGACATATGCTATATATCATCAAGCTACGACCGATAGGAACGGAGCAGCAATGAAAAATGTTGCGAAAACGGGGAAAATGTGACGCAGACAAAGTTGCGCGGGACAGCTCATTAATACATTATTAATACATCCACTTGACAATAACGGTTTAAATTAAGTTAAAATAAAACAAACACGGAACACTTTACACTCTTGCATATTTTCTCTCACAGAATGCTAGTCAAATACGCATTTATTTACTCCGTTGGCAATCAAATTGGTTTCTGGTGGTGATCGACTCGATTGGGAAAATGATTCTCCTAACTCTGCTCATTGGTGTCGTCAACTCTTTTAACAATTTGTAAAAAAAAAAAAAAAGGAGAAAAATGCAATCGAGGCAGAGAAGGGTAATTTGGTAGAGACAGAGATTGAAAAAATGAAAATCTCACAAAACTTAGTATTAACCATGATAGATGGTTAGCAACAGCTATTCTTTGCGATACATCATCTTAAAGATACGACTTAAGTAAAGCTACTCCAAAGGAAATGAATGACTTGCCCTTGATATTGACAAAGAAAGTTGATTTCGACTTAGATAAATATGGTCCATCGTCGTTACACATTAGGATACGATTCATGGAATGCATTCTTCATATAGCATATATCTATAGAGTGTAACGGAAAGGGTAAATACAGACTTAAGGGTGTGCTACAGACCATCAAACTGAACACGTTTCTCCATCGGACAAACATCGTAATTGCGAAAAAAATATCAGTTGCCCGATACATTTGGGTCGAATAGGTATTGTTATTTTGTATGTTGCAGCAGATAATTTTTTCGCTTTTACGATATTTGTCCGATGGAGAAACATGTTCAGTTTGATGGTCTGTAGTATACCCATAAGTATGTATATACCCTTATCGTTACACCCTGTAGATTAGATTTGAAAACGTGGATTGTTAAGGATGACAGCAAGGCTATTATGCCGACTAGAAAGAAAGATATTAAGCGTTCAAATCTCAAACAGGACTTTTAATTGATGTCGTAAATCAGGGTCACGGTACGACCAATGACAGAAATACCGCTAGAAGATTTTTCGAAAACTCCGCTATAGCGGCTTCGTTCACAGGAGTCGATGATAATTTAATTAAACGATTTAAAACCATACTAGATAATATAATTATATTATATAATATAATTGGTATTACATGCAAGTGTACATAAAATTCTTGCTCACGGAGCAGCTATAATGGGTCTGACAAACGTTTTTTATTTTACATGCAAAGAAATCTACAAAAAATTACGAGATAAACTGTGCTTTTACTTTTTTCATATCTCAAAAAAATGGCTGAGATATTTACGATCAAAGTGCGTATTTCCAGCCGAACGTTTTTAAAAACGCGGGCGGGCGCTCACTATCCGCTGACGTCACACCCCCGGTCATTCGACAATCGCGCTCTTATTCGCACGCCGGTGCACAGTAAAAATCAAATTATAAAGTTCTCTGTGGTAAAAATGGAAAAAAAATACGGGCCAAGTGCGAGTCTTACTCGCACACAAGGTTCCATTGCCCCAAACAATATAATAACAATATGTTGAACGGTCATTCATTAGTAAACTTCCAGTCAACCGCAAAACTAAATTTGTTTTTCATAGTAATATAATGAAAAACAAAGTTACTGCTACAGTTTGGTGAAAAAGTCCCATATCTAAAAACTAAATATCAAATCTTATTCAAATTAATTTTCATTGAAAGTTTTTTTTAGGTTCTACATCCCAATATTCTTCTCCTCTTACTTTAGATAGTAGAGGGGGGGGTGGACACGTTTTACCACTTTGGAAGTGTCTATCTTTCAAACGATTGACTTTGAAAAAAATGGTTATAGGAACCTTAATGTCATTTTTAAAGACCTATCTATAGACGCACGTATAGGTTTGATGGTTTTTTTTTAGTTTCAGTTCCGTGTGGGGACGGGATATCCTTAATCTATTTTTTTTTTATTTTTGTACAAAAATCGTTAAGCTGTTCACAGAATACATCTACCTACCAAGTGTCAGCTGTGTAGTCCTAATAGTTTCGGAATGAAGTGGCTGTGACATAAGGACGGACAGACAGACAGACATGACGAATCTATAAGGGTTCCGTTTTTTGCCTTTCGGCTACGGAACCCTAAAAAGTACTGTATTCTGCCTCGGTGCTTCAATTCAACAGTTAAAACACCTGATAAACTATTTTTTTATGTGCCTGAGGACCAAAATGAGGAAAAAGTGGATGACAGCCGTATTTATTATTACTTTAAACAGCCGTATTATATTATTACTTTGAAATACAAGCAAACTATAAGTACTTAATAGAAAAAAGAAAACGATAGAAACAAAATGAAACGAGACGCGCCTAATTTAGTAGGGTCAACGCACTGGACGGAGCACCGCGCCGTGTCGCGGTCGCGGGCTGAACGGGGGTGTGACGTAATAGTATGAGCGCGCGTAATCGCGGAAATTCAGAAAAGGACTTAAACTTCTCGTCGTTATAACTTCGGAAATACTGCATGACTGTATTGAAGTAAAATAAAAACTAATGTAATGTACACGTTCTACGCTCCGATTTTAGGTGTATTTGATACTAATATTTTGACCCTTTTGTGTTCCCCATTGTGAATTTGGGTATAGTGCCAAATGGAAAATTATCCGAAGAAGCTGTTGAAGCTCGAAATAAAGATTTCAGGAAATATTGTGAACATCATTCGACAAAATTTTGTAGAAAGGCTACCAATGAAGATATTATGAGTAATTTATTAAATAGTTCTGACCCACTTATTTAAAAAATACGTCAAAAACTGTTGCGAAAACACAAAGCCCTCTCAGAAGAGGCAAAAGCTTTGTTGATTGCTATGTATACATTTGTTGATGATTAGCCTATGCCCGCGGATTCGCACGCGTGGAGTTCGGTCACTGTCTCACGGGATTGTACTACCGGGATAAAAAGTATCCTATGTGTTAATCCAGGTTATAAACTACCCGTGTGCCAAATGTCATCCAAATCCGTTAAGGAGTTTTTTCGTGAAAGAGTTACAAATATCCTAAAATAGGCTAATAATTTGTACTATCCAAATATCTTAACCGTTTCTTGAGATAACTTGAGTATTTCGAGATTTTCAGGAAGTCATGTTTTTTTCCTTACATAAAAATCTTTAAATATTCATAACATTGAAATTAATGGTCAAAATTTAAGTCATAGAACATTATTAAATGTATTTGATAGTAGATTTCAGTTACGTAATTATTTTTTTAACTCAATCAGTTTTTGTTGGTTCCTAAGTCTTCTACGATTTCATTTCGGCCCACCGTGCGGCGTTCAGGGCTCCAGAGAAAGGAACCTCCTAACAATACGAGCCGTGTCCAAGAGTACCGCTTTCTGAATGAAGCCCTTGGTCCAGCCAGCTGCCTAACGAGAGCCTTATCAGGTATTGGTCGTGGCTCTTGGCTATAAGGCCATTGGCTGATACGACTGTCGGCACAATGATCGCTGAGTCCACATCCCATATGTATACAACCTCGTAAGCCAAGTCAAGATACTTGATTTGCTTATCTTTCTTGGCTTTCATGATGATACTGATTATAATCTTTAAATACGTGCGTATTAGGCCGGAAAACATATTCTAATCAACATACAGTTTTTTGCAATTTTCCGGAAAATAGCAAAAAACTTAAGAAAATTTGAATTTTCTATCTTATTATGATTTTAGAGGCAAGGAGAAAACTCTACCTAATAACTAAAATGAACAAAAAACCAAATGATTTAAAAAAGTAAAAAAAGGATTGTGTGGTTTTATGAAACCACGGTAAAAGTGCAACTTTTTTTCACACTAAAGACATTTAACTAAACATTTTTGGAATAATATTCCATTAAGGGTATAAAATGCGGCCGAGCGTCACGCGACATGCAACACACAGACGAAAAAGTTTGAGACGATGTAATAAAAGTTTCACTTTAATGAGGGATTATCCTAAATATTAATACTTTAAAACAGCGTGTATAAGAATTGTGTATATTTAAGGGTGCATAAAATCAAAACCAAAAACAAAATATTTTATTTTACATAGGCCTACATGGGCACTTATAAAACATCAACAAAAGGTGCACGGTTCGGGTTGGTCGTTTCCTATGGAGAGGAACCGGCAAGCATAGCTAGGTCATCAAACTGAACAACTCGTTTTATATGACAAAGCTGATTATTTTTAGCGATTACGAATTACGATGGTGGTCCTATGTAGAACTGTACCACATCATTCATTGGTCATGTTTGATATACACTGTATTACAAAAAAAATATTTTAACATAAAAAATATGATTCTAAGAGAGTTAAAGTTGAAAATAATCTGAAGATATTATGTGAAAAAAAATAATGATAAAAAAAAAGGATTGTGTGGTTTTATGAAACCACGGTAAAAGTGAAACTTTTTTTCACACTTTAGACATTTAACTAAAAATTTTTGGGAGCGCCTTTCACTTTATCCCTTCTCCGCGGCCGACCGTCACGCGACATGCAACACATAGACGAAAAAGTTTGAGACGATGTAATAAAAGTTTCACTTAATAATATTTTTATATTTATACAAATATAGTGGTACTATTCATTGTGACTAGTTGAGCATAAGTTGTGTATTTGTACGTAATCTTTCATCTTTCGAGTGTTCTTGTTAAAGTACAAAGTGTCAACAGCTAAAATAAATAGTGTTCTTTTCCATTCATCGAGGAATCGACATCGCACATCACTAGAAGCAAATGTAACGAGGTCGGCGCATGTCAAATCAACGTCAAACACGACGAGACGACTCGACGAATGAAAATCGATGATACAAAATGGCCGCCGTGCTACAAAGTTAACGATAATTTGCGATGTTATCATTGACCGTTTTCATTCATTGTATTCGCCGAATCCTCGCATGTAATAATTAGCGATTTTGTAAAAAATCATTTAATTAAATTCTTTTTTTGAGTGTCGCACCTAAGGGTTGGTCAGTATGGCCTGGCCAATGCCCACTTCGGGTCAATGGAGTTCAGGTATGGCTATGGCTCCTGACATAAATATGGCCAATATGAGCTCATATACACCAGAGCAATGGGCAGCAATGCAGCAACAAAACTGGCAGCAGTGGACTCAGTGGCAGCAACAATACGTGCAATGGCAGGGCCAATATGGAGACAAGGTTAGTAGGTTTGGTCATTCAGTGTGCAGTAGCTTATTTTCCTCTACTTAATCGATACAGTAAGACGCGTAAGTTAGTTTCTCAAGCTAGGTGTTCTTTATTCACAGTATGCAGAGCAAATGCAGGCTATCCAAGCTATGGGTGGGATGCCGCCGCTCCCACCGGCGAACGCCGCTCCACCGCCCGCTCCGCCACCTCCTGACCAGCCGCCGCCGCCGCCGCATGAGAACAACGAGCCGCTCTATGGAAGTGCCCACTCTAAACCTACACCGGTTCCTGCCCCCACAGCTAAGCAGCATCAAAATAACAACTCTGGCAATCATGCTAATGTAAACACGCATCTACAAGCAGGTAATAATCCTAATTGGTCCTATGTTAAAGAAGCAGCTCAACCAACTAAACCAACTCAAGGAGTTCAAACTTCAGTTAATTCCGAAGCTCTGAAGAAACTAGCTGAAGAACAGAGGCTTTTTGATATTCAATTTCAAAAATGGGAAGAGGAAATTGAGAAATGGAGAAGAGACAATGTTAATCATCCTGACAAAAAAGCATATAAAGAGTATGAGGAGAAATTTGAGTCATGCCGTGCACAGCTTATGGAACGCCAACAGCAGATGAAGCTGAAAAGAGCTCGTCTGCTGAGTAACAATGCACCTGTACAGCCTGCCAACACTTCCATGGCCACTAATGTCAAATCAAGTGTTCCTCCTAATTTAAATAAAAATACAAATATGAATGCATTTCCTGGTAAACAAACACAGAATTATGTTACTAATAATTCTTCACAAAACTATTCAGAACATGGCAATGCCCAATATCAGCAAGAGCAATATAATGTGCCAAAAACTGCATACAATAGAAGTAGTAATAATATAAGTATTAATATTCAAGAAAGATTTGAATCCTATCAGAATACAAGTGAAAATAATTATCAATCAAATGCCAATTATTCTGCTCCTCCTCCTACTACGAGCTTTCTACCTACTAGTGGCTCTAATAAAAGTATTCCTGGCTTAGATTTAGTACCTGAGGGAGATAAATCATATGGTACTAACACAAACGAAGATGTTGTGGATATTACAGAAGAACAAGCAGGAATACCCCCCCATGCAAAGGCTCCAGACTATACAACAATTTCTAAAGGAATTAATAATATTCTTGGTGATGCAAAAATTATGAATATCCTTTCTATGGTGGTTGGGCAAAGTTCTCAAGATCCCACTAGTACATCAAATATGAATACTCCACCTCCTAGTGGACCTTACAATAACTATAACAATCAGAATGCTGTTCCTTATGCACATGGGAATAGAAATCAGAATAATCAGAATTACAATAATCAACAATATGATAACAGACAAAGTAATAATATGCTCTACAACCGACAAGGACAAAATTACCCTGGGCCACAAAATCACTCAGGGCAACAAAATCACCCAGGGCAACAAAATCACCCAGGGCAACAAAATCACCCAGGGCAACAAAATCACCCAGGGCAACAAAATCACCCAGGGCAACAACATCACCCAGGGCAACAAAATCACCCAGGGCAACAAAATCGCTCAGGGCAACAAAATCAGGAATTAAATCCCAATTATCCTCCTCCAAACAGAATGCATGATGAGATGCCTCAGGAGCAATATAATTATGACAGAAATATGCAGTATGGTGGTACTGACATGGGACAATTTCATGATAACGGGCCACCTCAGGTTGGTCCCCCACCTGTGCGGGCTAACATGTCTGCACCTAGACCTCCGATACACCCTCTAATGCCAGAACTTGGTCACCAAATGGGTAATGACTACTCTGGTGGCCCTCTTGAGAGAAAGCCTTTACTGGAAAGCAACATTAATGCCATTCCAAAACAACCTATCCGTCCCCAGTGGATAGATGAACCAATGTTCACACCATCTCTGATTGTTGAATATGAGCACAAGCCTCTCAGATTAAAAGGTAATAAAACTTGTAAACTGTATGCAGTTTATTGATTTGTATACTATTACATTGTAACCCCAATTTTATGCTAGCTTATTATCATCACTTTTTAGACATAGACAGTCAATTGGAATATTTTATTATAAATGAGTATTTTATTATATTCTAGGCATTGTGAGAAATGTCACCTTCATTGATGACTTTTTCTGAAAATCTATATAGTATTGGAAGTAATGTTTTTATTCCTTTTTAGCTCGAGATTTTATTGAACCTGTTCACATGTTTGATTATAATCACAAATCAAAGGATGGCGAGGTCAAAAGGAAGGATTTCGAAAGAGAAGTGGATGAATTATTTTCAAGAAAACCAAGGAGGTCTGAGAAGGAATTTGATTATAGTAGAGAAAGGTATAGCCGTGACCAATACTCAAGAGATTTTGAAAGAAGGGCCCCCTTGGCACCAAGAGAAGATCTTCGAGATGGGCAGCGAAAAATCCCACCTAGAGATGATTATGATGATAGAAGGAGACCAGATAATAGGTATGATGATAGGAGAAGAGATGAACGAGATGATGACCGGAGAAGAGATGATCGAAATGATGACCGTAGAAGAGATGACCGTGACAAGTATAGCCGCAGGGAAGATGTTTACCGAGACAGGGAAAGAGAACATAGAGACCGTGATCATGGAAGGGATGTAAAAAGAGAAGATGTCAGTCATCACAGTAGAAGTCGCGAAAGAGATTCTCGTAAAAGAGGACTTAGTAGGGATAGCGAAAATAGCAATACTCAATACAATAAAAAACCTAAGGATAAGGAAAACTCTCAGGCAAAACATGTTGTTATGATTGATGATTTAATAGAATCTCCTGGAAGAACTATGAGACCTGATAAAATTGTAATTATTCTGAGAGGTGAGTTGTTCATTAACAAGAGTAAAATATCAATTTATTAGACAAATAAGTAACAATTTTTTTTTTGAGGAGCTTGTGGCTAAATATTAACAGCCGCACGGGTCGATCTTTAAGGTTAAGCCGTGCTTGCCGAGGTTGGTCCGTGGATGGGTGACCATAATAACATACCGAGTTTCCTCCGTGCCTCGGAAAGCACGTTAAGCCGTGGTCCCGGCTCTCATTTGTAGATCTTTGACAGTCGTTACGAGAAGTCAGAAGCCAAAAGTCTGAGATCCAGTCTTACCAAGGGGTATTGTATTACCCAGTTACTGGGTTGTGGAGGTCAGATAGGCAGTCACTTAATGTAAAATACTAGTACTCAGCTGCATCCGGTTAAGACTGGAAGCCAACCCCAAGATAGTTTGGGAAAAGGCTAGGCAGATGATGATGAGTAACAATTTTTATTTAAAAAATACTAGCTGTTGCCACACATGTGGAAATTTTGATTCTTATGCTTGAGAGAAATAGTAGCCTATGTGCTATTCCAGACTATAATCAATCTCTGTGCTATATTTCATTCAGATCTGTTTAGCCATTCTGGTGTGATTGAGTAATAAACATCCATTCATCCAAACTTTTGCATTTACAATAAGAAAGAAAGAAAGAAATCATTTATTTGCTGATAATGTAGGTATACATAAATGTGAGTTGGAATATTTATTAAGTGTCCCGATACATTTTACCTTATGGCATGCAACATATTAGGTTTGAATTAAATAGTACTATAAATACAGCCATCAAATAGTAGGAAGTTGGGTTACAGTACTTTTGAGAGTAGGCTTTATTAAATAATTTGTGATTCTTTACTGTAATGAATTCAGTTAATCATTTAATTTTGATACAAAGGGAAGAATACAGCTGTAATAACACACTTAATAATCCTATCTTCTTTCCATACTTTACTATAACTCATCATCTCATCAGATACCTGATTTCTTGCCATATAGGTCCCCCTGGAAGTGGAAAATCATACTTAGCTAAATTAATAAGAGATAGAGAAGCTGAATATGGTGGTACTGTCAGGATTATGTCTATAGATGACTATTTTATGCAAGAGGGAGAAGTTGAAGAAAAAGATCCATCCACAGGAAAATTGGTGAGTTGATGTAGTAATGTAGTTAAAGTACTACAGTTTTTTTTTTTAACTGTTCAAATTAAACATAAATTACCTTTATGACTTTTTCAGGTAAAAAAACCAACCCTAAAATATGAATATGACGAGAGCTTTGAAGAATCCTATACAAATTCATTAAAGAGAGCATTCAAGAGAAGTTTGACTGATGGATATTTCACATTTTTAATCTACGATGCTGTAAATGACCAATTAAAGTCTTATGCCGATGTATGGAATTTCGCTAGACAACAGGGTTTCCAAGTATGTAATAAAACCAAATATGAAAAAAAGAAACTTCAACATAACTTTTGGGTAACACTGTTTCATTTCTTCCTATAGGTGTACATTTGTAACATGGAACTTGACCCACAAGTTTGTTATAAGAGAAATATTCACAATAGGAAATTAGAGGACATTGAAATAATTTGCGCCCGATTCTTTCCTACTCCGTCGCATCACATACAACTGGATGCTACTACATTGCTGCAGAGTGCAGCCATTACCGAAGTCCATATGGAGGACGCCGACGATGAAGTAATTATGGAGGATGCTCAAGAACTTGAGGTGAGGCCTCGTTATCAAGCTCAAACTGACTATGGTGTTTAATCCTCCGGATGCAAACATCCTGCCAAACTCGACGCAACCAATCATTGTTTATGTGTTCTAAGTTATTCTAAAATTTAAGTATTTATTTAAACCTATTTTTATTGGAATGGAATTTCTTACTTTTTTTCATTTGTTAGGGTAGGATTAATAAGTTTTATTTCAGCATTGTAACTAAACACGTAAGGTGCTGCTCCACCACAGGTCGAAAGCGTTTTTACATCCAAGTGGGAGAAAATGGACGACGCCGCGCAACTAGGTAGGTTATTGATTAAATATATTATGTTCTTATGCTTAGTTTAAGTTTTATTTTAAAACGGTTTTTATAAGGAATATTATGCTAACTCTATCACTTGGTGGAGTAGCTTACACTTACAGGATGACCTGGATTAACGATGGTTATTGCCATGTTATTAAATATATTTGTATGTTGTTCCAGCTCGCCTCGACGGTACCAGCAAGCCTCTCCGGCCATCGCAGCTCTCCATGGAAGACTACCTACAACTAGACGACTGGACGCCTAACCAAGCAAAGCCAGGAAAGAAGTCTGTAAGTATACACATTCGATTCTTCTTATTTTTATTGTGGGTTACACTTACGCATTACCAGTATTCCTATTAACCATTCCAACTAAGGTTGCAACATGCTATGCTAGGAGCTATGAACCCACATGTCTATTGTGCAAGGGATGGTGATCACGACTTTCCAGTCCACACTTAACTGGGCCTTTGCCGTGTATATTTTGTACTTTTATAGCGATATGGTTGTGGAAATGTATCATGGCATCTGACGTCCGATTTCCTATTCAACACGTTACAATATAACACGAAAGGACCTACGTCTATTTAATTGATTAAGTGTTTCACAGCTGCACAAAAGTTATGCAGCATTCAAATTATTCCTATTATAATTATTTAAGAAATTTCAACATAATTGTACTGCGTGTTATTCTTCAATCCATTTATATTTTTATTTGGATTACGTAAAGTTTTTAATATTATTATATTTATCATTTGTTAAAGTTCGGTTCCTTTACCGACGAAACTCGACTATTATTAACAGTTTTACAACCATATCCCTAGTCAAAATTAGTTGACTAATATTTTTACCACTTAAAACGTAAAAAAAGTATCCATTTTCTTCAAAGGTGTTATTGAAGAAGTTGTCGTAAAATTTTAAATCCTTTTCGTAAAAGAGAAGTTGCTTCGACAAATTGTTCCAAAATGTTTTTACGTGATCAATTTGATTGGGAAGGTGAGTTTCTTTTTGCGTGTAAGTCAACAGTGTGACAGAGAATTTTCATCATGTAATAATTAAAACAGGTACGATGGGCGGACATAGAAGAAAGAAGACAACAAGAGAAGATGCGTGCCATTGGATTTGTTGTAGGCCAAACTGACTGGAATCGTATGACAGACCCAACAATGGGTTCTAGTGCGCTCACTCAAACAAAATACATAGAACGTGTGAGACGCAATTAGACCATGAATTTGGGAAGCTTCCGCTTTTGTAGCAATTCTTTAAGGGAGAAGCGTCAGGGTAGCCCGCGAAATTCAGAATTTCTTTGGTTTGTTTGCAATTTGCAGGACAGTGTCAGGCTGTACGTTAAACAAAATATGATTTGCGGTCGTAACAAGTATGAAGTTAGAGAATTTTAATAATTCAAATCATCAATACAACCCTCTAAGTTCATATAATTCAATTGAATGACTTTTTTATTAAATAGTCATTCAATGAGATTAAATGAACTTGCAACCTGGCACTTGACCTACGATTTCCAAAATTGTAAGAAAATTGGAATTTGCGGCCTACCTTAAATGTTGAAGTAATTTACTGCTATCTTTATTAGAATTAGAGGTCTTAAACCACTATAAAGTTCGTGTTGTTTTAATGTATCAATTATAGTTGAAAGTTGTTTAGGATCTAAATAAAAACTTGGCACTTTATATAAATTATGTGTGATGGATTGTGCGCCAGACGTTCATGAGATGCTGATGCTGTGTAGGGATTGGTTCAGAAAATGAAATAATCAGTATAAAGCAATTCTATGCATCTACCATAGAGAAACCGCACGCCAATTGTTATTGCCAAGGTAACCAAGTTCTTGGTACATTTAATGGTGTGTAAATAAAACAATGGACGCAATCTTCTATAAATATAAATGAACCATGTCTCTTGAGCGTGATGTCGCTTATCCGAGAATTTTTAGGCCACACCATGAGTAATAAACATGGCTAATATTTTCAATTTATTATGTTGGTGTTCGGTTTTTCATCCTGTATCAAATTCCATTCCATTAAATGCTATCGTATACTATTATAGCGATTCGGCACCGGCTTGAGATAAAGTAGTGTTCCAATGCATTGCTTGAAGTCGATTCATTTGAGCTTGAAATCCTGCTACGTGATATAATGTAGATTTTTCAAAAACAAGTTATAAGTTGTAAAAGTGTCTTCTTGCGTCTTGACTGCCGACGTGTGGTCGACTCGCAGCGTTGACCGGCCTAATGTGCGAGTTGACGACTTCTAGACATGGAACTGAAAAAAAAATAGATTTGAGACAGTGCTGGACTGGTGTCGATTTGTTACGGTATTCGAAAGTCATTAATGCTAAACGAGACAACTGTCAGTCGTGAAACAAAGGAATTATTCTGCTGGCCGGCCTAAAAAACCCTTTAGGTGGTTTGTAGAAATGTCCAAGAGCGTATTTTGACTGGCAGATCTATGACCATGCAAGAGGGGAAACGGGGGTAGAGGAGAGAGGACTATCGGAAATAGCTCAAACACAGGTTCGAGATTGACAGTTATCCTGTTTTATTGGTGCAGTGGTAGGAAGAGCATGATAATAACTCAAAATGAGTTTTTTTTATTTGAGAAAGTGTGATCTTTTTATTTATTTTTAATAGCCGGCTCCTTATGTGATTATGTTGTAAGGCTAACAATTTATGAGTTGGTAGGTTTATTATTAATTGAAACCTAAATACTTACTTTATTATGTGGTTGGGCAAAAACTTTCTTCATATTTTCTTCATTTTATTTTAGTAATAGTAACATGGTTAAAATGAAACCAGTACAGGTATAGTACCTACTCAACCATTGATGGTATCCAGTTGTACTCAAGAAAAAATACCTCTGAAAAAGTATCTATATTTTACATTTAAAGATTCATATTAAGTTGCTGTTATCGGGTTTCGAAGCGACACAAATTCAATCGAACTAAAAAGCAATTGTCTTTAAATGGTTTATTATAAATAGAATATACTCGAATAACGAATAAACTCTCGCCTGCCTATCATTATGTCATATTTTAGAGTTCAATTAATAATGAATATTCATTACAAAAGTGAAAAAGTATGTACATTTTAAAATAATACTTCATAATAAATCTTAAGTTTAAAAAGATGGTGTGTATTTATTTCACCAACTTTATGTTTATTTATTCTTCATCCATAGCACTATAAAACCCAGCGAAATTAGAACTCCGGTTTGCGAAATTTTTAAAAACATATTTGTTCTTTGTTTCATCAGATTTTGTAACATGTGCGGTTTTTATCTTCATTAATTGATGTTCATTTGACGAATCGTCACTTTCGTATGGATTTTTTTCATTATACATTTCGGTTATTTTATTTTGCTTATTAGCATCCGTTCGGTCATTTTCGGGTAAGTCTTTATTACTAACTTCTGTCATACCGGTTTTATCTATCTTGTTAGAGGTTGCTGATTTTGTAATTGGATCGTCTCCTTCTCTTCCGGCTGTCATAATAACGACGGGAGGCGTGCTCATGTCTGTCATGTGATCTTTAATGCATTGCTGCAAGATGTGAAGAAAGAACAAGAACGCCAGGAGCGTAAGCGCAGACATTGACGCGCCGCTTTTATGACCTCCTCCATAGTTGCTGAAATAAAAAACATTATGTGTAACCATTTTTTAAGCCATATAAGTAGACTAAGTAATAATTGTTGACGTGTGGGAGATATTTACAAATATAATAATGAGGTTTTTTATAAAGGGTATAAAAAACCTCTTAACGAAGCCGAAAGGCACTGGTTCTCCCTGTCATTGCGATCATTTTTTTGTTCTACACCATACCTGGGAACCTTCTAGTTACGGAGATATTAGGGGTCAAAGTTCGAACTTTTTGACAAGTATTTTTTTAAATACAAGTTTTTAATGTAAGATTTTTACTTTAAACACCTCCACGACCCCCGTACTATTCAATCCGTCCATCAGCACAATGTTTTGAGTGCGTTACATTGAGTTCTACCACAAATCATGATTTTACACCCCCCAAAAAAAAGTCGTTTCCCAGCAATAATTTTTGCGTAAAGTTACTTAGTTTCATGTACAGAATACTTGGTTGACGGCTTCGTGATGAGGTGATTTACACGGTGTATGCACGTGTTTCTGTAGCGATTTTTTTTTATTCCTCAAGCTATCACCGAACGGAGAGTTATCTCGATCTGGTAACGGTCTTAGTCAAAATGGGCGTTAGTCCAACAGAATTGAAATATATTATCCCTTGAAAATGTTGGGTTATCCCTAAGAACACGAGAATTAATCCAAAATTAGGCCCGCCTTTCTGAATCAAGCCCTTAATCCGGCAACTAACTGGGAGTCTCCTCAAATGTTGGTCGAGACCCTTAATGACAGCAAGATCAAGATACTAGAATAGCTTATCTTTCTCTGGTTTTATGAGATTCTCGTCATGCGGGACCGCTAAATCAACAATCATTGCGCAACGCTCCATCTAGGCTATCGTTAATAGGCTTATTGGCTGGACGATCCGGGATTTTGGGATGGTTACAGATAATCCCGTATTTAACATCTTGAACTGCCTGACCGTCGCATAAGCGTAAACTAATTAGCTGACAACATAAGATCGTTGCCAGGATGGCAAGTGAAATGAGTGCGTGTTGTTTCATATTATTATTTAGTACATAATATAATATTTTTTTAGAAAATAAGCTATGTCTAAAACATTTCAAAATAATTATAATTTGATTTAATAAACAATACCTAAACAAGAAAAACCGACCAATATCAACGGCAGATATTTCATGTTTTGGTGTGGCAAAAACCAACTATTCATTTTCAATTTTATATTTGCTTAGTTGACTGCTACCGTGACTTCGTTCGCGTGGAAATTTTGATGTGTTTTTCAGGGATAAATTATACATAAACCGTGATATATAAACCTTCCTCTTAAATTATTCTGTATATTGATGAAAACCGCATCAAAATCCGTTGCGTATTTTAAAAGATTTAAGCGTACTGACGGCGGGAAGCAACTTTGTTTTAAAAAAAAATGAAAAAATAAAGTTTTTTACACGGGGACATTTGTTTATTTCATTGACTTTTTTGCCCTTTTTAGTTGTGGTATCTCACATAAATCCTAGTCAAGTATCAATTTTACACTGTACCTAGAATAGATTAACACATCATCCATATACACGAAGAAGAAAAAATGCATATTATAGAGAATATCTCTATAAGCACCTACGGCAAGCTGTCAAAAAAATAATTTTTAGGGGACCACCACGCAATCTAACCTCTACCAAATGATAAAAGAATCCCTGAAATTTGACCGGTAATCACGGACAAATAGGTGTAGATACATGAAAAAAAAGGTGTCACCTTGTTTCGCAGACAGAAGTTTCACAGAATTTCGTTTCGCAGAAAATGTTTCACATATTATTTGGTCCTCGTATTTTTATTTCGAATATTTTTGTTTCAACTACTATTTACTTGAATGAAACATATTTTACAGAAACACATTTCAATGAATTTTATAATCACATTTTTTTATTTAACAAATTTATCAAACAGTAGAATTACTTTTAACTAATATTGTTTGTTCAATGTATGTTTCCATGGTATTTTATCTCAACTTAATTATTAACCTTAAATTAAAAAAAAAATGTCCTTAAAAGTCAATATGTTGTACTACAAAAGTTAGTGACAAAAACGAATGGCTGGAAACCAGACTCCACGTAGTCTTATCTGCCCTACCCCTAGAGTGTAATTTAAGCCCGTGTAGGCGCGGAGGGATGAGGCGGCCCGCGAGCTGAGGAGCTGGTGAGCGTTAATACCATCTGCGACGATAAACTCGCGTGGGGCCGCTGGAGCCGTGACAGAAACCATGCTTGTTATATGCCGCATGCTTGCTTGCACGCTGCATGCTGCATGCTTTCTTGCATGCTACATGCTTGCTTGCATGCTGCGTGCAACAGGCATGGACAGCATTAGTGAGGATAACAAGACTGTTTTCCTGCTTGACAAGAATTAAACCGCATTATTTTTGTGAATGCCGTGTTGTAATTTTATAGGAGGGTATGTATTATTTAAACATATGAGTTTTAGAAACTGTCACTCGATAAAATATTATTCTTCGTAATAAGTTTTATGTGAAACAAACAATATGTGGATAAAGAAAATTTGATTTGTTATTCTATGATATGAATATTCTAACATTAAACTTTATTTCAAACAAAAATCGATGATTTAAATTTCTTCAAAGTAAGTATTCTGCGTATTGATTATTCTATGAAATGATAATATGAGAAACAATTTGTGTGAAACGAAATTCGATGAAACAATTAACGATGAAACAACGCACAGATGAAAAAAAAACGATGCTCGTCGAATACATAACCATCTCCTTTTTTAGAAGTCTGTTAAAAAGAGAACGTTTATTTTTTTCATTATGGCCAATAATGAAAACAAATAAACGTAGACTCTTTTTAACTCCTTTTAAATAGAAATGGGCATTGTCCAGTGTATTTTAGTTTTATTTTAGTTAAAATATGGTATTTTAAGAAACTATTTTTGGTATTTTTGAAGTACATTGGCTAGTTTAATTTATGTTTAATTTTTAAGTTTTCGGTTTGATGATGTTTGGTTTTTTGGAAAAGATTACCTAGTTTTACCATTCAACGATTTATTATGTGAGTGGTATTATAATAACAGTTTTCTTTTTAAATCCAAATGAAGGTGAAGAGTGATGAATAAATGTGGATGGATAGAGAGGGAGAGAAGGTCACAAAAGAAAAGATAGATGGAGTCCCTAGGCCGTCTACGAAACCGGAGTTGCGAAATTAGTATCGACCGAGGCTTTTTTGTACTTTTACGTAACTGGTTTCGATCATGTATTTTTTTTACTTGTACGTAACGGGTTTCGTTCAAGTCGTTCTCATGTTACCTTCAGCCCCGCTTCAAACGTTACCAGAGTTTGAAAATGTTTGCACATTCCAAGATTCTCAAGACTTAATATTAATAAGCTCAGCCTAATTTAGATCCCCTGGAGATTCCTTGTACGAGTAACATGCTCTTAATAATCTCTTGTCTCAATTTTTTTTTAACACGTTTTTGTTCTTGGTTTGGTACACAATCAACAGACAACCGAAATAATTGTTTTGTCTCGTATATCTTCTCTCAATCTATCGGCGGTTAGGGCTCCAGAGAAAAGGATCTCCTATCAACACAAGCCATGGAGTACCGCTTTCTGAATCAACCCTTGATCCAGCTGCCTAACGAGAGCCTCCTCAGGTAATGGTCGAGGCTATTGGCAATTCCGCAATTGGAAGATACGACTGTAGCGACCTACAAAAAGCAACTTACTACAAAAAGTACTACAGCGCCGACGGAACGGCGGAAGAACTAACATCAATTTCCTACATCTCGCAAGCAAAGTTTACATCGACTTAAGAGTATATAGAGAAACCCGACAACAACTACTGTCGCTGAAGAAAGCGGCGCTCGTTACGGTAAAGTTTTATCGTACGAAAGCGCGCAGCGCTAGCGCCGCTGGCGCCTCCTACCGGACAAAATGACAACCACACATAGGCGAGCCGCGCCATAATAAACTAATTACGCGCGCTCGCCCCCATTCATGCCTATATTGGCCACCAAATGAGGTACCTGTATTTACGGGTACAGTTAACAATTCCGCGGGGAAAGGGTTTTACCCATATCCCGCCAGCCGCGCCCCTCTGCGGGGGCGTAGCGATATCTCGAGAGAACTACTGTCGGATGCCCTGGCTGGAGGCCTTACTCTAAAGGCACCCACAGGATAGTCCGGTTAAGCAGACGACAACCTCATAGGTTGAACTGCGAGATGCCATTACAAAAAAAAAAAAAAACTACTCTCGGGCAGTTGCCCACCAGACATAACACCTATCCGGTTGGAGGATCGTCCCCTTTCTTTAGGGTATGAAGAACTATACTTTACACCCTGTTCCTCATACCCTAAACTGGTGGCCCCGAAATGGACGTCAGCGCAGCCCTCGAGCAAAGTGACGTCATTAACATGACTTCCTCAAACTTTCGAGCAGCGATTCTCACAGCCAGCCAGCTTCAAATGGGTATTCCTGACCACCAGCATGCAGCGGAAGCGCATTCCTGGGCAGCACCCTCAGCCTCTCATCAAGCGACCATGGTACAGCACACTGCACTTTCGGCCGGCCGAGAGCTACTACCTCCCGGGCGACACCTCTCTAGCTCTCTGCCACTTCGCGGCGCTGTACTACGTCCGACGCACCGGAGCAACCATAGCGCCGGCCCCGACTCACTGGGGTTCTTCGCACTACCACCGCAGACGGTTCCGACTCACCGTGAACAAAGCTGCAACGAGCTTCCAACTGGCACGGCTAAATAATAAAAATGTCACATTCTGCTACCGACCTTCGGTCTCTGGAGGGGAGTAATGTACTATGTAGCGACCTACAAAAAGCAACTTACTACAAAAAGTACTACAGCGCCATCTATGACACGACGGAAGAACTAACATCAATTTCCTACATCTCGCAAGCAAAGTTTAAATCGTTTTAAGACATAGAGAAACTCGACAACAATTGTCGGGCAGTTGCCCACCAGATATAACACCTGTCCGGTCGAAGGATTCTCACTTTTCTATAGGGTATGAAGAACCAAACACACTGTTCCTCATAACCTTATCGACTATCGGCAAAATGATCGCTGTATCCACATCCAATATGTCAATAACCTCGCGAACCATGTCAATATAATTGATTAAATCAAGATTAAATCAAAAATATACGAAGGTTACCGAATGCGATCGGAGTATCAACAGCCGGTGGCGGCGAATCCAAAATACATATAATTATTAATGTAATAATTAGTACTAAGTTATGCAACTCGCCTCTCATTATTTTAATATTATTAATTTTGATTTCTTAACATTTCGGGGGGGGGGGGGTTTGAACCCCCCAAACCCTCCCCCTGGCTACGCCCGTGCTTATTTTGCTTATCTTTCTCTGCTTTCACGAGGATCTCGTCATACCGGGACCGTTATGTCAACAATCAATCCACCACCACTATATCAGGCTTATTAACTACAATTAATATTCAGTGATGATGGATAAATCTGGCAACAAGGTTGTGTTTATGCAACACTCGGAGATAAAAATGAAATAATAAAGGCAAATAGAAAACTTCACCCGTAGGTACAATACATGAGTTTGATTTAGATATACGTAGTTAAAAAAATCTACATCGAGCCCATATTAAAATTAACATAAATAAAAAAGAGGCTTTCAGTAAAATTAATTTATAAAAAAAAACAAATAGGTAATAGCCCTAAAATGCTTTTGCAGGGTTTTATCAGTTACGTACACGTAAAAAAAAATCTTGATCGAAACCAGTTACGTACAAGTAAAAGAAAATACTTAATCGAAACCTGTTACGTACCAGTACAAAAAAAGCCTCGGTCGAAACGTAGTTTCGATACTCCGGTTTCATAGGCGGCCTAAAGGGATGGATTGTGTGAAAATTATATGAAGAAAAAGGAGTAAGGGTGACTTCGACTAATCCATTATACCATTGATCGATGGCATCGATCGACGATCGATCGATTGGTGTGGTAACACCCTCGAATGACAGAAGAATAGAGGAAAAAAAAACGTGGAGTCCCTCCGCGCGGAAGAAGTGAAACTTCGTAATACTTACTACACGCATGCGTTCGAGTGCCACGCAATCACTCTCGCTCTCTCTTTTTCTTTTCCTCCTCCATGGTAGCGTTAAACGTTTAACGCAAAACTTCTTGGAAGTCGCATAAGAAGTTTCACTTCAAAAACGTTGCGCCGACCCCAAATAAAATGGGACAAGGGCAGGAAGATGTGATGAAGCTGAAGAGCCCATTACCAAAATTATCGTCTCATCGTTTTACTACTGAAACCGCATAAAATCCACAGATTTGTTGGATTCCAAAAATACTAAAACTTTTTGGTAGTAAAATGTCGAAACTTAATGTACATTTTGATTACCAGAGATTGTAATAATACCAATTTTTTTCTTTACATACCACAACAACCTCCCATAAAACTGCGACGTTTCTGACTGCACTACCCCACGTTAGGTTTAAGATGCCTAGTCTAACTATGTAATACGGTTATGGCGCTGAAACGATAAGACATGTTTTTGTAGTGGACTCTTATACTATAAAGCGTATTTTCTCGATTTTCCTTCTCGATATGACGTCATTGAAGGTCAAATAAAAGTAAATTGGGAATATTTTTTTTGAGGATTTCGTGGCTAAATAATAACAGCCGCACGGGTCGATCTTTAAGGTTAAGCCGTGCATGCCGAGGTCGGTCCGTGGATGGGTGACCATAATTACGGTCGGCTTCTAGTGTACGTTACCCCAGCAAGAAAGTATCTCCTAGAGTTATATGAGTAGATCGTATAGTTGGTGCCTTATCTGCTGTAAATGTGCCCCCACATAAAAATGTGTGTCCCCTGTCGTTTTGAAAAAAAAAGGGAAAAACGATTCTTGCTGGGGTAACGTTTTTCTAGCAGGAAAATTCTAAACGAATGATCGGAGAGAGAAAAATTGTGCATGGCCAGAGAGCTTATATGTGTGCCAAAATGTGCCCCCAAAAATAAAATCTGTGCCCCTTCAGATTTTCGAGATATTGCATTTCCTGCTGGAGTAACGTTTTGATGAATCGTATATCTCTAAAACCATTGCATGTGCCCCTGTAGAATAAACATACACGAGTAGCTCTTAATGTGTGCCCCTATGTGCCCCAATTTAGATTTAAGAAAATATTTATAGTTTTCAAGTTATCGCGGTTTTATGAAAACCCGAAAAAACATCGCAGCGCTTAAATGAGACAAGGTATAAGTTCGCTGAAAACTGTATTCGGTTCTTCTTGACGCTAATAATAACCATACAAAGTTTCAAAACTGTTCATGCATGCGTTTTTGAATAATCTTGCTAAAAGTCAAAACGATGGTGTCATAACTGTGACGGCAAAATACAAGGAACTGGCTCAATCCCAGATGTGTCGGTGTAAACCAAAATAGTGTGCCCTTAGTCAAAAATATATGGTGAAAATATTGAGCTTGGAATGTTTCGCATTAAGTAAATATAAACAAAAAACCAAAATATGTAAAAACGGCTGGTTATCCGACCAAATTCCAATGACTACTAAAAAGCGACGGTTTCATATGTATGAAACCGTCGCGAAAAAATATTTATCTGTGATTTCAAATTTAATTTTTTTTACACAATTTTTTACTCAAAAACGCATGCATAAACTGTTTTGAAACTTTGTATGGTTATCATTAGCGTCAAGAAGGACCGAATACAGTTTTCAGCGAACTTATACCTTGTCTCATTTAAGCGTTGCGATGTTTTTGCGGGTTTTCATAAAACCGCGATAACTTGAAAACTATAAATATTTTCTTAAATCTAATTGGGGCACTAAGGGGCACACATTAAGAGCTCCTCGTGTACGTTTATTCTACAGGGGCACATGCAATGGTTTTAGAGATATACGATTCATCAAAACGTTACTCCAGCAGGAAATGCAATATCTCGAAAATCTGAAGGGGCACAGATTTTATTTTTGGGGGCACATTTTGGCACACATATAAGCTCTCTGGCCATGCACAATTTTTCTCTCTCCGATCATTCGTTTAGAATTTTCCTGCTAGAAAAACGTTACCCCAGCAAGAATCGTTTTTCCCTTTTTTTTTCAAAACGACAGGGGGCACACATTTTTTATGTGGGGGCACATTTACAGCAGATAAGGCACCAACTATACGATCTACTCATATAACTCTAGGAGATACTTTCTTGCTGGGGTAACGTACACCGGCTTCTAGTCTAACCGGATACAGCTGAACAACAGTATTTTACATGAAGCGACTGCCTATCTGATCTCTACAATCCAGTTAGTTTTACTTGGGCATCGTTTTATGCCCCTACCTAGGTAAGACTGGTTGTCAGATTTTCGGACTAATGCCTACAAACTCAAAAAAACTGGCACTTTTGAAAGTCAAAAACAAAAAAAAACCGCGAAGCTACAGTCCCAGTCACAAGGCATAACTTGTGAAAGTACTGTAGTTGCCCATTCCAAAGCGTAGATCTCTGGAGAAGAATGGGCAAGAAACTCATGGACACTCTTTTAAATCAAAATCTTGGTTACATCATTCACGTTAACGTCATCATCATTCATACATGCATCGACTGTCAAAGATCTACCAAGTGACAGCCGGAACCAACGGCTTAACGTGCACTTGAGCGACACGTTGTGCGCTGTTTGAACTTACTTCTCGTACGGTACAATCGTTTTCGTTACAATAATGCACACATTCTTCACTGGGCTTATGTGACAGCTTCCTTATGTTTCCGAACTGTCATCTGATTTCTAAGTTACTTTTTTTTTGGAGGATAACACGCTTCAATAGCCATCACCAGTTTATGACTTCGGCATCACGGTATCACGGCAATCACCTGCTTTCTCGGAAAGATAAGATAAGATAAGGACTGTTAAAAGATATAAGTACAAAAAGCAATCTTACTGCTTGGAAGTTGCAACAGCTCCGTGTGAAGGGGCAGATGGTTCGTATGCATAATATACATGATGATCGTGTACTGGAATCTCCGAGTACCTATGTCAGGAAAAAAAACATACAAATAATCTTGGATCCGTGAGGTAGGTAAGTAAAAGTGATGGCTATACGTATTTATAACACTTTTTATCGTGTAGAAGCTCCCTGTTAAAGCGCATACGCATCACCTTCATGGCGACTAACCTGTGACCACTGGCTATGGAAAGAATATACCCAATTAATTATAAAATGATTTATTTTTATATCACGGAAGTTTTGTCAAGTTTTGTTTTTTTTTGACGTGAGTATTTATGTCGGTATCCTTGCCTCGTAACCAGTACCTACAGAGGAATTTGGTCAGAAAAGTACGTACGAGTACATTTAGCGAGTTACGTTACCGGAAATGTTAATAATTGTAAAAAATGAGGAACATCGCATTGGTTTTTCATAATTTTTCCCTACTTCCGAATTTGGGTACAAATGGGTACTTTTTCCATTTAAAAATAAAAAATAAATCAAAGGGCTGATTAACGATAGATTCGAAAGTTCCAAATATATATAACCATCTCACTGGTTGACAGTTTACAGTCCATTAAATCATAACTTAATTAAGTTGGTAATGGTACTCACCTGTCAGTCAGTTGCTTTGTTCCTATTCCCACTTGGGAGAGAAGATTTTCCAACGTCATCGTAATATCACGTAGTGTCAACGAATGTCAAGGTTTAACTGACAGTGGGATGTGCAAGCAGCCAAGCTCCCATGGCTATGAGTGCATAATACGCTCTACTTGGCTTCGCGTATGTGAGGTTATTATAGCGGTATTTTCATGTAGCAATTTTCTAGAAAACTTACGTTTCTATGTCGCGAGATAATTACATACTTTATTAACACTTTTAAATAGGAACATCAAAGGAAAGACAACATTAAATATTAATCTTTATTATTTTACAATCACAAGCACACAAGGACGTCCTCAATCACACAGTCGCACAAAATATACATAAATACTAACTATTAAGTGATATAAATATTTATTTATATCACATATAACTTTTTACATCAGTCGTCAATTATCGAGAAACTGGCGGAATATTTCATCGTTTATACAATAAACAATGTGCCAATTACCTAAACAACATTTTACATTACTCACTTCTAAGGGTTTCATGGAATAGACCGTATAACAATGTGGGACAATTTTACCGTTTACTCATTTATTTCTAAAATAAATTAAATAAATAAATAATTTAATAAATTATTTTAACACTATACTTGACGCTGTTTTAATTAGTGCGATGGGATAAGTTTTGAGCACAATATGCCAACATATTTCATTGCGTCAGTAGTTTAATACTTTAATGTACCCACCGAAATCAAAACAAAATCGTATTTTGACTATTTTTGTAACACTTCCTTCAAATTACTGCGGAAACGATAAAAAAAAAAATGCCAATTCTAAGAGGTAAAACTTTGAAAACGAACCTTTACTTATAAGATTCGTTTTCACTAATTTTGAAGTCGCACTATAAGATTTTTTGGCGGAGTTTTCTGTTGGCATTAAACTTCATTGCACTGAAGATACATCTGGCGACAGTCCACACCGGAGCGACCTCGACGACCTGCCTCATAGAAGTCGTCGAAAGTGCCTCCAGATTGTCTCTCCAAAACAAAACTTGCGGCGTAGCTGTAAAAAAAAGTTCATCTTAAAAACAATTCCGATCAAGGCTTAAGTCAAAAATGAAAACCCAAGTCTATCTGCATGAGTCACAGATCGGACTTCGACTTTACTTTGCTAAATAATCATTTTATACGAACATGAATGTTATTGAAGGATTTAGTTTGGTATTCAAATAGTTTATTAACGTTACCTATAGTAAAGTGTAAGCCGGATTTATAAATCTCTGCCTAAGTTCTTGCCATGTTCAAAGGTTATTGCCAGGTTATGACCTGGCAATCCTTTTTATGCTAGAATGCTATGCTGCGTTTTTGGGTAATCGTATTCGAATCCTATCCTATTCTCTTTAATCGCACACCATTTGCTTCAATCCTCAGCTACAAGCACTACCAGCTACCCTTCAAAGTTTGTCACTCCACCTTGCCTGGGTAGAGCCTTGGTCTTTCCGAGTCTTACGAACACGTTTAGCCTATCGGTAGATAGATCCTGTCTATTAGCAAGCCTATACGACTTATAGCCGTCGTTCCCTCTTCAGTTTGTTAATTCTGTTTTCTATGACGACTACTTAGGTTATCTGTTAGGCATCAAGCGTAGCCTTTTTAACAGCTGTACAATTTTGGCCCCTTTGAAAGTTGGACTCCTTTAAGCTCCCCAATACGGCTCTTTATGGTAACGGAGCGTAAACGCCGTTCAGCGCAGGTGGATTCTTCTGTGAACCTACTACCCTCTCAAAAATAATTTCAAGTTGACTGACGCCTACAGAAAAATCAACCAAGCCTTACAGCATTATGGAAACTACAAGCTCTTGCTGGTCAATCGAAGAAGTTTTTAATTTTGAGAAGTATTTCATGATAAATAGATAAATGCAGTAGCCGGAAGCATATATCAAGAAAATTTAAATTCTTGAATGATGGGAATATTGGTAACCTAACAAAACTTAATCAATATTACGGTATCGTTAACTGTTCTCTTCCTGAATATCATTTCAGGCATACCATCGGTACTGTAATGCGTAATACGAAAAAGATTAAGATTAGAAAAAAAATGGTACTTACGTTCCGAATTGACAGAACACACTCTTGGGACCGATGTCATCAGAACATTCTGTGTTGGCATCGCAAACGTATTTCTGCAGACACTTGTCGTCATTTGTTCCGAAAGATCTTACGTAGGTTTTGAACATAGCAATGCCAGCGAGCGCTGCGTCACTGACTGAATCTTTGCGGCCCATTGATCGTGCAGCCAGCGACCTGTGAGAGAATGAGGTCTTCAAGGCGTCCAAAAGGTTCACGACGATGTTGATGAACTGCGGAAAGACAAAAACACTGTTCAGGAACTGATTGTTACGTCATTAAAACCTGAAAAGAACCAAATGATGTTTCAAGATTCAATACTAAAATTATTTAAAACGGCTTTGCAAGTCACTAAAAATAATGGCATACAGATAATTGCATAAAAAGGGAGAAGGAAGGATGGGTAGCGTACCTCTCCAGCCTGCTTTGCCATGGAGGCGACCTGGTCGGGATCTTTTGCACCGAGCACCGTCGACAGAACCGCAGCCAATATACCCTGAAGCAAGCGAGAAGCAACACCGTCTCCGTAACCAAATTTTACTATTTACATTCCGCAGATAGGAAAGACCTCAAGGAAAATTTATAAATGATTTTCAATCATAAAATAAAAAAAGAGAAGTAATAGTTACTAAAGTGATTTCTCTGAGGTGATCCCGGACGTGAAGGTACTAGTTATTTGTAGTGAATTAAGGCTTCTATTAACTACTTGATAAATGATGCCTGCTACAGGTGAGGGTCAACTTACTTGGTGCTTTTTACATTATTCGAGTGATTCTAAATATTCTAAGTAAATATCAATAAGTATCTACAAAAAAACTATGTTAGTGGATCAGTATGGATAAATAAAAAAATGAAGTTTATTTCTTTTTGTACATTAATGATAACTTCAGAGCTGAAGCTTTTGCGGTGGACATGGATGTGATTTTCTTATTTTAAGATATACATGGACGGAAATTCACAACAGTCCTTTAGAAATTATAATTGTTAATGTACCTGCATGGGAGACGAGCCATTGTCTACTTTGTCAATACCATCGCTTGAGCCTCCCCCTCCGAGAATTGCAGTTAAGATTTTAAGACCCATAGAGAGTAAGTTGGCCCAGGGTGATGGCGACACTGAGTCGGTATCGATGCTGTCACTCTTGTTTGGTCCTACTGTGGCAGGGTTGAAAATCATTTGCATAAGCATTCCTGAAATAATGTAAAATGAATCAGATTTTAATGATGTTTTGTTAAAAAATCGGTCATCCAAATAATATTTTTCATTTCATCAAAGTTTCTACTAATTGGCATTGGTCTTTAACCTCATTTTTTGTAACTTACCGAGCATGTTCGACCAGGAGAAGCCGCCGTCAGAAATCGAGTTAGTCTGAATATCATCAATATCATCTAGGGCGACTTTTTTCAAGGCGTTGGACTTCTCTGCGAATTTTCGTTCTTGGGCTTGTTCTTGCTGTGGCATCGGTAATGAGTTGCTGTAGTATTGGGGATTCTGGGTACGAACACTACTCGTCGCCTGAAAATTTTAATTACGTTGTAAGTAATATGAGCCATATCTCTCTACATCGTTTCGTATGTAAACTTTGATGGCAAAATTTTTTGCTTGTTTGCAAGTACGCAGACTTGATTGAGTATTGAAGTTTAGTAAGTATATAGTACCTGTGATATAAGAGGGACATGCTGAGGATATGCCAACGTATGGAGAATAGCTGATGAACTTATTAGCGCCAGCAGCACCCAACCTGTGACTGTGTGATGCATCTGTAGACAAAGATAATTTTCGTAAGTAATGTAATCTGCAAAATTATTTTGAACACAATATCTAATGCGTTATTATTTAAAATAAAACCTCTGAGATTTAATTTAATTATGCTCTTGCGCAATGGACGTCGATTAGAAAGTGTTCTGATGAGTGATTCGCGCGAATTGATTGCCTGCTTTTAGACTTGCTTAGAAAGTGGCCCCTAGCGTCGCCTTCTCTGTTGTATTTTTACGAGGATGCCCGCGTCTCTAATTAGAGGACGTTTACTAAGTGTATTTTTTTACTATTATTAAACATTTGCATTCTGGTAATGAAACAAAAGCTTTATAATTTAAATAAGAGAGTTTAAAACAGCAACCGTGGCGTGGCTTATGTCATAAAAAAGATTTTTTCTCTTAATTTTTAAACGCGTTACGTTTTCGTGTAGTAAACCCTGGTTTCTGCCTGTGGATATACTAATCTGTCCTTAACATTATTAAATTTTGCAGTTACGGCACCTAATTGTTTCTTGGTAGATATTAAAAATAAGTTTACTAAGTTACAACATAGGCTTAGTCATTTTACTGTATAAAATTCAGACAGATGCGTAAAGAGATATTAGAGCTACATCACGGTTCTCATCATCCGGCTTAGAAGTGTGTTACCCGCATGTCCGATAGCCCTCGAATGCAGGTGACCCGGTCTTTTGTAACCGTTCTTTGGATGTCACCTCTTACTAAACATAATAAGGTGCTAGTTATATAAATTAGGTAAAGTCAATTTCAACAGTTCGCTGTGCACGATATTCCCAACGGTCTACTTTCTTCGGCCGACAAAAGCAAGCTATTAGCACTTGCTGTGACTTCCGGCTCTCTTGTCGAAAATTAATAGGCACACCAGGCTTAGGTGACAGAAAGGCCAAGCGTGAACGGGTTCATAAACGTTTTTATCATAGAGGAATTGTTACATTCTGAATTAGTCGTCCTTCAGTCGAAGAAACTTGTTCTATGTACCTACGTATAAAATAAATAGTGTTGAAACAGTGCGACGCGGGCGCACCGGTCGCCGGTGACAGCGGGCCCGCCGAGAATCTCTCTGGAGAAATTTGTTGTCGCAAGACTTGCGCCGTCATCACTTATGTTTTATGTATGCTTTGTTGCCGCCATTTACTGGCAAACCGCTACATACATGATGCTATTTATGTAATGACAATGCGACGTCCACTTGATAGAATAACTATCCATACGTATGCCGCAATGGTTTTGTCAAAACAGTCTATGATAAATCAATCTTAAGTTTGGTTTGGAAAGTTGCTTTGCAATAATAGCATCAGGAAACATTTGCCCGTGAAATAAAATGATTAGTTATTTGTTTTGGATCGATTTATGCGCAAGTTTCAAGGTGGCGTGACCTCATGGCCCAGTAACCCTGCGCTGGCGCAGGTGACTGAACTTGGCGTTGCAACGCACGAGAAATTTAGCTTCACTTTCGTTCGTCGCGGATCTTCACGTCCAGGTCGACCAACATTTGCATAAATTATAAGAAATAATTGTTTATTTATTTACTAGCGGTGAACACGCATTTTTTTTTCGCTTTGGAATGAATGATACGGTCGCAGGTACCTATTACATTAAAGGTACCTACTTTTTAAATTTACTATTTTATATGTATAAAGAAAATGCACAGATGTATTTAGTTCCCCGTTTATTCAGCTAAGGACTATTTTTAACTAAATGTCCTTTTAGACAAGAAAGCAACCTTTATAATTTCGTTATCAACGTCAGCATCTGGATGTCCCACAGCGGTTTTACTCACAGCTCGTGTGCATTTTATTTTTAATAATAAATCGTAAATCAATTGGAAAGTAGATCCCAACTATTGAAGCCTCTCTGTGCGTGATTCAACAAGCACTTGGCCGGTTTTCAGCGATACTATACACAACATAATGTAGGGATGCTTCATTTCCCCTAAAAAAATGTCTAAAGGGTATATTTTTACAACGTCAGGTATAATTATATTGTCTACTAACGCAGAACGGCTAGCGCAAGGCGCGGCAAACATGGCGATGGGTGAAAGCAACTCCGGTCCGGTCGCGTGTGTGCCACTGCCGTGCAAGGTTAACGTTTTTCTAATTTCGGAGCGAGGACTCAGACCTGCTATTACGTTGTGACCAACTCGCTCCCAACTTTCATCGGAAATTCACCGTGGAAAAATGAGGATCGCAAATTTCACCAGCCATTTGGCAATTTTCCTCTTGTGCGTGCCGCTTGCGACTCAACGTTTGCATTCGTGCGATTTTCTTTTATGAGACTACTTTTTAGTTCATGCAAGTAATGTTTATTGGAGAATGCAAAGGAATGCTATACTACTAGGTACTTCACATTTATTTGTTAATATAAAAGTGCGAGTCTTACTCGCACACAGGGTTCCATAGCCCCAAACAATTTAATAACAATATTTTGAACGGTCATTCATTAGTAAACTTCCACTCAACCGCAAAACTAGATTTGTCTTCTAAAGTAAGTTACTGAAAAACAAAGTTATTGCTGCAGTTTGGTGAAAAAGTCCCATATCTCAAAAACTAAATATCAAATCTTATTCAAACCAATTTTCGTTGAAAGTTTTTTTTTACTTTCTACATCCCAATATTTTTTCAGAATTTTTCTTTCTTACTTTAGAAATTAGACTTTGGAAGTGTCTATCTTTCAAAAGATTGACTTTGAAAAAAAAAATGGTTTTAGGAACCTCAATGTCATTTTTAAAGACCTATCTATAGACACCCCACACGTATAGGTTTGATGGTTTTTTTTTTTAGTTTCAGTGTCGTGTGGAGGGGGATATCCTTATCTATATTATTTTTTTTATTTTTGTATAAATATTATAAATCGGTTCACAAAATACCTACCAAGTTTCAGCTGTGTAGTCTTAATAGTTTCGGAATAAAGTGGCTGTGACATACGGACGGACAGACAGACATGACGAATCTATAAGGGTTCCGTTTTTTGCCATTCGGCTACGGAACCCTAAAAGGCTCTTTATTGTGTACAAAAAAGACAAATATTCCAAATTTTTAGAAACATCATCATACAAAAAGAGTTAAGAAGAAAGAAAGTTTCCATCGCGGGAAAATATTATCCACCTATCACCAGAAAACTTCTTATTCTTGTTTCATCTTCCGAGTTTTTTTGGTGTTTTTTCACCTGTTCGGTGACCGGTCCAGCGTGCAATCCGCTTTCTAAAACCATCCGAAGTCCGTGCGTGTTCTCTACGCGGATATGAGCGTGGGCTGAAATGTATTCACTCGTAATAAACATACAACGTTTGAAAACTACGTGACTAACTGTGTAACTACATGTAATTTAATTATGTTACATGATTAGAGATTATTAAATTTATCTGTTTATTTAAAGTTTGATGTGTTTCAGTTTTTACAGTTATTACTAGCAAATTTTTAAATGGAATATTGTTAATTATACCGTCTGCTTTGATGTTCAGCGTCTTAGATACGCGTTTAAATCGAAGCCGTTTGGCTTTATTAAAATGAAATCTATAAAGTTCATTTTAACACATCATCTTCTAATAAAAACATAAAAAATAAAAAAATCAAAACCCACGCAGAATATTAAAACGCGAATAACAAATCTAAGTGGCTTCAGTGGCAGTTTCTACAAGTCTAACGTATCACTTACGTTGATAGAGACGCATCATCGATTCTCGCGATTGATTAGTAATAGCTGTAATCATAAAGTAGCTACGATGTTCCGCAAAGTGATCCATAGACGCGTTACACACACCGTTACCGTGTTCTCAATGCGGATCAATCGTACGGTACACCTGATTCAAGATGCACATGTTTAATTTGGGTCGCCACCTACTTTAGTCCTCAATCGTGTCAATCACCGTTTTACATCTCAATCATTATGTTCACGTTGTATCTGATTTCTAAACACACAATGGGGAAGACATAATTTTCGACCAACATGTGGTTTTGTATTGTTTTCGAACTAAGAAGCATGCTAGCAGATCTTTGCTTTATTTGGCTATACGTCTGAGGTGGGATTTAAGTCTAGCCTCAATACAATGTTTGATCAACTTTCCAAACGTTTCCTAAACCCAAATTATTGCTTTCCATCCGTTTTATCAAAGATTCATATTTTTTTTCGTCTCTACTATCGAGAATTGGAGACTTACAACCGATTTGAAAGAATTTTCTCCGTGCATCAGAAAGAGCCCACCGAAGCCCGCAGGCAAGGTGTCAGTAAGTATATAATTTTCGTTTTAAAAACATTTCGATTACCTAACGTCTCCGGTGAATGACGAGATTGCCTCTCACGTCCGCCGACACAACTTTCACTTTAAAGTTTTTTGGACATGAGTGGATCGTTTCTTTAGTCTCCCCGCAAGATGACGACTATGAAGTTTAATCAGTGGGACTATGAAATAATTGCTGCGTTGATGTCTTTTTTATCGGCATTAATTAAAGTATGGTATTCAATCTTTTTGTAGGTTTTAGCATGTTAATAACGACTTTAAACAGACTTAGACTGGCTTTTCCAGGTTTATACAACGATTGAAGTATCTAACTGTTACGCCGTAAGACTACTTTCTCATACTACGTACCGTATTTTAAAGAAAATTGGAATAAGCGGTACCGGAGTAACTCATATCGGTTATACATAATGTTGCCCATCAATATCAACGTGGAAACATCATTCGCGCGATGACATAACGTTTCTTAATTTCTGGGAATACGTTTACGTTCGAGTACCTATATGTATGTTGGAGCGAGAAACGCGGCGACGGGACCGGGCAGCCGGCACGCAAGCGGATTATTGGCCATTCCGATCTCAGCAGCTTTCCTAGCCACTTTCAACACGCGCCGGCGCACGTTTCAAGACTTTTAATTACTTAAGAACCTGTCACAAGTATCATAACACTCGTCAAAGCGTCAAGATCTCATCTTTTGTTTACAAACTTTTATGGAAGTTTCAAGAAATATTCATGAAACTACTTACTTACTGTTCTTATAATTTAATATCAATGAACTGCTTGCAATTATACCTTGTTATTTCAAATAACACAAAAATGTCAAATGAAATCGACTTACTTTTCTTAATGAACTTGAATATTTAAGCATAATAAATTGATAGATGCGCTCTATTTGAAGAATAGAGCAATTAAACGAGCTACCGGATCAAATAAAATTGATTATCATTTGTAACGCGAGTATCTATCGTAAATTCAACATGTTACATGCAAAAAACTCCGTAAGAAGCATTGGAAAATCTCTTTGTTAAACTATATTTTCAATGCACCTAACGCCATTGTTACGTCAAATTAGCTACTCAAGAATGTTTTGTCTTTCTTTATTCTTTAGATTCTGCGCGACGAATTCAGGGTTAGAACGCATTATGTGAACAGTTTCACATTTTGGAAAGCGAAGGTTCATATTTACATGACTAAAGCGTACAGTGAAAATAATGTGCTGTGTGGAAGTTCATAATATGTGTGAAATGTTCGTGATTGATTATTAGGTATCATTGTTCCGTCATTTGTTCAAAGATTCCGAATATATTTTGGTTGTGTTCGTGTGTTTTTTATTTGTTTAATCAAACTGTGTAAAAAGTCGGATCTTGACTTGGTAAGTTACTGAAAATTGGTGGAAAGCTGCCACTTCCGGTCGTTGAAAAATTTGTGTTTTTTTTTTAGACACATTTGGCGAATTTTCACTTTTTAGTAAGCTTCGTTTTAAGAAACATTTTTATGAATCATTTTGTGAAGTGTCGAATGAGACTTAATTTGTCTGTTGATGCTCCCAGAAGAGAGACACTTCATTTTTCTACGACTTCTGGAAGTCTAAGAAGTTTATCTGTTTGATACTGAAAATTGCTCACTTACCTATTTCTAAAAAGTTAAAAATGTATATTATACTAGTTATTAGAGAGACTCTCATAAATAAGATATAAAAGTAGTTTTTTTTTTTATATCCCTCCTACATTTACGCTGCAACATTCATTCATTCTGATTCTAGGCACTATACATTTCATATAAGTCTCTTTTATACTTTGATTTAAAAAATGCTTTATAAAAAGGATATATTTACAAATACAACGTTCAACACAAGCTAAATTCGCGAAGTATTGAAGCTGGTCAAATTTGTTTTTCATTCTGTTACATTGACTATTTGTATGGTGACCAATGGTAACTTTATGAAAACACTGTCTCGTAAATTTTGTATTTTTGGAGTTTGGAGAGTGTCACACAAAATAGGCACTTACTAATTAAATAATTAAGCTTTCACAAATATTTCACAGCGATTTTGATACAATAACAATTTGTTTATTCACAACCTAATTTCAAAATAAATAAAACACTTCAAAATAAAAGTAAAGCTTTTTGTAAGAAAAACAAACATCTTGTATCACCAAAAGCACTTGTGAAACACCTTATCTATTAATTCACGTGGTCACTTGCAATCATCAGCGTCCTGTCCAACTTTCACGCAATTATTTCAAACACCGTTCACTAAAATATGCCACTATTTGTCCTTAAGGATGAACCTTTAAAAACCTTACCTTATCTCGAACTGCGGGTATATCACTAACACTGAATCACGTTATCTTCCACGAGGTAGCTATATCTTCACCGGTGAAAGTGCGTGTTGCCTCTGCGAGAGTTTAACTTGCAATGAGTGTTGCGCCTTGAACTTCACTATATATATATGATGACCCAGTTATGGTGGCAGCGGCTAACTGTGCTAGTCGGTCCGTCTGTCCGTGTGTCCAACCTGTTCCCATCTCGTTGCACGCAGTGTTCCCGACTGGACCTTGTCAAGGACATTCGGTTACTGAACCGACGAAAACCCTACGACTTTGAATACCTGAGATTCCTTTGCAATGCTACGGATGATTCCGTTATTTGAGCATCCAAATTTTTAATACAATCTAGTAAAAGAACTTCTTGGAGAAAATCCTGAAACTAACATGTTTTCTCTTGTTCCAGGTCCTTTCTTGGGTCAGAAGCATCATACGGCCAGGTAAAAGAAGCAAAAGGGTAAGTGGAAAAACATACATATTCGCTCATCCAAATATCTGAAACTGGAAAATGGTAAAATAATATGTACAACTTCTTCTTCTTCTTTGCGGGTCGATAGACTCAAATAATAACCGTATAGCCACCTGCACAAAAACCTATATTTACAACTATAATGTTCCTTATAATCGGATAACGGATTAGTGGTAATTTCTGCCAAAGCTCATTACTTTGCTTGTGAATATGTCAGTCAAGAACTAAAAATGGTCAATGAACCAGCTTTGATACATTATATTTGTCTGTTGACCCAAGTTTTCCGTTATCTTGTGGTCATGATCAGTATTTTAAATAGATGCAATTTTCCTGCTTTTATGCAGTCATGGGTTCTAATTGCAAGGCAATACCAATGCCTTCAAGTCCCTATATAAATTCCTGGAGGCAACACATACCTATTGTAAGATAAATTGCAGGGCTTCATCACTTTAAAAAGCCCATAATGACAACCGGAAGTCGTTCAACCTTCTCATCAAATACGATCCCCTAAGCGTGATGTAGTATATATAGCATACTTATGTATTCCTAAAATTGTCATTTAAAGCGCGAACGTACGATATGTCGCAAAAAGCATGTGTGGTCTATTCCCGCAGATTTGCAAGAAAACAATCACCATAAATCGGTTGGGAAACAAACAAAGTAAGTTTAAATATAATTATAGGCCAGGTATGCAGCCACACAATTCAAGGATTACAATTCTTAATACCACAACTATAATCACTTCTTAAACGAAGCCTATGGGCTAGGTCAAGCGTAGTACCAATAAAAAGAAGCATCTATCGGTAGAATCCTATGCCTCAACACGCTTTCTTTGGTATCTCAATTCGGATATCATCTTATTCGTGTGGTGCATCTTCTAATACGAATATTTGCTACTGTTTCACGTCAAACGAAACAGTTCTTTACTAAACATAACATCATAAACGATGTCATTTCTCAATCAATCACATACAATTAGGCCCAATGTTTCCCATCAGATGGCTTTGTCTAATCAACTGTTTTTCCCAGTAAACTTGATGTGTCTCGTGGAAACTGAAGCGTCTAACGCTCGATCCATTGGGCTACATTCTCTTGCTTCTCACGCTGAAGTACATATTGAGTTACTGCGATCACTTAATTGCTTGGGCATAGTAAAGGCAAATCTAATTTGATTTTCTTTCCATGAATGGTGTGTACTTCTCTTGATTGCATGACGAAGTTATTTGATAGAAGGTGCATGCTTTTGCGTTTAAGTTTTTATGATATATTAAAGTAAGTCACGTCTGCTTCTTCGTATACTTCATCGAAATGCAGACAAAAATTGTTGCTTGCTTAACGTATTGGTAGTCGTTCGCTTAATACTGCATGCACTTACATTTATTTTTTATGATATTAACATAGTTCGGAAGTTCTTTCCAGTGCCCCCCTAACTTAACACGATGAAAAGCCAGCCTAAAGCAACAGCATTTCTAGTATTTGTGTTTTTTTATTCAATGTTTTCATTTATTTTTATCTTCTATGCGAAACTAATTCAATAAGTAGTTTAAGGGACCTTGCATGGCATAGCGTGCTTCTTTGGTGTGTAATGCTAATCTTGATCATGTGAATAATGGTGATGGGGGCCAAGTTTTGTTTGGTTTTACTTATGTTTGTTTTTCATAGATCCTGCTTCGTATTGTCACCAAATAAAGCAAGTATTCGAGATACACGTGTTAACTTAAATACGCAATAACCAAACTTATTTTCAGGTACTTCTTCTAGCATCTTCTAGAAGATATTTGTATGTTGTTCCTAAAAGCTGATTTTGCGTAAGTAATCACAGTTTACTATTGCATCAGAGACCTTTCTCTGCATTGCGTTGAAATTCACAAACGCATCGAATATCTCATGAAGGTACTATTAAGTAAGTCTCATATTCGGGTGGTAATAGAGCTTATAATTAAAAAACAAGTTTTAGTAGCAAGCGGTTTTGCCTGTTACATTCGCTCGCTACGGTGCATTTGATCTGAATCTATGGCGGTACGTTTGTAGAATAGTAGGACAACAGCTTGATCTTGTATGTAGCATGTTTATTTTTACTTTGACCAATAAACGAGACTTCAAAATATATCGTGTTTTTATTACTCTGAAATAATTACCTACTTTTCCTTAGCCTGTTCAGTGGGAGGCCCATGTTCACCACGGGTCTTCTGTCAACCGTTAGGTACGGTTTGATGTACCTAGTACCTACGCAATGAATTCTAATTTCTTCTATGAAAGTTAGTTTATACAAAATTACAAATCCACTCAAGGTTAGATGGTCAATAGATCATATACCACGTTGCAGTGAAGAAGGTTGCTGACCCGTCAGTGGCCGCACCTTCCGATAAATTGTACAGTTCCTGTGTGGGATAGGCCTGTCAAATATAATAGAAATTATAGTAAAAGTTTTAGTGACTGGTAAATTCATTCTGCACTGGTTGACGTAGAATTGTTATCGTAGGTATGAGCAAACGTAGGTACGGTGTTTTAAATACTTAAGTTATTCTTGTATAAATTCATTAACGAACCTAAAGAACAAAAGTTGGAATGCATGGAAAAACAACAATTCACTTTCGCTAGCTTCCTCACCGAAGAAAGAGGTCACAGAACTTATCGAGGCTAATAAAATTAAACAGTCTTATTATTTAAGGTAAAAACGTCGCTTAAAATCAGAAAGAAATTAAAGAATGAAAGTTGGAATACGAGGAAAACATTTAAGAATTACTTTCATTAGGTTCTTCGAAGAGTTACTTAATGTAGAGGGTCGCAGTATCGTTCATATTGAACGGAGGACTCGTGTGTCGGAGCAGTGACCTGCCGCTGACTCATTTGATTGCATTTCACTTTCTTATTCGGAAAACCCCACTTATCTGAGCGAACATTCTACTCTAGTCAATCCTCGACAGTCTTTAAACCCCATCCTTACTTGAGATTAATCCTCAATTGAAGAATTAAAATAATATTTAATCTCACGACTTAATCGTGGACTTTCTCAATGCATAGAAAGTGACCTCGGAGTAAGTAGAGGGTTAAATATGAAATGTAAACTCTGTACAATTTGTATAAATGTGATAACCATCCATAGGCCATCTTCTGAATATTTTTAGAAATAATTATAGGACTTTTACTTAACATTAGGGAACAGGTTTATTAGGGGAGAGACGGTAGCAGAAAACAGCGGAATTTGGCGATTTGAAAAGACCTGGAGTTGACGGGATGACAAATTCGAAATCGGGAGACCTTGTTATAAGGCGATGTGTTGGAGTAAACAGAAAATGACAGAGTTGAGTTTATATTTTAAGAGGTAACGAGAGGGCTGGCACTGCGCAGGCCTGAAATTAATTACGTAGGAACATAAGTAGTAAATAACTGCATTAGGTTTATGAACTACCAACGTATGAATTTAAAGGTGAAATATTCAAATTTGTATACAGTACCTACCCATAATAATTTCATGGACAAACTAACATCAACTTCAAATAGGCCGAAAGAAAATCAATCAGCACCTATTTACCTAACAAGTTCGTACATAACCAGTACAGAAGTGCTAGTAGATAGCTGCGTGTCCGGTAATATTTGTCAATTTGCATGTAGCTGCGACCATTCGAGGGTAACTGTAAAGTTGGAATGTGAGCTCGACTTGCCTACCTACTTCTCTCCTCCACTGACCTAAATATGAGGAGCAGTTTTGATAAACATCGGTTTTGATTAAGGCTTGTGTGGATCTTGTCAATGCTTCCGACAGAGCAATAGATTGGGCTTTGATATCATTTCTGGTATTAATCAGGTGCATATCGATGAAGCCTTATTATGAGTTCTTATTATATATATGGTATTGGGGTTTAGCACTGCTGATAACTGGTTATGATAATTTTAGGTTACGATTAGGTAGGCAACTAAAGCTGCTCGACTCTATTTGGAAATTAAGTACTCAGCCAGTAGAATCAAATGTTGTTACTCACAACGACCAATAAAGCTATACAAAACCAGTTTATGCGGATCTCTCATGTACGGGAAATCTATACAAAGCGAGGTCTTGTTATACTGGAAATGCATAGCTAGACTTGTTGCCATGTGTACCTTGGTTTTCCTCATCGAAACTGGAATTTTGCATTGAACTGAAGGCTTGAAAGCTATAACATCACTATCGAAAATGTGATCAATTGGCTCCGAAGACACTAGATTCACGAGAAAGCGAAGCCATGATCAACCTTTTCCTCAGAGATAAGTTATAGATGATCACTTTTAGTGTCTATTCACAGTAAACGGAACTTGAGAACTGGGACACCATCATCACGTCCCCATAGTGGTTTTATATGAACCGCAGAGGGCGGGCCCGGTACTAGATCCAACTCATCGCCGAGGTATGGGGTCATGCGCTTGTAAAAGTTGCTATTTCGGTAACATGATAACCGTAGCTCGTTGAGATAATACTGTTTGAATAAGCACTTAAGCAGTATAATTGGATAACCACAGAACTAAGTGCCTCAGTAATAACTTCAGCAAAGGTTGGTAAGTCTTGAGACCTAAGTTACAGAAGTATCAGTAGATAGTAGTGCTTGTGGAGTGAATATAAACAATTGAGTATCGCATACCAACGTGAACTATCCATAATCCATACTTCCATACTAATATTATAAATGCGAATGTCACTCTGTTTGTTTGTTTGTTACCTTTTCACGACTAAACGGCTGATCGGATCTTACTGAAATTTGGCAAGAAGATAGATTTCAACCTGGGGAAGGACATAGGCTATATATCATCACGCTACGACCAATAGGAGCGTAGCAGCAATGAAAAATGTTGCGAAAACGGGGAAAATGTGACGCAGACGAAGTTGCGCGGGACAGCTAGTATTCCATATTAATGTTTTAATTGACTGCTGCTACTACTACTAACTAATCTGACTGCTGGATTAATTATAGTAGTTGCTTTGATGAGATTTCAGCTTACTAATATAATAGTCCAGCAACCATTTAAGTACCAATTTATAGATTTACAGAACAACCCGAAAAGTGTTGTTCTCATCTAGTACCGGGTATATATAGTACCTACATGTTTGTTTGTATATTTACAACTTTGAAAAATGCTGATTATTTGACACGGATGGTACCTTTTAATACTGGTCGAGCAACTGGAAAGTATGGGTTTCTTTCAAGTTTGCCAGCTGACCTCGAACTTACCTGTTATTCAGTTAAATGTCACAATTCATGATGCTGTGAGAATTACTTCGAGAGTCTTCTAATTTCATGTGCAAAGAGAATGCTAGCTAGTAGCTATTTCTGACTATAAGTAATATATCTAGGACTTGTGTCAATCAATTTCACTTCATAGTTTAGACAGCTTATAATTTTAAACTAATGGGATACATCGAGATTAGAGAGTCAAAATTATTACCTTTCATTGTAATTGACAAAATTACATTTGTGTTTTTTTTTTAAACCAAAAATCGCAGATATTTTTGGCTTAGATAAAAAATTTGAAGGGGAATTAGGAATGTTGCTAGGTAGGGATCCAAATAAAGATATGGTCAAGGTAAACAAATAATACGATGTGTAAACATGGCCCGCAGTGGGCCAGTAGGGCATCAGCGAAATGGTAGCTTTCGTTCGTACTGCCAATGACTGACTATTATCAAGGCAAGGCTGCGTGACCTAGAAGGATACGCCGCATTCCGACTGTGTTAGTGGTAGTGTGCGTGTCATCGTGACTGTCGATAATCATTCTGTTTAGTTATAGGTTCGACAGGTTGTTCTGCTAAATGTTAATGTTTTCTAGCCCTCTGGACCAAAGGTAGGTAACAACCTAGGTAGGTATCTCATTTCTCACTGTTGCCTGAGATCCTCGCACGACTTCCTCCACGTTATTGTGAGGTGACGATATTTTTTCCAAAGCAAATTAACTGTTCTGGAATCCAGATGAGCTTAATTAATTGCACTAACTAATCAAATAATTTTAAATTATCATTTCGAAATCACGTACTACATTTAAACTTAATACTCACGTAGGAAGACTGGGTAGGCATTACTTAAAACAATAACGTATACCATAAACAAGGCTTTCATCGCAAAGTATTGTCAACCCACAATAATAGCTAGGTACATTGAATAGAGACGTTCCAATATATGAAATTTTCACTCAAGCCATCTATAATGGATTGCCTTTGTTTGATATAAATAACAAGTTGGCAATGTCACAGTCATAGAAAGTGAAGACTGCCCCAATGTGAAGCAGAACGGATCGCTTGTACCACACAACAATGGGTTATGATCAAGACTGTAGAGTTTGGACCGCCCCTAATTATAATATGGCGCCTATAATACCGCCTATGCATAGGTAATGAAGTGTCTTTGATGATCACTTTTCTCACGCACTTATCTCACAATCGCAAATATTCTGAAGACGATCATGTCAATATGTCTGAAGTTCTGTTCTTCTTCTTCGTCGTCTCGATTGTTACGAGTTTCACTCGTACCTTCAACATAACTCTGCCACCTCAACGGCGTTTGATGATTTTATGAGTTAGTAGTAGGTAGTATATTATACCATACTTATACAAACTAATGTACCTAATTGGCGAAAAGCAGTTTTATGTGTGGTCCGAAGTTCAACAATGTTTTATTTACAAACATCGATTTTGTTCAAAAGATTCAGCTTTTTTAAGTTCAGCCACAGTAGAACGAATTTCGGAGGTTCCTCGATCAACGATCTCAGGACATTCAAAAGAAAGTGAAGTTGCGAAGTCGTTCACTTCAAGTTGACCTGCTTTAATCCTGATCCTAAATGAGACTGCAGTTTGTGGCAGTTTTTTGTCAATCTTGGAATAGATGGCAAGTGGGACACTAAACAAATATGCCTACAACTCGTACGTGGTTATTAGTTTTTAAACCAACCTTCATTTTTTGAAAGTATCGTACAATTATATACCTGGTAAACTACCAACTGTACTTATATGAACTTAATCACCATATGATTAAACATTTATAACGCGTTGGAAAAAACTTCAAGTTCCATTTACTTGCCTACCTACTTGATGAAAAGAAAGTACAAAATAATTAGTTTTTAAACGAACGCACCTAATGATGACAACGTTCCGTTGTTTTTTTTTAACTTCCGTAAGTTTGTAGTTTATCTATCAGAAAGAAAACTGTTATCATAGAGGGTTAGGTTCTATTATCAAAGTGGAACAAGGATGAGTAAATAGTAGGTAATTTGCAAAGTCTAATGCCCTAAGGTCATATCAAACCTCATAAAGACCAAACAGTCCTTCTAGGCTGAAACACACCCATTTCCTTCGATAAAACCTCTTTCTTCTTCATTGCGTGTAAAATTAACTTTCAAATAAAATGAGTACCTAGATGTTAAGACACTTACAAATATTATGGCTGATAAATAAAAATAAGTAGATATTTATAAAGTTGCATAACATTCTATACCTAAGTGTATTTCAGCTTATATAGTTTTAAAAGACAGAACTGTTACCTAACCTAGGTTCTACATTTTGCTATTTAAAAATAGCGAAAAGTAGAATAAGGAAAATTATAAACAAAACTTTTAATAGGACCTATTAAACGTGTCATTGATTAATTACCAGAACAAACAGGTCTTTATTTAATCCCGTGTAGACGGTTATTTCTTCTCTCGTTTTCTCTTCATCAATCAAAGTTGAATGGATGCCGCTTCTCCCAAGCTTCACGAAAGAATATGTTCAAGTACGATATGAAATTGCTCGTTCATTCAAACAAATTAAATTGCAATAAGTTTTAAGATTGTGAGAAAGTGCGCCTCAGACTTGGCACGAAAATCGAAAGACGAAATTAATAATAAAGATTACACGGCGGATGCATTTGATACTAAAAATAATAACTAAGTGCTCCTGATGTACCTAAAAGTTAGTCCCTAATTAAGAATAGCTTCTGATGAAATCTTAACATGAAAATATTCTATTTGCAGGTCAGTATTAGAAACTACGCAGCTACGTCTTCATATGTAGAGCAACAGTTCCGTCAATTTTATAGAAACGCGTAAACAACTACACTTATTTTCGTTAACATTAATTTAAATTGAAACAATTACACTTGGTGTAGTTTCCCTCGCGTCGCAGGTGAACGTCTGTACTCTCTTACTTTTTGTCTTCAATATAATTTGGGCGCTTTTTACTGGCGCCTGCGCCCGGTCCCCACCTGGCTCACTTTCTCTGGCGACTCGCTTTGACAAACCATAAAATATATTTGTACAAGTTACTACTAGTGAGAAATGATTGACCCCGATAGCTGCATCGCGACGAGTTCCGTAACCTTAATGCATCAGAAACTATTTCCATATTTGAATATTTTGAATCAATAATGATACCTAGAATATCTTCTACCTGTTTTTAGATGAACTGGTTTTTTATACCTTCAAAAATAAAATAGAAATTTACGCATACAAATATACATACTTCTTTTACAAAATAAATAGTCAACTTCCAAAACTTTTGAACAAAGAAAATAACTAACTTAAAAAAAAAACACTAAAAATAGGAAAATAACTTTGCTTTCGGAAGTCGGTGACTTTTCTTTGTTTCATTGACTTGATTGCCACCGACTATAGTAGTTATTTTCCACATTTTAGTGTTTTTTTTTTAAGTTAGTTATTTTATTTGTAATACAGTTTTTATTTTACCCTTTTACCCTTTTTTAGTTGTGGTATCTCACATAAATACTAGTCTAGTATCAATTTTACAATGTAAACGAAATAATTTTGATCTAAAAACCAAACTACAGAACAACTTTGATGAGAATTTCTATGGGAACAATCGGGAAGGATATCCTTTCAAGTAAAAACAGATTTTTTCAAATCGGTTCATAAATGACGGACATATTATGAGGTAACAAACACAAAAAAAAATGCAGTCGAATTGAGAACCTCCTCCTTTTTTTGAAGTAGGTTAAAAAGAGGTAATAAGGGCAACAACAATAGTTTTGTCGCCTTTTTCTAAACTCTAAAGGATTATTTTAAAATGTTGTCAAGTAATATTAAATGAAGAAAAACACAAACAGTCACAAAAAATATCTATAGTTGAATGAATAAAATCAATCAATTAAGCGTGCATTTTGTATGACAGAAAAAGACACGTTTTTCCTCGCTTTCTACAACATCGGAAAACAGGGAAACACACGGAAATACGCGGAGAGAATCGCTTTATAGAATTTCTATGAATGTCGCTATTTAAATGCGCTGGAATCTATGCCTCGGACATCTTCATTCATTTGAAGCTTGCACTGAATTAAATCGTCGTTAAATTGAAATGAATGCGTTCAATGCGAAATGATGATTATGTCTTGCAACTATTTATCGTAGTCACAATGCTGTTCAAGTTATTTGTTGTCTTTTTCATGAAGGTAAGAAAGTACTTAAATAGAATGGAATAAGTGGAGGGGCATGGCTTGCTAGTGGGGTTGCTTTATTGTCTGTACTACTTAGGTATAAAATAAAACATCTGCATGATCGTTATTGACTCAAAAACCGATGCTGTTACGCATTAATCGATGGAGCACTTAACATTGTTTTTGCTAGACCTTGTGTGAAGACGTACAATGTACACATTTACCCACAATACATATACAATGTCTATGTCATTGCTTTTGTATCTTTTTTTGCAGCGAGACACAGCAATCGACTACAATAGGTTACAATAGTGTTAGGTCTCACTCCGTCAAAACTTTCTTTCATGTAGGTAAGTAACTACTTAAACAGTATTACGTAAGGCCAATCACTGGCGGTCATCGATCTCCTAGATATTATCTAATTGTGACGCAATCATTATTATGAAACGGCTAATTTAAATATTGACATTCGCCGATTGGTTCGCACGATGTTTGGACGCTGCACGCGTATAATGTTTGTGACGGCGTGTGAATTTTGAGAGTGTAATTGCTTTTTGTTTATACATTAAGTGGAAAGGAGTGGCTTGTTTCCTGCCTAGCTAGTAGTTTGTGGTTGGATGTTAAGAGATTGAGTGCAAGTTTTACGTCAAACGTATGTTTTTATTAGTTGTATTTATACTCAGAAATATTTGGCTTATAGGAAACCAGGTTATCATCAATAGCATAAAAAATTAACGTTACCATTGATAAGTTTTATTTGGTAAGCAAATTCACAAACATGGCTGTAGATAGCACGAAATTATGATCGATACACAGAATATATAAGTCTCAAGTTTTAGGATCGCTAATCAAGTTCTAAACTTACTAGCTTTTCCTCGCGACTTCGCGTTATGGTCAGATATAGTTTTCGCAATCGGATCAGTACCTAGTTCTGAATAAATCCAAACTTAGAAATTCTACTTCTTTATAATATTACTATAGATGATTATAACTTTCCTAATTTGATAACCAAAATCAACTCTCAAGAAAAAAAAACTGTTCAGTTGAAAGTTCCTAATTATCTACCTAGCGTTTAATTAAAGGAAGAGTTTACGCATTAGGTACGTACCCATTATGAATTTCAAATTTAACTAATTAAGTAATTATACAATAAAGAATTTATTAAAATATTCTATTTTAGACGTAGGAGTGCGTTGAAGTCTTTTGTATGGAAAAAAATTAGTAAGTACGATAAACGATTAATCATTTTCTCTCGATTCAGTGTCCTATCACAAAATTAAAGGAACTTGAAAGCATAATTTCGGTCTTCTGAAAAGTAGATTATGTTTTTACAAGCACCATTTTCATGTTATGTCTACTATATTACTGAAAGCGAAATCTTTTTACTGTAGACGAATTAATTAGCGAATTGTGTACAGTAACTTTTTCTATCTCAACGATATTTTGAACGTAAGTTATGTACGAATGTTTTAATTTAAGGAAGCAGGAAGTGTAATGTAACAGATGGGCAGTGGGTGTGATTGTATGAATGGTTGCGTCTACGCATCCACGCAATATTGCCATCTTTTGATACCGGATGTTATTACTGAAATAATGATGCAAGTGCTTTTTTGCATGGACTATGATTTATGGTCATTTGCTCGTCATGTCTTATGATGATATAAGTATAATATATATTGTAAGGAGAATCCTCTGGGATAGTTCGGCCCTTTTTGCTGCTCTGCGCTCGCACTGGACGGATGTGTGAATCATCAGCTAGTCGTAGTTACGTAAGCCATTTGAGTTTAGTTTAGTTAAAGGTGATAAAGTGACATTTCGGTTAGTGGATTTTAAGTGTTAGTGAATTGTAAGTAAATCATTGATTGTAATTTGATTAAAATGTAATTATGAAGAAAAAAAATGGTTCTTTTGTTGTAATTTGTTTTTATTTTGATGAATTTCCACTTCTGAAGCTAATAATATAAATAAAATGCTTCTTTGAACTTTGGCCATCATTTTGTATATTCTGAGTTTTTTCGATCAGATCTTGTATTATTGTTATTATGATATTATTTTTGCACTGATGCTGTCGGTATGCTAGAATTTCCATTCATTATCGACTCTTTCATCACGTATAAGAAATGAGTCACTCGACAAAAACAAAAAGTCTTTCTCCTGTCAAAAATATTCCACGTTCAAACTGACCAATCACTAGTAGAAAATTGGCCAATTACCTAGGTATCCGACAATAGACTAACACGTGTGTATTACGTCACGCAGGTGTACAAGGATTTAATTATAATTACATATAACTATTACCCACTCAGTATCGTGTGAGTGCGGGAATTGGGCAGCGGGGTCAACGACCCGCGTTCACTTTCTCTCGGTGACCGGTGCCTTGTGAGTTGTGCTTGTGGATGACATATACTTATAGTCACGGATTTAATGCTTAAGCGTTATTCATTGATGTTTATGTTGGGTAATTCTTGGTTACTCACATTTTCGTGTATGGAAAGAAAGGTTTAGTAAGTTGTGTGAGAGAAATGAGCTATGGATACTGAACATAACATGGAGTCAAGAGTTTTTTATTTTCGATTATGGTACTATAATGTCATCAGATGACGGAAGGCCGAGTTTTAACGAAGGGGATTGTTTTACCCAGTAACTGGCTGCTGGAGGTAAGACGAACAGTCGCTCCATGTAAAATACGGGTATACAACTGCATCCAGTTACATTGCAGGCTGACTCGCGGAAAAGTCTAGACAGATGATGATGAGGAGCGATGGTTTCATGCGAATACTTAGCGTTTTAATGAGCAAGCGTATAATGGCCGTTATTTACCTATTCATATTTAAAGCTTGTAATTAGCAAGTACCAAAATGTTTATGACGTGCAAATGAGTGTTTCATTGGCTATCATAACGTGTAGAACAAGTTGCTTGATGTTATTGCACTTGTCAAGCGAATGTCACGGCAGTGGTTTTTTTGAGGTATTAATTTATTTAAAAAAAAATATAGTTTTAAACGCATTACCTATCATAGATATGATAATTTTGCAAATGATTCTTTTTTCTGTGGTACGAATGTACCTACCTACGTTATCCAGCCTCGTTTTAAAGCCTTGCGAACCCCCGGCCCTCCTATTTCATTAATTGATTTGTGGAATTTGCGTAGTTCAAATAGAGATTATCTATACGTCTGTTTTTATTGGAAAATATGTCACCATAATTTATTTGAGAAAACAATGCCTACTAAGAAGAAAGAAAAGTATAGGTACGTAGTTGGATTTTCCTCTAAGAAGAAAATAGGTTTGCATATTTATATAGGTATTTCTGAGTAACTACGTTTAAATACACCTTCTTTCTACAAGAAAACATCTTAAAAGTTTCTCTAGCTTCGCCGTCTTTAGTATATTTAGCATTTCTCTAATAACCTTAGCTTTACTTACCAAGGCCTTCAGTCGACGTTCAATAACAACTCACTATTAGCAAGTAGCGTATAATGTGAGCGTGCTTTCTCTGGCTTTGTTATCTAGTTTGTCCCATTTGTGGGGCGGATGCAGAAATATTTGGGATTTGTAACTACCCACATAGTACTATTTATATAATAGGCAGGACTACCTACTCGTGCTGTTGTATTGATTATTTATATGGAATGTCTTTGAGATAAACCATTCCAGTTTCTGATATTCTGTTCGTCGGCTTGCTTCTATATGTTGGCGAATACTTATTAAAAAAAGAACAAGTCGGGGAAAAGAGGCTTGAAAAGGTCTCCTAGCAATGTAATGGATCGCACTGATTTTTCTTCGTCTTTCGCACCCAATTGCGGCTTGCTCTTCTGTCTTCGCCAGATCCATGACAAATCAAGAATGTAGTACAACACCGTTCAAGAAGTTTGATACGTCATAATGTAAACTCTTTTCTTCTTCAAATCCTGTTCAGATTTCGCAATCACGGAGGCTTGGGCCAACGCAGACGTTGATAGTAACGCGCCATTGATAGTATTTCATGATTCACGTAGCTATGCTCACGCTGCGGCATATCGTCTAGATTAGCGTCCGAATCTTGCTTAAAAGCAGCCTATACGCCGCGCAGTCTGTTACTGCAGACATATTACATAATAAGTATCAAAAATAGCACATATGTATAACCGAATATGTTGTTTTATCGGCCATCGACCTTCTATTGCATAATATTTGCTCGAAAGTGCTGGCAGCCTAGAGATTCTTGTCACGTCGGTTGGTATGGTAAATAAAATATATGAAAGCCCCCATTATTTGAAGCAGAGTGATATAACGCTTACTTGGGTTACTAGCTGCCTACTTGTGGAACTAAATGTGTAGGTGGTCTACTTGAAACTTGAAAGCGAATACGCTTGTTAAAACAGTCATGCCGCATGTTTATGTTATGTTATCTCGCAAGAATGCAGCTAGAGTAGAGATACATCTGCCCATTCTCACTCTTGACCAATAGCTATACGATTTTCGTATCTCATACGCCGTGAGCTATGCTTCTATTTTTTTAGTTTCTGTAATAAATAATCTTGAAAATATTGCCTTTAACAGCACCAGGTAGAGAAGGATAATTTAGAAATAAAATAACTTACTTGTCAATTAATTCTGAAATTCTAGGTACTTAGTTAAGAAAAACAATCTTATTAGAAACACTTTATCCAAACATCGTAAAAAAATACAAACTTAATTCAAACTACAAAAATGATATCACCAATCTAGAAACAAACACATTAGCACTGCGAATGCACAGCTATTTCATTCATTCAGATTACAATCTTTGTGTTCTTGCTCACAGATGTCGTTCCGTGCATTAATTTCTTCTGCCGTCGGTAGATGGCGGTACATGATCGCTGAACCGCGAAGCTCTTTAGAAAACGTTTCATCTTTTGTCTTTTCTTCATTACCGAACACAGTTTTCTGCATTCTAGCAATAAATGGAGTAACCTTGCACACTAATAGTCGGATGCACGACGTTTCTTCCTCTGTACCTTGTTCTTGAATTAATTCGTCAACGGTCTCTGGTAGAGATTCGTTTTTAGCGGCTGCAATGAGGTCCTGAAGGTTTCTTGAGTTTTTGTTCAGGATCCATGTTGTAGGGTCCTCTAATCGGTAAGGTTTGCTTGGCCGTCTAGGCCCTGACAAGAACGTTGATATCTGGAAAGTGTTACATTGCAATGAGAATTAACAATCTCCAAACATCACGTGTAATGAAAATTATTATTGTATGTGATTCTAGTAAGCGGCTATTTCGCTTAAAAGCCAGAAGAATTGCTTTTTTACTTTATATGATTCTTATAAAATAGAATAAAGGTACTTAAGTTGTCGCCGCCGGGGTGAACGAAATAAGATTAAGGTAGTCTTACTTACCATTTGCGCTACAAATACTAAAGCGTTGACAGCCACAGCACTTATTTGGTTCGGCTGCAGTCCAAACAGACGAACTATTTGACGCAAAGGTGTCAGAGGACTCTGCGTTTCATTGACGTCATAATCCGGGGATTTGTCGTTTGAATATGATTCGCTTTCACTGTATGAAGACGATTCCTCGTTGTGAAGATCATTCTGAGGCCACCTTCTGTCTGATGTTGGGTGTTTATTCCCCGTTTGGAACGCTCTCACTACGAACTCTGCTACTTTTAGTGCAACTGATTCGGACCCTGGAATTAATAAAGGAGAATGATTACACACGTTATCAGAGAAATTCCGGAGGTCCGCAATGCGAGCACCGGAGTGATAGTCTGGAGTCATTTGGGTTTACTTCTTTATCATATCTAATCGTAGAATGTTTGGGCAAGTTCTATGCAATAAATATTTACTGAAGAAAAAAAAATATCATTAGGTATGCTGACGATATGAATCTACTAAGATCAAAATGTGTATCGAGTGGTGCATTACTCGGTCTAATTCACGTCTGCTGCTAAATAACGGCAAGAAATATTGCTACTACTAGATCGAACATACCGAGTAAATTCTGAGCGAATTTCATGCCGCTGCTTAATCGGTCCATCAATCCATCACTTCTGTATTGTTCACTGGCGCACACGACTTGGAAAGTAATGAGAAGCACGCAAAGAACACGAGGCGCCATCTTGGAGTCACGTACTGAACTACTAGGAGATACGGCGAGGGAGGTTGTGCCATGGTTCGGTTCTTACTGTAATGGGTGCGCAATCGCAATTGTCGTACTAGAGCATAACATTTTCGAATAATTGTGTCTCGGGAGCGGGTAAAGGGTGTTTTGCAAGACAAATACCCCTTTATTTTTTATTTTGTGTGTTGCGATAGCCATTAGCAAGGAGTTTCAATTCTTTTGTAAAAATATATTTATAGGTTTTAAGAGATGGCGCTACTTGTTCAACGATTTAATTGAAAGCATGTGGGAGAGCAGCGGTGGCCCAGTAGTGACAGCCCCGACTTACGGGCAGTAAGTCGTAGGTTCGAACCCAGGCAGGCGCATTACTCTTTGTGTAATTTATTTCATCACCGCTGCTCTCAAAACGGTGTAGGAAAACATAGTGAGGAAACCGGCATGTCCTAGAACTAAAAATTCGAAGACATGTGACATCTACCAACCCGCGCTAGGCCCACATGGTAGATTCAAGCCTACTCCCTCTCATTGAGAGGAGGCCTGTTTCCTAGCAGTGGGAACATTATAGGCTGATGAAGATGTGTTGATAGTACAAGTAATTCATTGGGTTTTATGATTATCTTAAACTTTGTCACTATAGATTTTTTCCCATGCTTAAATTCTGTTTTGGATCCCTATATTGTTTAAATTGTAGAAAAATCATGACGTCAATGACTTCATTAGATCGTCTTACATCACTTTCTCTGTAATTTCACAGTAATCCCGAGTTTGATCCCAAATTATTTCCCGAAAACGGTTTATTTATATGCATTGAATAATAATCACTTCTAAATGTCACTTCACTTGAAAATGTCTAGAAAATTTGTAACGCATAGTATATACAAGTGTAGAGCAAAAATCAGCACCCTGTATCTAAATTTTGCGACGCGTTGACAGACAGAGAACAATAGAAACGGAAATGTAGGCTATGGAAGAGCACATTGCTTTCATATTTGTTACAAAATACAGAATAGGAACCAGCTAATCGCTTTAACTACTTAGGTCCAAAAACTCGATTTGTTATTGGCTACCCAAAAATCCAAATAAACGGAGAGAGAGAGAGAGTAAAAATCAGCTTGACTGAATGATGCACCTTTATTTTTCAACCGACTTCAAAATGAAGGAGGTTTTATGTATTTTCAACGATTTATCCGCTAACTGTGGAACGATTTAAAAAATTATTTTGTTATTCGAATGCCTACCCTCCTGAGGTAGTCCCACTGTCCCCAAATCGGAATCTGATGATGGGATCCCAGGGAATTCGAGGGCAACTGTCAAATTTTATAGGCACATACAATGTTTTTCACATATTTGAAAACACAATTCAGATATTTGTGCCTGATAATCTTCATCTTCTGTTGCTGAGCTTATGATGGAAGGTATAAGTCAGGATCTAATGATGGGATTCCAGGAAAATGAAGGGCAACCCACAAATATGTGCATTGTTTGAAAAGGTGTACTTCATATGTGGTCCCATGGTCATCAGGTCAGGATCTGATGATGAGATCCAGGAGAAATCAAGGGAACTCTCCAAATTGTGAACCAATTTCGATGTTTTTAGGGTTCCGTAGTCAACAAGGAACCCTTATAGTTTCGGTATGTCCGTCTGTCTGTCCGCGGTTTAGCTCAAAAACTGTTGGTACTAGAAAGTTGTAATTTAGCATGAGTATACACGTTAATGACGCTGGAAAAGTGGTAAAATAAAATTTTGAAAGAAGCTGAGTCATTGAAACAAAAGTCACTGACTTCTGAAGCTAAAGTTATTTTTAATTTTATGTTTTGGAAGTAGGTTTTGTTTTGTAACATTTGCACAAAATGTGAAAAAATGAAGGATGTCCCACTGCAGCTTGACAGTTGTCAATGAAGACAAAAATAAGACAGATTTTGAATGCCAAAAATCACAGCACCATCCTTGATTACTTTGACCTGTTATTTAGATATACAAGAGCCAGCCTACTCAGTTTCAAGATAAATGATAAATGATGTTTATTTTGCAAGTAAGTTTTTACAAACACTTAATTTATTTTTAAATTTTTTTTTTAGGTACAAATCATCATCATCATCATCATTAGCCTATAATGTTCCCACTGCTGGGACACAGGCCTCCTCTTCTATGAGAGGGAGTGGGCTGTAATCCACCACGCGGGCCCAGTGCGGGTTGGTAGATGTCACATGTCTTCGAATTTTTGGTTCTAGGACATGCCGGTTTCCTCACGATGTTTTCCTTCACCGTTTTTGAGAGCAGCGATGATGAAATAAATTACACAAAGTAATGCGCCTGCCTGGGTTCGAACCCACGACTTACTGCTCGTAAGTCGGGGCTGCTACCACTGGGCCACCGCTGCTCACAGGTACAAATGCACAGTTCCATTTATCATGACCGCTAGACGATTGTCGCGCTTAGCAGACCATAATGATCACGACATCAACGTTATGCTCAACTTTATTTCAACACCTACCAGCCCATGAGTGGTAGTCTCCCACCATGTTTGTGCTCATCATCTTATATTCTACTTTCAAAATCTCTTCCGCTGACGTCACACCGAGCGACGTGGAATTCCTCAACGAGTTGCCATTGGATAAGCTTTTGAGGCTAAAAAATTCGCTCCAGGATTTAGTGACAGCTGATTACCAGAATGTTACAGCAACCACACCATCGTACATACAAAGGTTCGGGGCTGAAGCTATGGCTATACAAGCACCGCCTGTCAAACGAGGTGACTACGAAGAAGTGTTGTACAAGAAGGAGACCAAGATCAGCAACATTTTCTCCATGTCTGTCACTACGCTTGCATTTTTGGCATTTGGCGGATATTTATTGTGTCTAATTGTACAAGCGGTGAAAGCTAAGCAGACGTATAATGCTGCCATCCCGACGACGCAACCAACGACGTTCTTCGTAAGTGCAGGAATTAAGAAGCGGCCACAATCTCAATTTGCGTCGTCGTATGGAAGAAGGAAGAGAGATACTAGGTTTAGAAGGAGTTTGAAGATGGTTGATCTTCCTCCGGAGCAGCTGTTCGAAGCTTTGCTACAAGTTTGTGAGGGCTATACGAAATGGAGTGAGAGGAGAGAAGATATCGGACCTTATTAATATTGTTTGTGAGTTGTTATAAGAGAAGGATTTTTATATTTAAATCCGTGGTGACGGACGTTGAATGATTTTATTTATTCTGTGGTATTGTATCGGTATCGAATGGGCTTAGGTATAATGTGTATTTTAATTTTATACCTTTGTTTCTAGAACAAGCAAACACCTTACTAGCGGTATAAGTACAGGTGCATAGAGTGAAATATTTGAATAATCTTCACTTATCCAGGTATATTTAAGTTTTAAATTGTATTTATGTATTCCATCTTAATAAGAATGAGCACATAAAGACTATGAAGATATTATTATTTTTCACTAAAAAGCCGAGAGCTACGAAACGCTGTTTACATTAAAAGCAGGAAGCCAGATTGCCCAGCAATATACCTACAACCTGTAAACGTTTTCAAACTGTCAAATAATCACGCTAACACCTAATAATAGCTGCATCTTAGCTTTAAAGATTCTATTGTACATTCCTCTCAAGTGAAGATTCACTCTTGGCTTATGTAACTGAAAACTGTGCTTACTGTGCTCGTATTAGAGTGTATATTTGATCGTAGAGTGTAAGATTTTTATGATATTTTAGCTTGTAGCGTGTGTTGGGTTTTGTTTGTAAGAGCCGGTAATGAGGGTCTGCGTTCGGTCTGTCATCGCGGCCGCTCTAGTGTTTACGGCCCGGTGCCCACATACACAGTTAGTGATGCGAAATAGCCGTGTAACGTGTCTTATAAAAATAAATTTTTAATTTATCTACCAGCTATAAAACTGTTTGTAATTTACAAGAACTCTGTTTCATACTCATTAAGAATGTTTAATTTTTTTTTTCGTTGTTTAAAATACTTAGCGTTAAATTTTACTAATTACAGTTTTCCAATTTGAATTTTCGTTTTTATTCGCATGCAGGATTTGCAACATTATATGTTTTACAGTTTGAAAAAAAATATTAGCTAACTACGTAGTTTTACACTTGTTCGATAACACGTAAATCCGAAATCCGAGTTAAACGAAGATAAATAGAGAATTACGAACACCAAGTCTCGTCCATGGCAGCCTATATTTTTAGAAAAAAAAAAAACGACACATAGTTTTGCATAACGTAGAGTTCCGTAACAAACGTACGTACCTAAGTATAACATGAAAGGGTTTAGTTAACCATACAATACAATGTAATATTAAACCGAGTTTAACTAAAATTGTGCATGCCGGCTGTTTCCCTGTGGGCCTGAGATAAAGACCCTTACACACCACATGCTGCCACCGACGATGACGTGTAAACAAGCTCACTTCTGTATCTTAGATAATTATCTTTTGAATGTCGCTACTGTACTACTGGCTCTATGCATACTTAGTTATTTTATTGAAGTGTAATAAAAAAAAAATCTTCTAATACAATAAAGGGGTGGTGAGATGACCTAGACGAGCTCTGCGATGGGTTCGAAGTGACGCATGAGGAGACTACTTGGCAGGATATGGGGGAGGCCTTTGCCCAACAGTTAGACATTAACGAATAATAATAAATAAATATAATAATAGTTACATCCACATCTAGCCTTGTAGTGAAACAGATAGGTAGATTTTTTTTGTGTTTTGGGTGGATTATGAATTTATGATAGAGGTATATTTGCTTATATAGTTTGGTTAAAGTAATTATCCTAAATAGAAATTAATAAAAGACATAACCCTATTTTTGTGTTTAGCCCTGTCGGGTATGCGACGGATCATCGCTGTCGGCGGTGAGCTACAAACGCTTGACTAATTTAATACATAATAATAACATAAAATCCCATAGTAGTAGCCTGCAATCCCAGAAGGGTTGGGTTAGGCGATTATACGTGGACTGGAACCTATTAGTGGTATATGTATTAACATTTTCTGATTATACAGAATGTAGTTAGGTATATATACCTTTATTTCAAACAAAAATTTATATACGAGGATCTGCGGAGAAAATAAAATTAATGTCATTAATCAGTCAATCTGCTCGAACCTCAGCCGAAAGCCCGTGATTGAGCAACTCCTGTCCAGTCCGACTAACCGACTAGTATTTAATCTTATTATAACAATAAATAGAACTAGGCATACTTATACAGCTAGCTCTTTAGCTCTGCTAGCACCTAGTTAGTGAGCGTGAGTCATTCTTTCATGTAGTTCGTCTGCGCACAAAGGAATGAGCGCTTGTTCGCCGAATTCATCATTTAAAAATATCCTAATTTGTTTCAAGTGTTCTACATACTGAAAATTCAGGAATGCCTTTATTCTATCGAAAACCTTGAGAAAACTTTAATTTTTCGGGATCTTTTGCGTGACCAATGGTGTAGAAAGCCCGGATATTTGTATATCTATAACGCAGATTCCCAGATTTGCAACGTAGTGTTTACCTAATAAGTAACTAAAGAATGATCTTTAAATACCTATTAAATTAATCCAAGTCTTAAATAATGATCTTTAAGACTCGGATGCATATACGGCAAGAATAAATCGGAATACTTGACATGTCAATTACAATTCCAAACATGACACTATAACCACTCAATATAGGTGTAACCTAACACAATATCCATGTATTATAATCATAAGTTCAGATCATAAAACTAATTCCTACTCAAAAAAATCCACACAATACAATATCATGTTTACTAAATCGATGTCGAATTGAATAATTTAACATTTTATTTTAATGGCCCGATTTATTCGTGCTAATATGACTCGAATAATCGAGTGTGTTTAGGTCAAAGGTTTACGATTGAGGACCCTCTAAACTAAATTGAATTCAACTCGGAATCGCATCGTAAAAGAACTCATCGTAAGACTTTACAATCGATTCGAATGTTATGGGACATTCGACAAAGAGCTGTAAAATAAAATATAAGAAGGCAACTGAACCTCGCGCTTTGTTGCAGGTAATGTTGTTATCAATCTAAAAATACCAGTAGGCCCATGCACCCTCAAACCATGGCACTCCTGTTTCGGGTCCCTAGACAGCTGCTTTACGATAACTTTACCATGGAAAATAATTGGTAACGCTATCAAAAAGCCTTGAAAATACCAATTCTTTGTCATATTTAGACAGTTTTCGAATTTTAATCAGATAATCGAATGCGAAGTTTTGCGAATCTGATTCATTCAGACTTATCTGGTAACGTCATTGAAATTAAATGATGTTTATTTTTGCAAATAGTTTTTACAAATATTTTTACACGTTGTTTTTTTTTTTTTTAAACTAAATGAGGCCGGTGTTTCGTACCTGACTACTCTGGGAAGAAACAGCCGAAACAAACTCAGAGGGCATAGTCTCTTTTAAAGACCAGACATAATCTTAACCAACTCACGTGAGGACTTTGCAGATTTGTGTCTGAGATGGTCTTTTGAAGAAATAACTACACAGATTTCAGAAATATTCTAGCCACCTTAGCAGTGTGATTTTCATTTACGAATCGTTCTACTGGGGCAGTAGAACGATTTTGTTAAAAAAATGTTTTTTTTTTCAATCGCCTTGCCTTTATTGTGGTATCTAAAGATGTTCGTGGGGAGCCTCTTAAGAAGTTTGAGTTAAGTGGACTTTTAGCGACTGATATGGCGATGGTGATTTTCTGAACAGCAACTGTCAATGTGTTCGAGTAAACCGCACTTGTTACACAATTGATGTGATGCACACACTCTACACAACCACTTTTAGCGTGGTGGAAGGGATGTCAAAGATATGTAAAATGAAAACCTTAATGTAGCATTATCGTGATAATTAATATAAGAAGTATATTATTAGTCAGTTCTATCATAATTTAATGGTTACAGGAACGTCGGTCGTGCCTTAAGGATGCATTTCGTAATCTATTGGCTATTACATAAAGGCGGGTTAACGACAACGTTTATGTTATCTGCGCCCACCTCAGGTTCAAGAATGTGTCACCAATCATTAATACTCAACTTGATAGTTGGCGGCCCTTTTGATTTGCGTTTATTGTTAATTGACAGCTAATCTTATGTTGAATAGGGCGAGGTTGGAAAATTGCTAGAAAAATCGATTAGGAAATTCTAGGAAATTTGATTTCTACACAACTTGTGAGTCAGCTCATCGTCAACTGTCGAGCCTTTTCCCAACTTTATTGGTCCTCCATTCTAACCTGGTGCAGCTGAATACCAGTATTTTACATGCAGCGACTGCCTATCTGAACTCCACAACACAAACTAGTTAATACATACTTCTAAGTATACCCCTTGACAAGACTGGTTGTCAGACTTTCGGGCCACTGACAACCTCTAACGATTGTCAAAGTTTTAAAATGACAGCCAGGATCAACGGTTTAACGTTCTGAGGCACAGATGAAACTCGGTACGCGGTCACCAATCCACAGATCAACACAGACAAGCGCGGCTTAACCTAAAGATCGAACCGAGTGGCTGTTTCTACTTAACGTCATCGTCAGGTCACTGTTTAAGAATCAAATTCAACATTAAAAAAAACCCCGTGTTGAGTGAAGTGTCAATGGTTCCGGTTTGACTCAAATCTCTAGATGTATCACGCGGCTCAAGGAACGGTTATAATTAGGGACCAAAAATTCGAAATTCTATTTTTTTTATTTTTTTTATTAGCAATGATGAAAGTATTTTTTTCTCAGAAACGCTGTATTAAGAGTCAGTTTTGGTCGTTCCAAAAGCGAATTGAATAATTTTGAAAGCTTTTCCTCAAATTCAAACTCAGTCCTACCTTTGTTTTAAGTTCCATGTCATTTGTTAGGTACTTGATAAGTACACTGTCTAAAAGAAGACCAATTTATTTAACAGTTGCTGCAACAGCACAGACGATGCCATCAACACAAATCAGTATCATATCACATACATCGAAGCAAACGACACACCTGCAAATAAACATCTAGAAATAGGTAATAACAAGCTCCTATCTCATCTACATCATAATAAGAAATTATACAGATTAGCAATTACTTCGAACAACACTCATTAAGATAACTCATACATTCTAAAATCATTCATTACTACACATTGGAGTCACACTTGCTGATAACTAAGATCTACTGAGTTGTTGAGCTCAGCAACTAGTTTCAAAAGCACTGGTTCTTTAAGTACTAGTATTTAAAGTAAAGACTAGCTGACCCGTGCAACTTCGTCTGCGAAATATGAGAAATTAAAAAAATAACGCGTTCCACAGTTTTCATTGATGCTCGGCTACTTTTGGCGTTAGAGTGATGTTATATAGCCTATATATAGCCTTCCTCGATAAATGCGCTATCCGTCACTAAAATATTTTTTCTATTCATTTTCAGTTGTTCCTGTGATTAGCGCGTTCAACCAAACCAACAAACAAACTCTTCAGCTTTATATAATTATAATATTTACAGGGTGTTTGGTGCATCGTTTGCCAAACATGGTCGACTGAAGGAGTCACCTGCTATCCTTTCAGACACACACCTTAACACCTCTCATGCCCCGTAGATATTTTTATCGACTTTTTATTGTTTTATTAAAAACAGACCCAAATTTTACATTACAATATACAAATAAAAATAAAAAAGTATAAGGCGTAAACACTGAATTTTAATTTTATTTAGATGTGTCTTGTTTTATAGTACCTACTGTTAAATCCAAAATTAGTGACATTAGTCATCTAGATTTATTTTTTTAATTTACTCGTAGTTTCGGACTTAAAGCTATACAAGTTATACAGCTGTTTACATGGCTACAAAAAGAAAAACAAAAGCCACCGGGATCTTCCAACTCCCTCAAAAATTCTCTAGTCTATCCTCCTTGTTAGTGATGTGCCACAGGCCATAAAAATCTTTTAACAGCTTTGTGAATTCGCTAGAATTGTGAATCGAGTTACATAAGGCGAATAAGGTAATTCAAAATTGAGATTTAAAAAAAAAATTTTGCTTATGATTATTATACCTGACAAACCTATTAAATCTGTTATCTCACTCTTATGAGGTAAAATCTGTCTCGTATCTAACTTTTCGTGGGGATAACTTGAAATAAAAAAATAAAAATTGCTAGCTTCACCTGTATGTTTGTTTGTAACCGACTCCTTTGGGCGCGATTTTGACCAACTTTAAATGGCCAGATTTCGTTCAAACTTTGTAGATTTATCGAGGACCGATGACAATACATTAATTTGATAATATATAATTATTCCATTTTTCAATTTGCAAAATAAGTTTTTTGTTAATTTTTATATAATTTTCATCTATAGTCAATAAGACAAGAATTGATGTTGATTTTAAATTTCAATCATTATCTTTAACCGATTTATCTAATATTAGGAAATTTTCGAATACCAAAGACAATTTTTAATTCAGCTGAGCAAATAATTGTTTTATAAAAACTAAAAAAACACGCTTTTAAATAGGGGTTTTACTATTAATACACATGAATAATTTGGAAAATAATTACAGTTATTTATAGTAATCACGGAATAATTAGTAGATTAGAACAAATAACAGTTTGAAATTTAAAATAAACAAGCTATTATAAATAGAACAAACTAAAAAGTAGAAAATAAATAACATAAACTAAAAAACGCGCTTTTTATAGAAAACCGAACTAAAAAATAAATTTAAATTAAGAAAAAAGCGTGGGGTGCATGGTGTCAATAGTTATATAGTACATTACACACCTAGAGCAGTAAAGTAAAAAATGCACCCCACTATAAAGGGTGTAAAACACCTCCTAATGAAACCGAAAGGCACTGGTTCTCCCTGTCATTTGCGATCACTTTTAGGGTTCCGTAGCTGAATGGCAAAAAATGGAACCCTTATAGATTCGTCATGTCTGTCTGTCTGTCTGTCCATCCGTATGTCACAGCCTCTTTATTCTGAAACTATTAGGACTACACAGCTGAAACTTGGTAGGTAGATGTATTCTGTGAACCGCTTTGCGATTTTTGTACAAAAATAAAAAAAAATATAGATTAAGGATCCCCCCCCCCATACACGGAACTGAAACTAAAAAAAAAAAAACAAACCTATACGTGCGGGATGTCTATAGATAGGTCTTTAAAAATGACATTGAGGTTCCCAAAACCTTTTTTTTTAAGGTCAATCGTTTGAAAGATAGGCACTTCCAAAGTGGTAAAACGTGTGTCCCCCCCTCTAATTTCTAAAGTAAGAAGAGAAAAATTCTGAAAAAAATATTGGGATGTAGAACGTAAAAAAAACTTTCAACGAAAATTGGTTTGAATAAGATTTGATATTTAGTTTTTGAGATATGGGACTTTTTCACCAAACTGTAGCAGTAACTTTGTTTTTCATTAACTTACTATGAAAAACAAATTTAGTTTTGCGGTTGAGTGGCAGTTTACTAATGAATGACCGTTTAAAATATTGTTATTATATTGTTTGGGGCTATGGAACCCTGTGTGCGAGTAAGACTAGCACTTGGCCCGTTTTTTTTTTGTTCTACACCATACCTGGGAACCTTCTAGTTACGGAGATATTAGGAGTCAAAGTTCCGACTTTTTGACAAGTATTTTTTTAAATACAAGTTTTTAATGTAAGATTTTTACTTTAAACACCTCCACGACCCCCGTACTATTCAATCCGTCCATCAGCACAATGTTTTGAGTGCGTTAAATTGAGTTCTACCACAAAACATGATTTTACACCCCCCAAAAAAAAGTCGTTTCCCAGCAATAATTTTTGCGTAAAGTTACTTAGTTTCATGTACAGAATGCTTGGTTGACGGCTTCATGATGAGGTGATTTACACCGTGTATACACAACTATTATTTTTAACATTTATCATAATTTTTAATTTTTACAAATCCTGCTCAAATTATTGGCCTCCGTTGCGAATGCAGGCCCGACATCTGTTTCGTATTTCAACAGTCGTTGTACGAGGTTATATTATAAGATATAAGATGACCCCATCAGTCGACCATTTCAATTTAGCAAACGATGCACCAAACACCCTGTTACTAAACAAGGTGTTTGGTGCATCGTTTATATAGTATAGATAGTAACATCGTGGCCAGGCGCAGTCGTAAGTAATCGATAACGATATTGCTTAGACGTCGTATAAACGCCATGAAAACTAGAAACGATATATCTGACAAGTATCTATGTAAATGGGAGTGGGATTGGTTCCTACGGTTATAGGGGAATTAAAAATGTTGCTCGGTTTATTGTTAGTATTTATCAATTAGTTTGTGAAGATTTTTTACTGGTTAGTAGAAGTAGGAAAGTTAGATATATATAAATGTATGTATATGTTTAATCTAGCAAAGTATAAGCATACCTTAATTAATACCTCTTATTTTCCTGAACTAACTTCGTGTCAATATCGTGTGTGCTTTGGAACAAATCTAATACTCATTTGGCTCTACGTGTGTATCTGAATAACAACTATTTTTTTAAGAATGTCCATGTTTTTCAGCAACTTATTTTACAAGCTATACTTGATGAAGTTTCCTGCATAAGCAACTTTAAGCAGCTTTTTATTTCAAAGTTTCAACATCACTCTGATGCAAATAATGCCTTAATAATCTAGGATTACTAGTCTACTAAAAGGACCAATAAATAAACAGTAATGTTTTGATACAAACAATGTCAAAGATCCGATTAATTAAACTTTTTCAAGGTTGCGCGATTTTTTTTTTAATTTTCAAAGTCATGTTTGACTACAAGAACATGACGTGTGTTCCTAAAGATTATATTAACACTCGTTTTTCTTGTTTCCGATCGTGTGGATTACAGGAAAAAACATAGTTACCGAAATCAAAATTCTCACTAATTATATAATGAATGCAAAAATAAGGTTTTCAAAGTATTATAGTCTTTTTATAGATATGCAAATAGATACTAGCGGAACGTCATATAACACGCCAATCGGACTATGAATTATTATTATGAACGCAGGCCTAACAAATTACCATTCAAAATGGCACGATGTTCATACAGTGCATACTGGCACAGATAGGCACTAGTTGCAACACTCATGTATGGCCACATGCCCACTTAGGCATTACATTAAGAAACTAACAATAAATATCTCAGGCTACAAAATACATCGCGCACTCTGTTGACAAATCCTGCAATAAAATATAAGCATTTACAATAAAATTAATTATTATTTACACGGTGCGGTGGGCGCGAGAATTGAAGATGGAATGCAGTGGATAAGCCACGGACTATTTTTGGAATATGAACGATGTTTTTGTTCGAGTCAGATTATTCCATATTGTAGTCGCTAAATCCTCGTAAAATGGTCGAAATATGTAAGTTCAATCAATTGCCACACTAATCACTGTAATGTATTCGATGCATACAAACGCGATACAATGGACCTTGATCTGAATATTAATGGGAATCAAGAACTAAGAGTTTACGCTTACAGCGTATCAATTCATGAGAAGATTTATGGCCACGTTTATCCCTTCATATATTAAATTTAGAAAATACAATTGTAAGGTCTTAATTAAATCGACACTGGGGCCGCCGTGTGGGGTGTTCGATGCTGGTCCCGATCATGCAGAGGTGACAGCTGTCATTCGCAAAGGAGATCAGGCACATAAAACAGAAGATGACAAAAGGCAAATCGCCTGGTCATGACGAGCTCAGCATCAAGCACCTGCAGCATGCGAGTCTCCACTTGCCTCGAGTGCTGGCACTTTTATTTAATCTGTGTCTGAGTCATTCACATCTTCTCAGGCCTATTTCACTCGCCACCGTCATAGCCAAGGTACTTGACAGCGTGCTAAACTCACATCTTAATAATCATGTGCAGCTCTGTGACGCCCAGTTTGAATTCCGGCCTGGGTTGTTAAGGGAGACGGTGATTGTTAGCTTTAAGCACGGTGTCAGGTATAATACGGCTAGAACAAACACCCATATGCGGTTTTCCTTTGGAATAAACTAGAGGAGACGGCGCTGCCGCCAAAGTTAACATTGCTCCTCAAGCACTGATATCTGAACCAAGATTCCGCATTTAAACTTTCAACCCCTATCTAACCCTCTTAGTAGGTAGATTCTCAAAAACGCTAAAATACGTATTTATTTATTTCTTGCAAGAAGCTTATACAGGGTGTAACGGAAAGGTGCTACAGACTATCAAACTGAACATGTTTCTCCATCGGACAAACATCGTAATAAAAAATTATCTGCTGCCCCATACAAAACTCAATACCTATTCTACCCAAATGTATGGGGCCTAATATTTTTTCGCTGTTACGATATTTGTCTATACCCTTTCCGTTACACTCTGTGTATGAATTTTCATGCTATTTTAACTATAAAAATGACCGATTTCCATACAATCCTTCATCCTTTATTTTACCCATTTATGGGTGGAATTTAGAAAAACCCTTCCTTATTCCTTGTCTACATTATAAAGGGAACCTCTGTGCAAAGTTTCAGCTTACTAGGTCCAAGAGTTTGGGCTGGGCGTTGATGAGTCAGTCAGTCAGTCAGGACTTTTCTTTTTATTAATATAGATAGAATTTCACAAGGTGATAACATTAACCAACAGCTATCTCCATGCAAACAAGATTTAAAAAAAAAGATTAAATAATATTAAATTATAAAAAAAATCAACGTAAGGTCAGTAACCACATCCACAGTAAGCTCACCAACAGTTCCGCCATGCTGGAGGTCCGGGGACCCCGCGGCGCCTTGCTTTATCGCACGCTGCGCCCGCGACGGACACCTCACGTCCCCCCCTCTTACCGAGTAGGGTCACCATCTCAGCCACAACCGCAGTACACGCCTACGATGGGGTATTGAGGGGGTGACGCCGTTTTTGGTGGTGCTTTATTACCTAGACTTGTTACGAGCGTTTGTCTAAATTGTGTGTAGGAAAATATGGTTGAGTTTATCTTGGTGGGTTGGGAAGTTCGGAAAGTCGTGGCTTGATGCATTTAAAAGGGATACTATTTTCTGAGCGTTTACATATACAAAGGTAAATTTAGTAGTGAAAACAAAAATATCTGCCCTGTGTACAAATTCTATGAAAAAAAAATCTCTCGATACAAAATTGAAGAGAAGAAAGGAACTTTTTGGTTTAATCCAACCCTAAGCACCTATCATGTTCTAAAACAATAAAACATCATGTAACATTCAAAACAAAAAGCTAATACAAAAACGCTTTTAAAAAGTAATTCATCTAGCTAATAAGCAATTAAAATTCAAAAACAGGCGTTACAAGGGTATCGATCATGTCCCATTGAGCCGTTACTAAATTATTTTTATGTTGCTCGCTTCCTGAGAAATTGACACGAGATACGGGAACACGGCGCCCGCGCACACACGCAATTATACACTGACACAAATTATGATACTGTCACAACACCACTAATTGACAATTTAGTTTGCATAGTCACAGTGTGATAAATGTGGTAGCTGTAACTTAGAAAATGGGTTGCCTTACACTCGCTCGTAACTTGGTAAGGAAAACGTGGCAATTTTCATGTCTTCCCAAGATATAAAAATATTTAAAAGTAAAAATTAATTTTTGCTAAAATGTCAAAACTATACTAAACCACGCCCACAAAATAATTTCCTGGAAAATCGACGAAAAATTAAAAATCGTCTCTACTCTCCCAACTAACGCGTCCCATTGCTACAATTCCATTCATCGTTCAGCAACAAGGAAGCATTTTCTCATTAATTAATTAAATACACAGTACGAAATTGAGTGCACCGTACAACCGCTACCTCGGTGCTTTACGAGGGTCCCGCGGCAATCATAATTCGTCTCCGGGCCTCCGCCGGCCTCGCAGGCGTCTCTACGGACTTTTATTGTGATTTACACCCCAACAACCTTTGTTACTCCTTGTGCTCCTTTTTTGCAACGTGCACGATCTGAATTTACGCGGGTAAATGCCGATTCCGTGGATTGTGATCGCTGATCGAGCTGGTTAGGGAAACGGGGTTTTGAAAGGTTGAGCCATTTGGAGGAAACATAAGGAAGCTCACAATTTACACGGCCACAGGAGTATGATTGAAGTATTTTCGCAAAGAGGACAGATTTTGATCACATAGAGCTTTGCGGATTAAGTGTTTTGGCTGAAATGAGTGTGTTTTGAAGTGATGTGATGGTCAATAGCAAACTCAAACTCAAAATATTTATTTCAATGAGACCATTACAGGCACTTTTGAAAGTCAAAAAATCTTTTTTACAAAAAAAAATAACCGACTTCCATAAAACACTAAAAAGTGGCAAATAATTTTAGTTTCGGCAGTCGGTGACTTGTTTGTTTCATTTACTTTTTTGCCACCGACTTCCGAAACTAAAATTATTTGCCACTTTTTAGTGTTTTATGGAAGTCAGTTATTTTTTTTTTTTTAAGTTTTTATTTTAGCCTTTTCAGTTGTGGTATCTCACTTTAATCCTAGTCAAGTATAATTTTTACATTGTAACTAGACACCAGCACATCGTCCATACATACGACAAAGGACAAAATGCATAATAAAGAGGATGACTCAAAAAGTACCTAAGCAAACATAATAAAATTCATATGGCTCCACCGGGCAAGTTTCTCTACCAAATGAATGAAAAATCATTTAAATCGGTCCAGTAATCACGGAGAAATCGGTGTACATACGTGAAAAATTTACATATAACAAAATTTTTAATAAAATGAAAACTATATGGCCAAACTATATTATTTTTTTATGGGACCAAATGGCAGGTATTCCACATCAAACTAAAGAAGAATCACGCAAATCGGATCATAAATCTCAGCGTAATCGGTGTACATACATAAAAAAAACTAATCGAATTGTTATCTCCTCCTTATAGAAGTCGGTTAAAACAGTTTTTTTTTTTTTTTTAACTTATTGTTGGTACACCTGGAAAGTGCATACCGTTACGATTCCAACAAGCCCAAACACAGCTAAGATTCATTGCCTTGTTATGGAGTTCCGAAGCCTGTCTCTTGGATTCATCATCAGATCAAATGCTTCACTTGTTGTAGAAAATACCAAAATCGCTGTACGTTTTCCTATAAAATTTAAAGAGTTCCCTCGATTTCGCCAAGATTCCATCATCAGATCCTGACTTGGTGACTATGGGACCATTTGGGAAGTATACCCTTTCCAAAAAAAAAAGAATTTTCCAAATCGGTTGGCAAGCGACGGAGTAATGCGCGAACAAACATAAAAAAAAAAAAAATACAAACATCCGAATTGAGAACCTCCTCCTTTTTTAGAAGTCGGTTAAAAAACAGAATAAAAAGCAAAGCTACAGTTCCAGACACAAGGCATAATAACTTGTGAAAGTACTGTGGCAACTTAGGATTTTGAAGAGAAAAGGGAGAACTCTAATTTAATAGGTACCTAATTACATGGTGCATATTTACCTACGTTTACGTCACGTTATTGTGAATAATTTTTGAACAGCCTACCTTTTTACTTATATAAATAATAAGATTTCAGTTCGTTCTAAAATATTCCATCGTAAAACTTATGTCGATGAGAACTGGGGACAATTTAGTTAGGTAAAAACCATTTGAGCTGATCAAAATTAGTTAATAGGAATCGAAGACCTCAATAAAAATAATAACTATTAAATTAATAGCAAGTATAAGATTAAAACGAACAAAAAATCCAAGATGGATGTTGAAATTTGAAATCTCTATTCGTATGCTATGGTATGCTTAGCATAGCAATAAAAATACAATTTCCTTTTCCCACTTAGTTAATGCGATATCTATTCCAACGTCTATTAATAATATTTTATTGATTGGAGTTAATGATTTTGTGCATTTATTATTATAAAAAATCATTGAATACATGTATATTGAGCTAATTTTCATTATTAATGGGCGATTAGTATTGAATTTCATATCGAATATGGTATTAAAATGCGATTATGCAAATATTATTAGTTCTTAATAAACAGTTTATACATTTGATGGGCGCGCCACACGATCGCAGCCGCCGAGGCAGGCAGGCAGGCAGCCGCGCGCCGCAGCCCGCCCGCTCCTAATTACAATAAATACAACAACACATTAGAATCGATCACATCGGAAAGTTATTCGTGTTATTTATCGGAACTAATAAAAGTGATGTACGGTTATCGGCTTTTATATATTTTTAGGGTTCTACCGTTAACTTGTACGAAGAAGAACCTCGAAAATACCACAACCGAAGATGATCAAATTGCGTACATTCTTATGTAAGGCCATATGAGTATTTAATCTAAATCACGCTTGACGGATGTTCATCGTCCGTATGCTTTATAATTAATTTACAGAATCACACGTTATCTTTTCTAATATCTTAAATCATAAGAATAAAAATAGCCACCTGTGTGTTCTGAATATTAATTACCTACTTAGCTTCTACGTAAATCTAAGAAATGTGCAAAAACTTCTTAAGAGACTTAAGAAGTGACTAAAAAAACGTAAAATAACCAAATATCAATAAAACAAAACTAAGAATACTGAACCAATTAGCCTGGAATAATGTTTTGTCAGGTTGTTTTATTACAAGCAGGAACAGATATTTAAAGCGGTTGTTATGGGATCCGTGGCGCGACTCACACGACGCGGTATTATTTATTGCATTTATTGGGCGCGAGCTTATGCGTCGATATAAAGCATTTCCCCGGGCGACATCCAAGTACGCCGGCGACTAACGTGGGGGTTGTATTCTCATGTTTTCTGATGATATTTGAAGCTACGAAGAGGTTTCATAGCGTAGCGTAGGTTTCATAGAGTACCTTTTTTTTAGAATCACACATAGGTAGATAAGCCTAAGCTACAAAATAAAACAGTTGACCTAAAGAATACTGGATATAAATACTTACAAACATACCGTATGAAACAAGCAAAACTTTTTAAAAAAGCAAGAAAATGTTAAAAAATATTTTCGAGTTTGTAGCGTTCATAGTATTTGCTTATAATGTCAAAAAAACTAGAATAAATTATTAAAGACATCTATAATTCGCAGCAGGAAACCAAAGACTTTTTTATTGATGTCTAATTACAAACTGCTGGAAACATAAAATTTTATCGATTTTAATATTTGATCACGTTGGAAAACAAGTATTTAAGGTATTTGAATTGTATATTAAATTCCTAGATATCATTTAAGTATCTATATGTTTGTAAGAATGTGGAAGTAGATTCTCTATCTACTCTTGTACCATGTATGTGTTTTAAGTTACTTACATAAAGAAAGTAAAAGAGTAACAGTAAGCAACTTGCACACCTACTTAACTTATGGCTTTTTAATCACCACAAATAAAGTACTTACTTAGCATCAATACAACAATCTTGATCCGTAAATCCTGCTCATGAGAATAGCCCCCCGCGATCTGAGTCTCGTTCGCCAGACTTATGAGGATAATTCAAGTCAACAATACACTTTATTAACAGTTAGTTATGCGCTCTGTGATGATATCGCGCCTACAATTAAATATTAATATGTGTTCGAAAGGTCGTGGGCGATCCGACGAGATTTATCAGCTGTTTAATGTCCCCCCTACTTGGTAACAATGTGTGTCATAGGTGAGACTCGATTTATGGGAAGTTTTTGATGAACTGCTTCTTAGCTTAGTGGGATTAATCATGACTTTAGACTGCATAGGCTCTCCTAAGTTAGATTTAGAGTCAATGGTCTCTTAAAATATTATCCTCAAATAACTGCTTAAATACATGCAAAGATGGAAGTTTGATGGCCGATTAACATGATGCTTGATGAGTACGAATAGAGAAGATAGAGGATAGTAACAGTAAGGATAGAATTAGGTATTCTATGAACCATCAACAATGATGATAAAGAATTTGATGGATGCAATGCAAAGCATGAAAATGCCTTGCAATTGGATAAGTATACTCATAGTTAATTGTTATGACATTTTGAATAGAATTTCCTAATTGGATAGGCTATAGGTATATATTCTGTGGGATGGAAGATAATACAGCCTACGTAACATCAAACACGGAGACAGAATTATGTTCAATTTATATCTCTTCAAACAATACTGTCTAGTGTCTGCCCTTTGAATTTATGCTTAAATTTATAAGCAATATAGCTGAACCCAGCGGCTAGATTCTACACCCGACGGATTGGATTTAATTCCTAAAGCATTAAATATTGATGCTCTTTGAGTAATTAATCAAAAGGTCCGTCTGAAACATTTATAGCTTCCTGTATTATCAGTATTTATCATGATCAGGGAAGTAGGCAATCCTCAATTAAAACAGTATTTTACATGGAGCGACTGCCATCTAGGTCGATTATTAAACTTCGCGAAACAAGCATCGTTTCTCAACAGAATTAAGGACGCCAATCATAACAATATAGCATTCAGTGCTAAGAGAAAGCTTGCGTGCAAGGAAGGTGGCTATATCGTAAGGTCGAATGAAAAAACGGAATTGATAGCCTCCTCCCGTACGTAAATATGTCGGCGAGCGCTCTCGTAAAGTGTAAGGGGATATTTTTAACGGCGTCGATATTTAATATTTATTGCGACACAGACACCCAATATGAAACAGCGATTTGTATAAATAATTATCACATATCGATACTTTTTGATAATCTCGGAACATTCTACGATCTTGGCGGAATGTACTTAGATGTTAAATGTGATTTTTTTGTACCAATAATGTTATTTTTTGAGGCACTAAAGAACATTTTATGATATTTGCATTTATGTGTCAAGTTTTTATTTGTTGTGAATAACTGAGTCCTATCAGTTACTCTCTAAATATGGAACTAAAGGATAATAGCCATGACAAGATCCTCCAATTGAATTTACAATTTATTAGCATGTACCAAAGTAACGCATGGATGACTCAGAAATGTTATATTAACCACAGTGCCTACAAATTCTCTTGAACAGTACGGTAGCCGTTTAGCGTAAAACCATAAACTTGAGATGTCACGGATCGTGTGTTTAACTTGGTAATAACAACACGAGTTCTTGGCAATAATAAAAAATAAATTAATTATAATAAAATACTTATATTAAAATATAATAGTATCATAATTTATGTTACGAGGGTTTTAGACATGCTTCTGGTCAGGTAAGTTTAAGTAGGAATTAATATAATTATAATTATTTTATACTAATATTATAAAGACTTAAGGGTTTGTAAGTTTGGGTGAAGGGATAATCATCGAACTAAGTATTCCGAAACGACTCCGATTCCGCAAATTCTTAAACTAATGGCACGCTACTTTATCCCCGAGGGTCATAGGCTATTTAAAACTTTATCGTGTGATAATTTTTGAACATAGCGCGAGCGGAGCCGCAGAAAAAACTAGTTAAAACCATGTTTAAGCACATCCCTGCTGAGATTGCTAGGGCAAAAGAACAAAATAAAGTAAATCTGTGAACAAAGTTATTCTGCATTTAAAGTACGATCCTACTGTGGTACGCATTGGGGCATACCACGCCTCAATATTTATGCTAAGTAAACATGGTCACTTGTATATTTATTCAGAAGAGGATCATAAAAGTCATTACCACGATAATCAAGCAACGCGATAATATAACAATCACAAATCTATAAATAAGACTACAATGAACGGGCATCGCTCCCCGAAGGATGCTGTGTTTATTGACTCACTTATTTCGAATCCGATAGCCTAATTGTACAAGGATCCGACGTAACTCGGTAGGCTATAGACATTAATGTCGATTTTACAATCTCACAAACAAGAGCAGACTTAATAAATCTCCCCAAGATGTGATTTCCGGAAAGCGATTGAATTAGAATGGCGATCGTATAAGGAAGTCGTTCGGAACACCCGTCACTGCTATTCCCATTTGATTCCAGGACTATTATGTTTTTTAATCCAAGTTACCATAAACAAGCGAGGCGCCACTATTAAAGTTGATTTAGTATCCACTTTATTTGTTCTAAGTGAGGGAACTATAGCTTGTAACAGATAGATGATTAATAGAAAGTCAAACGAACTTACCTGTAAGTGACGTTCGATGACTATTAAACGATGTGATTCGCCCGAGAGATTACACTGATTACTTAGTAGCACGAATATGTGCTGCCATCCTACACTATTTTAGAGCAAGAAAAAAAAAAAATACTGTTTCCTGCGCCCAAATGTGGGTATTTCATACACGTTTTTCCCCTATTGGCCATCGTTAGCCACTATTTCGTGCAAGTCAGGGAAGGATCTTGAAGTATCTTGATCAGGGTCAGGGAGGGAGTGTAATCTCTCGGGCGAATCACATCGTTTAATAGTCATCGAACGTCACTTACAGGTAAGTTCGTTTCACTTTCTATTAAACTTCAGTGATTCGCCCTTCGAGATTACACTGATTACTTGTAGATGTTTAGAGTCTCACGAAATAGTTACTATATTACTTAGGGAAAAAAGATAAACTCAAAAGTATATATATATACCTTAAAAATATAATCAAATCACAAGGTTTGAAAATCAAATATGTATGAACATACATATAACAGAGCCAAAATAATAATTATCATTCGTTGCTTGAGGCCATCCTACAAAGAGACCGGGCAAAAGCATCTGAGGTGTCTGCAGCTACATCTCTATTGTAAAATTTTGCAAAAGTTTCTGATCTGCCGGTCTAACCCGCAGTTCTTTTTATATTATCTATGCTAACTCCGAGCCTATTGGTGGCATACGTAGCTGCATGTCTCGTGCTGTGGGCGTTAAAGATGAAAGATGTGTCTATACGGGTTTCACTCAGAATGGTCTTGATCCAACGGCTTAAAGATTGTGAGCTTACATTATTGAAAGGCTTCTTAAAACTAATTAATAAAGAGTTACATTCAGTGTTCTAAAGTTCTAGCAGGACAAATGGAAGGTCTTTCGTTGAAATAAGGAAGAATCAAAATTGGCGGGGAACGATGCACGTTTGAGGTTTTGATTAAATCCGTGATGTTAACTACGAACTTTTCGTTAGTATATTTTTTCATATTAGACACCTTAATCAACGACAATGATTGCACTCGGTGAGCAGTTACTAAAGCTAAAAGTGTAGTCAATTTTTTCGATAGTTTTTCAAAGGAAGGCTTTCATTACGGTAGGTACCAATTACTCAAGTAATGTAAAACAATTAAATAGTCGGGTCCCAAGTAAAATTATATCTTGGGAGTGGAGTTCGTAATTTGAAGACTCCCGTCATAAACCACGTGACCTGTTGGTCATTCATAACCACTGAGTTTAAAAGAAGTGATAGTGCTGTTTTGGTACAATTCATTGAGCCATACTTTTGACCCTGGTTAAAAAAGGGTAACTAAGAAATCTAACACATTAGCAACTGATGCTTGAAATAAAATCAGATGGCAGAAGTTAAACCATCGTTTAAAACAAGTGTTATAAATATTTTTTAAAGTACTACCAGCTAAAAACACCAACATCACACCCGCAGCATGGAGGGGAGCCTTGCATCAGAAATGCCTGCCTGACAATACTCCGGCAACCGGAGTAAGGCTCTCTTGAATGTGACTAGTGAGACTTGTGTTCCACACTGTAAGGGGATGATAATAATGTTTTATGGGGTGTAAATTCAATTGGACTAGTAGATAGCAACTTCCTAAAAAGTGGATATCAAGGCTGTGTTGGCCAGAGAGGGACCACAACAATACCTTCCGCTTTATCTAGAATAATTTTCTGTAAAGCTTCTTTCTAAAATTAAGCAAAATGGAGGAAAGGCGTAGATAAAATAGGTGGACCGTTTCAAGGTGAAAGAATCTACCCTGAATGCTTCTGGATCATTATGCCAAGAAACAAATTTGGAACATTTCTTATTTAATCGACTCGCAAATAAATCAATTTCTGGCCGATTGAATTTATTACATATAACTTGAAAAACATCGTCAGCTAGCTCCCATTCAACATCAGCATGTATGCGGCGGGATTCCGCGTCTGCGCTGCGATATAGTTATCCTTAGAACTAATAAAGAAGCGAAGACAAACAAACGTCGTTCTTCGCACCACTGCCAAATGTCACGACTTACAGAACTAAGATGGGAGAATTGTATGCCAACCAACCTATTGATATAAGAGACTGCAGTGGATTTGTCAATTCGTAATAGTATTTCACAGTTACGATAATCATTGGCAAAAATCTTCAACCCAAAGAATGCTGGCGTCAGTACTAAATAATTAATGTGCTGAGTTAACTCCTTGATATACCATTGTCCGCTGGCCATCTGGCCTGCGCAGCTGACACCCCAACCAGTTCCAGACGCATCCGAGTATATTTCCAGCTTATAATCACTAGAGCGACGATAGGACTGGCGCAATTGCCAATATTACTAAGCCACCAGGCAAAGTCTTCGCGTAAAGAAACAGGTAAATTAATATATAGTTTGTAATCATCTTTTTGTTTTTAAACTAAGATACGTGGTTCTCTCGATTTTTTTTGTGTATAGCCAGCCGTACTGCGTTGCTGGGCAAATTGATATCAGCAATCCTATAGATGAGCAAAATTACGTAACTTACATCTTTTTAAGTTAGAGAAGTGTAAAAGTTCATCCTTGATTCTACGTTTCTTTTCTATTGGAATGCTAATCGTAAGATTCTAGGAATTGAAAACAAAACCTTGAATGTTGCAGTTCGGCTAGGTATACTAACACTCTTTATTAGGTTTACTGTAAAACCTAATGATTTAAGAAATTCTTGTGTAATTTTAAAATTATGTTTACAATCCATATAAGTATTTCCGAATAACATATGTAATATTATCTAAATAAATGACGGACAATAAACCTTGATTACGCAGGAATTGCATTACTGGACGCATATTTTTTTGTAAACACATAAGGTGATAAATTAAGACCAAATGGTAAAACTTGAAATCCATACAGTTTTCCCAGCCAACAAAATCGCAGAAACTTTCTAGATCCCTGTGAACATTGATGGCGAAATATGCATCCTTAAAGTCAATAGAACACATGTAACTATGTTTTGACATGAGTCTCATAGCAGTTCTGTAATCGTCAAGTTTAAAGTGTGGCGCAATGATGAAGCTATTTAATGATTTTAAATTTAAAATAAATCTCTTTGTCCTACTTTTCTTAACGAGAAAAATATTGGATAAAAATTGACCATCACAATACATGGTTCACACACACTGACGCCACCAATACTACGCAGATTATAAAGTTCTTTAGTAATGAGCAGGTCCTCCACACCAGGCTTAGGACTATTTTGTGGATAAGATATAGGCTGGAATATATCGTTCGAAATCGGAATTTGCAAACCGTTAACCCAATTTAACACCACAAGGTCATTTGTGATCCGCGACCAATTATGGTGAAAAAACTTTAATTTATCTGGAGTGTTGGTAGTGTCTATTTCTGCTAACGGCGTGGCGTCTGATTGTATTGCCGTGAAGCACGCCGATACGCCGTGCGACGGCGCACGGCGTATTGGCGGTTGCTTGCGCCCACCAGCCGTCGCGGTTTTTCAATTGTCTCGGTGGCATGCGACGAGGCTGCGACTGCGGCGGTGGCATGGCAGGCCCCCCTCCAGTTTAAAGCCCTCCACGTATTTTCCTTTTGTTGAAGGTTTTTGGGTTGCAATTTCGGCTTGGCAGCTGTAGGTTTTAACTCGGTGCCTGCTCTTATAATGGCTTTCATTGATTTTTAATTGTTTTGGAGATCATAACCAAATAATAAATGATCACGTTTTAAAAGGTCCTTTACATTATCCTTAATTTCTTTGTTAAGGCAGGACAGAAAAAGTTTCTCCTTTTTTGTGTCTCACTGTAATGTGTGAAATAAAAGTCTGCCGGCATCACTAAGGGATTTTAATGTCTGACATTTAAACTCCTCGTCACAAGAGCCAGTTTGCAAGACAGCAGTGATTGTGTTGGCTATACAGGTTATGATAGAAGATAATACTTTGTTTGTCAGCCAATATGTTGTCTCTCTTCAAAGCACCTTCATTAACCGCTGTTCTGATTTCAAGATTAAGTGTTGGAGTCTGGGCTTATTTTAAATTGTAAGGTACACTATAATTATTCAATAAATCCTTTTTTGTTTCATCCTTTAAGCCATTGACCAGAATATCAGACTACCTATTAGCAATGTCTTTATGGACATTTTCACCAAACTTCCTGTGCAGGTTCTTCTCCAAGTAAACACAAAATGTCAGACTCTAACTCTTGGATACTTTCCATAGCTGCATGTTCTGGGGGCGATGCATCCACGGAAGTGGGTGTGGAAGTAGCCTATAGTTGCTGTCGGCGCCGACGTCAGTTCATCGGGGGGCTTTGGATATGAAGTTCAATTGAACATCCATTGATAGAAAATATAAATTCATGACATAATCTTCCAGACTATGTTCTAGAATCTTAAGCACAGTTACAAATTCTTGATACAAACTCACGGTTTGTACTCTAGAATTGAGTCACTCACAACATTGTTGAGTGTTGTTCTCACCCACAACATTATAAATAAAAATTCATGACATCATCTCTCGAATTATGTTCTAGAATTTTGGTGCTACCTTATATACAGCGATCAACCTTACAGGTTGAACTGAAGTACATTATAGGTCGGTATTAGCCTTACAGACTAAACTCATAAGCACTAGACCAAATAAACAAAAATGAGTAAATCATTCAAACAAAATGTTCTGTAAGAAAAAGTAGGTCAAGGTCGCGCGGTCCGGCGGCGGCATCCCCAGCCGTTTTATTATTCGAAATTTAAAATGTTACCGACCTTTGTTTTGCGGAGCTTCCTGCGATGGTTCTTCTGGGTAATAATCACGATCAAAATACTAGTTCTGTTCGAAATCCAAACTACTAGTACTGTGGTATCTCCGTTGTTTACGACGAACACGAGACATCTTTTTCTTTAATTTTCATATTTTCCGAGCTAAATACTCCTCCTCGTAGCGTTTTCTTTTTCCCATCACTTAAATATCACTTAGAAGTCCAAACACAAGATATATATTTAAACTAATTTACGATAAGAAAAATTACGTGCGCGATGGCAGCTACACAAAACGTGTATGAAATACCCACATTTGGGCGCAGGAAACAGTATTTTTTTTTTTTCTTGCTCTAAAATAGTGTAGGATGGCAGCACATATTCGTGCTACTAAGTAATCAGTGTAATCTCGAAGGGCGAATCACTGAAGTTTAATAAAAGTAAAACGTTCCAATACTAACAGGATTTTAAAGGGTGTTTTAATTAATTATCTTTGTGACGTTGCGGGAGGTCGCTTTGTTATGACATATAAAATATTTGCGTACCTAATTAATTATTAACACATGTTTATTATTTTATAATACCCGCCTACTGAGACTGTCAAACAATAGCGTCTTCGTAATGCCAACAGAGTTATAAACTGGGATTTTATAATTTGGAATTTATAGGGTTTCATTTCTATCTTATTTTCATTGGTTTATTTAACCAACCCTTCTTGTAAGTTTTCTTCGTTCTCTATTTTGTATTTTACTTATTCCTTGTGATTACATCTTCTTTCTATATTTATACAATTACACACACATCTTCATCTTGATTTTCACATCAGAACAATTGTTAATAAGGCTTCCAAGTATGTACGGATTTGTTATGCGATCAGCCACTGAATTCGTGCGCCCTACCTTTATTTATACAAAACCTTAATTAGATCTCAATTAGAATATGCAGTTGCAGTGTGGAATCCCCTATATATTAAATATGCTAACTGCCTAGAAATGGTACAAAAGAAATTTTTAAAGTTAACTTATAGGTGCTTTCACTCTTCTGCGCCATATGTCGATTTACTGCGGAAATATAATCTTCTAAGCCTTAATGGCCGACGGACATTTTTGGAGACCGCGCTCCTGTACGATCTCTGCAGAAACATGTACGACTGTACCGATATTTGCAACAGGATTTGTTATTTAGTTCCCAGAAGAATACACTTGCGGGCAGTGCGCAAGCAACCGTTGTTTGCAGTGAGAGCATGTCGAACAAATGCTGGTGTTCGAGCACCGCTGCGACGTCTTGTCGACACTTACAATAAACACTTCCTTAACATCGATTTGTTCAGAGATACACGGGGTAGATTCCGAAACTCGACTCACAAGGCAATCAAGGAATTAGACATCTTATCCTTTTCCTCTTAGATTATTTTATTCTATAATTGCACTTGCTTATTATTTAAAATTTGACAATTATTGTTTTTTTTTTCATTTATATCGTTGTTACTTTTAACTTTTCTTTGAAACGTGTTATTATTATTTTGCCTGTATGCTGTGAATAACTCTGTTGATAACATAATAGTTAATTTTAAGTTTTTTGTCTGTATGCTTATTTATATTATGTAATTGTTTGTTGTTCCAAATAAAATAAAATAAAAATAAAATTACTGTTTTTTTTTATTTCTGTACTATTTATTTATTTAACACTTCAAGCACATAGTACAGAGGCGGACTTAATGCCATAGGCATTTTCTACCAGTCAACCTTCGGGTGATGAAGAGACAAACAGTGGTAGGTGTATATCTATAAAATATTATACATTGAATACTAAACCAAACTACAAAGGATACATAAAATACTATAAAAATATATCAAAATTCTATAAATATATATCAAAATATAAATACTAATATAACAGAAAAACTATGGGGAAAATATTAACGTTGTGACGATACTGCTAGCTTTTTCCACTCGCGTACTTTAATTTTAAAAGATAGGCGATTCGTAGCCATCCTGATTTCCTGGGGGATCGCATTCCACAGAGAAATTGATTGGACAAAGAATGATTCGTGAATGAAGTCAGTGCGGTGAGAGGGACATCGGAGAACACGTTTATGCGAAGAGCGAAGACTCCTATTATGGTTGGCACAAATGTATTGAAAGCGAGGTAACTAGGGGAAGTGGGAGAAACAAGAAAAGAAAACAAGGCGGATAGCGCCCTTAGCTCCCTACGCTGACGTATGGGCAACCACTTAAGAAGAGTCCGCTGCTCAGAGACATGATCGTATTTACGCAGATTGAAAACGAATCGAATGCAGTTATTCAGAAGGCGGTCAATTTTATCGAGAACTACTACTATCATTCCCTTACTTTTTTCAGTGTCTCACTCTTACCGGTAAAGCGGCTACCGCATCAGATTTTGTACAGTAAATATTTACCAAATAATATTAAAATGTTATACGGGTGTAGCATCCTGAAAGATTGGTGTAAACTGTTAAGTTATTAGTTCCAGACCACGAAATAATGGCGCAGATTATAATTTATTGCTAAAATCTATAAAAAACTGTGTAAGAAATTGAGCTATCTGCGTATTTCCTCTATAGAACGAAAATGTGCAAAAGTTTTGCATAGAAGATTAACAGGAATTTGCAAATTATCGGATATCATAAAATATAAGTATCATGATTGGTAAATAAACCATACCGATGATTTAGAGCTCCCGCAGCCGTTCAGATAATTCACACGTGTGCTGAGCAATACGTTCTCGCGCCAATCTTTTGATCCTATTGGCGTTGCGTTTGCCAACCGCGGGCGACTGACACCAATCTTGTTTGACTCTAAACTATATTACTGATTTATGGTCAGCTCATATCGACCACGAGACCCTTGCAGCACTAATGCGACTGGCTTTTTAACGTAGTGGTAGGTATTTAGCTATGTAGCTGCTATTCTGCTCGTTAAATGATTTCAATGTAGAATTACTAGAATTATTTTCTGCCTGTGTTGTAATAAATTTCAGTTCTTGAGCTGCCAAGTCAACAACCCCTGTAAAAGTAGCAAATATGAATCCTGTTCACTAAATATCAGAAACTCAGAAGTGGTATTTTGGTTTTGTACTTTAAAATATAGGTAATGGTCTGATAGCGGAAAAAACCTGAATGGCTGCCCCAACCAACCACACCAGGCATTGGCGATGGGCATATTTTAAATAAAACTGTCGATTACAACGTCCACATCTGGCGGAGCTGGCTATGATTAGTACTAGGTATAGCTACTTACATGCATAATAATTTCGTTGGCCACAGATCATTGATACTTATCGAGTAAACAATGTGCGCGCGCGCAGCGAGCCGATGCTCTGTAATGATGGGATCTATATCTGTTGCCGCGGATGTAGCACAGGTGGGCTCTGACAAGCAAAATAAACTCAACCGTAATCGATTTGAGCGTTTTAGAACTAACAGTTGTTCTTATATCGATTGATTCTGTATTATGTTTAGGTAAGTGGGTATAATCGAGTGTGGTCGAAATATTCAGTTTTATTCTTGGATCTGTTTTGTGTACTGCAACCCACATAGATGGATTCGGTGAAGAACGTAAGGATTTATTGAGACAAAATTCCATCTGGATGTTTAAGGAGTCATTTTAATTTCTCTATGAATTCAGTAGGTATAGATATTTTAGTTGGTTACTTTTAGAAGTTAGGAGATCATTCTGAAGCAAAAATGGACAAAAATAGGAATCCCATGCTAAATATATTATACACCGTGTAAATCACCTCATCACGAAGCCGTCAACCAAGCATTCTGTACATGAAACTAAGTAATTTTACGCAAAAATTATTGCTGGGAAATGACTTTTTATTGGAGGGTGTAAAATCATGTTTTGTGGTAGAACTCAAAGTAACGCACTCAAAACATTGTGCTGATGGACGGATTGAATAGTACGGGGATCGTGGAGGTGTTTAAAGTAAAAATATTACATTAAAAACTTGTATTTAAAAAAATACTTGTCAAAAAGTTGGAACTTTGACCCCTAATATCTCCGTAACTAGAAGGTTCCCAGGTATGGTGTATAACAAAAAAATGATCGCAATGACAGGGAGAACCACTGCCTTTCGGCTTCGTTAAGAGGTGTTTTACACCCTTTATATAGGTATATATTCATTTTTATTCAGATGATCGAGAGATCGATCAAGATCCTTTTGGTTAGTAACAATATTCTTAACCTATGTTAGTACAAGACTTAACTAAAAACACAGACAGTGTAAAATAGCCAATTTAATTTTCAAAACTTGTAATCCTGTAACGTGAAAAAAAAACAATTAATTATTTTATTTTTAGCCGGTTTATTTTGCTGGAACAAATCATCATCACTTTTTTTTTCCAACTGCTTTGGTGTCGGCTTCCAGTCTAACCGGATGCAGCTGAATACCTGTATTACCTATAGCATGGAGGGACTGCCTATCCGACCTCCAAAACCCATTTCGGTAATACGATACACCTTGGTAAAACTAGTTGTCAGACTACCTTGTAACTACTGTCAAAGTTCTGCAATTGACATCCGGGACCTACGGCTTAACGTGCTGTCCCAGGCACGGAGGAAACTCGGTATTTGGTCACCCATCGGCGGACCAACTCAGGCAAGCGCGGCTTAATCGATTTCCTTGAGTTCTCGAGCTCCTTGCTGCATCAAACAAATAAAGACAGCTTCTTCAATATCTCACTCTGATGATGTAGCAAAAATATAATTTTAAAAGCGTGTTCTGAAAATTTAAACTAAGCGCGAATAAATTAGAAAAGATATGAAGAGAATTTTAATCATACGCCTTTTCAGTTTGTGTCTGGGAAATGTTACAATGGTTCAGAGGCCATGGCACAGTGTGTTTTTTCGCTTTGAAATCGGACATATTATTTTTTTAAACCAGGGCGTAGACTATTCCTCAACAAACACCCGAGTAAAACTCCCATGTGGATAACTTTTATAGTTTTTCATTTAGAGCTATCCGAATTTTTGATCCCGGAATTGGCAAAAACACAAAAAAATATTTATGTAACTTTGAATACTTACATATTAAACAAAAATATCTTCATTAGTTTGAAAGGCCTAATGCTATGCTAAATTATAAGCGTTTTCTCGATGTCCTCCGACTTACAAGTGCCGAATAAATCGCAATAAAGTGATTTTTGTTTTTACTATTTTCTGGCTCTGTTTTTTGAAGATGGTATTTGAAATCAGCACAAATCCGTTATTACTTATGCGCTAATAACAATAAAACTGCCCATTATTTTTTCCAACGGGTCTTAATAACCTCTGGAATGTTTAAATAACAATTCATAAATTATTTCCCAAACAAAAGCTTTTTCTTGCAACAGTCACTTTCCAGATAGCTTACAGTGTTGAAGTAAAGACATGGTAGTCGAGTCATAGTTATTTTGTAGGCTACTCGTTCGTCTTGTCTTGCCAGGGTCTGTACCACCACCACTTACCTCTTGTCCTGGGTTCGATTCCCACGCCGCGCCGGCCACGGTGTCGGGATTTGTGCCCGATTGATGGCAATAGGTTCACCCTCTATTACATAGGCCTTAAACATAACTGTGGAAATGTGAGTGTTTTATTAGGCATACACCTCTGCCTAACCCTTCCGAGATTACAGGCGTTATGATGTTATGTGGTAAGGGCACCAAGTCACAAACTTATACAGCCAATTAGATTTTTTGTAGTTGCCGTTGTTTTTGTCTTGTTGTGTTTTTTTTTTTCAGAGACCTAGAGAGCCAGAGAACAGTGGTAACCGAGTGGCCCTAACTTATAAACTTTTATTCATGACTCAAAACAAGGTAATAAAGGAACAAAATAAGGTAATAAAGGTACTTATTGTATTTTATTTTATCGTCGTGATAAGGACTCTGTTATGGACTTCATCGTGATGTTTTTTATAAAGACCTTTTTTTATCGTCAACCAAAAATTCAAAGATAGGTATGTGGCATCAAGCAATCTGTACCAATCCGATATGTGCACATATGGTTGACTGTGGCCTAATCCATGGAGAACAGGCCTGTGAGAGTTCCAGCAAATATACAAAGGTAATACGTATATTTGGCTGATCCTTATCTCAGAGATGAAGCTTTTCTTGGGTAGCTTTTACGCTCATAAAGTAGGTACAAGGTGATTTACTAAAAAAATAAAAGGGATCGGACATATTGATCGGATTTTTTTTTCGGATGTGTTGGACAAGACAAAATATTTGAGGTGTAGTAAGATTTTGATGAAGTTATATGCTACTTCTAAATCGAAAGTGCTCCAAGGGAATATTGGCTAAAATTATTTTGCCAAATCTGTTGAAAAAAAAAACTAGATGGCGATGATGTTACTTCGGATTTTGGCCACACGCCTAGATACTCTCAAATATTTTGTATTCGCAATCCGTTATGCAGTTTAAATTTTCCATTAGGTACTTATGTTGTTTTCGGTTACAAATTGATTATTTCGTTGACGAGTAAATATTTGTACCTAGTTTTACAACGCATGATTTCAGTTGAGTATTGCATATTTGGTGATTTGGTCTCTTAACCAGTCTGCTGAGTCACAGCAGAAAACTGTGCACAACTGGAGACACTATTGATGCATAGGTACCAATACCTAACAGATAGAGTGCGAAACTAGCACGCTTTCATTCCTACTCCTCTAGCTGCGCAACCATCGTTCAGGAATTAGGTACATAGAGTAAATAGCAGCGTGGTTTATGTATTGACTACCAATAAATTAATATCCCCAGGTAGATAGAACCTACTCAATGTCGTAAGTAGATAGGTACTAGGTACCTAATATAATTTTAAGAATATCCCTATAAACTGACGAATGACGCAAGTGTCTTAACAATAAAATTTAATCTAAAGTGCAAAGTCATATAAAACACATTAAAGAAGCACTTTATTGTAAACAAGTGCAGTTGTTGGTATACCATCACGATCAGTCAATGCTGGCTCACTCCATAACGCGGCCGCAACGCCCAATAACCGGCGACCAATCGGAACGCTCCATTAGAATCGGAACGCCCCCAGCCTGCGCTTGCGCCGATAACAGAGGCGCGACGCTTGTCAGTATTTCAGTTGCTTTCATAACAGAAGGTCTTCCTGTTGGTCGTTTGTGAAATTAAGTGACAATGACTTCGTTGAATGATGTTAATTCTGTGAGTAAATTGAAGTTTAGTGTGGACAGTATTTTGGGTAACAATGATAGCCACCGGTCGAGAGCGGCGGTGACGGAAGTGGTCAGGAGTCAGGAGCCTCCGTGCGCGGGCTGCGTGGCGGCGCTGTACCGCTGCTGCAGGGATGAGCCGCCCCTGCTGCAGCTGCCGCTGCCTCTTCCATACACACATTTACATCCAGCATTAAGGCCTACAACTGGTAAGTTTGCGTTTCTGTGGTTAAATAAAGATTTTGTTCTCACTAAGAGCTTTCAAATCTTATGGGAATTGATATTATTAGTTGTTGTTTTTTTTTAACATTAACTAGCTGATGAAGGTACCTCTGTAGGTAGGTAATTCATTCCTGTATGTTGTTGTGTTCCTGGTGCTCGTGCTCGCCAGCTGAGTTTGCCGTTCTCGGCTTCAAAGACCCTTATTGTCAATGCTACTACTATTTTAAATAAGAAAGTTTGTGTTTGTTTGTGAAAGGATGGATGTGTAGGTGTTTGTTACTCTTTCACGCAAAAACTGCTGAACAGATAATTTATAACCTGGTATTTATCCTGGATAAACACACAGGATACTTTTTATACCGGTATTACGATCCCGTGTGACAATTACCGAACTCCACGCGGGCGAAGCCGCGGGCTTGAGCTAGTACTTTAACTAGAACTATTGTTTTTTCTGTTATGAACTATTGTTTATGTCATTAAAAAATTATTTAAATTTACATGTTTAATAAAATTTCGGTTTTGGTTTCGGCCGAAACTGGGACCAAGGCCGAAGGTTCGGTTTCGACTGAAAATTTAGTTTCGGTCAGACACTATTATTCACTTATAGGTATATCAAAACCGTGTAGTGTTAATCCAATCCATTTTTAAGGTTCCGTACCCAAAGGGTCAAACAGGGTATCTCATGAACCGTGATAGGTAGCCAGTTGAAATTTCTACAGATTAAAAGATAACAACAAATACTAAAAACAAAATAAAATAAATATACAGGGTGTAACGGAAAGACCCTTAAGGGTGTGCTACAGACCATCAAACTGAACATGTTTCTCATCATATTTTTTTTTTGTAACAAAAAAAATATCAGCTGCCTATACATTCGGGTCGAATAGGTATTGAAATTTTCTATGGTCCAGCAGATATTTTTTTGATGAAAAACATGTTTTATGATGAGAAACATGTTCAGTTTGATAGTCTGTAGTATGTATGTAGTATGTCTGTAGTTTGATGGTATGTATATACCCTTTTCGTTACACCCTGTATAAGGGGGCTCCCATACAAAAAAGTGAATTTTTGCTCGTTTTTATAAATAATGGTACGGAACCCTTCGTGTGCGAGTCCGACTCGCACTTGGCCAGTTTTTAAAATCAGTATCGAGAGTACAAATAATCACACAAAGAGTAGAATAAATAATCTGTGTGCCGCTAGTGTATTGGGTTTATTGTTTTTCAATGAGTGGCTCAAAAGCTGAAATGCCTGAAAATAACAGGAAGTTTAAATTGCGCCTTGTAAGCGGATATCGAAGCGGTTCTCTTGTAAACGGATGAGATCATCCCATGTTGAAATTAGCACAGGTTTATTGTTTATGTGTACTTGTGTAGCTGTAACTAGGATGAAGACTAATCTACATTTTCATATAATTATGACTGAACACATGTGCATGAAATAATTTTATTTAAAAAATAATAACTTGTGATACGTGGCACCGAATGTAGAAGATGTAGGTACAGTACTTCCTTTTTTATATTATAAAAAAAATATATATCTACCAGAAATATAACTACGTCCTATCTACGCATGTAAAAACCTATAATATCATTATTTTTTAAAGTGTTTTTCGGATATTATTATGTAACGTAAGGTTATTAAATTACCAAACCGAGCCGCATCTCGTTTATGTCTTTTGTTCTGTACTTTTTAGCTCAATGAGAAAGTAAATGTATACGAAAAAATAAGTTTTATAGAACCAATTTTAATAGGTCCTAAATTTAATATTTTCAATTTTCAAAATAGAAAAAACAGTAATAAGAAGATATATTTGCATTCCGCCGCTTGCAATTTACATACCTATGAGTATGAAGTACTTACTAGGTACGAACAGACACAGGACCCGATTGTACACACACAGTGACACATTAAGCTATACATTTCCAGTATATCATGGCCTCACTTTGTATAGATTCCCCGTAAAATGTCTCTGACTGTGGAATTTAATAAACACCTAGCCACCTACATTACAATGAAAGCTTTAAAGCATGTGGAAGCTTTGTTTTTATTTAAAAATGGTCCAACTGTCTGAAAAATGACTCTAAACTGCTGCTCTGTTTAATTATATCGAAAAATTGTAGAATGTTTCATTAATCATCAAACAGTAATATAAAAATTTTATTGTGACATATTCAGTGAGCCACAAACATTTATCTTGTGGCTCTGGAGTGCGAACTTTCAAGATAATAGCAGTTAGGTACATATAGAAATAAACAGTTGCACAACTCACAATGCAACAATGCATTATGATTGAAAAAATAATAAGCATTAATTTAGTAACTGAATTCATTACAAATGTTGTACTGTTGTTGTCATTAAGCGTGTGGCCAAAATCGGTACAAAGGCCACCAACTGGCTTTTTTAAAAAAGCTTGTATCTCCAAGACTTACCAACAACGCATTTCTGTCAATGTTATTAATGCGCCAAAACATTATTGTAGTATTAATGAAAAATATTAAAAATAGTTTGAGTGCTGATTGTTAAATTGTTTCAAATGCTAGCCGTTATAGTAGTAAAAAAAAACAAGCTAGCCATTAATGAATTTTAAAAAGAGTAAAAAAAAAAAACTTTAATGGCATTTGCCATGACTTTGATAAGGAAAGGCCAGCTTCCTCAGCTTTTCAAATATGGGCCATATTTAAAAAAGGTTGAATACTTAAAAATATAAAACCTTTTTGTTCTCATTTTGTGCCTGCCCCTCTATAGGTCTTTCCGTAGATTATTGTGGTAGGTTAGGTACCGGTCTAGCTATAGCTATGGTGTGTATTCGATATTGCTTTTTACGTCATATTAGATATCAATAGCTTTTCAGAATTTCATGCACATGAATAAAAAGCTTACTCGTATTTCGCTAAATTAAAACTGATTTATTTTCTTCTTATAAGTAACTAGATGCTGCTCGCGACTTCGTTTGCGTGGAAATTTTGAAGTTTTATTCAGGAGTAAAAAGTAACCTGTCCTTCTCGAAGATATAATCTATCTCCTTGCCGATCCAATAAGCTGTTTAGTCGTTAAAAGGTAACAAACAAACAGAGTTACTTTTGCATTTATAATATTAGTATGGATATAATAACTAATAGTACACCCTAAGTATATGCTGTAGAGATGTTTTTTTTCTTTAATTTTTGGTCTTTTATATTTGTATGTTAGCCGACTGCAACAAGAACAAAAAATATTTTCTATTCTTATTATTAAAGAAAACCTTTAGAATAGGATAGAATATTATTTATTGTTGCTCCACGTTAGCAAATAAAGCTGGTCAAAATTAAAAAAAAAGTATTGTTTTTAAAGTCGGTTTTATGTTTTTGCAAAAAAGTTTTTTTTCTTATTTTCAATTGTAATATCCCACACAAAATGTTTGCAATGCATTTATTTTGCCTTGTCAACAATAGATGTCATGGTAATATGCTTATCCCCAATAAAATGGAACTTAACATACATAATATATAGAAATATTGGTGTGCTGTACACATCTGCGTACCCCCGAGGAGCATACAGGCGTGATGTTCTGTTATGTTCAATTGTGTATCGGCGAAGATCAGCATCAATCACATCTTCGCTAAATTTAAACGGGACCACCGCAGAATAATATTCTTCCAAACCATAAAAAACCTCGAAAGTGATTCACAACTAGCAAAGATATCGCTGAATATACAGACATAACATTCAGAGGAATTGATAACCTCCTCTTGGTCTTGATCTTTATCAGCTCAGCCAAATTAAATCATGATTACCAAGCATAAACCCTATGTGTGCCTAAAAAATTTGGAGTGTACCCTCGATTTTTCCAGGATCCCATTATCAGATCCAGAACTGATGATCACATGGGAAATACTTACTGTTTCAAACAATGCCCATAAAATTTGAGTGTTGCCATTTTTCCTGGGATCCTATAATCAAATCCTGACGTATACCTTCCAGCATCAGCTCAGTAACATAATTACCAGGCACCAAAATCTGAATTGCGTTAGAAAGTATATGAAAAACATTGAATGTGCCTATTAAATTTGAGGGTTGCTCTCGATTTCCCTGGGATGCTATGATCAGATTCTGACATATTGTCAATGGGATCACCTCAGGAGTGTAGAATATCGAATAAAATAAGAATTTTGAAAATAGGCCCACAATTGGCGGAGAAATCGGTGAACATACATTAAAAAAAAAACACACAATCGAATTGAGAATCTCCTCCTTCTTGGAAGTCGTTTAAAAATACTTAGAAAATTCTTCTTATCCTTCTTATTGGTCTGTTTACACCTTTTAAAGTGTAAACGGCCGTTCATGAAGCCGTCAATGAAGTATTCTGTATGTCAAACTAAGTAACTCTACGCAAAACTTTTTACTTTTAGAACTTAATATAACGCACTCATAACATTGTGCTGATGGTTACATTGCATGGTTACATTGGTCATGAAGGTACTAAAAGTAAAACATAACATAAAATCGTGTTTAAATAAAATAAAAAACTTGAGAAAAAGTTGAAACTTTGACCTACAATATTTCCGTAACAAGAAGAAAAATATCACAAAGACGCGGATATCAACTGCCTTTCGGCTTCGAGTCTTTTTACGAAAATATTGTTTCATTAACCGAATAGGAACATTTTTATAACAGTAACATCCCTACGTAGGGTTTTTATTTTATTTAAATAAACGGAGCAATAAGAAGTCATCATCTTCCTACCCTTGCCCCATTCTACTTGGGGTTGGCGCAAAACATTTTCTTCTTGTATGTATTTTCACCTTTCAGACGTCACGGTATCATTTACTACTTTCTCTTTTAAAATATTCCTCATACAATCCATCCATCCAAAGGAGTACAACGATACAATCTTGTTAGTCTTTGTAAACGTAGTCCTAGAATGCATATCGCTACCGGTTAACGCATTTAACACGTCAGATGGACCGAATACATAAAAAAAATCATCTTCTTCTTTTATTGGTTCAACAGGAGTGTAGCGTGTCTGTCCAGTGGACACCTATGGACGTTGATGAATTGTATTAAAAAAACATTAATTTACTAATTGACATTGGCGATTGCATACGTCCACTTAGATGGACGAACAAAATTCGCTCATCGCTGGACATAAAATAGCAAAAGATCATCAAACAGAAGCTTATTTCCCGACGCGGGAGTCACGACCCACAGTAACGAAAAATACGACGTGCGGAGGAGGAGATAAGAATGCAAAGGGGAATGTGTGGTGTAGCGAGATTCGTGATTGAATAGAATAAGAAATGAGTATTTTGTATAACAGGAAGCCTGAAGTTGACAAACGCGGTGACTGAAAAGTTGTGTTGTGCGTGGGTACCGGGAAGCATGTGATGCGGTGGAATGGGAAGGCTTATAGAGAAGGGGAAGACCAAACAAATGATGCACGAACTGTGTGAAAGATGATACAAAATCGCGTCTTTGTTTCCGAACGCCTACAACCCTAATCTCTTCAAAGTTAGACTGAACAGGATTCTTCTGGGTAAGCTCCTACCTTCGTCGACTTTGTCTCTGTCATCTCTAACCAAATTGGGATCAAGTTATGCTGTAAATTAACGTTGAATAAACTGTGGTCTTACAATGTATATCCAGTAAAATAAGTTACATTAACTAAGTAGGTACCTTAGCAACCTTAATAATCACTATAATAGTGTGGGATTCTTCTTGTTCATGACGCTTAAAAGATTTCTACTAATAATAGCTTATTTAAACAGTAGTATGAGTGTGTGAGGTTGTTTAAAAATATGTTTACTGCCGTTTAAGATCGCCTACTGGATTTAATTGCGCTCTTTTATTTTGACGATCGCTAACCGCTTTGGTTTTCTTTTATAAAAACGGTGAGTCTGAAGTTTTATACAAATGTATGTGGTATGTACCACATACATTTGTTAACTGCGCGATTGCAAGAAATAATCATTTGTAGGTACTATTCTGTTTGAGTAGCTACCCATCACTTGAATCCAAGCAATATAGTACCATTTAATGACATCTTTTCATTTCGTCAGCATATTTTTTATCATCATCAATCGACTTGAAACTTGCGGATTTTTACAGACAATGACTAGTCAACTCAACCTTCACTTGTGGATTTCTGGAATAGTAGGTACTCTAGATTCTCTGTGGCAACCAAATTCAGTAACTTAATCTTACGCGTCGATGGCAACATAAATTTAGTCGACCCGGAACTGGCACCATGAGTTAAATCATAAATCTTTTATTTGCATTAAACATGGTATACAGTGGTGTTAAATACAATTGTAATAGTTCAAACATCTTAGCTGAGATAAAACAAAGCATGTAAAATTTTAGGGTTTATCTAAATACTACAGCATCAACATTTCTTATCCATAAATTCTTTTAGACTATAAAAATTACATTAATTTATCCACTTGTGCAATTTAATTTTAAATAATCTAAAATTAAATTCCTTGAGGTGTCTAGATATCTTGTTATAAATACGAACGCACATGGCTAGGCAGTTTTTGTTATATTTCGCAAGTCTTGGCAAATCATTTAATATTAACATAAATGGATCTCGTCTGTTCCGAGGATTTAGTTTGGTTCCTGTAATTATTAAACAAAAGGACACGATATTAAATGCCCATTTGAGCTAGTTTTCCTTGTTAAGCATGTTTTACAATGGCTTCCAGTTTGATCAACCTCGAAGCCATTTTTCTCGTTCGTTATCTTGAACTCCTTCCAATAAGAAAAATTGACATAGAAATCCCAGAAAGTAAAACCCTAAACATTTCCTTTATTTCCAGTATATCGCCTCCCAATGCCCTCATCATCACCGCCGCAGCAGTCATCCGCTCCCCGATGTGACGTCACATCGAGCGGCAAAAGGAAGCGGTCGTGGTCCCGCGCAGTCTTCAGCAACCTGCAGCGGAAGGGACTCGAGCGACGGTTCCAAATTCAAAAGTATATTACGAAGCCAGACAGGCGGCAGCTGGCGGCTACGTTAGGACTCACTGATGCCCAGGTATTAATGGATTTCATTCGAATAATTTTCCCAAAGCAATGGCAGGCCGTCGGCGGAGTGTGCGGTGGCCAAGCGACAATTCCGCAACTGTTTGAGTTCTGGACGCAACGCCACATCGCCGCGTTCGGAAGTGTGTGTATGATTAGGTATCCAGCATTACCTTTAGTTTAGAACAACCTCTCAATAAGTCTTGAGCCCTTGGATTTGATATGAACATAATACAAAATAGAACAAAGTAAGGCCAGAAAAATCTTCCCAACCTCCTGTCACACGGACTATGAGGCCTTGGTGTGCTGCTCTGTCATGTGCTCTCAAGTGGCTATCATATCCAACTTTGGCTGCCCATGTAACTCCTGTATTTATTTATTTATTTATTTGAAAAGACATGTACAATATAACAGAAAATCCAAGTAATTGTACAGTGAAAAGAAACATATTTAGAATAACCTATGATAAAACATTTAAAATAAAGTATATACTTAAAATTACAACAAAAAAAAAACATCTTTCAGTCATCCTCCTAATTAATTAATTAATATTAAATGTACAGTAAAAAGAAACATATTTAGAATAAAGTATGATATTGGAAGGAAAACATCGTGAGGAAACCGGCATGTCCTAGAACTAAAAATTCGAAGACATGTGACATCTACCAACCCGCACTGGGCCCGCGTGGTGGATTACAGCCCACTCCCTCTCATAGAGAGGAGGCCTGTGTCCCAGCAGTGGGAACATAATAGGCTAATGATGATGATGATAAACATAATAAAAAAAGTACTTAAAATTACAACAACAAAAAAGTCATCTTTCATGCATCCTCCCACAGAACAAGCACAAAAAAAAAAACATCATTCGTTCATCTTCTCACAGAAACTCAAACATCCACGACGTACGTCTACCCAGCTCGAGGCAAATAAATCACACTCCGGTGTCGATGTCATAAGAGCGTTCAGCATTGCTAGGGCGCGAACCATGGGAGAATTAGAATGCGAAACTGTGCGTGCAAACGGAACGTCCAACAATCTGTGTCCACGGGTTCTAAGTTGGTATTTGGGCACAGGGGGAACAAAAAGCCTTACATGCTGAGCTACTAGTTCCGGGCACTCAGATTCACCACGAAGTACCCGACAAGCAAACATTAATAAAAAGAAATTACGCCTGACTTCAAGAGAGTTGAATTTCAACATTCCAAGTAAAAAATTTGTGGGGTACAGAAAGGGATAGTACCCGAACAGTTCCTTAAATAAAAATCTAAGAAATATTTTTTGGACCTTCTCCAGAAGCAAGGCGTAAGTACTTTCATATGGATTCCAAATAATTGAAGCCGACTCTAATTTACTTCTGACTAAAGCCATATAAACAAATTTTATTGCCAGAGGGTTGTCAAATTCACGCACATTTCGGATAGTAAACCCTAGTCTTCTGTATGAATCAGCAGCGAGAGATCGCATATGTTCATGGAAGGTTAGTCGTGAATCAAAAATAACACCAAGATCTTTAACTGAATTAACACGAGGAATCGGTTCTACTCCTAAAAAATATTGCACAAGTCGAGGGTATTGAGCACGACTATAAGACATGACACTGCATTTAGCTGTGTTAAATAAGAGCTTGTTTTCAGTACTCCATTGGAACACTGAGTTAATGTCCTCTTGAAGAGTAACTGTATCGGCCATCTCCTCAATACCGTATATTAACTTGAGATCATCAGCGTAAAGTAAACACCTGGAGTGTTTGAGAACCTTCTCAAGATTGTTAACCATAATTCCGAAAAATAATGGTCCTAAAATGGAACCTTGGCTTACGCCAGATCGCGTTTGATATGGCTCCGAAACAAAACAACCATGTCTAACATACTGTTGACGATTACTGTATGAAGGGACTAAACTTTTCTAACCTGTTCAAGGTACCTACTGTTTCAAAATTTTGAGCTCGCTCTTGCAGACTACGATCTCTTGAATCTTGACTTTGTCTAAAAGTCGACTAAGCGGACGTCAGCCGCTTTCTATAAGTAACTGCTGTGCTTGTTTAAAGGATCGAAACAGTTCTAACCTGTACAAGGCAGCTTGTAAAACCGTGACCTTGCTACTCGCTCTTAGAATCTTGCAACATTTGTTCGTAAAAATGGTCTACCTAAGTCAATTAAGTACCAAACATCTATTTCTGAATAAAAGGACTAAACAAAACCTTACTTTTCTGTAACCGAGAGCTTACATTTTCTTTTAGTTCCTAGACTTTTCAAATAACTTGACAAAATGAGTAACTTCTACTTCTACAAGGTGTTGTTTTGCATCCTCGTCAAAATTCAGGAGGTGGTCACAAAAGACATAAGTAATCAATTAAAATTACGTTAGCTAGTTAATTATTAATAAACGCTGATTTTTTTGGTTGTTTTTGTTTGTCAATATTTCAGAATAACCCCCTTAACGTGGCTTAGGGAATAAGAAATTATCAATTAAACGTTTGAAATTGTTTGTATGTGTGTAAGCGAGGTTATAGGGCAAGAACCAGACGGGCTGCGTTTAAAACACGGGTGGTTCAAACTTACGGATTTCCGTAAATAAGAAAAAAAAAAAAAAATTACCTACCCATTTTATTATTGATTTGGGACGAGAATCATTAGCATAGTTACCTCCTTGAATTGGACGAGGATGCAAAACAACACCTCGTATATGAACAAGTAAGAAAATCTAACCCATCCGAGGTGCCCGCATTTTAGAGGTGGCTATTTAATTTTAGCATCTTAGAAGAATTTCAACTACATTCGTAATTATTATAGAGATTAAGTGTCAGAGGTCTTCCATTAGTTCCATTGCAACTGTTCATACTGTGAAAATAGGATATATTCCCAGTCGCCCCCGCGGGGATTGCCACCGGAGGCAAATGGGAAAAAAAAATCCCAGTCGCCACCGGTGGTAACTGGGAAGTCATTGCCCCCATTTCAGTTTTGCTGTACATTGCTTTCTCCATCGTAGAGAATAAAGGGATGAGGTGTTATGGTAACCAGATACAACAAAGGTTCAACCAACAAGCGCTCACCAACACAAATACAGTTTTGTTAACACCAGTATTAGTGCGGAAATTGAACCTGTAATCCTTATGTTTAGAACGACGCTCTTGAACATTTCGTTAAACGGGTCGTTAAGAATGTTAAATCAAAATATATTTATTTATATAGACTAAAAAATAGTTCATAATATGGAAAAGTCTAAAATCACAAAAGAAGTAGACACACAATTAATACATAAATATATTACAATATAGTAAACGAATTTGGTATTGCCGACGATGCCCCCTGGGAAGAATAAATAAAATGGCAGCATTGGTAAAAAACTACCCATATTTTAATAAATAAACTTTACTTACTGCTATTTTTATAAGTCCCTTGCAATTTTTCTTTCTGTTAGTGCACTCCCGCGTCTCAGAGCCATTTTTGTTTTTTATCTTTAAACAATATTGGTGACCCGCACGTAAAATTATTGTTCCATGCCGTCTTTTTATATACACTAGGTCACTTTGACCGGAACTAGAAGATGCGCCTTGTACTGACATGACTTAAGACAACACTAATGCAAATAAGACTTATTATGCTTTTGAAACACAAAGCAACAAGTATCATAAATAAAATTACGCCATTCATGCTAAATTACTGTTAGATATGTATCTATGAGCGTTCGGCGAGCGGGCTGCGACCCGCCCCGCCCCGCGCCCGCGGGACTTACCTCAGTTACCTCTGCCACTAGCGAATAAACAGTATGCAACGACCTAGCGAGTTTCACTGACGTGTACACTTCCCTTCCGCCTAAGTACCTACCTACTCTCGTATCTAACACGTGGCGACGAGCGGACTCACAGTAATTGTCCAATTATGTCTACGGGAGCAACATATGGTGTCCTTTCCACCTTTGACCACCTGTCCCAAGAGTGGAATAGTTTTAAGTCGCGATTAAATCAGTGGTTTATCGCTAACGACATAACCTCTGAAACGGACAAAGCGACGATCAAACGGAGGGCGATTTTGTTAACATCGTTATGTGAAGCAACATTCAAGCTAGCTAGTGACCTGGCATTACCCTGCAAGGTGGAAGAACTGGGTTACGAGGAAATAGTAAAACTCCTCGACGAGCACTTCACACCAAAAAGGTACGGGTTCGCCGAAAAGTCCAAGTTTTATTCGGCAACACAGCGGCCAGGAGAAACGCATCCTCAATGGGCGGCCAGGATAAGAGGCCTATCCTCCCACTGCGGTTTCAAGAATTTGGAGGAGGCCTTGCTCGACAAATTTATAATGGGCATGGCAGCGGGACACGCGCGGGACAAACTGTTCGTGCAGGATCAGCGGGAGCTGACCCTCGCGAAGGCCATCGACTTGGCAGAGAGCATGCGCTGCGCACGCGATGCTTCGTCGATGGTAGCGTCGGGCATCAACGGCACCGGCGCAGCGGCGTCTGAAGGCGTGTTCAACGTATCCAAAAAGGAAAAGTGCAGTGTGTGTGGGTTTACAAACCATAAAGCCAATCAGTGTCGTTATAAAAGCTATAAGTGTAAAAAGTGCGGCAATAAGGGCCATTTGCGTAAAATGTGCCCAAACGAGGGCAAAGTTAAGTTTGTGGAGGAAGGATCTGTGGACGACGGAGGCGATGACGGTGAGGGTTTTTACAACATACGATGCATCAAAGGGAAACCAATGACGGAGCGTGTAACGATCAGTGGTCTAGCTTTGGAGTTTGAAATCGATAGTGGTTCAGCAGTCAGCGTAATCTCTGAGGAAACCTACAACTCGAATTTTAAGCGATTACCTTTGTCAGTCACCAATAAAAGGTTATTTAGTTATACTGGGGATAATATTGAAACGATCGGAGTAGTTTTATTACCTATTTCGTATTTGGGGCGTACGCATACTTTGAATATGTACGTAGTGCGCGCTGGCGGGCCGCCGCTGCTTGGTCGCGACTTCATTCGTGAGTTCGACCTGGAGTTGGCGCCGGCACGTGTGCACGCCGTGCTCGATCACGCGCAATCGATGCGCGAGTCTACCCCCAATTACAATATAAACAGGCAACTCTCTAATATGTTCCCAAAAGTTTTCTCGTGCAATCTTGGATCGTTTAATAAATATAAAATTGATTTAAAGTTAAAATCCGACGCAAAGCCTATTTTTTTTAAGGCAAGACCAGTACCTTACGCGCTAAAAGAAATTATAGTCAAAGAGCTCGACCGATTATTGTCACTAGGCATTTTAAAGCCCGTTGAACACTCAGAATACGCGTCGCCAATTGTGCCTGTATTGAAAAAGGACGGCAGTATCCGATTATGTGCAGATTACTCAGTCACAATAAATAAACAGCTAATAATCGATCAGTATCCCTTGCCGACGGTAAACGATTTGTTGGCGAAATTACACGGGGGCATACAGTTCAGTAAAATTGATCTGTCAATGGCATACAACCAGTTTATATTAAATGAGGAATCCCAAAAGTTAACCTGTATTAATACACACCGCGGGTTATTTAAATTCACTCGATTGGTATTTGGGTTGGCCTGTGCACCCGCCATTTTTCAGCGCGCAATGGAATGCTTGCTATCGGATATTGACGGAATCATATTTTTATTAGATGACATCCTAATAACAGGTGCCAATAGAGATCAGCATAGGCAGAGACTAATCACGGTTTTACAACGCTTAGACGATGCGAAATTGACGGTTCAAATGAGTAAGTGTGAATTCTTTAGAGACGAAATTACGTATCTTGGTCACGTCATAGATAGGAACGGAGTTAGGAAGTCGCCAGATAAGGTCAAAGCTATTTTACAAGCTCCTAAACCGACAAATGTGCTACAGTTACAGTCGTTTCTGGGTCTAACGAATTATTATCGGAACTTCGTGCCGGACGCGTCATCCGTATTAAGTCCATTATATAATCTATTAAACAAGAATACAAAGTGGGAATGGACTCGCATTCATGATGACGCGTTCACAGGAATAAAAAATATGTTAGCATCCGATAAAACATTAGCGCACTTTGATCAGAAAGCTAAAATAATATTAACTGTAGACGCGTCGCCAACAGGGCTAGGAGCCGTATTATCCCAAGTAGGCGGGGATGGATTAGAAAGACCAATATCATACGCGTCGCGAACACTGTCCTCAGCTGAAAAAAATTACGCACAAATTCAAAAGGAAGCAACTGCGATAATTTTTGGGGTAAAGCGATTTCATCAATACCTATATGGTCGGTCAGAACCTTTTGTGCTACGAACGGACCATAAACCCCTGCTAGCAATTTTCGGGGCTCACAAAGGCATTCCAGAAGTGTCCGCCAACCGCCTGCAGAGATATGCAATATTTTTATCAGCGTATAATTATACCATAGAGTATATAAGTAGCAAGCATAACAGCCCGGACTACCTATCGCGGGCGAGCGTGGGTGAGAAGGAGACAAAGGCGCCGGACGAGCTCGCAGACTGCGAGGATCGTGCAACCTACGTCAACTTTGTAGTGGAGGGGGACCTACCGGTGACACTAAGCGACATGCGTCGCGAGACGGCTCGCGATACTCATTTGACCACAATTAAGGGATATACTATAAACGGCTGGCCCAGGAAAGTTAATGACGCAAACTTAAAACCATTTTTCAACTGTCGTACACAGTTAGCTTTCGAAAAGGATATCTTGATGCGTGGACATAAAGTCGTTATTCCGTTATCTTTGCAAGAAAGAGTATGTAGGGAGCTACATAGTTCACATTTCGGAGTAGTGAAGATGAAGGCGGAGGCTCGCAAACGGCTGTGGTTTCCTGGCATAGACGCGAAGATCGAGGAAGTAGCGGGGGCTTGTGACGTTTGCTGTGCGCTGCGCCCCGCGCCCGCGCATGCCCCTCTCGCGCCTTGGCCATTGCCGCCGTACCCTTTTTACCGAATTCACATAGACTTCTTGGGCCCGTTCCATGATTACATGTTTTTAATTATCGTGGACGCGTATAGTAAATGGGTAGAATGTTACGAGATGTCCTCGACTTATAATTCAAAGGCAGTTATTAGTAAATTATATGATTTGATGTCGCGGTTTGGGATTCCACATACGTTGGTGAGTGACAACGGTACATCGTTTACTTCGTTAGAATTTAGGGACTTTTGTAAACTTAACGGTATCGAGCATGTCTTATCTCCCGTATACCACCCGGCCAGTAATGGGCAAGCTGAGAGCTTTGTGAAGATTGTTAAAAAGGGGCTTAAGGTTATAATATTGGAGGGTTGTAATAAAAAAACAATACATGAAAAAATTGCAAAATTTTTATTCGACTACAGGAACTCTAAAAATAGTACCACTGATAAATCACCAGCGGAGATAGTATTCGGGCGTGCGATGCGCTCGCGCCTGGATTTATTGAATCCGATCGCGCCGTCATCACCTTCGTCCACAGACCTAATTCACACCGTCGCACGCAATCAGTCCTCACAGGCTAAACACTATCGCGGGAAACAAAGAACAAACTTTAACGTGAACGAAAATGTTTGGATAACCAAAAATATTAATAATAAAAAGTTCCAGTGGATTCAAGGAATAATAAGGAAAAAAATCGGCAATATTATGTATGTGGTATACGTACCACATACAGGAAGTGAAGTCACCAGGCACATAGATCAAATAAGGAAGAGACAGCACTCTTCACCGAGCCACGATCAGGACTGGGACCCGGGCGTTGTACCCGATTTAGCGTCATTTGTTGCCAGTCACCCTGAGCCCGTCGGGCAGCCAGAAGAGGGAGGTGGGCCGGTGGCGGACCTCGGACCAGATAGTCCGGCGGCGACTCCGCGTGCCGCACCGATAACGCGTAGGCGGCAGGCAATCAGCCCAACCTTCACGACACCTACGGCGGGCGACGATGACCATGACGGTGATGGTGACGATTCAACCATAGAATAAGTTTAGCGTGATATTTAGTATTAGAATAAAGTTGTTAAGAGTATTGTCCAACTAAAGGGGAAGGAATGTTAGATATGTATCTATGAGCGTTCGGCGAGCGGGCTGCGACCCGCCCCGCCCCGCGCCCGCGGGACTTACCTCAGTTACCTCTGCCACTAGCGAATAAACAGTATGCAACGACCTAGCGAGTTTCACTGACGTGTACACTTCCCTTCCGCCTAAGTACCTACCTACTCTCGTATCTAACAATTACACTTTATGTCGTTTTCTTAAAGTTCTTATTTATTTGACCCCAAGTAGCTTTGTTAGTTGAGAGGGTGAATATCCATTGTTTTTCTTATCGCTGAACCCATTTTTATGTAACATCATGCATGCTCATTTAGACTTTATGTCGTTTCCATTAGAGTCCATATCGTTTTTTTATCTCGGTAAAGTATTTCAAGGACAAAAGGATAACTGCAACAGAATACTACATAATATGAGTAACGTAACTAACGAAACTAAATAAAAGTCTTAATATATCTGTGATTTAACGGTGTTTTGTTATAATATTTTTAATTAGTTTTCTCATAAAATTATTCTAAACACACGAGTCTGATTATCCGTGATACAAAATACCAGTTCAAATGTTTAATTTTAACAATTTTTTTCATATCGAAATCAAAATAAAAAAATATTTCATTTCTATTGTCTTTTTTTAGAGATTAGAGGCAGGTTTGGGATAAGTTACCTCATCCTTTTATTCTCTACGATGGAGAAAGCAATGTACAGCGAAACTGAAGTGGGAGCAATGACTTCCCAGTTACCGCCGGTGGCGACTGGGAATTTTTATTCCCATTTGCCTCCGGTGGCAATCCCCGCGGGGGCGACTGGGAATATATCGAAAATAGACAATTGGATAATGATGAACTCATTGTGCACTATAGCGTTCCACAGGGCAGTGTCCTGCCTGAGCTCTACGAGCTCTATCGGTCTCTTCGTCCATATAAATTACTTGTTACAACTCCAACTTTTGTATATTACAAACTACAAATAAATTATTTACAAACTACAAATAAATATAAAATAAAAATAAAATATGTACAAGTATCAAAATCTCAACTTGAACACTATTTGTGTCTGTTGGCCAATTGTTCTTTGGGTGAAAAGTTATTGGTCAATACATTTTGTTGGTTAAAAATTCACTGACGGAGAGTTATGTTGGCGAAACGTTCATGGGTGAAAAGTGAATGATATAAAGATATTGTTGATTAAAGGTTCACGGACCAATCGACTGTTCTGGTAAACCGTTTCAGTTTCTGTCCTCCTGTCGCTATCCTGTCGCACTTGCAACCAGACTTCTATTACCTACCAATGGTAGATCTAGATATGGTGACGCTATTCTATTCGGTGTTATTTTCGACATAATTAACTATTAATACTTCTTAAATAATATTTGAATACTAGCTTTTCCGCGCAACTTCGTCTGCGCCACATTTTCCCTGTTTGCGCAACATTTTTCATAGCTGCTCCGCTCCTATTGGCCGTAGCGTGATGATATATGCCTTCCTCGATAAATGGGCTATCTAATACTGAAAGAAATTTTTAAAATCAGACCTGTAGTTCATGAGATTAGCACGTTCAAACAAACACTTTAGCTTTATAATATTATATAGTGTATATAAGTAGGTCTGTCTGGTCTTTGCAAAGTATTGCGGGGCCCTAGCGCTCCGCTGCGTCAAGCTGTCGATGTTATACGAAAACATCTGTTTCCAATAATGGTCTCTAAATGATAGCTCCCGCCGCAGGCGATGTGGCGCCGACGTCGCCGCTGGCGTGGTGTGAAAATGTATGAAGATGCCTGTTTTTAAAGTTAATTAACAGCTTATATATACATAGATATAATATTTGGAAGTAGGCAGACAAATTAGCAACTTATCAAATGCTGCGGTCCCACAACATTCTAAGCATGTTTCAATCTTAGTTTTTTCGGCTTACGCGTATTACAGCTTGGTTTATATTAAAAAGGCAACCAAATAGTCGCCATTTCAAAGCAGATTTCTATTCTCACTGTATGGCTCCGACTGGCTCCGAGGACATAATATGACACTAAAGCTATTGTGACGGCCATCGAATCTATGGTCCCTAGTAGAGTTGGTAGTCAGCTTTCAATGGCAGGGATGGACCCCATACCTACCATTGTCCCTGACTGTATCTTTGAATCCAAACTAGTTTTACTAAAGCATAGTTTTGTTCACAGGTCAAAGTGTGGTTTCAAAACCGTCGCATGAAATGGCGGCACACGAAAGAAGGCCGCGGCGGCATAGCTGGCTCCACCGGCTTACCAGGACGGGACCCTGATTCCACCAACGATGACAACGAAGATATTGACGTTGACACACTCAGTGATTAATTAGAGCAACGGACAGAAGTGTGCTTTATCGAAACATTTTATGAATCATGAGATTTCTTCTTCGCGCCCATTTGTGCCGCAAAGCAGCATAGCTGTCTTGGTTGAAAGGCATGAGGACTGGTGAAATTCGAGGCAGATGAGAAATCTTAGTCTGGTTGTCTCTAAAGTTGGCAACATATCAGTAAAAGCCGGATGATGTATGGCCTGATTACCAAGTTGTCACTTTTTACAAATTATCTTAACTTCATGTAAAAAATAGACTCGAAAAAATGGCAGGCTTGTTGTTAATTTTTTTATCGCGGATCTAAAGGACGTTGTGATTGAACTACAACATTCAAAAAATATATTCAAACGTGTTTTAAGCTATTTCTTAGCTGACTTTATATACATATATTTTATTTTTAAATGCACTTATGATAGAGTTAAAAAAAAAATATTTTGATTTCAGATATTTTAATAGACTATAAATAATTATTTATTTTATAAATCATCGAAACGTTTTTTATTTACAAATTATGAACCGTAAGTAAATCATATTATTTTGTACGAGGCAATATAGTATTTATTTTAATGTACCTATTAGGTACCTGCTGGTTTTTCAATGCACTAAGGTAGGCAACGAAAAATAAAAAATAATTTTATGAAAAATCATTAAATGGGATTAAATGAATTTAAGAGAGTTGTACTCATGATGATTTTAATGATTATAACTCTGAAAGCATTGTATAGCACTGTATTGATGCTGTTGATTCTGTTATGGTCGCGAATCATATTTTAAACAACTTAGAACTGCCACTGACCTGCAAACAAAAAAACATAACAAAGTTTGAATTTTGCAGGCTACTTTTGTGCTTCCTGGTTTCATAAAATATGAGAAAACTACAAGAAACCGATTGGATATTGAGGCAAACTCATAGGTACCTACATACAAACAAGAAGGTTGCACCTGTGGGTGTGCTATAATTAACTTAAAATATACAAAGGTGATGTAGGAGGAATTGTTACGTTGCGATTCATAAAAATTGTGGCGTCTCAGCCTAAAGGTGGAAGTGACATTAAGGTCGCCCGCGAAATCAAATTTTCTTGCGTTTTTTGTAATTTGCTGGTCAGTGTCAGAGTGTATGTTGAACAAAGTATGGTTTGCGGCCGCAATACGTATGTTTTTACGGAATTACAATCATTATGATCGATGATATGAATCAATACAACCCTCTTTTAATTAATCGTGTGCGTTTCGACCGCGCGGCCATTTACTGATTTTGTAATTATTAAAAGTTTATTCCCATAAATTTGCAATGCGGGGAACCGCGCGGCCACTGAGATCTTTAAAACTACGCGTTGCAGAGACCTGAAATTTAGGTAAATAACAGATTGAATTTGTAAATAAAATATAAAAGTTTATATTTTAGAAGCTGTAAGACTAAAACCGCGGCCGTGCCATCGAAATGGTGACAAACACATTATCTATATATATATATGTGAAATTGTTTGTAAAACCCAGATTTTAATTTGTTAGAATTTGTGAAAATACAACGAAAAGTCCCAGGTTTATATTTCAGGAGCTGTAAAACTAAAACTCCATAGCCGCTTCATGAAAAACGGTGAAAAACACGTTATCACCGATTTCAGCTGCTTCTGATATTTTTTGTAATACCTAGACTTGTTTTTGTCAAAGAAAGTCAAAATACACACAAAAAAAAATTCCTAGGTTTATATTTTTTATCTTAGGGTCCATTCACACAGCTAGACCGGCTTGTAGAGGAGAGCAGATTTTTTATCATGTTTAAAACAGAGTTTTGACTCATTGTAATACAGTATATTTTTACATGTCACTTAATTTTTTATTGAGATGCCTGAGAGCAAACCTTACGCGCTTAGTGTGAAATAATAAGAGGAGCCGACCGACTGCATCTGATGACGTACTCTTCCACGCTCCTGTAGCTGACCGGCTCCGATTGCGTGCCTTTTCAAGCTCGCGCGGCCGACCGGCTCCGATTACGAGTTCTTTCACGCTCGCGCGGCCGACCGGCTCTGATTGCATCAGTGCTCCCATCGAATGCGTCGAAAAAAAAACTTGAACTGCGCGGAACTGGAGATATACCGCCCTTGTAGAGCACCCGCTCGCCTCCGAATGCATCCGCTCAATAACAGTGCTCTTCAGCCGATCTATGTGAAACGGCTGTAAGTTCCAAACGTATAACTCGCGCCGCCCGGTCTAAGTGAAAAAAGAAGAGCGCCAGCCGATGCTCTCCGAGCCGGTCCTTGTGAACTGACCCTTACAACGTACTGCAAGTTCAGAAAGTATCTGTATAAATAAATTAATTTGTCCATGTGCAGTTTGTGACAAAGGAAAGAGGGTTGCGCCATATCTATTAACACGGAATCGCATCTTTCCATGCTGCTATACTTCTATACCAGAGCCAGAAACAGCGGCAGCATGGACGATGCTTGACAGCATGCTCTAAAATTTAAAATTTATGCAATACCATTCTGTACTGACAGATGAGGTTCAACCCTAAAAGTTTCAGTGGGTATAGGCAGTGAGAAATACTTATGTTTTTGCAGGGAATGGAGAATTTTATGTAAATAAAATTGCGTAATAATGCATTACATCATTTATTACAATTAAATTATTTTACAAACAGGTAGAGCTGCTACACAACAAGGATAGGTCGTAAAATTTTAATGTACAATAACATTCGATAGGTGAAGAGGACAGTGCATGACAAAATATTAAAGTTGACTTTTAGCAACCTTATTATTATAAAATTAAAGAAAAAAAAAACTCATAAATAACGTCTACAAAAAAGTGATGTTATTACAAAATTTTTGCCATAAATACTTGACTAATCAATTTAGGTGTAACAAAACTCCATTAAAACAAAGGTACGATAATTCTTTTGAACTTAGATTCTACGATATGGTCAACGTAAAAATCTACATAAAACATCCTACACACCTAACATTCGAATAACTACATTCATTTTACCTATTTTATCATTAACATAATATTTTGAACCCTATCTAATAATCTACAAGTTTCACTTTGCTCTTAGCGTAGGCTTCGTCAGTGTCTTTATCGTAGTCTTGTGAGGGACTACTGCTGTGTTCGGTATGTCTAAACCCCTGGCCCCTGTACCCACCCCTATGTCCGTATGGCCTCCTCCTCCCGGGAGGATAGCCTTCCTCCTTCCACCTGCCCTCATGACCCTGACTCTCATACCGATTATAGTTGTCATAACGATTAGGCGGACCCTGTTCGCGAATAGGATATTTGTCGTATCTATTCGAGTAGTGTGGAGGTCTTTCGTCTTCGTTTCTCCTGTCTTCCCTGGGCTCTGGATCTTGATACCGTCGTCTCTCTGTGTAGTGTGAGTTTTCTCCGTATTCTGACGGTCTTGGTCTCTGCGACGTGGACGTGGCCTCTCTATTGACTTCCCACACTGGTATCCGCGGCGGAGGCGGAGTGACGCTACGCGATTTACTTTTGCCTTCTCTTTTCCTGTCGGTTGACAGCGATTCTCTGCAATGTTAAAATCGAAATGTATAGTAACAGAATAATCTATTAATTTAAATAATCATGAATAAAGATATTTATGATAATACCTTGAAGATGATCGACTGTTACTTCTATCCGAGTCGTCTTCGCTCGATCTTCTATTCTGCTGGTGTCGCATTTCACGCTGCCTGTAACAAATTCCAGTATTGAACCAGTCTGAATTCCAACGTCAAAAATATTGCCGTCATAAAAAAATAAAGATACGATGCGGTTGTTTCGGATATGATTACAAATTCATAAGTCCTTATAAATGCAAGTTTCATGTTTGATTTTAAATGAAACTTTCCCGTATCAGATACATTTGCATTAGATGCAGCAGGAAGAGAGGGAGACCAAAAATCGATGGATGGATTGCGTGAGGGATGATAAACGCCCTGAATATGACAGTTAACATGACAGTTGACAGGTGGGGAAGAATGGAAGTAAACATTTTCCGCAGATCCTAAATCACATGGGACTAGGGCAGTTGAAATAAGATCAGATGGTGTTCGTGGTTGCAGAAAGTATAGGGGACACAGACTTGCGCCTCAGTTTGATAGCCAATTCCCTCATTTCCTCGTCGCGACGCGCCTGGCGACGACTCTCGCGCTCTTGACGCTCCGCTTCAGCCCGCTTGTCTGCGCGAACTGTACGTTACAAAACAACGTAAATTAATACTATGACTACCAAACATAATTTATTTAACATGGATATTAAACGTGAGATAATATCATTTTAGATAAAATATTCATAAGATTATTAAAATATGTGCATATTAAAAGATTTATAGATAGTCAATAAACAATTTATAGATCTTATATTGTTAGCTCATATAAAACTCACGCTGCCTTGATAATTGTGCTTGCATTTTCCTCTTGAGTTTCTCTTTCAGTGTGAGTGTCTCACGCGAAGCACCCTGCAAAAGTCGTCATGTTAATTTGATAGACAAGAACGGGAGAATCGACTCTTTGCTGAGAAAGATTCTCTTAAAAGTATTCCAGGACCATCCCAATGCTCCTTTTGTTGGGTTGGTAATTCCTACTCGTAGTAAGGTTGGTTCTGGCCTATGAATGAAGTCATAGCGAATATAGAAGTTCAGCCTGTAAGGATTACCTTACCCCAAAAATTCTCTTCGTAAAGAGGTAGGTTACTCTTTCGGCAGGCCTACTTCTTCGGGATTTTTCTCCTGCGCGCCTACCCTTAATATTGCTCGAACTATGCGCAATGGAATTATATTGTCCGTGCATATCTGCATATTCTTCTAACTTATATTAACAGCTGATACGAATTATAATTTATACAAATGTTGATGATAATTTATACAAATACTAGTTGAAACACACTTAAGATATTATGAAACGACCAACATTGATTTTGTCAAATAATAATTTAAGAAAAGTCCGCACAAGAAAAATGAAAACTAGTTATCGATACATCAAAATCTGATTTTAACGCACATTTAGACACGGCGGGTATGACAACAGGTTGATATTCAAGCAACAATCATCTCAAAGAAATTGAGCAAGGCAATGCCAGGGGTTCACATAAACATACAACCGGGAATCTAGCAGGTTCCGTCACAAACAGTCATGTGGTGATTTAGTTTCGCATCACATATAGTAAAAAGCGAAATAATCTGCTGTTGTACAAACTACTGCCAGTAATGTAGTAAGGTGCTAAAATGAAAGCAGAACAAATGTATAAAAGCAAATGATTCTTACTGACTTTGGAGCTGGATCCAGATAATCGTAACTGATTCTGGTTTGTATTGGATTTATTGCCCACCGCCATTCTGGAATGAAAAAATTGCTTGTGTCAGAATTAAATGGAGTAGTTTCTGATGTGGTGCAACTTTCGAGAGACCTCTATAGAGATTGCGATAAATCTAGTCGAGTCCCTCGTGAAATAACACAGTTTCCAGAATTACGATAAATACTTTTTCTTCCAATTGTATCTTTATACAACCCTAGAAATAAATATTAATTTAAACTTTAATTTCGAGTGCTTGTGACGGAGGAATAGTAATGGTATGTTAGCATTATATTTGTAGTTTTCTTTCAAATTCCTCAACTGGCATCATGAAATCAAAAATTATGAAACGAAATGACGTATGTTATGGATATTTTCTAGTGATAATGATAGAAATGTGATCTTTTAGAAACTGAAGCCCTCATTACACGCAAGGCTGTTTTTGTTATTATGGACTGTTTGGCCCTGAGAAGATCCGCTTAGAACTTAAACAGGGTGACACCTGCATCCTTCAAGGTGTCTATCTGTCATTAAACGATTTTCCCATAAAAAACTCTAAAAACATAACCCTCCTTCTGGCGCATTCGGGAAAAAATGGAAAATGCTTTTCATACATGCCTAGGAATAGTCAGCATTTTTTATCAATAACCATACATGACTTTGGGAAAGTTTTTTTAATATGACGAGTAGGCTCACCTCCATGAGGGATAAAGGTGACAAAATTGCCACCCTGTATTAATTAGTAAATAAGCAAAAAAAGTAAATAAGCAAAAAAAAAAACTCTTGATTCGATCGATCGATTTTAAGAATACATAGGTACTATAGTAAGTTTACAGGTTTTAATTTATTTAGTAAAAAGGTTGGTATTGGTACTCACTTTTTCGAGTCGTCATCAGATTCACTGGAGTCGGAGTCTACGGACAGTTCGCTGGAAGACTGGTCCTCTTTGCGGCGCCCGTAGTACCGCGGCACAGCCGGCTTGCTCGCGGGCTTATCATTACTATAACACAACACGCACATCACTTAGTCTCGACATCATTTATTTACTACAAATACCGCTAAAGTCTAATGGCTCCTCCACTTTATCTGACTCACCTCACCATTCAAACAAATCAAACTTCAAAACAAGCTTACCTTTCAAATGACATCGACCTGGAGTTATTACGCTTGGCATAGCCACTACCATGACTGGAAAATACAAAGACGATTAGTTTCAGCCTAGATTACACCCAATCCATTGAAGATATTAAATAGGTGTGAAATACAAACTTTTCGGGACTTCGAGAATATCTGTTTCTACGATTACGTGATCTGGACCTCGATCGGGTCCGTCTGTACGGGCTGTAGGATCTCGAGCGAGACCGTGAGGACACTGAACGTGATCTTGATGATCGAGACTTGGAACGCGACTTCCTCCATGACCGCGACCTCGATCGTGACCTTGACCGCGATCGCGAGCGCGAGAATGATCTTGACCTTGAGTTAGGCCCCCTTGGACCTATCTGGCGAGCACGTCGACTGGTTGGTGGTGACGGCCTACAAAGATTTAATAAATTAACATAACTCCTGAATTTTCGGAAGGATTAGACATGAGCTGTTAATTACAGTACAGTCACATTCCACCATTCTATTCATACCGTTTACGAGGTTTGCGTGCGACGTCCGCGTATAGCATCTTTAGGTTCTGCTTCACTTTATCTGCATATAGGGGCTTGGGCGCTGTGGACAATAACAAAATTAAGCCGCTTTCACTCAACAGTAGCTAATAACATGCTGGCTTGAAAAATCAAAGGCAGGGTTGGCGCAGTGGCTGAGCGACTGCCAGCTGTGCTGCGTGTCACGGGTTTGATCACCGCATGGAAGAAATATTTGTATGGCTTATAGGTAAAACGTACACGCATCCAGGAGAGATTCCTAGTGAAGGGCAGAATTTAAAAAAAAAAACTGTTTTCTTGTTGACATCTTTTGGTTGTGTCCATTTTCTCAAGACCATAGACCAAATGGAGTAACTTATTAAAATAAAAAAAACACATGGAAAAACTCACGTTGTTTCTCTTCTTCCTCGCCTCCAAAAGACGTGATAAACTGTATATTCTCGCCCGTTTCTGGTGACGGGCTCCGACTGGGCGATCGGCTCGGAGACCTAGCCGGCATTGACGACGGAGCCGCGTAGCTCGGAGGACTAACCACCCTCGTTGCAAGCTTCTTGTCACTGCAAATAAACCCTTTATTAGTCCAAGACACGCCGGTTGGCACCGCAATAATAAGTAGACTGGCTTACTTGCGTGCCTCAAGAGTACAACTTCTTGCGTCAGCATGAAATTTGAATATTTGCTTTATTATTATACCATCATTATTATATTAAATAGTAGACTTTTTTTATGAGATGGTACGGTTCTTAGACATAAATAATTATTGGAACTTGGTACTAAGTAAAAAAAAATTTTGTTCTTGACTAGCTAACAATATTAAAACAGCTTTTCAATATCTGCCTTTAAATTCATGAATATTTTAGTCATTTATTTCAAAACAATATGCATTGTGTAGAAATTTTCAAGGACTTTTACGTTTTATAACTACTTCTAAGTAGAATTTTATGCAATTTAGCTTCAACATTATTTTCTACAGTTTGATGTAGGTAGTTCTCATTCTAATCCCATAATTTTACTTCATGCATGTACACCAGACTTACATCAGATACAGAATAAAATGTTCTGTTACTTAATGTTCCATAAAGCATTATTCTATCTAAGCCCATGAAGCATAACAAACACTTAAACTAAGATTCTAGCCTGGCTCTTTATTGATCACCTTCACGCATATTAATAACTCAACTTAAGCCTACTCACCGATGCGCACGCCTCTCCCTCCTACTCTTTCTCCCAGAGAACATAGCTTTCTCCTTCTCTTCCCTTAGAAGCTGTTTCTGATGCTCAGCGTCATCGGCATCGCCCGTCAAGAACGAGAAGAGATCGCAGCCCGCCATGCCGAACTGAGGCCCCACCCCGTTCAACTCGTGTGCCTGTGCTCCGCAAAACGTACCGTGAGCGAAAGTATTTGTTGGAGTATACATACTTATTTTGGTAAATAAATCAACAATAATTATTTGAAATCAACTACATAAGTTACATGAAAAATGTATGTGGAGGAAATTACTTTACTGAAACTGTACAAGAGTTTGGAATAAATATGTAGAAGGATTCTGTTTGTTAATTCCATAACAATGCCTATACAGTATACACGTTACATGCACAAACAACTGAACAAAAACATCTGTTAATGTAGGTCATGCAGTTTTCAATGCATGTATCGAATCCGCGACATTTACTCTCCGATCCTTTGCCAATTAGGTCATGTAGCGGAAAACATCAATTGGGTCAAACCAAACAGAAATATGGGTCATAGGATATTGATAAAGAGTGCTCATAAGAATAATGACATAATACAATCACAATGAAAAGATGAATCAATTATTATTGATAACCAAATCACATTTATAAACAGCATTGTGGTGCAGTAACAATATGCTCTAATAAATGCATAATCATGCAGAATTTCTGTGATGATAACATTTTTACGCCATTTACATAATAGGAACCTAGCAAGAGAAACAATTCCTTTAGTTACACACACCCAATATTCTATAAATTGCGATAATCATAAACAATAAGTCACTGTTCTCTAATGGGCCCAACTATTGTGAATTTGCTGTGACCATTAGCCTAACAGAATAATGCATGTACAGAAGATTACGTGTATTGGCAGATTGGTTGCAGGTTATGTTTGTGTTTATTTAAAAAAAAAAACAAAATAAATAACTATAATGGCAGGATAACTCACCTGTGAAGCCTCCATTTTGTTCACATCAATGCTCAAGTCCACATCAATGATTTCCAAATCTGATTCATCATCTGAATCTTTTGTTTCCGCTTTTTTAGTCTCTGGTCCTGTAATTTAATACTGCATGCCATAAGATTACCCAGAAAAGACCGTAGAATATACTACCCCGTGACCAGACATAAGTAGCCGTCAAGCATCACAGCACATTGAGGTATAACAGTAAAGCTGAATCTACCGTTAGAACCAGACGGTTGTGCTCCAGGATCACTATAATTGTATCCTATAGCAGCACCCGTGCCCTTCTTTTCATGAAGTTTTTCTTTTTGATGTTCTTTTTCTTCAATGGTGACTCCAAACTGTTCTTCTATAGCCAGTTGTTGAAGGAACTTGTCTTCACCTAGAAGGAAAAACAAGTTTTTAGTATTGGCATCCAAACCTTTATCATAATAAATCATAAATTAACTGAAAGTAAACATTATTGAGTTTAGTATCATGAAATTAGGTCCTTACTTATTCCAAGAAAGACATTTTGTGCCAGGATTCTGTATCTCTCATAATTGCATTGCCTTTCTTCTGGACTCAGTTCTTCCGGTGGTATCTCAGGAATCCTTACTTCCGGTATGTAATCCAGGTGTGCTCGGACATCAAAACGGTCAATCATGTTGTTGGTGTCACCTTGCCAAGGCATCCTAACAAAATAAAGAAATTGAATCACTACACTTTATAGATACTAGTGTTACTTTTGATATCATCTGTAATATTATCAGAACAGTCAAATATTTAATGATTCAGAAACATGTTTGTGAATTTAAGTCCAGGCATTTGACTCGTAAAATGTACTTGCACTACCTCAGATCGCTTCTTAGTGAAGTGTTTTGAGGTTGACTCAGGACATTAGTGTTAATATAAAATTGGTTCAGTAATATGATGTATAGGTACTAACATGATTGCTGGGCCTTCTCCTGCTGCAGCAATAGCCGGGTCCAATTGAACCTTGCACGGTCGTCCATGGAGCTGTAAGAACTGAGTTGGCTCCGCTTTCTGAAATGAAGTCATCGATTACCTCGATTATGAAGACTCGCTTTGTTTCCATTTTCATTCAACTCAAGAAAAATACATTTGCATGTTTAATGAATACATGACAAATAAAAGTATACAAGCAAACAAACGATTGGCTCACAATCTTTTCGTAAAAATCCTTGCGGCGCTCCGCCCTTCGCCGATAGTCAACAATCATTCCTCGGATCATTCGCTCCTGTTTCCTCGCTTCGTGCCACATTGTGATGTTTTATTATTGAACACGTTAACATGAATAAAATAATCGTTAATAAATACACCTATTTAATTAACATAATACGCGTGCTACGCGCCTTGAAAGCGTATTATGTACTCCGATTGATAGGTATTTTTTATCTTTCTTACGCCATTTTGATATTGTAACGAGTGAAGCGACAAAGTTTTACTTTTAGTAAATAGCTCAGAAATGCCACTTTAGTCGATTAGTCAAAGGCGTCAAGGCGGAAACACACTAACGTGTCGTGACGCGCCAGAAGCATTCGGTTTCATACATCGTTGGGACACGACGCCATGCAAATATGTCCCTAACCATATTAAATGTATGAAACCGATTTGCTTCTGGCGCGGCACGACACGCCACCACACGTAAGTGTGTTTCCGCCTTAAGTAGTGACGGTCGCAGTGGAGGTTGATGGCCTGATGGGACATGGACCAAAGTAATAGAGGTGATCACATTTTTTTTTCTTTGTCCGTCGGGTAGATTATTGAAAAGTATTGGACACGTATTTTTTCTTTTTTCACGTGGTCATAAAATTACGGAGATATATTGAGTTGAAATGGCGTATGACGTCACATGTAGGTAATTTTTATACCTACTTGTGACGTAGTGAGCCCCACTCTCCAACTTTAATGAGTTTTAACTAAGTAATTTTTTTGATATTTTGATAAAACAAAAAATACGTGTCTAATATTTTTGTATTAAGGCGGAAACATACTTACGTATCGTGGCACGCCAGAAGCAAATCGATTTCATACATTTAAGACGGAAACACACTTACGTGTCGTGACGCGCCAGAAGCATTCGGTTTCATACATCGTTGCGACACGACACGCCATGCAAATATGTCCCTAACCATATTAAATGTATGAAACCGATTTGCTTCTGGCGCGACACGACACGCCATGATACGTAAGTATGTTTCCGCCTTTACCTTTCTGACGGACAAAATAGAATGTCGTTTTCTTTACCCAGTCTACACCTCTATTCCTTGTTTTAGTTAGAAACGTTTAAGCGGTTAAAAGAAAAAAAACTTTTTTGATCGCTTTTGCCCGGGTCTATTATGCGTGAATTTCGAATTTCTAGGATAAAAAAGTATACGGTAGAATGAGTTTCAAATAAGAATAGGAACGTCAATGACCTCGAACTGTCACTTTCACTTAATAACATGAGCAGCAAAAAAAAAAACAAATAAATATTTAGTACTTATCGTAATATTTTGTTCAAGTTATTTTCGTTTATTACCTTTTGAACATCATAGCATAAACGCACGCGCGTGCCTTCCACGACAAGCCACAAATTCACCGCTTCCACTTTGGGGTGGAAGCGTCAGGGTAGTCCGCGTAATTCGAATTTTCTTAACCTTTTGACCGCCACAGTCGTGTGTAGACGACAAACCAAAATGTGCCCAGCACGCCACGGTCGCGAATGGTTGACAGAATTTTACACATAAATAAATGTCATTAAACAGCATTGTTTTGTGTTTTTCCCTTGTCAATTATTTACCTTGACTCTTCTTCATTTATTTGAAGTGAACTGCTTTCATTAGATTTCATCTGTAGTAACATAAGATGACAAAAAAGAAAACCAGTTAAAAAGTTCGTGCCCTCAAAGCCACAGTCACCTCAACAGGACACGTAGTGATGTAGGCAGCAGTCAATATAACAAGAATATCGACCTCGACGGCAACCTACGTTATATTTGATTTACTCTGAATTCTGCATTATTAAACAAATAAAACATTTGATATTGAACTTTCATGTTTGAGAAATCAAGAAAATTTTATAATACTGAACTATGCGCTCTTTAAAAGTCGAGTGTTAATAGATTATCGATTGATTGTAATGACTGCAATGCCCATCCCTATCACCCAATGTATTGTCTGTGCCGGGAACGCCACAGTCGTCTATGATTGACAGTCCCATGACGTCAAACGAGGAAAATTTTTGAATAGAGTAGTTCTTTTGCTGTTATTATTATTGTTTACTGTATACATGATTAATAATGGATAACTATAATATGAGTAGTGAAGACTTATTAAGTATATTGCAAGGAGTCGATACTGACACGTTTATAATGGTTTTTTTTTTTAAATACTATCCTACCTAAAAATACATACGTATATCGATATAAATCAATATACAATTGTTGAATTAAACTTATGTTGATTGTCTTATACATATTGAACGGTATATAATGTGTGAAGGTATTAAAAATGGTGTGATTGTTCTACCAATTTCTACCACCCAACTTTTTAATTAAAAAACTGATTTTTATAAAATGTTTTATTTTATCTTTTGTGAACTTCATGTTTGTGACGCTTAAGAAACTTTGTCCAGGTAGGTACCATTATTCCTCATTATTTCCTATTCATTACAGTGTTGTAAATTGTCTACATTCGAAAGTAAACAACACTAACACAGTAAACGGTATTTACTTCTGCACTGATGTCATCAGTGACTGGCGTTATACTAAAGCATTAATATTGCTTGTTCTTCCAAAGAAACTTAAATTTTATTAGTTGACAATGTTAAAAGTACAAAACGAACAAAATAAAATATTTCGATATTATTAATAAGTATCGGTGTCGCACCTCTAAAGAAGAAGCGAGCAATTTCAAGAAATACGTGCCAACTGCGCCACTGTCGTCTTAGGGTGACAACAAATTACGTCATGATGGACAATAGTGCTGTAATACTATTGACTTGGTTTTATCGATTGTTGTTTCTATTTGTGGAATAAACGCCGTAACTGTGACACAGATTATTACATTTATGTCATAAAGTACAAAGCGCGATGAAATAAAACTCAACACAAGGATGGTATAATAATCTTTATTGAAATTAAAACCCATGTAAAAAAATGTTGTCAGGTTTCTATGAGCTTTATCGATATAATTTCGCCCTCACTATTATTTTGTAGGTATTAAATTATGAATTCGGAGCTTGGCGCTGAGGGCACGCTTTTTCTTTTTTGACGTGGCGGTCAAAAGGTTAAGTTCTTTGCAATTTGCCGGTCAGTGTCAGGTTGATGTTGAAAAAAATAATGATTCCCGGCCGTAAATGTATGCATTTACAGAATTATAGTCATTAGATTCATCAATACAACCCCTACTTCCAATTTAACGACTATTTCATAAAAAGTCATATAATGGGATTCAATGAACTTGGGAGGGTTGTACTGATGATTTAAATGAAGCCATATTTGTTTTCAGTCAAGACATATTTGTCACGGCCGCAAATCATTTTTAATCCTCATACAACCTGACGTGCAAATTGCAAAAAACATAAGAAAATCTGAGATTCGCAGGCTACCCAGGCGCTTCCACCTTAATAGCATTGTGGTAAGTATATTTCAGCACCTTAATGGCTCAAAATCGCAGTGGTGAGAAACAGACTTTCCTATAACCAGTTTTTATAGGTACTTAATATTTGCTAGGAATAGAATCAATAGTTTGGATTTTTATCCTTCACAAGCTACCAACTTTGATTTTAGTTGATGTCATAAAAAAAATGGTTAAAATTGGTCAAAATTGTATAATCCTAATTAATAGTGTACAAGTATAAATCATGGTAATCTTCAATATCAAAATATATTTCATTTTCTAATTGATTTGGTTTGCAAACACTCAGCCAATTTATGAATTCTTCATAAATATCTAGATTTACTAATGTGTCAACCATACTTCTGTTGCAAACTAGATAGCTTCCTTTCTTGATGTATTTTTTAAAGAAATGCCACATTTCTTTATGCTTTTCGTTATCCACAAAGAATTCTAATATATTGATTACTATAATGTCAGAGTTTGCAACCAGATCACTCCGTTCTAAAACATCAGAATGGACTACTTTAATCCTGTTACTGTCCATTGTGTGCTGTTCAATAATCCTCTTTTGAACATCACAACACTCTTCATTCATTTCTATTCCTATGATTGTGCCCGCATTTGAGAAATGATATGCCTGAAAATTAATGTAAATGTTACTGAATCAAATATGTTGTATTCAAAATTATCATACTTGGAATAGCTTCACAACTTACACCATAGAGAACTGCACCTAATCGAGAGCCAACATCCAATATCTGTTTTTCTTCTAAGTCACTTGGGAGTAAGACTTTGAAAATGTACTGCAGTGCTTGTCGGGACATTGAGTGAGAAATGTATATTAAGTCCTGAAAACATTACTTGTTATTTCATACATTGTTTTTTAAAATGATTCACTACACAATATCAATTCACTTTCTGCGAAAAGACAATGATTTATATGAAATAATGTTTCAAAATTATAATAGCCAAAAAATTAATACCTGACATGTGGCAGAGAAATAAAAATAACTAGGTTTTAGGGTTATGAATAAGAATGAATCAAAAATTACTTTTATGTCTCGACTGTTACAGTTTCTGCAGTAATGTTTTTTTAGTTTTCCCTTCTTGACAAGGTTGTCCACTGCATTATCATCATACAGAAATTCATCCACATGGCACGTGTTAATATTATTGCAATCAGCTTGATCCCCCACTGTTGGTGGCTTTATTGTTTCCGATGGCATTTCTGCTTCAAAAGGCACAACTTTCTTAATCGAATTTCCAATCTTTACAAGTGCTTGCTCTGCATTTTTTAGCTCTTTTAAGCGTTCTAAATCTGTAAGAAAAAAGCACACAGTCTAGTTTCCAGACACAACAATCCCAATAGGTTATTTTAATTATTGTTTAAATTGTTTCATGTACTACCTTTTCTGAAAGAATGATTACATATCCATTGCTCGATGGTTTCAATATCGTTCTCATCCATTTCAGAGAACAATTCCAACATACGATGCTTCACGTTTACTACACCGCCTTCTGACATGATTGTACCTTGTTCCAAAATAAAGCGATATTATTAATAGTATAGTTGGTCCCCGTTCCAAATATGTTCCAGTTTAATTTATTTCAAGTTTTCTCTTATCCTGGTAAGTATCCAATACAAAGAAATGGTCTAATCAAGTAACCTGTACCAAAATGCTCCAAATACCGCTAAATAACAACTTTGCCGCAAACCACATTCGTGTACCCCTTGCGACTGTTTGACAACTTCGGTTTGACATTGACATGACTAATAAGAAATTTCATGCCAAGCATGTTAAAATCAGCTGGTGTTTGAAAAAAAGTCTCCTAAAAACAAATCTATCTTTAAATATATAAATGGACTCCTAAACTAAACCGATTAATCAAATTGACTGGATTGAGAAGTATTCAACAGATGGCGCTGTGTTAAAAGTACTAACGTTTCACATAAGGCATAGGCTATATACAGAGTGTAACGGAAAGGGTATATACATACTTAAGGGTGTGCTACAGACTATCAAACTGAACATGTTTCTCATCATAAAACATGTTTTTCAGCAAAAAAAATATCTGCTGCCCCATAGAAAATTGCAATACCTATTCGACCCAAATGTATAGGCAGCAAATATTTTTTTGCTGCAAAAAAAAATTGTACGATGAGAAACATGTTCAGTTTGATGGTCTGTAGCACACCCTTAAGGATGTATATACCCTTTCCGTTACACCCTGTATATCATCACGCTCAGCAATGAAAAATGTTGCGAAAACAGGGAAAATGTGACGCAGACGAAGTTGCGCGGGACAGCTATTAAATCTTTTATCGACTATTCAATTTGCGCTAATGGAAATGCAAAACATTGTATCTGTCTCTGCTTGCATAAGCTTCATTCCCATTTATTAGCACGTTATAGTGTACTTCAAGAGAGTCAGTACACTGACGTAAAGTCTCTCTGAGAGAAGAGCCCGTGGCCAAAGAATCGCAGCGGCTCGGGACGATCTTCGGTCAATGGGTCGTCTTAAGGGCGGATTTGTAGGAGTTGGTATACGCTTAGTCCCAAAAAATATTTTTAACAATTTTTTTTTCTTTGCTGCTCATAGTGCCCATGAACAGCAAAGAAAAAAAAAATTGTTAAAAATATTTTTTGGGACTTGGCGGATTTTCCAAAAAAAAAAAAAAAACTCGGACACTTTTTTTTTTTTTTTTTTTTTTTTTCTGGCTTCGCACGGTTTGTGCATTTAGCCAGTGTCAAGTTATATTAGGAAGACAAAGTTAGGGAAACTCGAATTTATCAGAAATAATATTTACATCGGAATTTGGGATATAATAGGATCAATAGGGTTATAACTAACTAGATATTACTAATGAATGATGAGATACAATAAATTGATGAAAATATATTTGTATTAAATTACAATCTAATATTATTAATGGTAATGAATGAAGCTATACATTTATATACAGGTAAACTATTTGTACAAAATAAAGTAAGAACTGAAGTAGGAAAAGGAATACGGAGGGACAATAGATCACTGAGAAAGGAAGAACGGTCATATAGAGGACAGGAGAAAAGAATGTGGTTCAAGTCGCCCACATCTGTGCCGCACGAACAACTGGGATCGTTAATAATTTTAAGTTTGGCAAGATGAGCTGGAGAACAAACGTGACCGAGTCTCATCCGTATGAGAACGGAGGTCTCCATCTTGCCAAACTTAGCCCTGCCAAACCACGGTTTTTCCGAAACGTCGGGGTGGAGTAAAGAAAAATAACGACCCTTTTGTCTACTACTGATTTCCCAGGCCACCTTCCAGGTGTCCAAAAGAAAAGTTTTAGGTAAATTTACAATATCTGAGTTAAAATTCATGTATGGGACGATGTCCCCACACTGCACCGCTTCACCGGCGAGAGAATTTGCCACTTCATTGCCCTCGATTCCAGCATGGGCTGGAACCCACGCGAATTCCAAGGTATTACCCTCAGATAAGGTTCTGTACGCAAATTCTCTTATTAAATAAATTATGGGCAACTGTAATTTATGTGTCAGTGGAGATTGGTTGATGGCTAGAAGCGCACTTTGACAATCCGAAAAAATGATAACTTTTTTTAACTTAAAAACCCGACTATATTCAATGGCTTTCAAAATGCCAAAACATTCTCCTGTAAAAACAGAAGTCTCCGGAGGAAGTTTTATTTTTTGAACAATGTTATATTGCGAATGAAAAGTGCCAATCCCCACACAACCTGTCGGAGAACGCTTGGAAGCATCCGTAAAAATGTGATGATATTCCGAGTGCTCGGACAGAAAATTGTTGAAACTTAAATGACAAACGGGGTCAGATTTTCTAGTACAGTGAAATTTTATGATGGGTTTGAAATGTAAACTATCATAACTACTGCTAAATATGGGAAGTTTGTTGGAACGGTGTACTGGAGAAGATAGAGAAAGATATTTTTTATAGCTTATTACTAAACAAGGAGCACGTTTATGGGACCAGTAATCTGAAGAATCAATCAGCGTCACTAAAATGTCCAGTTTAGAAATGAGAGGATGAGTTGAGAACTGAATAATGCGGAACAAATACTTATCAGAAAGGAACTGTCTTCTAAGATATAAAGGAGCTTCCCCGCATTCAACCTGTAAGGCATTTATGGGACTCGACTTCATAGCACCCGCAATAATTCGTAATGCTTTAGACTGGATACGGTCCAATTTTTTAAAAGCCATAACACTACCCGGTTCAAGAATAAATAATCCGTAATCTAAAGTGCTTCTGATTATAGCATTGTAGATTAATTTTAAAGAAAAAGGATGTGCACCCCACCACACACCTGATAGGCATCTAAGCATGTTTATGTGGTTTTCACATTTGTTAACAATATAATCACAATGAGGAACACTACTTAATTTACTGTCAAGTATTACACCTAGATATCTGAAATTATCTTTAATCGGGATAGGAGTTTCCTTATAAAAGAGATTTATTGTGGGAATATTTCTCTTTCGGGTGAATAAAACTGCCGCGCTTTTAGACGTGGATATATCCAAGCCGTTAAGATGTAACCATAACTCTAAATTAGATAAAGCGGAATTGATAGCCTGGCTAGCCTGTTCGATGGATTGGCTTGAAGAATATAACAACAAATCGTCGGCATATTGAAGAACCGTAATATGATCAGATAAGGACGAGTCTAAATCAAAAGTGTAAATATTGTATAAAAGGGGACTGAGCACAGAACCCTGGGGTAGGCCTTTCCACACAAGGTAAGTTACCTCTTGATCACCAATTAGCATACTAATAGAGCGTTCAGTCAGGATATTAATAATAAAATTTGACAAATTCAATGGAACCCCTAGGGCTCTTAATTTATTTTGTAAAACTGATAATATAACATTATCATAAGCTGAATTTATGTCAAGGAAAACCGCGACAGTAGATTGATTATTAGAAAAAGAAATCCGAATATCCGATGTTAAAATGCCTAAACAGTCACTGGTACTCCTACCTTTTCTAAAGCCATATTGTGATGCTGCCAAAAGGCCCTTACTTTCAACAAACCATTCTAGACGATTTTTAATTAAATGTTCAGCTAATTTCATCAGAACTGAAGACAAAACTATGGGACGGTATGAAGAAGCGTCAGATGGGATTCTATTTGGTTTAAGGAATGGCAACACCATTTGACGTTTCCATTCAACAGGGATGTTGCCAGTGATCATAATAGAATTGATAAGATGTAAATAATAGCAGAGGACGTCTTCATTTAAATTAGCAAAAAAGGAATATGGGATGCCATCACTGCCTGGTGCAGAATCCTTAGTTTTATGAATAACACCCTTTAATTCAGTAAGAGTGAATGGGCCATCTAGAGTCGTATGGGTGCCTTGGTTATGTGATCCGTTGGTTATTGACAATATTGGTAAGGACAGGTTAGGGTTAACAGCCTCAGGGACCCAAGGCGGCGCTAAATTATCTAAAAATTCGCTGGCTAAAGAAACAGGTATAGGGGAAGGGTTCTTATAAATTGATCTAAATCTACGGATATTACGCCAGACAATCGTTGGGTGGGTGTTCGGTGAAATTGATAAGCAAAAGTTACGCCAAGATTCAAATTTTTTCTTCTTAAAAAGTTTATAAGTTTCGTTAATTAAGTTAGTAACAGTTTCAAAATTACTATTAGACATGTCAAGGTTATAATTGTATTCCGCCTCTTTACGTTTGTTAACTAATTCTGTACATTCAGAGTCCCACCATGGAGGTGAGGGAATTGTACTATTATTGTTATTTTTTGCAGGAAAAACTACGTCTGCAGTTTCAATTAACAAAAGTGCTAAAGCTTCAGCACAGCTGTTTTCATTGCCATCAGAAATTACAGGCAAGGAGCAAAGCTTACTGTCAACAAGGCTTCTAAATTTGTCCCAGTCACTACTATTTCTGCTTGGTAATTTGTGTTTTAAGTTAGATCTCCTTGATGATGCCTTTGATTTGGAAAGAGGGTAAGAAATAACTATTGGGAAATGGTCACTACCATAAGTAGAGGTTAGAGTATGCCAAGTTAATGAAGAGGCTAAGCTTGGAGAACAGATAGAAAGGTCAATTGCACTTTGATTTTGGTTGGGATCTGAACGGCGAGTAGCAGCTCCTGAGTTCAAAATGCATAAATTATGAGAGTCTATTATATCTAGTAAATCTTCACCATGACAATTAGAAACAGAACAACCCCATGATTGATGATGGCAATTAAAGTCCCCCAATATTAAGAAAGGCTTTGGAAGAAAAGAAAAGAGATTATTCATCTCTTGAAGAATAGAAGAAGAAGGGTGAGGAATGTAAATAGAAACAAAACAAGTTTGGTGCACCTTAATAGCTACAATAGAAATTTCCTCACTATGAGGAGGTAATGAAACAATAGAGAAAGGAAAAGAGTTCTTGATAAGTATAGCTACACCACCATACCCATCAGATCTATCCTCCCTAATGGTTAAATAACCATTAATTTTAAAAATATGATTTGGTTTGAGCCAGGTCTCTGCTAAAGCAAAGACAAATGGCTCATATTTGTTTAAAAGGTATATAACATCACTCTTTTTGTTTACTAGACTGCGGCAGTTCCATTGGATTATATTGGATGTGTTGTCCATTATGAATGGATTGAGGTACATTGAAAGTTGAGGCAACGTTGGACGGTGAGATGTTGAACTGAGAAAGAAGATTGTGTAATGCAGAGAGAAAATCATTTATAGAAAAGTTTACATCATTTTTATCATTATTTTGATTATTAGTAAAGGCACAACCATTAGATGGCTGGGGAATTTTAAAATCATTAATAATAGCATTGTGGGCCTCTTTATTATAGCCTTGTATAGATTTGGGTGGGGAGCGTGGTTTCAGGAAGACAGTCTTTTTATAACTACTTGAAGCCTGCATTCTATTAGGTGAAGAGATTGATGGAGTATCTGCAAAGTTTTTAGAAGGAGAAGATAAAAGTGTGTCAGCATATGATTTAGTTACCGGGGGATAAACTTTAGTTGCTTCAGCATAAGAAACTGAGCTATGTGCCATGTATGATTTAATCTGTTTTTGTCTACAGAATTCAGGACAAGATTTATTAATGGCATAGTGATAGCCAGAGCACAGACAGCAAGATGCATTTTCTACTTCCCTTTCACAGCTATCTCCAGTATGGCCTTGACCACACTTATAACAGCGAGGTTTAGACCTGCACTGAATTTTAGTGTGCCCAAAACGACAGCAATTAAAGCATTGTACAGTAGGGAAAATATATAAATCAACAGGTAATGCATTATAACACATAAAGATTCTTTTAGGTAGAACCTGTCCATCAAAAGTAACTACTATGGATTGGGATGGCTTCCAAGTGGTTGTACCATCAACAACAGATTTAAAATTAAGGCGTCTGACTTTTAAAATTGGACCACAACCAATTGGAACTGTAATATTATCAATTACTTCCTCTGGAGACCATTCTGCAGGAACACCACGTACTAGACCCATTCTTGTAACATTAAATGTGGGTATAAAAGCTTTGTAATTATATGTTTCCAGACTGCTGTGTGAAATAAAAGAATTTGCATCCAGATAATTGGAAAATGAAAGAGAAATTTTATTACGCCCAATTTTTTTGACGCTACCATTTATAATATTTTGAAAGGCATTATGTTTGAGATATTTGCCAAATGTGATTGGGTGCAGTGTAGTATCATCATCAGGGGAAATAGTTTTTTTCTGTAAGTGTACTATGTAAGGTGCACTGTCGGTTTTGTCGTATGCTTTACGACCGATTTGCGCGGGAACAGCTACGGATGGAGCTTGAGTATCAGCAGCAATAGTTGGTATTACAGAGCAAATAGGTTCTGATAAAAATGTTCTAGGACTTGTAGGATCCGTACAACCACAACCCGACGACTCGGAACCGTGGTTTTTTCGGGTGCGACGGCGTTTGTTACAATGTTTGCACACATTTACGCGACTTCTTTTAAGTTTACGAGCCGAGGAGGACCCATCAGTTTCCATGCCTGACTCATTGCTCACCACAGTAACAAAATTGCCTGCCGGGGGAACAAAGTCCCCCGGGTCTGGCGGGTCGTTCATTATACGGCTTCAACAATATATAGTAAAAACTTACCACTACCGAGGAAAAAATACTACAAAACTATACTTAAATCAAAGAAGAGAGCACTAAAACTAAACTACTGATCCTATTTTACTGTATTTTCAAAATATCTTTCTTGAATTCAAAAAGGACGCGTCCGCCAAGTTGAACGTTTCCCGCGCTTTTCCTCGGACACTTGAAAACATAATGGCAGTTTCAGGTTAACCTTGACCATAAAAACCATTTAGGTTCTTAGAAGTATGGACCCAAGACAAACTGTTTCCGAATTATGGGCCTCCGAATTTTATTTATTTTTTATAAAACTATCTTTATTTCCAAAATGGTAGCATAGATGAAAATCTTTGCTGGAAAGAAACTGTTGCTCTAGTAGAAAACTATGAGATGGTGCACAAAAAACGCAAAAATTTTGAGAAAAAAAAATTGTTTTTTTTTTTTTAATTCCTCGCGCCATAGCGCCCCTAAGGCTACACTCCAACCCGATCTTCAGACAAAGCTGTTGGTGCATGGATAGCTGACGACCAAATACCAATTACATACCGAGTTTACATTCCTCCTTGCCTCGGGAAGCACGTTAAGGTGTTGGTCCCGGTTGTCTTTTTTTGTTGATCTTGCAGTCGTTATTGGTAGTCAGTGGCCCGAAAGTCTCACAATTTGTCTTACCAAGGGGTATCGCACAAGCAAGGGGTATAGCACAGCACAAACTGGGTTGTGGAGGTAAGATCTTATAAAGGCAGTCACTCCATGTAAAATAATGGCATTCAGATGCATCCGGTTAGATTGGAAGCGAACCACAGGAACAACACAGGGAAAGGTTAGACAGATGGTCATCATAAATAATCATAATCCTAAATCTTTATTTTATCTCGACATCAGGAATTAAAGGCGATGGTTCACATATTATGTACAACCTTATATAGAGAAAGGTGTCTGAAATAGGAAGATCCTGAGGTACAGATCACCTCTCGGGCTTAGAAATAAACATTATATTTTTGCAAAAATATAAGTAAAGATAAAATTAAGAATTAAATAGTAGTAACAAGTTGTTTAAAATTTAAACAAAAGTAAATCAAAATTTGAATTGACATAAAATTACTGAAACATACTACAGTTCCATGTACTACATTAAAAACAAACATATAAGAAGGAATTTATATAAATTATGCTAGCAATCATAATAAAAAAATTAGGATTGAACAAAAAAGTGGGTTAGGATGTACTTAAGACTACATTTCAAAACGAAAGGGTGAAAGTGGAAATGGTGTGTGTGATGAAAGTGCATGTGTTAGTTGATGTGTGTGTTAATGAGTGCGCGAATGTGAGTGTGTAAGTATATAATTATGTGTGAGTGTTATGACACAGGTTTAAGTAAATTTTCTGTGGAAGCGTAGACAAAGACTACAATATATATATGGCCAATATATAAATATATATTTCAGCTCAATCAGTTGGGGGGGAACTAGTTTGAAATTCAGTTGCAAGATTTGACCAATACATACTAACAAATATCTAACTAACAAGGCAAGTCGAATAAATATAATAATAAGGGATACATACCTGATGTGTTTAATTCTGATTCTTGTAATTGATATCTTTGGGATATGTCAGAGGTTGACACAACCACTGCTTCACCACCAAGTGATTCTGCTTGCCCATCTAGAATAATATTAATATGTCTATATTTATTATTTGTTTCAAATAAATAAATGCAAACATAAAGACATATACATATAGTTAACAAATAGTAGTATTACCTGGGATGTGCAGTGTTGGGATTGCCAATTTAGACAGTCTGCCAGTTGGATACTTATATACTTCTTCAAAATGTCTATGACAGACACGTCTGTTGAGGTAGATACTATGATGATCCAATCTTTCTATATCACTACCAATATTAATAACCCAAGATTTAAATTTATCTGCATATATCTCAGGATTCGGGAACAGGTGTAGAGGCACACCTGAAAACATGAAACAAATTATGTGTCTTACATGGGGTATTTATGGGTTGTCGGAAATTATGCAAGGGGAATGGGATGGGATAGCATCTATCTCCTTGCCAAATTTTATCGAAAATCATTCATTGATTTAGGTTTAGGTGTAAAAAGTTAACACACAGACAGTTACTTTCGAATTTCTGTATATATATACTTATAAATGATTTTTTTGTTGTGTTCATTACTGTCAGGAAAATTTGACATTTAAAAAACAAAACGTAGTTACCTCAGTGTGTCCTTATTCTTCATTTGTTTACCGCATGCATGACAATGGTTTTAACTTATTGTTACTATTTTGTATTTGTTTCTGAAGGTTGGGTAGGTAGGTAGTAGATTATGGTAGGTAGGGTAGGTAACATTAATAGTTAAGACAGGACAACGTCTGTTGGGTCAGCTAGTATAAGTAAAGATACCAATTTTTACAATGGTTCTATGATATTTCCAAAACCGACTTAATAATACAATAATGCTGGTCATAGTGCCCCTTACTGTATACCCCACATCCTATGGTCAGTACGTTGTTTTAGAATACTTCATGAGATTATACATTATTAAATGTAGTTGAGTACATTATGTAAAACTTTATAGTGTATACACGTATCATGCTTGTGTACATTATGGTTTGTTTGTATTTTATAAGGATAGTCTGTAAGGCCAAAGTTACCTGAGAATTACAAATCAAATATTTGTTAGACAAACAATAAAACTGGTATCGGGAACAGGGTCAAAGCTAGGGGACAGGGCTCCAGAGAGAAGAACCTCCTAACAATACGAGAGAAGGGAAAATGAGGGAGGGACTGGGTGTAGGATCATGGGAGTGGAGTGTAGGGTTACCCTAGGCCTGGACATGCCGGTTTTCTCACGATGTTTTCCTCTACCGTTTTGAGAGCATATCCAGGTATACAGCAAGAATTTGAGGAAATGTAGAATACTGATGAGGAATAAAGTGTAACGCTTCAGGTTTATGAGGGTACCTACATGAAACAAAATTTACTCACCATCAGTCTTAACCACAGCACATCTAGGTACACAGCAAGATCTTCGTGACATGGTTGAAGATCACTGTTTGAAATTAAGAATTCAAACGCACTTCCAAACAACGAGAATTTTTATTCAGAGTATTATAATAATACAGGATTGATTGCAAAAGGAAAATAAAATATTTGAATTTGAAATTCATGTGTGCGGTGTGCCCATATAAAAACAAATTTATGCAAGTTATTCTATGAAAATACGTCAGTAAGCTTGTATTTATATTTCCTGTAATTTTTCTATATTTACTTCAAGAATAACATGTGATTATAATTTTATTTCTTGATTTCGTTACTTTACACTAGAATGGAAATGTTCAACATAAAAATAATATATTTAATCATAGCAACACCTTATTTTTGGTTCCCTGGCCGTTGTGCTAGATGGCGCTGTTTTCAAGCAAAAACTGGAATTCTCGTTTTGTGTAGATGAATGTACTTACGAAACTCTGCCTCGATTTAGTAAAGTACTATGTGCAAAGGTACTCTTTATTATAAATCATAATCACTCGCATATAATAAATCAGGAAGACTCAATCGAACGATGACATTAATGAAATTAGCGGATATTTTAATGCCGCTTCTAATTCAATGTGTTCACATTCACACCACTGACATTATACGCTTGGGCACACCACTAACTTCCTTCCTCGAAATTTGACATTTGTGTCGCGCCGCGTTAGTCGTGTAGTATATTATTGTTTTGTAAAATTCTGGTTTTGAAGTTCGTAACTGTTTCTAAGTAAATATGGAATATGCTTTTCCTTATATTGCATTCAAGGTTGATTCTTAAATTCTTGTTTGTCCATTGAGTTTGTGTTCGTTTACAAATCCAATCTAAAAGCAGTTTACACAGCTGCGGATAGTTTTTTAAAGGAAGGATAACTTTTGTTATCTTTTATCAAAGTTTTGTGTTTTTATTTAAACCGTTAAAATGGATAGTTGCAAGTCTCATAATAAAACCATTGGTTTGTGGATGTCCGACAAGAAGAGTCAGAAGCTAAATTGGAAAGAGTTTATAAAGGCGTGTGCTGCTCATGGATACAATCTAGTCAGAGTGAGTAATACCTGTATTAAATTAGGTAATTTATAAGACTTCAGCAGTGTCGCAGTATTCTTTATGTGAATTTAAATTGGCATTAGCAGGAATTGCTGTTGATGATTTTAATTCACATGTCATAAACTCATGCATGACACTCACTTGTAATATTAAACTTTTAGATTTACGTAAATTTATTTCATACAGTATATTTAAATAATAATGTAAAGTCTATTCTAAAATACTTTTTCAAAAAATACCTTTTGAAAAAAAAGAAACTAGTTGTTTTTTATTTGTCAGTCTTTTACTTACATTAAAAAAATAAAAACAAGCAACCCTATTAATTAAAATTTATCAAGTAAATGTTATTAATGAATGCAACTTATTTAGATATTTAAGCAACTCTGGAGCCTTTTTTTGTAAAAAGTTGTTAGCAAGATCTTTAACTTTATTTACAGTTGGACCTAGATAGATCTTTGGAAGAACAGGGACCAATCAATGTGTTCCTCCACAAACTAACTGATGTCATTGCTGCTGCCGATCATGGAGATCCAAAGGTAATACTTACCCATTTCTTAATTCAAGCCCAATAAATTTAAAACATTTGTACACTAGAACAGTCAAATTAAAAGTATTGTCATACCACTCAATTATTTTCAAAAATCTGTTTATACAAGTTGTATAAATCATAATGATGATATCATTCTATGGTTTACTTATTATCTTAGATTTCTAAGACGACTAATACTACTTAAAACATGACTCATTGTAACATATCGAGTTGAATAAGATGAGTAATCAGATTAACAGTTACACCTATCTTGGTTTTGTCCTTTATTTAATTACCATATATTCACATCCCATAATACTTGTTCTCCCCAAAAGGTTTGGCCGAGGTATACCTGTTGAAGTAAACCTAGATTTCATCAGTTCCATAAATAATAAGTACCATGTAATAGGAAGCAAAACTATTGCTACCTATATGGCACAAGTTCTAACTCAATGCAGCTACTGAGGAATACATGATGGAAAAACTCGATATCATTTTTCCTGATCGGGGAAATGAACACAGAACCCAACGATCAGTGCTTGTGATGGATAGTCCAATGAGGCAGTCCTTTATTTACCTTTGCATACTTATGTACACTAATCATGTTAACAATACTATGTTTATTTAGGGTTCATCCATAAAGTACGTCACACGTGAAGGGGGAGGGATGGGGTCGACGAAGTGTTACATTGTGGGACAAGGGGTGGGAGGGGTACTAAGTTTCGTGACGTGAACATTTCTTCGTTCAACAAATGTTAATTAAGTGTTAAAATGCCATTAATATTTGAAGTATTCACAAAAAACTTAAAATATTATTTCAAGACAATTTTTTTTTGTTTTGTTAAAACTAATTTCAGAATTTATACATGTAAAATTGCAAGATATGTGACGTCACACTAGGGAGGGGAGGGTCTCATAAATGTGACCAACTGTGACAAGGACAGGGGAGGGGTAAAAAAACCACGAAATTAGTGTGACATACTTTATGGATGACCCCTTAGCTGTGTGTTATTTATGTCACTGTAAGTCTGTAATGTTTGATTTTAATAACTTATCACCTTTGTAACTACAATTTATTTCATGGTCAGGGTCTTTTGTTGTTCATTATGACATTATGAGTCACCATGTCCCTACTCTGCAGGGTCAATAAAAACAATTGAACAGTTGGTTCCACTTGAATGAGTTACAAAAACAAAAATTACCACACAATTTGTACTTTTTCTGTATTTTTTTGTGGTTGTAAAGAACAGTTTGGTTTTAAAATTGATGTTCGATTGGTTTTTAATGAGACTCTTTACAATAATGAACTATTTTATATCATTGATGGCCATCATTATACTGGTAAATATAAGAAGTCAATAGCAAGCAAGCAAGCAAGATTTATTTATTTATGCTTCATGTATAGTAATAGTACATAGGCGTATTCAATGCCACAAGATTACTTCCTTTGCGGCGTTTCCTGGGGATAGCATCTTGCTTTAGGTATAAAATGCCCTTCAGTTGTTTTTTATTACTATCTCACTACTATTGAAAAACCTTCAAGGTCTTATAAACACTATTACTGATTAAGTGTCCTGTATCTACAAGTGTTTAATATCCTAATGTTGTTTATTTAAATGTGATGGCTTTCCACCATTAATTGCGTTTTCAATCTTGTTATCAGGCATCAATTACCATTAGTCGAGTGGAGCAGTACTTGTCAAACCATCCTAATATCACAGTTATTGATCCATTGGATAATGTGAGGATTCTGCTAAATAGGTATGTATATTTTAAGTTGATCAAAACATCATGCCTGTTTTCGACTGTGGGTAAGGCTTGAGGTGACCGTCATTTCGCCAGTTATGTCTGAGTCCCAATCTTTTTGGGGGCAAGCCTATTACTATTACCATCAACTGGACATAGACCCATGTTCTTGACTCTTACTGAGAAATTTCTGATGGGAAAGCACAATATCACTTTACCTGGGCCCTGGGAATAGAAGCCAGGGCCCTGAATGTATTTTATTAAATATCAAAGTAAAATATTCTCATTACCAATCTCAGAAATCATTTAGGTATGTACCTACATCAAAATTACAAATACAATTAACTGTAGATAATGTCATTTAAATTACTTGCAAGTACATATAATGTGCCTCTATTAGCATTCTACACAATGTTGCTTCAGCATAATAGCAATTTCAGTCGGGCACAATCTGTAGATGAACATGAAAATCGTGATAGATCGTCATTACTTATGAAATAAATTATGATAGTAGTTATCTAGCTAGTTATTGATCATCGAACTTACTAGGGTTTTAAACACTATAACCTGGAGCCATGTAAGGATGGATTAAAACCATAATTTGTTATAGAAATAGATAAAGATGCAGCTATACAGGACAAGTATCCCTATCTCTTTTACACTCTGGAACAATTAAACACTTCCCTATGTGGGCTTACTAAAAATTTCCGACTTCCTTAAACAGGGTCAGATTATATTCTACTAATCTTTTTCCTTATATCATTTCCAGATACTGTTACTACACAATACTAAAAGATGAGTCTTCACTAAACAAACAAGGGATATTCACGCCATCATTTGCAGAGTTCACTACTACCAACATAGAAATGAACATAGAGATTATGCGACAGAGAGGTGTCAGGTTCCCCGTTATCTGCAAGCCTACTATAGCCCATGGCTCCAAGTCTGCTCACGATATGATCGTCATATTCAATGAGAAAGGGCTACATGTTTGCAAGCCACCCTGTGTTGTTCAAAACTTCGTCAATCACAATGCTGTACTACACAAAGTTTTCCTAATAGGAGATAGGTCAGTATCTTATCTAATGACTTAATATTCACATAACAGATACTATCAATTAATAATCATATTTTTGACTTAATGCTTTAAAATTTGACATTAAAGAAATATCAAGGTTGAATTTAAATATCCTGTTTTCCCAGCATCTTTTTGAATGTCATATTTATGATATTTTATTACGAGTACACCTAATTTTTAGTAAAAGCAGAAAATAAAAATGTCTGATCTCTAAAGCTAATAATGTTAAAATATTATTATATCTACTTAATCTGGCCCATCCATTTTCACGTTTGAAATAAGAATTTTATTTGTATAATATTGTTTATTTTTTTAAATTACAGGTACCACATTTGTGAGCGCCCAAGCCTGAAAAATTTCTATGCATCAGAAGATTTGGAACCAATTTACTATAGTACAGGTGAAGTTTGTAAAGCAGATAGCCAGTCTACACTCTCGATCCTCGATCCTCACGATAAGGCCGATATCACACTGACGCTCAATGAAGACAAAATTAAAACTATTTTAAGGATACTACGAAAGAGGATTGGCCTGCTCCTTGCTGGTTTCGATGTCGTCATAGACAATATGACAGGTGGTCATGCGGTCATAGACATCAACGTTTATCCGAGCTATGATAACTTCCCCAACTTCTTTGAACATCTCTTAGATTCCATAGAGGAGGCTGAGAGTAGGAATACGAACAAAGTATATACAAATGGTTGTAACGGCGCCTATGAAGAAGAATACCTAGGTCATAAGATAAATGGGTTAATAAATGTTGGAATGGATCCAATCAAATTTGGTGTAACCGGTATGAATATAAATTGATACAGTTGTTAATGTGTTGAACACTAATGTATTTATTGATATAATTGCTATTAGATACAAATGATTGCTTCTATGAGTCATGTTTGTAACATATTGTTATCACTTGTTTTAACGTTATGCAAATAATTATTTTTTCACACATGTGTATTGTTATATTTTGTGCACGCTTATAGTTCGTAATTATTGATATGATTATTCTTTTATTTTAATTTATGGACAATGTGCTAAGGAATTAGCAAACTAAAATGTTTAGGAGATAATAATTTTAAATGACGTCTTTTGTTTGAATTCAAATACTTTTGGAATTAAGATACAAGAAAATAAATCTTGTCTTTCCATATATTACAAGCCTTTTGTTTTATACAGGGTGATTGGAAGATGGGTGCAAAGATTTAAGGTGAAGATAGTATAGACAATTTAGGACCATTTAAGCCATGGTTGTCTTAGACGAAGTCTTACCAAATTTTTTTAACCAAATTTTTAAGTTTTTTTTCGGAAATTCTCAAAATTTAATGTAAACTGCATAATTATGGCCAAATTGAATGATAAATGAATTCATTTTTTATTTATTTAATTAAAGTAATGTGTAAGCAATCAAGCAAAACATGTTTTAGGCTTCTGTGTCATTAGACATTTTTTTTACAGACATTTAAAGATCAGAAAAAATAAAAAAATTGTACAATACGTCTTTTAAACCTTATTCAAAAAAAAAACGGAGGGTGCTTTTTTTGTTCAAACCTTTTTGAAGACATGCTTGATAATCGCTCTTTCTTTTGAGGTATCATTTATGCGGATATCTTACAAATTATTGAAATTAGGACCTAATAAACCAAATCGAGGGAGAAATTTTAAATTTTAGGCAGTCTAACAAAACACAAAATTTTTGCTTAAAAGAATACTTTATGTGCTCGAAATGATAACATTGTTCAATTCTAAGAATTTTTGGCACATGCAGGAACCAATTGAGGGGAACCCATTGAGGGGATTCTCTAAACAATGGCCACCGAGCGCGGTGCGACGGCATTTCCAGGTAGAACGCCCAATGAATAGCAAAAAGCGATAAAGAGTTGGTTTTTACAGCAAAATGGTCTTAGTTACTGAGGCAACAAAGTCGTTTTTCTTTAGTCAGGGTCAGTCGGTCCGTGATGAAGCCGTTACATCTTTTACTTATTAGTCAAACTACTGCCCTTGTGAGTGGACGTTGTCGTGTTGATTCACAATTTACCGTGTTCAGTTGTAGCCCTTTGCGTTCCTGCACGTGTTGTTTGCGTTAGTTTTGAACTTTTTTGTTTCACCGTGTCCAGTCGTAGCCTCGCGCTCCTGCACGTGTTGATTTTTGACTTAATTGTGTTGAGTTGACGTTTAGTGCGCTCCTACGCCGTTTTTCTTAATTGTTAAGTGACTATGGCTACTTTTTCCAATCAAGAATATGCGGATATCGTATTTATGTACGGTAGAGCAGACGGCAATGGATCTTTGGCGCGACGGATGTATCAAGAGCGCTATCCGAATCGCAGGATACCGAATGTCCGAGTGTTTTACAACACGTTTCGTCGTCTTGCCCAAGATGGGTTTCACCGCGTGGAACCTGGAGTCAACCCGGGCAGACACGAAACTGCCGTCGACGAAGACATTTTAGCAGCATTTCAAGCGGATCCTACTACCAGTACTAGAGCAGTAGCTCGAAATTTAAACATTTCTCAATGGAAGGTGTGGCATACAATGCACCAAAATGATAAGTATCCGTTCCATGGCAGGAGTGTGCAAGGTCTAGTAGAGCAAGATCCTCAAAGAAGAATTCAGTTCTGCCGTTTCCTCCTCAACAGAGACATCGAAGATGCGTGGTTTCTGAAATCAATCTTGTGGACGGATGAAAGTAAATTTTCAAGGGAAGGTATTACAAACTTTCACAACATCCATGAATGGGCCGACGTAGACAACAATCCACATTTTAAGAAGCAGGTGTCATTTCAGATGAAATTCTCTGTGAATGTATGGGCTGGAATAATTGGCAGAACATTGATTGGGCCCCACTTTTTGCCTGATCGATTGAATGGCGAAAATTATTTGCAATTTCTGCAAATTGATTTACCACTGCTGATAGAGGAATCAGGTGTCCCGATCTTCGAAAGAGACCGAACAGTCATCTTTCAGCAAGACGGCTGTCCAGCGCATTGGACTTTAAATGTAAGGGAACACCTCAACAATTGCTTTCCTGATAGCTGGATCGGCAGGGATGGACCCATCCCTTGGCCCGCTCGCTCCCCAGATCTGACCCCGTTGGACTTTTTCGTGTGGGGCCGGGCCAAGGAACTGGTGTATAACAACAAAGAAATTAACACTAGAGAAGAATTGATACAAAGAATAAATTCAGCGTTTGAGACAATGAAGCAGGAGATGATGTTGAAAATAACGACTACAGAAGTTAGAAGACGGGGCCGTGCTTGTATTAGGAATCACGGCCGTCATTTTGAACATGAAAAATAAATAATTTTAATTCAAATGTTGTTTTAATTAGTCTGCCTAAAATAAAAAAAAATCTCCCTCAAATTGGTTTGTAGGCCCTAATTTCAATAATTTGTAAGATATCCGCATAAATGATACCTCAAAAGAAAGAGCGATTATCAAGCATGTCTTCAAAAAGGTTTGAACAAAAAAAGCACCCTCCGTTTTTTTTTTGAATAAGGTTTAAAAGACGTATTGTACAATTTTTTTATTTTTTCTGATCTTTAAATGTCTGTAAAAAAAATGTCTAATGACACAGAAGCCTAAAACATGTTTTGCTTGATTGCTTACACATTACTTTAATTAAATAAATAAAAAATGAATTCATTTATCATTCAATTTGGCCATAATTATGCAGTTTACATTAAATTTTGAGAATTTCCGAAAAAAAACTTAAAAATTTGGTTAAAAATATTTGGTAAGACTTCGTCTAAGACAACCATGGCTTAAATGGTTCTAAATTGTCTGTACTATCTTCGCCTTAAAGCTTTGCACCCATCTTCCAATCACCCTGTATTTCCATAATTTGAGAAGCTTATGTTTAAAACCAAATTATCCCTAAACATTTTCTTCAACATTTACAAGCACCATGTATAGTTGTGTGGTCTGGCAAATAGATGTAATTATATGTCTCGAATAAGTGAATTGTTTCTAGTTTAAATTATTTTATTGCACTTTGGAGAAAATAATTTAATGTTAACATTAAAAAAGAAGTATTAAAAATGTCAAGTAAACAGATTTATGGTGCAGGCTATAAACAAATTATATTGCCTCGCATTGTTGTTTGTGGTGTTATTTAATTGTTTGTGATCTGAAAAAATTAAAGGTGGCAGCACTATACTAAAATATATTTCTTAGCAATCCAAACAAAGCCGGGAAAAGCATAAAGAGAAGTTCGTTCAAGTGCTAGAGTAAGCTAAAATATTTAAGAGGTATCTATTTAAGATAAGGACACAGTTTTCTACTCTATTTATGCTCCTTTTACTGTATATTTCGGAGTTTCTGATTGTAACGTTTTCAATGTGAATTTGTAATGTAAATATTATAGTTCTACTTCCCAACTATATAATATTCTATTTAACTTTTAGTGCCTAAACAAACAGATGTGTATGTTTACGTTACGTTTTTATTGTTAAATGTGATATTTTGGAATTCATCGTATATTCCATTGCACATTGGCATTTTTTTTTATTGCATGTTTGCATTCCATCATCAGTTGAAATGTGAAGTCATTGCGTTTTTTTTTTATATGTATATATAAAGGTGTGCACACATCTGCAATCGGTCGTCAAGATCAAGAAACGTGTTACTTAAATTCATAAAATCAGGTAAATAAATTACGCTACATCGCCGTTTACTCAGTTATCTAAAGTAGATTTTTGTGAATTCCAAGTTTGTAAAAAAAGGGTTCATTAAAAAAATTATTGTGATATCAAACATTGAGTTTTTGGTTCCAAAAAATAATAATTATCTTAGATTCTAAATACACGTTCCTTGCTTTTGTGTAAAGCTAGAAGCAAGTAAAAAATACTTCTATTAAATTAATTTTACGCAAATAATTCAAAGTTTTGATGGAAACAGAAAACAATTATTATAGTGTCTACAGAATATTGTAACATAGAAAGTATATGGACCATATGTATTGAGAACCAGAATCGTTTATATATTTGCTTTACGATATATTATGTACCAACAGTACGGGCTTAAGACTGATATAGTCATTTAATTAATCAAATAGGTATTATAATTGCACAGACGCTTACAAATCGGAATTGAATTTCAATATATTAGTCAAATCATAGAAAATGTAATAATATTTCGTAGAGACTCTGAAGGCGTTTATAGTCGCGCTATTACCCTACAGTGTAGTATTTTATACTAGTATAGTATGTTTTACCGTAGTAGTCGATCGATTATCCGAACAGGTGGCCTACCATTGTTTTATTCTTATTCCAGAGTGGGAAAGAGACAGAGCTTTACAGGTCGTTTAGCTCCATCTCTTTCCCACTCTGGAATAAGAATAAAACAATACTGCTTTAAGACATCATAGTAACTCCACAGGCTTACGGACAATTTCAGACTTTTAAGAGGGGACTCTAGTCGGTAATTAAAAGTATTTGATTTGATTTGAAGAAACTATTGCCGTCGCGCTGCGCCCGACCAAGCCCCCGTAAAGTACGAAAGGGATAACTGCAGCTCAGGCTGATTTTACCTACAAAAATCTTGACCAAAAGACGTTTTGCATTTCGCTGTTTTCTTCTTCAAAACTAAACTGATCTAAATAATTCTTATATCAATAATTTAGAGGAATGGTATATCTACGCTTCTATTATTTTCTTTTTTGTTAAAAACTTATCTAATTTGTCTGATAGTCGTCTGAACATGGCGGTAAAAACGGGCTTTTGGTCATGGTCATAATTCTTTTAGTGATTACGTTTAAATAAAAAAGAAATGATAGAGGCATGTATTAATAAGACCAAATTTTTTTGGAAAAAAAATCATTGCTCTAGACGCATTATCCAGAGAGAAGAAAACAGCGGAATACGTTTGTATGGGGAAATACCGACTAGAGTCCCCTCTTAATAGTAAGTAATAAGAAGACTGCTTGTGTTGGTTTTGTTACCACTGACGTGCGGCCTCCTGTACGCACGACGACCAATCAATCTATACAAAACCAGTTCATGTGGATCTCTTATTGTGCGGGAACCCTACACAAAGCGAGTCCATGTTATGTTGGAAATTTATAGGTTGATATGTCGCCGTGTGTACCAAGTACAATATTCACTGGTTGATAATAAGTACGCTAAGCAGGCGTTCGAAATAATAGCACTTCATGTCAAACAGAGCGTCGCTTCTATGCGACGTTTTATTTATTTTTCTATGATAAAGTTAAAAACAAAAAAATATCTCTCAAGTTGTTGAAACTTTCTGACCTTTGTGTCTTCTTATATAGATCTAGAGCCAAATGTATAATCACAAGAAATATGTGTTAGTTCGAAAATTAAAATGCTACTTTGCTACTACTGCAAAATATTGAAAGTAGGTTTACTTTCTGAGTGAGGTCCTATTTTGAAGGGTACATGTCCGTCGCTTAGAAACTGTTGCATTTTTATTGAGTGTAATAAATATATTATTTCCCCTTTTTAACGTCTAAATACCTTATTTCTTACGACGTTGTTTAGCAGTGCTGAGTGTCTTTTAACATCCAGAAACATATACCGATAAGCCCTAGCAAGTTCACTGACGGTCGGCCACGTTTCACCCTTATTCCCCAAGTAATAGGGTTGACAATTGATCGACTTTCAGTGAATTCGGTAGCATATTCTTCGTCGTCATACAAAATGTTCGTACCATTGCTCGTACGTGACTTGCCCGTGTCTCGTATAGACTATGGAGTACGTAGATACGTTTTTTAAAGGTTATTAAATACTGATTTTGTTTACTTCATTTTGCCTTTCTGCAGTTATAGTTGTTTTCAATAGAGCAGGCTTTTATTGCTTCTGTAAGTGGACATGTACCTTTATCTTTGTGAATAGAATAAGCTTTATTAAATATGATATAATTATTAATAATTGTGATTGTTACTGAATTAAATAGTTCCTGGTTTTAAAATGCTACCTTCTAAAGAGGATGATTTGTGTAAAAAGTAATGATTATTAGATTTATTTTGCGCATTTGAGCAGCACTTTATTTTTACATGCAATAGTAATACAGTAAGTTAGTTAGGTTATATACTTCACTTGCGTATATTTTATACTAAGTATGTAATTGAAATGGTCCTGAATTTTATATTATCTATTTTATGTGAGGTTTCAATCGGATGATGATTTGGCCTATGAACAAAATGTTTCTAAAAATTTAAAATTGTTATTCACGGTTAACTAAACGTCATACTCTGTTGTAGTTAGTATGCTAGATGTACAACTTTGTGAAAGCGGTTTTTGAATAACACGATTGGTGTACCATTCCATAAATCAAGTTTATCAAAAATGAATTATTTTGATGGAGACTGATTCAAAAATTAATGTTGTGAATAGTTGTTAAATTATTTATTTTTGTAGTACGGAACGTAAGGCCTGTATTGATTGACACGGGAAAGTATAAAGAAACTTGCAATAAATGTTTTAGAGGCTCAATTTGAAGAGAGTAAGGTGAGCAAATAGATTAATTTTGTCTGTTCTGGATGTTTCTGAAACGAAGTCTGCATAGTTTATTGTTCTTTGTTAAACTAGTAAAGTTCTTTGTTAAGCAATACAGGCCCTTTAACATTATCCAATTACCCAAATTCTGTCCACGGATAGCATAAGTTGAGCACACTAGTTTATCTCGAGGAATTAATTTGTGAAGCCTCTGAACTTTGATATTCTTATCAATTGAATCGTCTGAAATCTTTGATGGCCTAGTTATTTTCTTGTGAAAGCTTTTTAAATTAGTCAATGTGTACATGAAGTAGAAGTCGAAAACTTCAACTTGGCAAATAGTCACGATTACACGCTATTTGACATCTTCAGAATTATATTTTTCGTAAATAGAATAGGTACCAGTATGCACCCTTGGTGCATGCCTCTTCCAATTTCCCTTATTCTTTGTCGGAAATTTTACTCATGTCAAGCTATATAAAAGTCTTGTGAAGGTCTTGAAAGATATCTTGAAGTTTCGAATTAAAACCCCTTTCTTGCAGCCCATATCAAAAGCCTTACGTAGATCTCCAAAAGTAATAACTACAAGTATTTTCCTTTTCTGAAAACCGTAGTTTGAATTTGATACCGTAACGCTTCTGCTTACGTGTTCTGAAATTGTCTGTTGATTTTATTGCAAATACATTTATCATACGTTCATACTTAAATGCAAGTATACATATGATATATCTAGAACTAGTAAGGAAGAACCAGTACCATAAGTTGTTCGCTTAGAGAGTAACGGGTCAATGGCAATACTTGTTTATATGTATTAATAAAAGGCGTAACCCGAGCCCTAGCTTCTCTCCTACAGTTTATGAAGTTGATTGCTTAGTGAAAGTCGAAGTGCTTGACTATTTACCTAGGTAGTAGGTAGTAACAATGAATGAGTATAATTAGGAGGTGAAAGTTTACAACTAAGCCTATTCCCTTTTCTGTTCATCTGAGCGAAACAAAGGAAAGCTCTTTGTTGAGGCTGAGATGGTAGGTAGTAGAAAATAAATTAATAGTACGTGAGACGATTTCGATATAAGAATATCAAATATCGAGAGCGCTGTTGAATCCCAAGATCTTCCGATGTAATAAACAAACTGTAATTTGTAACAATTCATAGCAATACGTAATATAAACACCTGATGCCAATACAAACGTTGTTTTCAATCAATCTGACATAAAATATTGAACTTAATAACACCATCTCTTACTTAAAATCCCACGTAAGAGCACAATAACGGTCGTGTTCGGTTAACGTTACCATAAAGGCGGGAATTGTTAATTCGACACAGTTCTGTACATAAATCACATCTAGTTGCAGCTAGAGAGGCGAATCTGTACAATTTATTATACATTACCGTACGCAATCCGGCCCATGTACACTATACACAGGCCGCTTGGTGCGTCGCATTCAAAACACAGGAAGCGATTCTAGATCGCAAATTCAATGTCATTATCATTAGTGTCCGCTACGAAACATTTCAAACTAGATAGATAGTTTAGCTAATATCGCATTTTTTTCAATTCTTACCATTATGTGGTAGCAAAATTATGAAATTTTCATTATTTACTGTTTAATATTCTGAAGTCCTATTTCCTTTTGTTGATGTAAATAATGATCTTAGCTAGCTTACTGTCATGAATTTATCTTATATAAAATAAATTCTTGACTATTTATTCGTTGTCTCTGTTAAATAATGTTTTATTTATCATAAAAATCTAGTGCTTTCTATTTTGCAACAGTAGTGGTTACTTTTACAACCATCACAAAAGAAAGGAATTCGAAGTATCAATTACTTACTGATTTATATTGTGTAATGGCGGGTCTATCAGACGGCCGGTGGTCGGTTCATGTTAAAAAGGCTGTTAGCGAAAAATTGGAGGCTTCAGCCTTGTAATTGCAGCGTTGTTTTGAATTGCGATTCAGTCAGCTGTCGGCACATGCGGACAAAGCACGCGCGACGTGCGCGCAGGCCGGTTCGCCTCCGCCGCACTTTTCGCGCGCTTCAAAATAATTCCGAGCGAATTTAACGTCTAGCACTTCTTTGTTTTTACGTGAAATACCTATCGTGTGTGATTACTTTTAATTGTGTTTTTAATGTGCTTTAAAATCAGTGAGTAGTTATTTTGTTAGTGAGTGTTCCGCGATTATGATCTGTTCAATCACTGTATTGTCCGGTATCGCATTGTGTTGCTAACTACCCGCCAATCTGCCAGTTAATGGACCTAAGTGATGCGTGTAATCGAAAGCACTAATTAACGAATGTGAGTCAAAGGTGTTGTTGTGTGGATAAACGGAAGTGTTTGGACGTTAAAACGTGTTCCATCGGACGGAGGTAAGTCGGGCATCGTGTTATTGATTGGACATAATAAATATCTATGTTTTTACTATAAGAAACGAGGAAACGAGTTGGTCACATAATACGACTATAAAACAAGTTATCTTTTACTTTTATACATTCCAACACCCGATTGGGTTAAGAAAGGTCTAAAGAAAAGAAAATCTATTGCGAAATACGAGTATATTATGTTTGTTGACGAGAAACTTTGACGTGTTAATAGATTAAAGAAAGTTGCAATGATCTATGGTCCACATTTTTCCTCGGGGCCAACATGCTCAGGGACTACACTAGATGGTGAATCGAATAGTTATAAGTAATTTGGAAACATTTTTTGAGAACAATAAAAATCGTGAGAACTTAAATAACTGTAGTACGAATATGCAAATAAGAACGTTATAAAAAACATTTTACTTGTTAGTGCGCCTCTACCTCTGTTGAATTTTATTAACTTTTACGACCTTTAAGTATCAAGCTGAAATACTTCAGTTTATTGAACGAAGTAATTTCATAATTACTATGTAGATGCCTACTCTGGGTATGCCGAAATTGTTCTTCTGTTTCTGACAAATAAGCTTTTGAAACGCTCGGTGCGTATACTACGTCTAGGTTCGGAATAAGTTTACCTACCGAATTCAGTAATCTTCTACAAAGGACGCTAGGGACTATGTTCTAATTATCTTTTTCAGGGCTTTGTTGCGATAAGCTCTGAGAAAATGTTTGGAATACGAAATAGAAATATTAAGACTCCTTAGGTGTAAGGATATTGTCGCGGGACTATACGTAGCACTAACATGAGGTAAATTTCAGAACTACCCAGAAGACCTACAATTCTTTGAGTAGACTCTCGTTCCAAGTTTTCAAAGGCCCTGTGACAACTGATACCAATTTGCGTCATCGAAATCCACGATCATCAGTGCTGCGCCATTGTCTCCGGGTGTCCAGAGTCGTCGGCAACTTGCAGAACGAATTCCGAATTGGTCCCGCCCGAGTTCCCGCGACCTTCGACTACGTATCGTTGCAGAATCGAATCGTCTCGTAGTAACTGTAAAACTAGTTTGGTTGTTCGTTTCTGTAATAGGATCGGACGCGTTCCGCACAGTTGGTACTTTTTCTATGCTTTTTCTAAAGCACTTGTGTACATAGAAGAAGCGGATGGCGGTTGAGTGTCATCGAGCGCAGATTCAATCTGTCTTCCGCCCTCATTTTGTTGAACATGTTTTGGTTCTACTTTTTAATAGGCTCTTATATCATAAGTAGTAAGGCTCAAGAGTCTGGTGGAATGGAACTGTGCTCCAAAGTCCCAATAACTTATATTAGGTGTTTGAGGCTTGCGTTTCTTTCTTAGTTTTCACAATTATTATTTTTCCCTGAAAGAAATAAACCCTCATTAAATTGGTAAAACGTTAATAAAATAAAAGTAATGATGCCTGAAATTGTAGAGACAGCCATTTAAGTCAGAAAATATTATCCATATTTTCTGATTGTAGGATAAATATTGATACCCACTCAAGCCGGGTACGTTATACAGAAAACACGCGAAAGATCAACGAACTGTGAAGTTATTTTGTAGGTGTACTTACTTGTGCACATTATTCTGTCGTCGTTGCGGTGTCGGGCGCGATGAACCAATATCATTTGGTATCGGCATCTACGTCGCATAAATCTGTCCCATTGCGAATGCAACGCATGAGAATTTTCTAATAAGCATCACGTTTGTAACTTTAGTTTCACGGTCAAAGCGTGTATCTTCAAGCGCTTTAAATCGATTGTTTATGCTGGCTGGTGAGAAGTTAAGCGATAATACGCGTGCAGTTTCTTTAAATATTTTATGTTCTACAAAATAATGCCGACCCTGAAAAAATTTGCCTAACTTAGTTACAAAAAGCCTCATCCATATAAATGTAATTTAATATGAGATAAAAGTGATTTATGATTCATAATTAATTTATTAACATTTAGCAGCAGCTAACCTACGTACGACATGATTTTACGTTTCAAATGATTGTTAAAATATGATAATTTAACAATAGTAGTAGTCTGAATTCGGATAGATCTCAAAATGATTTTCATAGATAAATAAAGATTGATAGTAAACAAGGTGTAACGGAGCAGCGGTGGCCCAGTGGTAGCAGCCCCGACTTACGAGCAGTAAGTCGTAGGTTCGAACCCAGGCAGGCGCATTACTTTGTGTAATTTATTTCATCACAGCTGCTCTCAAAACGGTGAAGGAAAACATCGTGAGGAAACCGGCATGTCCTAGAACTAAAAATTCGAAGACATGTGACATCTACCAACCCGCACTGGGCCCGCGTGGTGGATTACAGCCCATTCCCTCTCATAGAGAGGAGGCCTGCGTCCCAGCAGTGGGATTTTGTGAGTGGCGTTTTAATGGTGTAGGCTTCGTGTCTCGGAGGCGCCTTTCAGGTTGGTTCTTTGGGAAGCTGTTAGGTGCCTGCGAAGTACTTTGGAGGGAGTAAATATTGACAAAGCTCGTCGGTAGCACGGAGATGACGAATCGTTTGGCGAAAATAAAATATTTGTCGAAGTTTGCGAGGAAAACATTGTGTTATTTGTACGTGCATATACTTACTCGTATATCGTACGTCCGAATGTATTACATTACTCCGAAGTTCAAAACACCGATGTACCTACGGTATACATAAAGTTCGTAAACTGTACGAATTACGTTAGTCAGAAAGTACGCTATGACGAATTACTCTACTCAGAATGTTCGTCTCTGCGATGTACGTTACTCCGAAAGTTTGCTACGACGAATTAGTTACTGCGAATGTTCATTATCGCAAAGTACGGTACTCCGAAAGCTTGCTATGACCAAATACTTAATCGAGATTCTGAGCGAGTATTTCGGTACGGAGGGGGCAGTGACGGGGATCTAGGACATTTGCGTCATAGACACTTGCGCGACTGAATGAAAATTTCCTTCGGCGCCATCTTGAATTTTCTATTTGACCTTATTTTCGTTATCCGCGACCCCAAAAACCACCAAAACGACCTCATGCGCAAAAGACCATTCGCGTAGAATTCGCAGTGCGCAAATGTTTTTTCGGGCAAATGGATTCGCGTAAGTGTCCATCGCGCAAATATTGTTCGCGCAAATGTTCTGATACCTTGATAGACAGTCCTTCAAACAATTTTCAAGTAGACGAATTCGTACTTACGAACTTTACGTGTACCGTACATCGGTGTTTTGAACTTCGGAGTAATGTAATACAGTCCGTACGTGACTGTATCCGATACACATCTGTATGCATAGATTTATGATCGTGAAAGGTGCACAACGAGCACTCATAAAAATAATGTATTTTAAAAATAAAAGGTAGGTACTCTACTAAAAACCTATACGAAATCAGTAATTTACTCTCGGTCAGAAAAGTGTACATAACCCAAACGGTTCTCTAAAAAAACAAAGTCCTCCCATATCATAATAAGAAACACAAAAGGAGAAAGGATATTATTGCAGAAGTTCCGCAATGTAAAACCAAAGGAGGCTGGCGAAAATGGACCCAAAGAATCTGAAAATTAACTAAACTCCGTTCCAGTGTAAATATAAAATAATTATAACTACAATTTTATGAGATATTTATTTTTAAAATATTGATTTTTTTGGGACACGGGAGTCAAAAGTTATAAATAATTTTCAACTTACTAAAATTAAGTAATCGTGCAATTACAAAACGCAACATTTTTCCGATTACGTTCCAATCCAATGACATGTGTTTTTGTTCATGGGTTTATTACCACAAATGACTCTTTCTCTTAGTTTTTATACATTCAATTATGTCAAATATTCATAAAAAATAACATGCAAACCTGATATTAAAATGCCAATTAACAATGCAAAACCATCTAATAAAAATGGAATTGTGGCGATTTTATAGTATTTCTAATAAAGGAACGTTATCAATGATGATCCATTGAGTCCCGTCACTACTGTCACTTACTATACTCTTTGTGTCACTGTCAGATCTGTGATGATCTAGTCCATCGTTATGTTTGTATTTTTGTCTGGGATTTTATGTTTATCATTGCGATTTTGTAGATTCTCGACGACTTGGCCTTTACATCTTGAAATGTAGATAATGCACCCTGTCTTAGACTACCGCATTCTTCTCTGGACATTGGACAATAAGTTGCTTTTGATTTGGACTTTGATTTTAACCACATACATGCGTTGCGTTAATTTCTTCTTCTCTTACGACTTGCGGCCTTACGGAGGCGTCGTCTCTCTGATGAAGGTGCTCAGAGCTTTGAAAAAGTTCAGAGATGGGTGTATCCACGTGATGTAAGTATATTCGTAAAAGAACATATATTTATATCATGAGTAAAGAACTTATTTAGGATATCTATCTAAACAACAAACTAAGATTCGTTTAGCTTTTATATGCATAAATACATACTGTTGTAATCTTATATTAGGCTCATTCTTACTGTTGCCCTATACTTTATCGGACTAAAACAGTATACAGTAAAAGACTAGCCGAGGTAGCAGTAGAAGTAGTGTATTTTACTGAGTTGTTTCAGTCATCAAAATGGAAGATGGGTGGCTGTTGCATTTTGTCTTGAAATATTTATATACCGCTCCACAGGTATCAGAGGTCATATTATCTTTCATATCAAACGACATTTCTGTTTTTCTTTTCGTGGGGACCTGGATACACTCTGCGAGTCAGGCCCTTTTGTTACTTATACATGGAACTCTTTATGTTTATTACACTAAAGGTGAATTTATTTATTTTAACATAATTAATTAATTCCAGATAACAGCAAACAACTACCTTTGTCACTCATGTTGGGGGTTGATAAGCTGCGACCCTGAAAATGAAACCTGACAGCAACTTGGCCATCGTATTGTCTGTGTTGCATAAAATAAAAACTATGTAAAAATACCAAAAAATAAGATTTATTACTCATAGATTTTTTATTCAACAAACCCTGCTTTTCAATAGCTGTACATAGATAGTCAGCTCTGGCTGTTTTTTTATGTAAAACAACAATATCTACTCTCAGCGTAATAAGAATCATTTTACTTGACTATAATTCGCTTATGGATCAAAATCGTAACGACAGTTTTAATAGTGATTGAACTAATTACAGGTTTGGTAATCAGTTTAGTCTCTAGCTGCAGTCTAGCAGTTTTATGATTCATCAATTAGGTACAGGCAATGAAGTAAAAATTCTGGTTTTGGCTTATGACGAGAAGCAAAACACGTAAAGTCAGAACTAAAACTGCGAGGAAAATACAGTAGTTTATTCGAATCTTCTTTTATGAGTCGTCTTAAATATTATTATATTTTGATACATCTTAATTACGGAGTCATTCTACTGGTAAAAACCTTAATCGTAAGATTTTTAGGTTATCTTGTGAATAGACGTATATCTCTTTTCTCCCAACTTTTCCGTCTTACATTCCATTTACTTTTCTGATAGTCTTTAGTCGTTTTACAACTACGTATAAGTTGTTATGATGAATGCTACCTCTAAGAGTGGGTCCCAAAATACATGTAGTCTCGCCCGTCTCCTTTGCAAGCAGACAATTCTACTATCACTCAGCGGTCAGTGGATACGAAACGGGACACTATGAAAAAAAGACGTCAAGTGATTCCGGAGGTTATATCGACGGGGGCTCCTACTTCTGGGTGTTTTAAAAAAAATAACCACTTATTTTTTTTCCATCCCCTTCTAACCTATCCGAACTAACCTAGGAGCTAACCTAACCTCAAAGAGTCGGGATGCCCCAGGTTCTGAGCTCGCTTCGCTCGCTCTTGTATCCTAAATTCTCCTGGTACAGGAATATTGCATTTTGTAACTGATCCTTTCGCCTTCGACATCGTTTTTACGGCAAACGGTTGGTCGGAGAAAAATATCACCCAGATGCTTTTCGCCTTATTTTTAGGTGTTCTATACGATAGAATCGAGAAAATAAACAAATTACAAAAAAAAAAAACTGATTGCAAAAAAAAAAAAAATTTCCTCAGTGCCCCGTTACGTATACTCCAACCAAAAATAGTAAAAAACTGGATTAAGTATCTTACTTATGAGGATATAGAAGCTCTTCTGGTATATCATGAGTATCATAATCACTCACCATAACGATACACACCTCATTCTACTCCACACACTACACTCCTGTACACAACAACTCACTACAGCCACACCACACCACACTCTACACCAAACCACACACCGCACCACATCACATCAAGTCACATCAAACCACACTACATCTTACACACACACCACACCAAAGTAAAGCACACCACGCTTTCACCACATGTTACATAGTCAAGATGTTAAAATATTGATTTATATATAGATAACAAGATATTTAATTGTAATACTACATCTAGGATATGGAAGAGCGGAGTTTCCTAACACAGGCATTTGTTTGTCTAACTCAAAGGAGGCTCCCAACACAATTCATTGTATATGAAGCTTTTTGTAAAAAAATATAAATATTTTTCATTTTCATTTTCATCATCGTGCACAATACTCACGTCTTCGCCTGTAGATAGAGATACTTCCGCATCTTTTTAGTTGGACGTTATAAATCTGGTGCAGATTTTTGTTCAAGGCCTATCGTAGAGAGGTGAATGTACTTCCTCATTCGCCTTCATTATTTTAATATTCTGCGTAGTAATTAATCATCGCAGTTATATCCCATTAGAACGATACGGTAATTAATATTTTTGCAGCTTGTTCACGTTCAGTGACGTTCCTGTGTTATGTACAACTATGTTACGTAGGTACATAACAGACGAGCAGTTATTTTTGTTTAATATTTAGTGTGGACGAGGCTGTGGACAGGTCAAGGTTGTTTGGTCGTACAAATAGTGCATCATTCTTTTGACGCAAGGTGGACACATGTCATAGGCTCCAAGCCCTTGAGAGAATACGTTTGAGAGTGATACGGTATATGAAAAGCGAATGCAAAACAATCATAGACTACAGCCAAAGCATGTTTTTCGGAATAAGTATCTAATTTGAACCAAACCAAAATTACGGCCACATAGGTACCTACTGGTCATCTTTTTTTATCATCAATTACTTACAGCTGAAGCTTTGTAAGAAGAAAAAAAAACGGGCGTTTTTCAGTATTTTCACTAGAACTAATAATTTGTTTACTACTGTGTCGATAAAATTTATTAGGAAGTAAAAAACTATTAAGGCATTGTAGCGACAGAAAAAAAACAGCTTTGGTGATCTTTAAAACTTGTTTCAGGTTTTTTTATGAGTGATACTTAAAGGAGACTGTGAAATTCAATGTTTTTGTTTGTTTTGTAGGAGTAACGTTAACATTGCACATTATTCATGCAAGGAACTTTTATTTGCTTCTATGGAAAGTCTATATTTGACTTTAAATCGTGCAGTTCTCGATATGTGATACTATAAAGTTCAGTTACGATAGCGAGACAGTTTTGAAACTTGCTCGTAAGTGCCATGAAAGTTTTTATAGCGTTGAGCTTCTGTTTACACTTCGGCTGCCAAATCGAAATTTTGCTAAATAATTGCTTCAACTGTCGTCTATTGTTTGCTTTGACTTGCAGTTTATTGATGGAATTTTTATTAAGTTCGATAAGGGCGTTCCTATAAACTATTTCGAAAGTTTATCTTCTGTTCTGTTTCTGTGCCATTAATTGTTACCCGTTTAGCTCTTAGCCGTAGTCTGACCTTGGTCAACCCACCCTACAGATTACATCACTCACTATATTAACCACCTACACAATCATACAATATCCAAAAATCCTGCATCAATAAATAATATATAATAATTACCTACAAAAGCCTAATTTCTACGAATTTTCATTTTCCGAAGTTGTGCCAATCTACGTCAGTCGTCAGTTGATCATTATGATCACATGTGGCAGATTAGTTCGCAGACTGTTACTTAATGGTGATGGAGTCGCGTCGTCTTTGTGTAACATACAGTATGCGTGTGTGTCTGTCTGTGTGTCGGTAGTTCGGTACATGTAGATTACCGTTCACGAGGGCGCCATATCGGGTGGTTGCGCCTCCGCCGGCGGCCAATTGTGGATGTTTGAACAATATGTAGGGTCTGCGCCAGTAATGTTCTACTTAGTTTTAATTCTAAAATGGCTTCTATCTATTATTAACTAGACACAGTCAACAACTATAGGTGGGTATCAAATGACTAATCAAAAATATGTAGAACAAGAAACAAATTATTTTTCGTTACTTACATTCCTTTAATCATACATTTGTCTTGACTAATTGATATGGTCGTTGCTGTAAATTCCAGAAAGTTGGTATTGAGTTTGAGATATGTCGTGAGATTAGCTAATAAGTTCCATCAAAAGAGAGGGGTCGAACTGAGGACTGGATAAAAAAGAAAGAAAAGTGTGGATACCTCTGTTATTATTGATGTTCAGGTTATGCGACGATCTGTATAATTTCATATTGAAAATAATAATCATGAAGAAAAATAGCACGAGCTTCGAAGCAGACACGTACAAATTATTTATTACATTTGGTAGAACTCAGTTTTCTCTGATGATCGTAATTTATCACAATCTTATGCAAGGATGAAAAGATCACGTTTAGTCCGATGATTACGGCTGTGTACAGCTGAGAATAATTTGCAATCGTTAACAATAATATGAGACGCTGACTTCGAATAATTATTACAAATTTGTCTCGATTTCACGCCCTACATGGCTCTACAGGCGCAATACAATTTTGAAAAATGCTGAAACCTTTATGCGGAAACCATTATGCGATTTTTTTACTTCATTTTCAGTTAAATACACTTATTTATTTTATTATACACTGAACACAGATAGCCGTGTTTAAAATGTACAGACGCCAGCACATCAAGCTAAAACAATCTGTCAAATTTCTTTAATTGATTTTCTACCTACTGTTTAAAGAATACGGTTCAAGATTGATTGGGAAAATTTAGTAGTTTCGGGTAGGTTGACCTGCTGGCGTCTGCACTACAAAAATAAACCAGACCTGCAGAGAACTTACAGTCGATGTAACCAACTAAGTAATAACAAGCTCATGCATATTCACAAAATATCAAAAATACATTCTTTTATCTAAGGATCTTATTAGAAGACTATATAAAAACATGATAAGAATCGTATCTATTCGGTATACCAGTACCATCTACGTAGTTAGGTATACTCGTTATGTTTTCTAGAGCCAAGATATTCCTGAAGCACGAGCAACATTTCTGCCGAGTAAGTAATCCCCAGTAATTTATTCGAGACATCCCCCGGCAATTATGCTGTAATATTTAGATGTGCCTTAGAGTTCCGCGGGATCAAAGGAGGAATTATAAAATTTTGCTCGTAATTATTTATTCCTTATTGCGTAAGAATCTCGAATTTGTTTCGACACAAAACTAGGTGTAAGTTTTCGTAGCGCCTACGCCGCGTAGCGTGTTCGTAACAAAGTCAGATTAGAAACTATGTTCTATAAATTTAAGAAAACCAAAAAAAAATAAAGTGGTGTGGAATTCTACATCTAGTTAGTCTGATAAAATACTTTGATTGTAGCAAAAATATAAATCAGTAGCACGCTAAGAAAAATCTAACCATTGTTCTGCTACGTGCATTTAATTCTTACGATCGATTCGCGCTTGTCATTTTTTGTGCATAAAGTACGGCTCGTATTGCCGCGGTTGACCGACCGCGACGTCGGCCGTTGATTGTTTTTCTCTATTTACCCATCGATGGTAACAGCCAGAACCAGACTGAGCACCTGCCGTGTCAGCGCCTGGGAATAATTTTACACTTAATGAGTAGTCGATGACCGCAGCCAATTATACACCATTGCTACTGCAGTGGCCTGTGATGTAAGTGGCCTTCTTCATTGTAGTATTACGACTAAATTAAGCGTGTTTTACTCTTTACCTTAAACACACGCAATACAGTTCATGATCAATTATGTGCTGCGTTATATTTTGTTTTGTTGTGTAAATAAGACGGCAGAGCGTTGATAGTCGGCGTCTAGCTTGGTCGTTGTGCTCGCAGCGCGTTGCGAGATCACTCACCTTTTACCTAGTTACCTACCTACTCGCATTTCACGTATTGTGTGCAAGCGCAGGCGGGAGAGCGGAACTTCCGATATCCATGTCTTTCAACAGACGAACACGGTTCATGCCACAATGGATATGAAATGAATTCCCCAACGCCCTTTAATTTGTTTATGGAAAATATTTATTTGTATTCTAATTCAATTTATACCTATAAACTATTGTTGTGTGTGGACAGTTAAAGTTTGGTACAAAATACCTCAAAGATTCCATACGATGGTATTTTTGAAGTGAAAACTTCTTTAGCGGCGTTGTGCACTTTTGTGATGGGTAAAAAATGTTAAACTCGCGTCAGGTCACGTGTTCTGATCTAAAATTCGTAAGACAGATTAGATTAGACATTAGGTTACGAAGGAATTTGAACTTTATGACATCTGCCATTGAGTTTGGGTTTCCAAAACTGGATACCTAATTATCTTATGCACACACAAAACCTTCGGTTTCTCCAAAGAGGTAAAATTCGTAAAGGAGTCTACACACCAAACCCGCCGACCCGCTTGGTGTCGGCGACCCAAACCCAAACCAAAGCAAAGTCGCCGACACCAAGCCGCCGGGCTGTGTCGGCGGGTCGGCGGGTTTGGTGTGTAGACTCCTTTAGACGGATTGTAATAGTTCTGAAGTGTTTAATTTTTAATGTAATTGTCATGTTTGTGTTCGATAGCGCAATAAATGGATATTGTATTTTACCACATAAATGATAGTACTTTTATACTGATAATTAATGCAATTCGTGCAAAATTATTCCCTAACCATTCCAAAATATCAAAAATGCACAGCGTTAATATTCAAGTTTTTCACTTCTGCCGGCACTCCCGGAGTGCAACCCGTTTTTTTTTCAGTGAAATCGGTTCCTGTAAGACTTGTACCAACAGTTGTAGGAGCTATTCAGCTTATTTTTTTTTAATTTAAATTGAAACATTACAATTACAAGTCAAAGAGGAGTATCGTTGTAAACACGGCGAGTAAGGCTTGATTAAAGACGATAGTTTATCTAATTAGTATAACATATACACCGTGTAAATCACCTCATCACGAAGCCGTCAACCAAGCATTCTGTACATGAAACTAAGTAACTTTACGCAAAAATTATTGCTGGGAAACGACTTTTTTTTGGGGGGTGTAAAATCATGTTTTGTGGTAGAACTCAATGTAACGCACTCAAAACATTGTGCTGATGGACGGATTGAATAGTACGGGGGTCGTGGAGGTGTTTAAAGTAAAAATCTTACATTAAAAACTTGTATTTAAAAAAATACTTGTCAAAAAGTTGGAACTTTGACCCCTAATATCTCCGTAACTAGAAGGTTCCCAGGTATGGTGTAGAACAAAAAAAATATCGCAATGACAGGGAGAACCAGTGCCTTTCGGCTTCGTTAAGAGGTGTTTTACACCCTTTATATAATATGTATAATAATTAGTATAACAACAACAATCAAGTATGACAGGCGAAGCTTCCTCAGAGTCAATGCCTTGTAGAGTAGACATATTATGCCTCCGCGGTGAAATTATTTTGTAGATGTGTAGGTTGGCTCTCTTGTGTATTAATTTATGCATTATGTGCTCTACTGTGTGGATGATGAACATATTTATTGTTTAGGATAGTAGAGCAGCGTCCAGATTTAGTAGAGCGTTGAAAAATCACTGAAAAGTTTACTGGAAAGGTGCGAATCTGTTAGGTTTTAGGAAACTTACCTACATAATAAACTGGTTAAAGAGTTGAATAAATATTTTAATGATTTTTCCGCAACCATCAAATGCAACCCACTTAATATTATAAAGAGATTGGATGATTAAAAAATACTAATTTGCCACAACGCCTCAGTACAAGAGTTAAAAGATAAATCTGTAACTAATATCATTAGACAGTTTTATGATTTCAGTCCTGACCTTACCAACATTTTGTGTACAATCGAGCGTGTCGGCTCCACAAACGAAGCTCTCAAAGTCCCAATCGCGCGACAAGTTTACATTCATCGCTCGGAGTCAGCATTGCCCTTAAGAAGTGAAAGTGTGCGACGGCTACGGGCAGACGATATCATCTCCCCTCATTAACGTCCTCACGCTCCGTCTAATGAGGATCGCGACACTTCACTAAGACCCTCCCATTGTTGCACTTTGCCATACTTGAGGGTTTAATTACGTGCCCCCATGACCTCTGGCAAAACTGATTCTATTGTGATACTTTAGTCGCACCTTTAGTGCTTTAAAAGCACTTCACGCGAGTGACCGTTAGGTTTCAACGTTTGGTTTGTTTGTTGAAATAGCGTTTGAGTTTAGAGAGTTCTATTTTGGTCCCTTGGTACGGGATTTTGAATATTTTCATGTTTGAGGTACCAATGCTGTCCCTTGTCCCGCCACTTCTTCTTCCCAGCTAAAACTTAAGGAAGTGGCGAAGATCGAGACGGTCGACTTGAGGGACTATTTTATGTAGTTTTGGCGTTCAAAAACTTCTTTTAACGACTAAGGAAATTAAAAACTAATTATCTCACTTGAACTCACTTGTGTTTGATATTATGCAGAGAATTTTCCTCAGCTGTTGACGCTTGCCGCCTACGACAAAGCTCAAAGCACTAACTGGCTTTTCTAACTATGATGAAACCGTCAAGTATGTTCATAAAATTCGCCATCTTTATTCATAACTACCGCGCATGTTCGCGAATACTTAGCTATACGGCCGTCTGACGCTTATCTCGTAAAAGATTCTATTTTCAGGCTAGTGCTGACCGACAATGCATGCATGCACATGACGAATGCCGTATAATATTTATGTATGCTTGAACGCAGATCGTGTGCTGAACATCGAGTTATTATTTTATATACAATTTCCTGGTTGGGTTATGCTTCCGGTGTTTTCGTCAGTTACATAAGTCTCACGTAGAAAATGATTTTGTTGCAAATCTTTGCTTTTATTCCTATGCACTTGGTAATTTTCGGAAAGTAATTTGTTTGACCTTTGAAGTCCGACTCTTTGGTAATTGTAGGTAGAGTGCAGAGTTAGACATTAACGTTTGAAGAAGTGTTCTAGACTAAAAGAAACAAAAAAAAATAGTTAATATTCATATAGAAACTTAAAACATAAAGGGATACTTTAAAGCATTTTTTCCATATTTTTATTCGTAGATCACGTGCTTCGCTCTTCACCAACTGAATACCGTTGTTTTATTAATTATTAACTGTAACTCGAGTAGTTCAGAGGTCAACGACCTGCGCTTGTGTACCTAGCCATTATATTTTTATGTGTAACCAATTGATTGAGCAAAGCTTCCATTACTAACATAGTTGGCTATAAGAAGGGACTATGTGTTATTTTATTAGCTTCAACACTCTCAACAGGTATTAAAATTAAACGTTCGAGTCGTTACTGGTAAAACACATAACGATTTTAATAGATTTATGCGATGTTATAATTTGACATGAACTGCCAATATTGAAGTATTGTGTACATATACCATTTAAACTATTATAAGTTATAGCTATCGATGTTTTATCGTTGTAACGTGTACGCTAATTGCCATAGTGTACGATACGAACGAACCGTTAGGTACATTTGAGATAATTAAAATGTTAAAATTGCCTTCGGATTGCTGTAGGCAGTAGGCGTCATTCAAAATTTTAAATAAGGACTATTGTCGCCCACAATGGGCTTTCGATTTTAACTACTAACTTTTGTGAGCTCTCTGACCTACACAGAGCGATTTATTAATCTCGTAATAATTTGTACACATCGATACTCAAATATGGATAGTATATCTATATATGTATATGTAAGTTCCTCGTAAAAATTTGCATAAATCAGAACATAACAAAAACAAAAGACTGATTTATTCTTAAAGCAATTACTATAGGATTTATTCCTTTACTTTTTACCCAATCTACTATCGAGTGCAATAGTGCGTGAATAACAGAATGCCAACAGACAATATTTATGTAACTACACATTACGACATGCGTAGGGCGATTGTTTATAAAAGGGGAAAGTACAAAGCACGAGTAGGTATGTTTTGACAGGCGGTGAAATTCGGAACTAAATTTAAAAATGTTCTGAATTTAACACATAGCTGTCATAATATGTTCACAAGCAGCGCCGCCTCGATATGCCAAGTTGTACTGGAAGATCAATACGTTGCATTTAAGTAGGTTATAAAAATAAATTTATGCAATGCGAGATTTATATCCATGCCGAGTTGGGAATGAAAGGAAATATAGATTGTATCAACTGTTTATAATGCCAGCTGTAGAAAAACGGGTTACAGTTCTCGTAAATGATGGGCCCGCGAACTATAGCTTGACTACTTGTGTCGATTTATATATTAATATTGCGGGTTAATTAAATTATTGAAAATATCATTGCTATTTTGTAATATTACCTATATCTATAAAAGCTGTTATTTTGCATCCTCGTCAAAATGCAGGAGGTTGCCACAAAAGACATAAATAATCAATTTAAATTGTGGTCCTAAGTTAAATATTAATAAACGTTGATTTTTTTGATTGTTTAAGGTTGTCAGTATTTCAGAATAACCCCATGGACGTGGTTTAGAGAATAAGAAATTATCGAATAAACATTTGAGATTGTTTGTATGTGTGTAATCACGGTTATAGGGCGAAGATCGGACGTGCCACGTAGTTCTCACTTACCGATTGCCGTAAATAAGAAATAAATAAAAATTACCTACCTATTTTATTATTGATTCGGGTCGAGAATCATTAGCATAGTAACCTCCCTGAATTTGACGAGGATGCAAAACAACACCTTGTATAATAAAATGAAAAATGTAGGTACAGTAGATACTGTTTTATATGTTGGTACAGTTCTGCATCGTGACCGAAGTCGGAGTCAACGTCACCATATTTGTTTTTTCAATTCAATTTCTACAGTCAATTTCAAAAATCTTTAAGAAGCGCTAAAGGTCCAAGCTGTACTTTACTACTTACGACCGATTTTCCAAGAACGATTTCTAGCCACAGTCTAAATACATCTACCGAGATTTGTAACAGAAAGCCATATAACCGCCTGAAGAAAGGAGCAACATGTTTGCAATTTTCAGGAAAATAAGGAATTAGGAAAAGTCATCATTACACTTAAATCAGTTTTCAAAACTACTCAAGTTTTTTTAGTAAGAACGATAGTCCTTCAATCTCTGCCACTGATGGCACAGAAACGCATAAAACCCTTTTTTTGAAGTCACTCATTAAATGCTGCGTTGAAAGATTTATTTCCGTATTGACCTGCAAATAAAAGAGAACATGAATTGCCTGTTGTTTGTATTGTCACCGGTGGGAAATGGATCACCCAGTAGCTGCTGTACAGGCAAGAGATCGATGAGGGAGACCTGTTACTAAGTAATGCACTTCCTTAGCAATAATTTTTAAGTCCACCTATTTTTATTTTACACGGAATGGCAGGTATGATTTTGCTTTACTTGAAAATTGAAAATGAAACTTGACCACTTTAACGCACAGGTAAGTTACCTATTATATTTTATGTCAGGCTTTAGCGGTCTTGAAAGTTCTAGGGCGCCGCACCTGTCGAGTAATGACTTCAATTAAATCATTTACAGGAACTCTTGTTGTCTTGTAAAGTAGTTGATCGGTTTGTTAGACAGTTGTAGTAGTTGAAAAACGTAGATCTCAATACCCAATAAACTCCATCGACACTCTTTAATATCAAGTTAGGTGTCAGAAATTCCAGCGCACTACATTACAATCATTCTGAGTTCTTGGTAAAGAGCTTCTTTTATAAAAGGGGAATTTGGAAAAACTTAAATCACTTAACTCAATTATTAACTTAAATCAATTTCGATTTTATATTACGTAGCAGAAATATATCGTTCATGACGTCATCACCTACATCGCCCGTCACAAAGAACAAAGTTGGAATCTAATCAAGCTTTCTCTACACTCCCGATAGTTTAAATCTAAATCAAACGTCCACATTACAACATCGGTAAACAATAGTGTTCATTCTATTGTCACAGAGTGCGTGGGTTTGACTAATGAAGCATGTTGGCTTACCATAAGCTCGCTACGCGGCCATTTTTGTCATGTACCTACATGTAGCCAGGCCGAGCTGGCGTATGTCGTGAATTATGGCATGACGGACGCGGTTATCAAATTGAGGTTAGATTGCTTTTATTGATTGAATGTCGATATTGTTTGTAGCGAGAGCAATAAGGTATTAGGATGTGAATGAAGGCGAAATGAGAAATAAATTCGATTTAGCGGACTTCCAGTACAAATCCCTTGAGTGGACATGCTAAGGAGAAAATGTCTGCACCACCAAATGGGTTGTTTACCTTACAGTCAAGAAGCGCTTAGAAAAAGTTTTTCCACCTAAAATATTTCACCTAAAATTTTTTTCGTGAATAAAGATAACGTCATCTTAACCTATGTAAAGTTAAAGACACGTGTTAAATAATACTTTGTAAGAAAACGCACTCGTAGTAGTAGCAACATTAGCTACCCACAATCTACCTACAACCTATGATTCACATAATTAGATTCGAGAAATACGGGGAAGTCACGGGCTTGATATAGTCAACAAAAGGTCTTTGTAGCACTCGCTGCAATGGAAATGTAAAGAGACATTCCACTAAGGTAAAACTATTGAGAGAAAGACGCGATATTGCAGTTTCGCTGCACCTAGGACCAACAGCTTCAATGAACTCGAAAACCTTTGAACTTAAACTTTATTTTCTTGAACTTTGGTTCGCATTTACGCAAAACGATTTTTAGGGTTCCGTACCCAAAGAGTCAAACGGGACCCTTTTACTGTGACTTCGCTGTCCGTCCGTCCGTCCGTCTGTCACCAGGCTGTATCTCATAAACCGTGATAGTTAGCCAGTTGAAATTTCTACAGATTATGTATTTCTGTTGCCGCTATAACAAAAAAATACTATTAAAAAAATGTTTTTTTTTGCTCGTTTTTAATAAATAATGGTATAGAACACTTCGTGCGCGAGTCCGACTCGCACTTGGCCAGTTTTTATAACAATGTGATTTAAAAACAATTCAGCATCATCCTGCTGCCAAACACGTAAATAAATTTTCAGTGGATTAATCCATTGAAAGCTACGCAATTGGTAAGTGCAGTAACTGCGTCTTCGTCATACACTATCATCAGCCAAAAGTTCAGTGTTACAGTTCACTGCCAGTTTAACTAATATGGAAGACATCTTATAGCTATTAATTTGTAATAATCAAATGTTCTCTAAATACCTATGATCATAATTATGAAGAAAAAACCGTTCTTGCCTTATTTTAGGTCACAAACGATTTTTCACTATGATTGTTCCCTGTTCACTCAATCGACTGCTACAAAACAACTCTCAGATTTTTGCGATAACCACTACGGTTTGTAAACTAATTCTTTATCGCATGCTTTATGTAGGCACTTCTTAAACTACGTATGACCTACTAAGCCATTGAAAAAGGTGACTTATTTCATATAGCGAAATCTTCTTAGGGAAAGTAACACATCTGTTTGTAACAGGAAATGAAGTTTTCTACTCGTCTGCGGCGCAATCAAAAGGAAAAGTTTATGCATTTGACGTTCCAAGAAATGAATGTTCATTTATGAATAACATATTAATGGGAATGAGTAACTTAGTACATATTATAAGATGAGTTTTTTGAATGACGTTGGTAGAAAACTGAAGGAATTTTCCTAAATTTGCAGTAGTAGAGTACTCATTTAAAATGGAAATAAAGTACCTAGAGTAACAGTTCAAAACAGAAGCTACAAATGACGAATGCCTAGTGTTGCTACTAGGCATTCGTCATTTGCAAATCGTGAATGAAGAAGACTCATATTCTCCTGTTATCAGAATTTATTTGAGGTCGGCGCAGTATGTCTTCTGCTTCCATACTTCTCTACTACATCTGTCCGTCCTACTCCATCCGTCATCTCATCAGACACCTCCTTTCTCGCGATAAATTAGAATAAGTGGCGTTTAATGAAGAAGAATATTAGATTAATTTATTTTATTACCTGACCAAAAAAGAGAGGTGTTATAAGTTTGACGTGTATATCTGTGTGTCTGTCTGTCATCGTAGGTCCTAAACGGATGAACCGATTTTGATAAAATTGGTTTTGTTTGAAAGGTGTTTTAATCGAGAGTGTTCTTAGCTATGTTTCGAGAAAATCTGCTCAGCCGCTTGATGGTCATCACTCCTTTTCTAATTTAAGGGAAATAAACAACTTCCACAGGTCTGGTCGATTCGAAATTCGAAATCTTGTTACTTATCACCATGGGCACCGCCCCTAAAAGCTTGTTTTTTTTTTAATTTACAACTTTTCTTGTTTTCCTTAATTAGAGAGAAGAGACGCAACACGGAGAAAAGTGGAAGCAATGGAGGAGGCCTATGCCCAGGAGAGGGACAGTCAAGGCTAAGATAAAAAAAAATAAGTTTAAAAAGTATGAAATAAATATTAAATTAACATTTAAAAAACCCTCGACACAAAAAACCATTAAAAAAAAACAAAAAAAAAATAATCAAAGCGTCGTAGCGTTGGGAGCCTGCTAAGTAGACCGCTTAGTACAAGCACAAAACAAAGCGGACCCCCGACGCTACGCGACGCTTGGATTAATTTATTTTTGGTTTTTTAGAGGTTTTTTCTGTAGGGGTTTTTTTTTACTGAATTATTACCTATTGACGGAGCCCTAGTAAAAGCCTACGTACCTAAGTATCGATATCTTAACAAATCATATGCACGTATTAAAGTTTACGAGCACTCGTTCGGAAAGCGACAGGTTATGATCAAATAATGCATGGGCACACGCCGTTCTAAACGTTGCAGTTAATCATAATCGTAATGAACCCAGCTTACTGGAGAAGTATAGAGGTAGGTAGGAACTGGTTTCATCGGAAACGAAGTCGTAGGTCGTTCTGTCGAAGTCGGAGGTGTGATAAGCCGGAAGTTCCGGTCCTTTGCAGGTTGTTTGAAGTCCGCTATGATACTGAATGGTTTGGTAGTTGGTTAGATTTTGGTGTTTGCAGTTTTGAATCGAGCAGTATTTTAATTATCTTCGGCTACATTAAGTTTCATATAATATGAGAGGTATATCATCTTGAATATATCACTTTTCTATCTTACAACGATTTCACATGTTACTCAAACAAATAACCACGACTATATTATTTTCCACAACAAATCGAGAAGAAAAAGTCTCTTGACCTTAATCGAGGTGTGCATAACGCACGCGTTAACGTTTCCATATCTATGGACTTGATATTGAAGCTAGAACAATAACCTCCCACGGAAGTAGTGACTCGCGAAACGTAGGCGGTTGATATACTTGAATCGTTGTACCACGCGTTCATTCATAACGTGGATGTAAAGAGGACTAGATCGGTCGGAATGCAAATTAAATTCAAGATTGAATTTTAATGGCGTTCTGTTCTCATCAATAGCGTCGAAGCAGTTTTATGTATCTAGCCTGTTGCAGTTTGTTTGCTATGTTTTGTGAAGGTATTTTGGGAAATATTTTATTTCTTCTGGGCACTTTTCCTGTCGACAGCGATGTCGACGAATTTTTTGACGCCCTGTAATTTTGATACTTGTACATATTTTATTTTTATTTTATATTTATTTGTAGTCTGTAAATAATGTACATATGTAATATTAATAAACATAGGGTAATTCAAAGATTTATGGGATTACTTACATCAACTGAAAATTCAACCTTGTCTTTTTCTTAGCTTGTCGGCATCAATCTAAATTGTGTCGGCCCAGAACTGAGCCACCACTTTGGCGCCCTAGCAGCGTCCAGCAGTTCCTGTAATGAACAAACAAACAGGACACGATATTAAGTGCCTCGTCGTTTGTGGAACAGCACCACATTTACACTCCAGGGTACAGTAAACAATGAATATACACCTGAGCAGGTTTGCCTCGCTGCGCTCAAATCTAGATCCTAGGTCTGCTCTATTTATAAAATCTTTTTCGTATTTCATTTCTGTACAGAATCTTAAAATTAACTCGCAATCCCCTCGCTCTTTGTTAACCAAGATTAATCCTAGATGAAATTAAAACGGTAAAAACCTAAAGTTCATCTTTGTCGCGTGAGAGGACACATAACTTCGTTCGACAAGTTCATCGTAGAAAAGATTGAACTCGTAGTTATCAACAAGTAAAGATGTGACATTCTATTATCCCGGGAACGGCTCTCGAAGTTGTTTTAAAATTGAGAATGTTCTCTCTGCTCAACTCTTTCCTATTCGACGGAAACAGCTGCCTGTACCGACTAGCGCAGTTCGAAATGATATAAAAATACACGTATTTTTATAATGATGCTACGGACTACGGAATATATTGTGAAGAATTCTTTTCAAGTATTATAATGAGGCTCTATGTGTTGCAAGGAAAATGAAACGTATGTCCATCTGGGTTTTAAACTAACGCCACAAAAAAATATACAAAAGAAATTGCGACTGGCTGGTTGGATCAGCAATGCAGCTGAACAGGCTTAAACTCACTATTACTTAGTGCTATGCAAATTCTGAAATAGCAACCACGAGTTATGTGTGTGTACATACTTATTGTAAGACCATAATGCAAACTCAAGAAACTTTGTTGAGTGTCGGAATAAATTACAATAAATACTTGAGTTGACAATGAAACTAACCCGAGAGTTAGTTAACATTGCTATGGGAAACAGTATAGTATCTAGGAAACCATATATCAGCCACCATCGTAAACAATACTCATGGCGAGTAGTGAAATCGCCGTTCAAAGCTGCGCATATAATTGGAATTTCTGAAAAAGTAATGTTTAAAGTCGGTTCGCATATAATTATTGGATGGCAGACATGGTTTATCGATTGTAATTTATTAGCTATTAACACCACAACGCGGTGTCGCTCTTAAATTAAAAGACAATCTGCTTGTGTCTTCATTAGCTGTTTGGAAGTATTTAATAACATAACATTATTCAAAACAGAAGCACTTTATCATGGAGTTACTTAAGACACTGGAATATTTTATAAGGAATCGTAAAAAAAGAATTGATTTTATTAAACTAGAAATTTGAATAGCCAACGCCTAGTCCAACGTTTGCTTAACCGAAGTGGGTAACATAACATCTGTATCCACATTCTTCACTTAAAAGTAGGTGAGTTGTCGCTAACAAGAATTCTTTTGTAACTGTTAGACAAACATAGCTTTGTGACTTAAGTTTATGAATAACGAGCCTTGCGTTCGTGATTTCGAGCTTGTGGATTTATGCATTTCTTCACACAGCTTCATCACTGATATTTTACTCATTTTGGATTGTTTTACTTAAAAAACCAAATTTCATCAAAATCTGTGCAGCAGTTTAGCCCTGGTAACGCAACATACAAACAGACGAACTTTCGCATTAACGGTAACATGTTCTCAAAACGGTTTGATAATGTACGCAGATATGTTATTGGCTTTGCAGCTCATGTTGTTGGGATTTATGCGAAGCCGTTTGCGATGCAAATTAATCCTAGTATCGTCAATCAGTGACAGATGTTGATTTGAGTGCGTCTGAATAATAGTTTGTGTGTCACGACACTGCTCTCACAGTGTTTGTCGGCGGCATATTGTCGAATTTCCGTTTGAAAGGTAAACCCGTAGGTATTACGATCGAATTTAACCGCGATTCTGTTGACGTTGTTGATGCGGTGTACCAGATAGGGGATCAAATCGATACTCGTCAATTAGAATCGACTGGGAAATGTTTATGAGTTTTTGGTATTCGCGTTCTCTAAATAATTTCCCTGGATGTTTTTTAGGTCCCCCAGAATATTGGCAATAACCAGCGTTTTCTAATATTTTATCGAACTAACAACGTCATACTATAAGACGACAACTCATGCCAAGGTTACGATAACGTAATCCCATAAAGGTTTCGAATCCCCATGTTTGGAGAAGGCAAATTTTTTTTTTTGAATTCGGCTACTGGCTGCTAATTGAATTATGACGTGTCTAATGTGTATTTTCCACATTTAGCATGGCTTTGTGTATCTAACACAATGAGAATCGTATTAGAATTAGCGTTGGAATTCACATTACTGAGTCAATGACTTCTGTGAATAGTTTTCGTGATGTGTTTTTCATGATTTCTTTGTTTTTTTTGGTCTCCTTTCGAGTGTTCATGTTTTTCTCTTCATAAGGTTGAGTCAGCCACAAGCAGTTTGTTTAACGATTATGTCGATAAATATTTAATTAATTTAGAATTAAGACCAGTAATTTAGAATGACTGAGAGGTATGAGGTTTAATAAAAAAACATTTCTATTGAACACCCACCTCTACCTATATTTGAATATATAAAACACAACAATCAAATTAGAATTGCGGAAATTAATATAACATTTAATTTTTCTTGGTCTATGGAACTACATTACATGTACATACATAGCTCGACATCGTAGTGTTGACGTGTTCAATAGCAAAAGTAATAATATGTTGGCTTTAAGCTCAAGTTTAAGTCAGTTCGTGAAGTGAAGCCAGCTCTTAGTAAGAAACACTAGAGCAACTTGTTTCTTGAGTCGACTTCAACAACATGCGGGCAACCTTTTTTTCTCTCAGGTTTTATAATTTTTACGTACCTAACATGAAAATAAAATTTAAAACGCTCTAATTTAAATCATGCTCTGATATATTCTTATTTGCAACCAAATACCCTTTCAAACCGTTATGGAATCAATAGTAAAGAAGCCATTCACATTCTGTTAACCCTCTTTTACCCCCTCTTTTACCCCCCCCTCTTTTACCCTACCAACAAATGTATGCCAGTCATTATTATATTTTCGTTCAGATGTCAGGGGGCACACCGGCAGGGTTACACCAGACAGACGGATTATACCCATGCTCCTTTAAAGGCTTCAATGGGGCTTCGCACCTACTCATCGTGTTATCTATGGACTAGGATTTAGGTTTGATATTTAAATGGCGTAATTTTTTTAAATGTCATTTCTTTAGAGTCGAACCTCACCGGAGCATGTCCCTGTCACGTAATTCCACGATTCGTGAGCATTGCGTTACAAATAGAGGCATCCGACTTGGGAGCATTCATTAATGTGACAATACAAAATTCTATTTGCTACAGCCCCCCTAGCATGACCGTTCTATCTCTATTCTACCAAGAAACGACAAGAAATCTTTTCTTTACAACTTGTTATTTCTTCTGCCCGAGCATGGCGCGCACCGTCGACTCGCGTTTCTACGAAGACATAGACAGAAATTCTTTCCATAGCAACGGGGACGTTGCTATGGAAAGTTAAAAGGTTACGTTTAGTTAACAAAAAAAAAGTTGCCAATTGCACGAGTTTTTCATTTTTCGTGGGCGGGATGGTGTTGCTGCATCCTGGATCCAGGCCTGGATCTTTTTCGCGAAATTAAACCTAAATATTTTACATAACATTTCAACCTTTTAAACGTAACTCAACGCAGCCACGAAACGTATTTCTCGTATTTAGTTCTTATTAGGACTAGTTTGACATTTGTCAGAAGTAATGTTTCTACCCCCAAATGTCAAAAGAAGAGAAAATATGGTCGTCATGCTCGACGTTGTAGACTTGTGTCGACTGAAGAAAAGAAACATTTCTTTTCTACATTCTTAATATCGCCATGCTTGGGACGATAGAAATATCTGTCAAATTGTCGATTCTTCCGTAGACATAGCTCGTTTCTACGGCGGTCATGCTAGGCCGGCTGAAACAAGTGATTGTTACAAATTAATCTTTAAGGGTTGCGCACCTTAAGGGTCCTCGCGCACTATGTGGCTTTGACCTCGACTTTTGACCGGACCAGCCGCTATCGTGAACAAAACTGGTCGAACGACCACACTTTCTTCCTGGTTTCTGCGGCAAAAAGTCGTGGTATTGGCCGTGTAATGCTCGCTTTCCTCACTGAAGTTATGCTCTAATCTGAACTCTTACCTTACAGGCTAATGAAAGCGCCTTAATTGCCTTTTGATAGGTAAATATCTCCTCCAGATTCTGGTATGTTTTCTGTATCTGTGTCACGTTCATCCAACCTTAGCGATAGGTTCAGGTCCTTCTGCTACCATTTTTCGGACTGGCTGTGGTTGTTCATTCTCAGAAACGTAGTACCTACTCGTATTCTTCACTAGCGACCATCATGCATTAATTTTCAAAACAATCATAATTATTCAGCTTTATGGCTACTTTTTATTACCTTATCAATAAATACATTATTTTTTCTAGTCGTTTACAGTGAATAAGCTGCTACGACATTCCTTTTAAAGGTTTGTCACCAAAACATTATCTAAGTGGCACTTTATTATATTACCAGAGATTGCTACAAAGTAAGTGACCAATAAAAATACATTTATACGGCTTTTGAGCTCAAAGGGAGCTTGCAATATCATAAAAAGGACAGATTCACTTTTAAAGAATTTGTTTCGGTCAATAATTTTATATTAAATCTGACGTAGCTTTTTATCTCATTAGAGCGTAGGAATTTTTATAATGTGCGGACTTGGAATATACTCTTTTACGATCAATTTAATGAATGAGAGTTATACATCAAATGAATTGGTATAATTTCTGAATCGGAACAAAATACAACTTTAAATAGGAGCATCAGATAAAACACGTCAGCCTCTCAATAGTTCGACAACATCCAACCAAACAGCGCAATAATGCTTTACAAGTGGTACGTTCCTTGTAAGTCTACAACACAACTTATACATTTATACAAGTCTGGCAATAAATTATGACAGTTAAGTAAATCCTAAGGCCACGCAACCTAGCCATCGTTCACGTGCCTATGGAATAAGAGGCAAAGAGGCATTGCAATAGCAATTTGTCAGGTACGTGAGAGCACGCACAATCAATTTCGCGGCACGCGCCTATCAACCGATCATAATAAAATGCTCGAATGAGAACAACCACGTTTTCATCGTGAATGCTATAGAGTACGTAGATATAGGTAGTGTTGTGGCTAATACTCGGTACTGTTACCGGTAGCGAATGGTTGGAAATGTGTTAAGCCGTGTCTGGATTAGCGTCGTTTAGATATGTTGCTTGCTAATCTAGTTTCACGAATAGGTTTACTGACAATCTTAAGATTATTTTGTGGATTATGTTATTTCGTGGAAAACCCTAGAGAAGTTTATTGATCTTCTCAGGATCAGATGCTCGCTATGCCTCTGTTTGTTGGCGATAAATGTAACGAAGTTACGAAAAGAACTGACAAATACAGACTCATTGCCTAAGAGTGGAGTAATATTGAACAAATAATATTATGTGATACTGTAAAATGCTGTGTTCAGATTTCCTTGTATACTAGTACAATAAAGTCTAGATATAGAATAATAATTGGGTATTATCAGGTATACGAGTAAAAAGTCTAAAGTGTTGATAAAACAAATTTAGAACCCACAACAAAACGGTCGCATATTATGAAAACCTACGTATTTTATAATGTTAGCTTCCGCATCTCAAGTATGAGGAAAGAGAAATGTACAATGATACACCACGATTGAACCGTAGTATACATTCATAGTATAGGATGTCGCATCTGAATAGATCAAAGTGAAATTGAGGGCGCGCGAAGGCGTTTCCGCGATGTCTTATATTTCCTGTTAGGAGATAAATTTCCATTCAAAGGTCGGTACCTCACTTGCAGTGTAGAATGCATTAAATGCGCCATGTACGGGTAATGCGTTACTAATGTCACGTAATTATTAAATACAAGCAACGAGTGAAATTGTTGCATTATTTAGTGAATTAGAGTTTGGGCGATTTAACTACATTTATACTATTATATGATGGTTCGTATTGTCCGTGGTAAATAGTTTCAGTTAATGTATTTGAAGTTTTGGGTTTATCTCCCTAACGTGTTTTAGCAGCAAAGCATTTTCTGCCCAGCTTCGTTCTATGAATAACTTTAGCAAGTTTCGGGGTTAAATTATTTTGTCTATAATCGAACAGAATACCATAGTTATAGAAACTGTGTTTTGTGCATATGCCTTTATAATCTGCATCATGACGAATCAAGTACGTATAGAGGTACAATTTAGTATTCTAGTAGGCCTCAATACAGTGCAAGCATTTGTCACGAGGCCGTCAAAAACAATGTCTAGACGGTTTGATTTAGCATTGTTATTTTATGCCGCGATTCTAGCTACTTAGGCACAACGTCCAACGTCAAGGTTAACTCTATATGTACCTAGGTATAAGGCAGAAATTTGTTCCAATACCAAGTTACTCGGTCGTCTACAAAAGTCAAGTTCATTACGCAAGTTCGACCAAGTATTTTAATTTCGAAGTTACAAAGTTCTTATTACGATTGCGTTACTAGCAGCCATTTTGTTTGCAGAAGAATTGAAAACGTGAGGTGACAGTACAATGGAGTGGTTTGAGAAAGATAGGACCGTTTTGCCTTCTACTCAGTAAGGTAGCATTGCAATAGGCGTAGCAGTTTATGGCAATTTCTCTTTCGAAATGAAACTGCACGAAATTACCACAGGCCGACGTAGTGTGTAGATAGTAGATACGAAATACGGACAAAAACCATTTAATTCAATGTAGTGTACAAGAAAAAGTACTGACATAAGTACATCAGACGCAGCAAATGAAACAGATTATTTAAACTCACATCACATAAAACGAAATGAACACGAAAGAGATGATCGTATCAGTCTGGCAGCATTAAAAGATTCAGTATTTCCACAGTACTCGTATAGGTAATGTAACATTACGCGCGTAATCTCACTACAAAATAAATTAAACATGCTCTCCGTCCATTACCGACTATGTAAGTAGCATTTACTTAATGTAAGTGCCACTTTGATATCATAGCTACCTCCATAATGTTCCCGCCTTATTGTAGTTATCAAAATGCAGTAAAATTAACGTTTAATGATCACTCTACAACCCGTGGCGACTTTCATGAGATATTATTATCATTACCGCTGACATCAAATAAAATCCATTTAAAAGCTGTGGCTATGAAAGAAATGGCCTATAATATGAAGAGTTTAGGATTAAGGCAGTTATCGACCTCTATAGATAGAAGATTATTATTCTTGTAGACTGAAACATATTCTTACCTTCAGGCTTACAAACTCAATATGCATAAACGAAGTTACTTTCCAGCCTTGTTTATTACCGATGAAATGCTCATCAGTCATCAATAGTTTATTAAGCTTATCGTCTAATTCTCTCCCGGAGAAAGAAATAAGTAGCAAACTTGTGGTATGAACCAATAAGTATCTAATCATCACCTAATCTCAGGCTAAGTTCAATGACAGGTGATTTTCTATAACCGTATATTTTCCACCGTCACTAGCTACTTATAGTACGGATGTAGGAATCGAGTCACGATCTAATGAATGCAATTAGGGGGCCCTAAAAATAATTGTGCACAGCACGTAAAATAGCTTGGTCGGACATTCACATCTCGCACAAAAGAGCTGCTAGAAATCGGCTTTTCATCGGAGGTCAACGGCCCGCGACTGTTCAGGATATGCACATAGACAAAACGTAGCGCGACAAAGCCTGGCGTATCTCCGTTGTCGCGTCGCTAAATACTACGCACTCTTTTTCCAGTGTCGGCTTACATGTGTCGTATGACAAAACCGCAGTGTCGAGAGTCTCGCAGTGATGCGACGAATACGGTGTCGATGTCGGATCGCGAAATGTCAAGCCGTACTACAGTTTCCGTTACATTGCGTTTCGTTGTTACAGATATTCTTTTGACATTATTGATACTCTTGTGTTAGGTACAGTTTTTTCACCACCAGTCGTCGTGTTTGAGTGCGCTGAATGTTTTTAATAGACCTAAACTGTTATTAAAAATATGTTCACATAAACGAAGTTTTAAATGACTTAATTGTATCATGACAAATCAAATTAAACTTACCTTAGGTTAATAGGTAAGTAAGTACAGTAAAACAACAAGTTTCAACGAAGTTTAATAATGAGTGACCATAATTACATACCCAGTTTCCTCCGTGCCTCGGAAAGCACGTGAAGCTGTTGGTCCCGGCTGTCACATGTAGATCTTTGACCGTCGTTACGAGTAGTCAGAAACCAGAAGTCTGACATCCAGTCTTACCAAGGGGTATCGTATTACCCAGATATTGAGTTGTGGAGGTCAGATAGGCAGTCGCTTCATGTAAAATACTGGTATTCAGCTGCATCCGGTTAGACTGGAAGCCGACCCCAAGATAGTTTGGAAAAAGGCTAGGCAGATGATGGTCACTTTGAACTTTTTACTGTTAGCCCAGGGTTTGACTTGTCAAGTGAAAACGGTAATCCACTTTTACATGACCGAAATGTTTAGTTTTTTACTTTGGAAAGATCGAAAAGGTGACTATAGAATAAAGTGTCATAATCCAATGTAAGTAGCTTAAACCTAATTGAATGTGACAAGGGATAGGTCTGTCACTGTTTTACAGCAGTGACAGACTCCCTACTTCCTCCAGACAGTATCCCTTTACGGTACTTGTCGTGCCATATTTAATTTTATTCAAGAATACTTTAAGTCTCAGTACTATTGAAGTCGGTAAGGTGTGTCAGTCCAAATTAAAGGTTGATTAGTCGTAACCGTGAAGTTTAGGTAATAAGACGGTATAATGAACGAAAATCCGGTTTTTCACAGACTCAGTCTCCGTCAATTTCCCTGATCATACTGAAGTTGATTCAATAAGATAGAGCAATGTCACATTATATAGGCAAATGTCTTTTAAATGTAAGTTAAGTAAGTTGCCCGTGACTTCGCTTGCGTGACAATTTAGATATGTTTGTGTGAGAAAAAAGATAGCCTATGTCCTTTTCCAGGATATAATCTATCTCCTTGTCAAATTTCATTACAATCCGATCAGCAGTTTAGTCGTGAAAAGGTAACAAGCAAACAGAGTTACTTTCGCATTTATAATACTAGCTGTCCCGCGCAACTTCGTCTGCGTCACATTTTCCCCGTTTTCGCAACATTTTTCATTGCTGCTCCGCTCCTATTGGTCGTAGAGTAATGATATGTAGCCTATGTCCTTCCCCAGGTTGAAATCTATCTTATTGCCAAATTTCATTAAGATTCGATCAGCCGTTTAGTCGTGAAAAGGTAACAAACAAACATACAAACAGAGTGACATTCGCATTTATAATATTAGTATGGATTATTATGGCAGTATGGATTGTGCGTGGAATATTGATGTTAAGTATTTGTATGTATGTACGAACGCTTAAAACTGTACGTAGTTTGAAAAAACTGACCGGTAAAAGAAATATGATCAGCTAATGAATACATAAAGTGAAGTAATTGTATTTGTTTTGTACTAGTTTCTAAGAATTGGCAAATGTTTCCACGTTTCAATTACAAATATTGTATCGGAATAGGTTTGCAATTTATTGATAACATACTACGCGGTAAGTTCGGGTTGCTCGCTGAAAATGCCACGATGTAGTGGCACATTCATGCGATTGGAAACCTTATTTTGTAGGTCATGGAGTTCTGTTTTAATATTTTGAAAAGCACAACGATGTTTGTATAATGTTCTCTGTGTCTACACGGCTGTCACAAACACACCAAGTTTCGACGATACTAGTGGTCCTCGATTTTATTTGTATCGTGTGTTTAATATTAATTGGTTCGGTCGAACTCTGCCGAATTGTTGAGGAAAACAAAGAATCCTGCTTGATCCGTGACCAATACAAACACGAAAAATTGCCTAGAGGTGAGAAAACGACTATAAAATCAATCATTTTGACGATCGACTCGCTATTTGATAGTCAAATAGATAGGTACAGACATTTTTTCATCGACCATTAAACATAATTGTTATTTTTTATGCTTTCGTACAAAAATAGCAGGCTGGTCTGTCGATTACGTTGAAATGTTTATAAAAACAGTTCTCGAAGCAGTTTGAAAACAGTTGAAATGTATAATAGTTCCATTGTTGGCGCAGTTTTTTCAGCAAAGTCTCACGATGATATTTTTATGTTCAGATTGCGAGGGCTAAGTGGTTCGCCTTGATGATCCTACTTATATTGTGATTACGATTCAGCGATTTTAAGTAATGTCAGTTTTCAAGTGTTTGCAGTGTTGCAAACCGCAGCCAGTTGTAATCTTTACGGCAGCGAGTTCGGTTGTAAGAGACACCGGCCATCGATCCAGTGGCCTCCATGCCTGCCGTTCTCCATTTTTACTTCATTTCAACAACTTTTTGTACGTATTGACAAATTATGTTTTATGCAAGTAAAAAAGCCGACCTATACTTCTGCAATGAAAGTAGTTTAACACTGTCATTGGTTTAATTTACGCCTACAGAGCAGATTGTTTGATACGATGCCGACTCTAGAGTTATAGATCAGTGTCGAATGATTCTGACCTATCGGCTTGTCCGTATAATAGAACTGCTTATTTCGATTTTCATTGAAGAGTCTGTTGAAGTTGTGACTTCAGATGCCAATTTGGTTTAGTTATACATTGCAGCTGATTCTTTAAATCCAATATGAGCTCCTCGCCTTGTTAGTCTCTATTAACTGTGCTAATTCAGAAAATTTAGTAAATCTTGCGGTTCACGTCACATTCAACGTATGTATGTACCTACTAATTTAAACATTCCCATTAAACGTCTGCAATACCATTAGACAATCGTATCCACTGTCCCAAGATAATTTATACGTGTGTAACGGCGTTGTCCGAGATAAATGGAAACAAAACGTGTGACGCGGATAAACTGAGGATCCGGTCCATTGTTCTACAGGGAGACAAGTGATACATTTGTGGACATATCTCGCACACACTGGGAAACCCGCCACACACCTTCCGACTCGATTCTGACCCTAGCCGGATATTCAAACATATATCTATATAATACAATATTATTTATAGTGCTTTTTTTTATTTATTAGTTGGTCCCATAAAATTGATGTTTTTTTAACTCCTCCGCTGACGGGACGCGTCGATCTTCAAATTGTGGGTGCTTTTCTTATGAGGGCCACAGTTCATACTGGCTTTCAGGAGTTGCAGTGGTAAGGAATAGTGAGGGGGTTTATCCTTTAAAATGTGCCGTGCCTTATTGAAGTTCTGAATTAATTGTAATGTATCAACCATTATTAACCATTTCCGCCCCATTTTAGCATGAATTTACTTAATAACTCGTTACTCTAAAATTATTTAGACAATATAATCGTACGATATAAAAGCAAGGGATCGTCACGGAGGTGGTCGACTAAACGGAATGATAGAGTGAGTAATGGGAACCGTCCGGTGGTGACGTCACTCATTCACGGCGTCACCGTGCGACAGCGGCTCACACATCACTAGTCAACAGCGAGCGTCAAAAATACCCTCGCGTTTTGTTGAAACACTTTCGGTGATGTATTGTATGGGAGCTATGTAATGTAGATAAAGATTTTCGTTCATGGTACGTTATTATAAAGGTACATCGGGGAAAAAAGAAAATGCGTTGTTTTCATGCATTTTGGGAGAAGCCCGCCCCACTGTTACCAAAACCACTGTAACTCTTGGAAGCCAGAATAACTGTGGAGACCGCCAGTTCTCATGCGTTTTTTTGGTTTTTACGATGCGCCATAAGATTTTCATACGTGAGAACCAAATGGTAGATTTACGCCCGTAGTATACCATCATGTAGAAGCAGGTTAACAAAACCAAGATTCTAAGCAGACGCGCCTAGATATCTGACATATCACACAATGTGCATACATGACAACCCGCATACTCGGCCTTTGCGGCGCGCCCAACTTAAGCCCAGCTTAGCTCACATAGGATGCACAAACAATGTCATCCATGTATGCACGAATAATTTGATTAATACTCAACTATAATTCGTTAAATGTGTCGGTGTTAATAGAGATGGGAAAAAGAATGTTCAATTAATTTTAATTAATCCATTGTACAATAAAGTAATGAATCAGTAACTGTGTGAAAACTGTTACAGATCTGCCTTATTAATTTTTAATTTGTTGTTGTTAGTTATGCAACTGTATGGCTTTCACCGTTCTTTTTATGTGTGAAATAAGAGTACTAAGAGTGGTGAATGATAACTATTGTTGCGTCATTGGTGGTGTTGCGACAAATAGAAATATTAATATTCTTCCACTAGCTTATGCCAGCGGCTTAGCCCGCGTGAAGTTCGGTAATTACCCTACGGGATCTTTCTACCGGAATATCTTATCGTATGTGCTAATCCAGATTATAAACTATCCGCGTGCAAAATTTCAGCCAAATCCGTTCTGTATTGTTTGCGTAAAAGAGTAACAAACATCCATCCTCTCAAACTTTCGCATTTATAATAATTGTAAGTAAGATCAAGGAAGATGCAGATGATCGTATGAGTGTGGTATTTACTCTACTGTGGTGTTACTACGTTCGTTAATGATATCTTTGATAATTGTGTTGGTGACTCACTATACAGCAGTAGGTACCAGTGTAATAGTTCCATGTCACATGAAACTGAAATGAAGATGAAATTTCGGGATACACGAAAATTATAAACTAACCAAATTGTGTTTTAATGAAATTCGCAGGCTAGCGTTTTAGTGTCGAACTCACGCTCACTGATACAAAGTTCACTGAAATTCAGTTATATTGCAAGTGACCTCTATACGAGGACAAAGAACTCCGCAACAAGAACTTTAATGGTGAAATTTAGAAGAAAATTATGGGCAAATATTGATGCAATTTAGACTATGTGCAGAGTTATAAATATCCGTCACGAATGGGTGTTGCACGCACACACGACTTCACAAAGGGCCCTTCATGGAGTGTTCGCGTGGCTGTAATTTGGCTGTTGACAGATTTACAAGCTCCATCTCTCGAATGTATCGAATGCGGTCGCCGCCACACCGATAGAGTTACTGGATGGGCTACACATTTTACGAGAAGCGTGACCGAAGCGGCCATCGTTGATCGTCTTGATAAAACACATAAATTATAAGATAATCAACGTTTTGAATCAAAATATTAGGATAGTCGTGTTGGATGATTTTCATTAGACGTTAAAGGTTTTCGAAGTGATAACAAAACTGGTGCCTACTACGACGATTGAAGTAATTAGGTTGAGACGGGTGGTAATAAAACGGAAACATATAAATTTCAGTGTCAATTAAGATAACACATATTACAGTTACGAAGCAACTAATATCACATTAAACTTTAATATGGGTAAAGGAGCCTCCTCGCATTATACAGACAAGCTTATTTTCATTACCCACCTATTTTAGTGTGATTTTAATTCAAATGTACCCCAGAAGTTCGATCGGAAACATTCTAAAGCCAATTTACGTCTAGTACAGGCTTTAAATAAACTTTTGTACAAGTTTCTGCTGACATTACGAGTTCAGATCGATGTCGTTCTAAACTCGTCAATTGTATTCGACACTTATTACGACGCGAGGCGTGCCTATCGACAGACTACGATCGATTGCCGCTTAATTATGTGTCGATCGCATACCAACCGATTGATACCCATCGATCATCACTATCAACGATTGATTGTGATTTTAAATCAATTCACGCCCCTGCATCGACGGCTCGTCACGTAATGATTTACTTGTTTCTAAGGACCGTGGCTCACTGCCCTTTCTAGTGTAAATTAGGTTTCTGTATTTATGGTGTACCTGACTGAAGCAATCTCCGCGAATGGTTGAGATCACTGCGGCTGATAAATGCGGTAATGTGAAAATATTATCTAGTATACTCCATAAAATCTCCTTTCGAAATCTTCGCTTGACTGTTGCCTACTTCTTCACCGATCAGGTTTGGTTTTTATGGCGTCACCTTAGGGCATAGCATCACGATTTATATGCAGTAATTTGTGACTATCATATTAAATTAACTGCCATGAAATGATTGAAATATAGGACATGTTTATGTGACGTAATTAACTGAACATGTACATATTGGTGCAGGCAATTATTGATGTTCGGTAATTAGCATTATGTAATTAACAGTTTGTGAAATCTAAACATTTATTTTGTTATTGGAAAATGCTTGCAGAGTATATGTTATGATGAGAATAACATGGCATAGAAGCAAAATGATAATATATATTATTATAGTAATAATAAAATACGTAATAGATTGACTTATTTAAGCTTACTCTACATAAATAACTTACCTTCTATCATAGATATACACTAAAATTTTACTCACCTCTAAGTAGACATAAATAAAAGCCATGACTAACAGCCATCTGTTGGTGGTCGTTAATTATGTCATGGGATGGACTCGACACAGCTTCACATGAATAATGGAAATCGCATGGGATTTATATACAACCATCTGTACGAAGATATGGTGTGTTTCCATGCACCTGAAATACTTTGAAATTGTTGGTATCTTTAATGTCAATTCAATCACATTAAGTTGCACAAATAGCTGTTAGCTTAAAGGGCTATCTTTTCGAGAAAGACGTCATTCTTCAGTGTGGTCCGCGACCTTACCAAGTCGTGATTAAACGATGTGTATGCTCCGCCACAACGTCTTTGAGCTATTATATGAATGAATAAAGACGACAATAAAATGTCGAAGACAACAGCGCCTTCAGGCAATCCTAAATTTTAATGTTTCCCTCAAAACATGAGGCAATTTTGCTAAAATAAAGCCATAAAAGCTGTAATGTAGCCATAAAACGTATTTTCATGTAACAATGCTTATAATATTCAGAGGAGAAAACCGCATAAGTGCCGAGTCAGTGGTTTTCGATTGGATTCCAATAAATGGATGAACGTTACATTAATTTTATAATGCGCACAAAAGATAGATATTATACGTACGTTTATATCTAGTGGAGTTAATTCAATTGTAAAATGCCGTTAATATCAATCCGCTACCGCGCATTTCACGGCAATTTTGCGCACAATTTTATATCCTCCGCAAGAAATCTAGACAACGAATAATGAGTGGCTTCATACATTTGTTAAATTACGCGGTAATATACGTAAATTACTCTTAATCACAACAATGTCGGACTTAAAACTTAACCCATTAAATAACAAACATTTTACAAAGCGGGACTAAACGTCTCTAACAAAACAGCTATCTCTACATAATATTATTTGCCCTTTGTCCGTTTGTGTAAAACGAATACCTAATGTTTGCCCTTCCAAAGGATATTTCCCATTTTCGTGAACTCGTTACCATATTTCCCATTTCTTTGGCGTCCCCAATAATTGAGTGCAAATTGTTACGCACCGGAGGTTTTACTTTAGGTTTGTTTGATATTATTTCAGAAGTGTTTTCTGCTGTTCCCTTCTTGCGGTCAGCAAAAGATGTCGTTGTTTCAAGCGCTACTTAAATAATGGTTTTGTAACCGTACTTTTTTATAGCAACTCCAAAAGTTATCTACATATTTAAACCAGTATCAAAATGCCGATCGCTATCTTAGCTTTTTGTCTTCCGCATATCATCAATTAAAATGTTTACACGTGGCTAAATGACGCAAGGCGGATTCTTTGTAACCGGTTCCTACAATAGGTTTGTGGGAGAGTGAAGTTCGAGTAGCGCCACCAATTTACTTTGACCTTTTGTGGCTTCTTCTATGTTAAGCATTTTGTAATGGAAGCGTTTTATTACTGCTCGCGAGAGGTCATCGCTTAATGGTCATGGTGTGTAATGATCTTGTCTTCAAGGCGACATCTCGTTTCGAATACAATAAAATTAATAATGTGAGTTCTTGTGTTCCATTCAAGGATTCGGAACAATAATCGCTTTGTGGCTCTCGAGAGTGATCGATATGTACTGAGAACTGCTTGTCAGTCTCAGTTTCGCTATAGAGCAAATTCGACGATGCTGCCATTTCAAAAAGACTTGAGAAATTGCTTTTGCGACGTACCTAAGTTCTTTGAGTCATTTAGATAAAATCTTTTCACATTAATTTGTGGGTTGTTTCCCTGATTGATGTGAAGTCTGATTTAAAAATATTGTTCTTTGTTCTTGTTTTTTATGTTTAGAGAATATTGTTAGTCATGTAGAGTGCCTTGACCTCATAGTTTTTGCCTTCATTTGGCAACGCTATGGCCTTGGGCGAGACTGGATATTTCCTCAATTAGTGATACGAGCTACCCTGTCGTTATTTATGTTCAATTTATTTGTTGATTCTATTAAAGAGCTTTGTAATATTTTATGGAAATTGTCATTTTATTAAAGCATTTATGAGTTATGTAAAAATTATATAAACAGCTACAACGAAAACCAAACAAAATGTTTACTTTTTCCTCCGATAAGATAATTATGAATGAGGTAGCCACAACACTGTTTTTCGCGGAACCAGATTCATTCCACCAGTTCATTATAACACCCCACTGGCTTACAGCCATAAAAATAAAGATGATATGTATTTATTTGATGCTTAATACATGTAAAATAATAATATCGTGAACATATTTGTATAGGTAATTGGTATTGCAGTGCTCTCAGATTCAGCGAATATAAAACCTCTTTACGATAAAAAGTTCGAACCAATCATTATTATTACATATCTAATTGAATAATTCCTGCGGTTAACTTTTAGTTACCATGTTATATTATGTGAAGAGTAATTAACTATTAAGGTCAACTCGTAAGGTTAAGTAAAAACTTATTTTATATTAAAAACTTAACATTACTTTACTGAATTAAAATATTTAGCTTAACAACGGCTCTTTGATAGCTTCGTTGCAAAAGCAAGGAAGCTCAAAAGCTCTAATTTAGAATGCAATAGCGAGAATAAAAACTGCATGAGATTCAATTCGGTACATGAGAATGAGAACAGTACTAACTTTGAAATGTAACGTGCATTCGAAATGAAGAGGAGAATACTTTTTTTGAATGATGCACTCAAAGGTTAGCGGAGCATTCATTTCTATTGTTAAAGCCGGTGGTATCATCCCCATGCCATAGATCTGTATAGTAATAATATAATATCATCATTATCATCATCATCTGCCTAGCCTTTTCCCAAACTATCTTGGGGTCGGCTTCCAGTCTAACCGGATGCAGCTGAGTACTAGTATTTTACATGAAGCGACTGCCCATCTGACCTCCACAACCCAGTAACTGGGTAATACGATACCCCTTGGTAAGACTGGATGTCAGACTTTTGGCTTCTGACTACTAGTAACGACTGTCAAAGATCTACAAATGACAGCCGGGACCAACGGCTTAACGTGCTTTCCGAGGCACGGAGGAAACTCGGTATGTAATTATGGTCACCCATCCACGGACCAACCTCGGCAAGCATGGCTTAACCTTAAAGATCGACCCGTGCGGCTGTTATTATTTAGCCACAAGCTCATCATCATCATCATCATCATTAGCCTATAATGTTCCCACTGCTTAGACACAGACCTCCTCTCTATGAGAGGGAGTGGGCTGTTATCCACCACGCGGGCCCAGTGCAGGTTGGTAGATGTCACATGTCTTCGAATTTTTAGTTCTAGGACATGCCGGTTTCGTCACGATGTTTTCCTTCACCGTTTTTGAGGGCAGCGGTGATGAAATAAATTACACAAAGTAATGCGCCTGCCTGGGTTTGAACCCACGGCTTACTGCTCGTAAGTCGGGGCTGCCACCACAGGGCCACCGCTGCTCTCAGTTTTTTTTTTCTCTTGCAAACATCAGTAACTGGATTCACAAAAATAAAATACCTTTTTGAGTCATGCGTTCAATGGCTAACGTTTTATTAATTATTTCAATTGTTTCTAAATGTTTAATAACCACAAAGTTCGCACGATAATACACATTATGTTATTTAAGAATTCATTCACAAAAAACTGAATTGCCTTCGCCTTATCTGCAGCCTTGAACATAATAACACAGTACGTGGCATTGAAAATATTATAAGATGGTTCTTTGTATGTTTGAGAATATTTTCGGCTAGAAACATTGTACTTCAAGCCTGTCACACAGCATAATACTAGTCGGTAGGTACATCTTCGACGTAATTGTCTTTTTCGAATGTCACATGCATGTAGATATTTATACCTATTTCGGTTTCGTCTGCCTGTAAAATTTTTGTTTGAAAACGAATGATGAGAGACTTTTTGCTTCGGACTACTCGTAACGACTGTCAAAGTTCTTCAAATGACAGCCGGGACCAACGGCTTAACGTGCTTTCCGAGGCACGGAGGAAACTCGGTATGTAATTATGGTCACCCATCCACGGACCAACCTTTGCAAGCACGGCTTAACCTTAAAGATCGACCCGTGCGGCTGTTATTATTTAGCCACGAGGGCCTCCATAGATAGTATCCTGGGTCACAGTAGGAAATATTTGAAAGTTCTTATCTCACATAACTTGAACAGATTTAGTTCATAGCTGCCAGTTTCCAAAGTAGCTATTGCAGTAAAAAGTTTTGTCACCGAATCAAAATGCTGATTTCTCCTGACCGTGTCGAAAACACGTGTTTCAAATATTAAATTAATTACTGAATTATGCAGATACGATGTCAGAATCAGAATCGAATAACGCAACACACTTAATCAACTACTTGTCAGTCAATTAAAATTGTTATATAAACTATTTGTCGCACAAGTGAACTAGATTACGTTTAAATGACATGTGGACACACTGGTTTATAAATTGGGGACATATGGCTGCAGTCGTAGGCATTTTGATTTCGTGTAATGGCAATAAACTGAAACTGCTCCTGTAAAGAATTTCCTTGAATGGTCAGCTGTTTACTGTGCTACTAATATGCTCAAAAATGCCGTAGTCTGTTAGTCGCAAATCTATTTCAAAACATCCTTGTTGGACACAACAGCACTCACCCCACAGTTTCATTGCAATTGAACCCTTTAAAAACGTGTAAAGTCCAATACTATTATCCTGTTTATCGATTGGCGGTGTTCCCACGGGCGTCCCGACAGACGGACGGATTGACAGAATGATTGGGCGTAAGTATCGGAGATCCCGCGCCTCTACTGCACATGCTAAATGCCCTTTCCACCAATTACATTTGGCATTCACTCACGAACTTACCCGATGTAAGGAAGGATACGATGACCGTGAACTATAGGGTTAAAGAAAAAAGTTCGGAAACATTGCTGCACGATTTTAAGGTTTTCTTACTCCGTCAGCAGTCAGATAAATGAGCCAGTGAGATTAATGTGAAAGGTCATGTCTTACTGAGGCGTTAGCTTGTTTTAAAAATAATTTTCTGCTTAATGAAAGGTACAACTTAATACAATACAGTTTAAGGTCAACTTTACACAAGTTTAAAACATATCTCTTCTTAGGGCGTCACTTTAAAAAAAAAAGAATTGATCCTGCTCTAGGTACTCTTATATATCTTAAAAGAAAACAAAACACGTGAATAACATATACATGCTGTACTTCAGGTACACTCAAGCTCAGCGGTAGCTACAAGTAAACATGAAGATTTACCTACAAGAGGCGTGTACAACAAAAAACACATATTACAAGGTCTGTTTACGACATGAACACCGAGCACTGGTAAGTGCGAACCGTCTGTTCTGATTCCAATAAAAAAGAGACATATTCATGGCCACAATTTAAATTCGTCGTTGTCAAAGTACCTCGGGTACTTGGCGATACAAAGGATACTTGAATCACCGGCGAGAAACCATTTCTTGACTTTAATCCTTATTCGAGTAACGATCAGGTGTCTCGTTTACGGGATGGTCTGTTGATGAGTGGCCAGATTAAAGGACTCCCCCAGAAATAGAGATTATCTGCTATTAGAAACGTGATTTAATGATATTAATCATTAGCAGATAACATGCCTTTAAAATAGGGTACAGAGGGTACGCAGACGTTTCTATTCCTATTAAAGATATCAATGACTTCTGAAATCTATATTTATGCGAGGCATTCGAAATCCATTTCTTAGCTTATTGATATACTGACTTCCTATAGATAAATTGGAATTTGATAATAAATAGAATACCTAGCCAAAAAATATCTCCTAGATCTTGATGTGAACTTTTACATTCGGTCTTTTTCCATTTCCGCGGTGGCCCATTGGCAGCTAAAGTATTATATTTTTACCATTTAAGTTTTTACACAAAAGTATTACACGAATTGGAAAGGTTCGTATCTAAAGTTTTGGGGCCCCAATAAAGTTTTATTGGAGTGCCTGCAATATGGAACGCGAATTCGTGCTCTACAATCCCATTGACCGATGGAAACCTTTGATAATTCAGTGGATCACGACCCAAATAACCGAAATAAAATGTCGGATGCCACTAGAACGGTACTTCCGAAATGTTAGTAAGAAGGCTAAGCTTTCCATCGAGAGACCCACCCTCGATTGTGTCGGTTTATTTCATTGTATGCAAATCGGTCCACCGCGCCCGTTCGCTACCAAATATTTCACGCTGACGGCGGCCTGCGAGCGACGCGTGGGACGCCCAAATTACGCGACCCCACCAACTATCGAACGGTCCCATAAGCATTCCAGAAACCGCGCGACCACCAATTTGTCCCTTCCGTGTCAGTGATTTTGTCATTCCCGTAGGCATCGCGCTAATAAAGAGCCGCCGGCCACTGCGACCGGTTCTGTGGAAATAGATTTCCTCTATAAGGGATTGAATCTCGGTCTCCTACTGAATATTGGAGATATCTAATTAATTTTATCTATACCGCAGACCCACAGCTATGGGTTCTGATTTTGCAATATTGCTCCTTCGAACCTATTTTAGGATTTCAGGCTTCGTGTCTTAATCGAGCCGACGAAGTTCTTCCTACCCAAGTGGTCTCTGGTTTCCAATTATAGCATGAATTACGTAGAGCTTTTCGACCATAACTGTGAATGTAAAGGGCCGTATATAATAAAGTTATTGTGTTGCATTCACACCACGGCTTCGCTCCGGTACGGCAAAAGACAAATTGGCTGTCAGAAATTCCCAACGTCGTCATTGCCATTCAGATGTAGAATGTAATTTGTATCGTCACCGTCACGTCGCCGGCGCCGCCAACCGGTGCGCCCGCTGTACCTCACTTGTGCCGCGTTTTACACAACTATACCCACTTAACACCTCATACCTTTCCATTCAAAGTTCTGACAATAAACAAATATGCGTGGCGTATGCGTTGCTGCCGCCGCACACGCGTAATTTCGACATGAAGCGTGTCGTGCAGATGTGCCCCCGAAATAGTTAAGTACGCGTCATAAAAACTTTGTTTGTCGTTACAAAAATAATGAATACTAAACTTTCAGAAATAGCACAACGACCTACTTTAGAAGATGACTAGGTGCAGCGTTTGTAACTTGCATTATGACTTTAGTAAAAGCCTGTTGCAATAAAATGCGCATATCCAAACATGCCATTTTGTAGAACCGCTCGTATGCATTCGAAATGAGATTGCATATCATGGTATATCCTGTGGTAGTTCCCACACTCTTCCTGCATTACCTCACTTTCATTATGATTACTATTGGTACTTTTCACCACGCCTACATAGACCACTGCTTGTATATCTCGCTGTTGTGCCGGCTTGTCTTTAGAGTTGAAATCTTAATAACACGTTTTATGTCACTCCCACACGTTCATACGACGCGTTTGCGGTTTGAATGTATGAATATTTAATACGCGAGAAGTGTTCCCTTGAATTGTTATGTGCACTGAAATGTCTTGTAGTAATACTATTCTTGAAGGACAGTCTTGTGGATGTGCTAGCGAAATTAGAAACATCCCAGAACATCGTCACCGATTTGCGCAAAAAAGTTACTGATTTGCGCAACAGTGTGGCAGTAACTAGGCCAGCAGTTAATGCGCCTTGCGTTGACATGTGTCGCGGAGCCGGCCACGATACATCGTCGTCGAATTCCGCGTTAGCAGTTTCAACGCTGGCGCATACGCCGATTGTTGAGCTTACAGAGCATTCCGCCCGCGCGCCAAGGATCTCCGCGGCGCGGCGGCGGCTTCTACGCGCTACGCGGCCCAAACCTTACTAAAAGATTTTGGTAGCGTCGTCACCACAAGCCCCACTGGCGCTCCGAGTAATAAGCCTCTGTCTGAAAAGGCGCAAGGATAATAATGGTTTCGTGACGGTGCAGAGAAGGAAGCGCCATTCACAAATGGTGTCACCTTGTTTCGCAGACAGAAATTTGACAGAATTTCGTTTCCCAGAAAATGTTTCACATAATATTTAGTCACCGTATTTTTATTTCGAATATTTTTGTTTCGACTACTATTTACTTGAATGAAAAATATTTTACAGAAACACAATTCAAAGAATTTTACCATCACATTTTTTTATTTGACCAACTCATCAAACAGCAGAATTATTTTTCAAAGAATATTGTTTGTTCGATGTATGTTTCCATGGTATTTTATTTCAACGAAATTATTAACCTTTAATTAAAATATTGTCTTTAAAAGTCAATATGTTGTACTACTAAAGTTAGTGACAGAAACGAATGGCTGCAAAACAGACTCCACGTAGTCTTGTTTGCCCTACCCCTAGAGTGTAAATTAAGCCCGCGTAGGCGCGGAGGGATGAGGCGGCCCGCGAGTTGAGGAGCAGGTGGTTTCTAATGATCGCCGCCGCGGCTGAGGCTGGCCGGCTTGCCGGCCAGCAAGCCGAAGCTGCAGTGGTGAGCGTTAATACCATCTGCGACGATAAACTTGCGTGGGGCCGCCGGAGCCCCGCAGCGCCGGAGCCGTGACAGAAACCTTGCCTGTTGCATGTTACATGCTTGCATGCTGTAAGTTGCATGCTGCATGCAACAGGCATGGACACCATTAGTGAGAATAACAAGATTGTTTTCCTGCTTGACAATAATTTACCCGCATTATTTTTGTGAACCCGGTGTTGTAATTTTGTAGGAGGGTATGCATTTTTCAAAGGTTTGAATTTTAGAAACTGTCAGTCGATTAAAATGTTATTCTTCGTAATAAGTTTTATGTGAAATAAACAATATGTGGAAAAATAATATTTGATTTGTTATTCTATGATATGAATATTCTAACATTAAACTTTATTTGAAACAAAAATCGATGATTTAAATTTCTTCAAAGTAAGTATTCTGCGTATTGATTATTCTATAAAATGATAATATGAGAAACAATTTATGTGAAACAAAATTCGATTAAACAATTAGCGATGAAACAACGCACAACCTTCACAAATACACAAGAACCGCTGCGGCAAGGCTCCTGCGGAGCCCGACATGAGCCTGCGTGCCGCCAAGCCGAATATACCGGTGTAAATCTCCCGTTTGCATTACACTACTAAAGCGGAGGAAATCATGGAGTCAGTGCGCCAGAAGACGAGGTACACACCGAGGGTGCATTTACTGGACTCGCGTTGCAACGAGGTGGTGCGAGTACTGAATTTTATCTGCCCATCGTGATCGAGAAAGACTTTTGGCCGCAGGACGTGGTGTTCCGCGGACAAGTTTCACTGGTCAGCCAGTACAAGTGAAGTGCTACTAACGTAGTATTAGGTCTTATCACCAAAAGTTTTGTATTTACTTTGTATATGTTAGTTCATAAGGTATATATGTATGAGCCATTGTAGCTTGAAATAAATGATGGTATGTTATGTTAATACGAACTCTGAACTTTAAGCGAGTTCGCGTGCAAAATGTTTTAACCGTTAGCGTAATGACTTCGAAATATATTTAATAGGGGCACGCTTTGTTAGACAGAACCTGCACGAAGAGAGTTCGGTTTTACTTATTTTTAAGATTTTGTTTGGCGAATTAATGGGAGGGCTATTACATATACTGCGAAAGTTACTGTTAGCCTATGTCATCCCACTGCTGGGCAAAGACCTCTCCCCATGACTTCCAAATTCTTCGATCCAGGGCCTACGTGGAACACTTGTCGTTGGTTCTGTCCAGCTTGTCAAGCCATCTCCTGCGAAGGTCTTTCAACAAATTATGTTTTATGTGGCATGCCAAGGTGAAGCATTAGACGTGAAAAAGGCGAGGCACTCAGATGAACAAGCGATATAAACTAGTTAAGATTTAATACGGTTATTATTCAGGGGCTAGGTCGGGGACAAACAATGACTCGTGTCGACCCACGCCCGACTTGAGACTTAGCGAATATGAGTCAAACACGAGAGATGTAATAACAGAATATGATGAATTATTTTTGATTAATTCTGACAAAAAATGTAACAGTAACTTTTTTGCGCTGAATAAAGTTTAAAAATAATAGGCAACATAGCCAAAGAAAGCTTTTCGAGAAGCCAAATCCCAATAATGCTTCTGATGCATATGAACCATTTTGATTTTCGGGTGTCCCTCAAGGCACAACATTAGGCCCCATAAAACTTTGCATAAAGATAAAAGCGCTGTATACCTAATGACAGTTCGTGGTCAACATAAAGTAGGTATAGTAAGTATATCGAAAGAAAGTAGTCCAACGGTAGCCAGCTTCCTATGATTATAGATCAAGATCGGGCCATACAACCGGTTGGCCACCATGGCCATGCCACACATAACTTGTAATTTGCTTAAGCATTTGCGTTTACGTCTTTATCAATTGCTGTCGAAGCATTTTCTGGACGATTACCAATATCTGTAATTTCAGAAGCGTGCTTATGGACTTATAGTTAGTAGTAGTAGTGATGTTCATGTTATGGCCACATTTAAATTATTTTGTTAAATAAATATTATGTATGATAAATAAAATCCAGATAAGTAGTTGTTGGCATACAGCAACAGATATTCAGTGTTTAATGTTTACCTAATATAGAAGGATCTATCAAGTAACAAAAGTATTAAATTTAATCGTGGTTGTGGTGAACCACGCAACCTTGTGATAAGTTCTAGTGTTCTTCTTATTACTTTTAATAGCTTTAAAAGTATGTTATTTGTTTCAGGCGTGGCGGTTACTAAAGGGGGAAACACACATGTCCCCCAACAATGATTCCGGTAAGTACTTACTACCTTAAAATAATTTTGGCATATTTTTTTGGGTCAACCGTTAGTAACGGATTTTGAATTACTATAATAAATTTAATACCGATATTCAGGGAGATATTTTTGATAGTCCTATCTTATACTGACACCAGAAACTAAGACTGACACTTTTATTATAGCAAAGGCAATTTACGCAAACCGGAAAATAAAAGTGATACCAATAAAATTAATTCATAAAGATTGACTGACTTAAAAGAGACCAACCTTAACCTGACCTTAAAGGGAGGTTTGAAGGAGCGTACTACTTCGGACCATGGTGGATACAACCACATTATACGAGTAAATATTCTGGAGCCTGGATGAAACGAACTTTTGTGGACTTTTATATGCTATAAATATCGACTATGATTGATGTTAATTTAGTAGCTCAGTTTTGAACGCAGATTTAAAACTGGCAATCATAGCGAATTTAATTAAGATTAGAGACAGAAACAAGACCGAACTCATTCCAACTGAATATCTTTATTATAAGCTTTACAGCTCAAGCAAAGAAACAAAGAGCATCACACAGGGAATCCACATGTAAAGCTAGTACTTACATATAATGAGAAATTTGCTTAACGCCAGTCACCCTTAGAAATAATTACGCCAGCATCTGTCCGGGGCAGCTGGCAGACTTATTGCCATCGTAATAAAGGAAGCAGGCGTTTATTGAATGCCGACGAACTAGTGCAGCAGTTTTTCTGAGTATTTAGTACTTTGTGAGCACTATTTAGTTGTTCACATGTCCTTATAGGGGGTAATTTGTTTTCTAAGTGGTAGGTAGTCTGTATTGGTTGTTATGGATGATCGGTTGTTGAAGTTTAAATGTCAGATGGCTGTTGGGATGGATGGGTTGATATCATGATAGTTATGTAAGAGAAACGTGTAGTCTTATTTAGGTCTTATTTACTTAAGGACTGCCATGTTTACTCTATTCTATTGAGGTTAGCATTTTTGCGTTCAATAATACCAAGAATTTCAAACAAAAATGAAAGCATTGCATTAAATTATTTTGTAACATTCAATGCAAATATTTGCATAGTTCGCTTTTCTATTGCGTCAAGTCACAACTCTTGAGACTTTGTCAAGGAAATTAATAAATATGAAGTCATAAATAAAATCTAATCTCATACGTGATAAAAAAAAATATACCTATGGCTGCGTGTTAAAAGTTTCAATTAAACGCTAAACTCATTAAATTAAAGATCATTATCATTTAGCAACTGATGAAAATGAAGAAAGCTTTTCTTACGAAGCAATAAGTTTCCTTCAGTTTTGACTGTTGGATGGATGGACAGCTGTTCATAGATGACAGTGATTAGGTGGGACCTTACATACTTAATACAATAGCTTCCTTCGAATAAAGAATCGTCTTGAAGACATTATTTATTGGCGTTTGTAGACAATGAACGGAGGTCTCAAACTAAAGGGGGAAGACAGCCTGAGACGTTGTAATGTGATTATAAGAACTATAAAACATTAAAAGTATTTATTTATTTATTTTATGAATAAATCAGTGACATGGCGTGTGGCGTTATGAAACATAAGCTGAAAACAGTAAATATTTTCGAATGATTTTGTATCCATAACTACCACATGTAGAAACATAGGTAAAAGGTAGATTACTACATTGAAACGTCTAAGCAAGCCAGGTCCTCACATCGAAAAATCTTTAAAGACAATACTACATTTAACAACTTTCAATTACTTAATAGAAGATTGTACACTCAAACCATCAACGTTTTACAGCTCAGGAAGAGTCTGATATACCTCACTATTCCCACAGCCCTTGGAATTTCGCCACGAGGTTAAGAATTAGTAGTTTATAGATATTTGATCGCCGTTTTACGACACGTTTTGCTTTGCTTGAAATGTTGACCATTATCGTCAAACCACTGTTATTTTGGGAAATCTTCAACTCCCACATGTACCGCCTACATTGCTCGTCCATTTCTAGTATCTGCTATAACGGAAACATTAAATACGAAGTTATCTTCTATTGTTTGAAAGGAGGATAAGGTTCAATTCACATTATGGCTATCACACATATTTGGATATGGTCTTGCTCTGATAGTGTAATTTTGCTTAGAGAAACTACCTATAAGCTTAATATAAGTAGTAGATACAAAGGTGTGAAAACTTGAATAAAAGAAACTTTATTTTAGGTTGCAGTAAATGTAAGTAAGGTGTTCCACGCGCGCCTCAAGGAGATGTCAGCAAACCGGAAGGGGTCCGAAAGGGCCGATGCCTGCCAGGGCTGCGGGTTGTTCGAAAGAGATACCGCGGCCCTGGAACACAAAGGGCGAAGAAGGAACATGGGTGGGTTTTAGTCAGTACAAGTCTGACACTCCCTCCCGCTCCAGTCAGTCAGTCATTTGATGATTTCCCATCCGTAAAAAAAAAAGGTTGCAGTAAATTCATAATACTTTAAAGTCATTCTGCGACTGACTAGTTCCTCTTATGTCCATACTTTGTGGTTTTTATCTACATCCACATGAACGAAAACTTCAATATAAGTAAACACATTGTCAACTCAAATGAAACCGCACCATAGAATTTCTAATACTTACAATAAATTCACGATTAAGCATTAAATCTGACTTGTGAAATTTTCACACCATGTTTTCCGCCATCGCTTGAAGTTAGACAAATGAACACGGATATCAAGGATTGTTAGAGACATAGCGGAATAGAGTATTTTGTGGTGTTAACTGTCTTAGAATACCTGATGTGTCCTGACCCTGATTGGCAACTATGTAGTACTAAGGAACCTGCAGTCTCTTAAACTTAACAAACAACAACTACTTCTTCGGTCGAGTGGTCCCAAGCGTGAGGTGCAAGGTTCGATTCCAGGGTCGTGAAAAGTGTTGTTCCACCAACCCGCACTGGGCCCGCGTGGTGGATTACAGCCCACTCCCTCTCATAGGAGAGGAGGCCTGTGTCCCAGCAGTGGGAACATGATAGGCTAATGATGATGATGATGAAAAGTGTTGTTGGGTTTTCTCATAAAAAATTTCTCAGTAGCTGCCAAGAAATCTGGATTTGTGCCCGGTTGATGGCAATAGGCTCGCTCCCTTTTACATGGGACCTAAATATAACGGGCCAAATATGGGTGTGTAAAGGTCCACTTCTCCCTAATCTTTCTGGGATTACAAGCGTGATGTTATGTTGTGTGTGGTCAAGATAAGTTACATGTTGGTGATAGAAAATAGAAATTAATGTGTTATTATCATCACTAATTGTATTGTTTTCTTTATTTCTTTATATGGCATCTCGCAGTTCAACCTATGAGGTTGTCGTCTGCTTAACCGGACTATCCTGTGGGTGCCTTAAGAGTAAGGTCTCCAGCCAGGGCAAAATTGCAACCGCTAGTAGTATCACGGGCAATAAATAATTGGCCGTGTTACTACTGGTAGTAAGAATTGTAGTAACACGAACACGAACTCGTGTCGTGAAAGGTGTGTTAAATATTAACTTGTTTCTTAGCGAACTTTTCTAAACAGATAATTTTCCTTTTGTTACTTTTCTCCTGTCTAAATATGTCTAAAAAACGGTTAATGGTATAAAACATTAGACTGTCTTTCACAAGTTAGTATCGTTGGCAATAAATGAATATCGACTTTTTTTGTTTGAATAGATGTAAACAATTTGCGTCTTTCAGTTAGCTGATAGATACCTCTATACTAATGTTATAAAGCAGAAGAGTTTGTTTGCTCGAACAAGCTAATCTCAAGAACTATTTGTCCGATTTGAAAAATTCTTTCATTGTTAGATAGCCTATTTATTGAGGAAGGCTATAGGCTATATATCATCACGCTACGACCAAAAGGAGCGGAGCAGCAATAAAAAATGTTGCGAAAACGGGGAAAATGTGACGCAGACGAAGTTGCTCGGGTCAGCTGGTTTAATTATATTTTTTTCACTCCAACCCTAACAGAAACATTAAAATATCGAATAAGGAAATGTCCAATACAGAACATGGACTTCTAGAATTAACAACCTTAGAGGAATAAATTGGCACTAAAACCATGATTGGTTAGTAAGTTTATGGCCTTGGCGCAGAACGTCCGATTCGCAAAACGCTACGGTGAAAATGAAAACACCTAAATTAAAAAAAAAAAACGAGTTTTGGGGTTTGGGGGGGGTTGCAGACACCCGCCCTGGCGATGCCCATGGTTACAAGTGACATGATTTCAAATTTCGAAGCGATCAGACCTGTGGAAGTTGTTAAATTCCCTTTAATTAGAAAAGAGGTGATAACCATCAAAAGGCTGAACAGATTTTTTCGAAACATAGAGCTAAGAACACTCTCGATTAAAACATCTTTCAAACGAAACCAATTTTATCAAAATCGGTTCATCCGTTTAGGAGCTACGATGCCACAGACAGACACACAGATACACAGATACACAGACACACAGATACACACGTCAAACTTATAACACCCCTCTTTTTTGGTTGGGGGTTAAAAATAAAGCTTCTCGCGTCAAAAACCCATTTTTATTACTGGTTGTAGTTATCAGTAACACCGGGTAGTAACCACGTCCCGGTGTCTCGTTTCCACTGTTAGTTACAATGTCAGTTTAAAAACTTATATCGTTTTGCAGTCTACACTTTTTGCTCAAAAAACCACACTTACACATATGTTTTTTTTTGTCAAAAACTTTGCTCCACACTAGGATTTCTCCTGTATCGTTTTAGTGCGTTTACAAACATTTAAACTAACATATAAAAACAGCCAGACCCGGAACAACTATATGTAGGCCATACAAATATTTGTTCCGTGCGGGGATCGAATTCGCGACACACAGCGCAGCAGTCGAACGCTCAACCACTGCGCCTACCGTGCAGTCAAAACACATGTATACGTTTAAAAAGTACGGTCCTTATTAATCTTTAAACCTGATTTTACAATAAAGAATCCTCTTACTTGTGTGTCACCGTTTCATATAATCTCTCACAGGCCAGTACAAGGGGTCTTCTGCGAATTTATTAAAAAAGGGTAAGTTGATTTTAAAGGCCGGCGGAAGCCCGAGGGTATTGTTGCATGTTTTTTAATTCTCGCAGCACCTTTTTGCTTGGTTCTCCTTCTCTAGTAGAATGATAAAAGAACTAAGCTGTTTATAGTCGATACAACGTTGTTATGCCATTTTTTGTATCGACGTTAGTAGGCTGAGAATTTTGTAATTAGACGGGGCGTTCTAAAGATATGGGCTGGGAATGTTACCATTACTAAGGAAAACTAAACAATAAACTGCTTAATTGAATTTAAAACGAATGATATCAATGTAGATATTTTTCTGCAGACTTTGTTTAGAAAACGTATTAACAACATCTGGATCAAGGAACTCATCCAATCCAATAAACGAAAAGAACACCAATTTTTTAATATTTTCAAATTTTGTTTTTTTTTTTGCTTTTTGGTATATTATGTATTTTAGATAGAAGTATTTAAAATGTAATAGGTAAATGTGTGAAGATTTAAAGTAAACAACGAAACGAAAACCTATCCCGGTAAATTAAGAAAAGCATGAGACGAGTTGTCGTAAAAGGATGATTCATTTGATTACAGTAAATTAAAAATCTTACAGATGAATGTTTCTCTGTAACCACTTTTCTGAGCAAAAGGGAAATGCGTTGCGTGTTGTGGCCGTATTAATTTTGAGTTGATGACATAATTAACACATTGGTGTTATGTATTTTACTGTAATATTATACTTTATTAAGGGTAGTAGAGAGCGGCGGTGGCCCAGTAGTGGCAGCCCCGACTTACGAGCAGTGAGCCGGGGGTTCGAACCCAGGCAGGCGCATTACTTTGTGTAATTTATTTCATCACCGCTGCTCTCAAAAACGGTGAAGGAAAACATCGTGAGGAAACCGGCATGTCCTAGAACCGAAAATTCGAAGACATGTGACATCTACCAACCCGCACTGGGCCCGCGTGGTGGATTACAGCCCACTCCCTCTCATAGGAGAGGAGGCCTGTGTCCCAGCAGTGGGAACATTATAGGCTAATGATGAATAAGGGTAGTAAAGACTGAAAGGTTCACAGAGAATTAGTTATTATTGTATAGCATTACATCACGCCTGTAATCAGACAAAATGACGGCACGGTTGGCGCAGTGGTTGAGCGATCGACTGCTGCGCTGCGTGTCGCGGGTTCGATCCTCGCACGGAACAAATATTTGCATGGCCTACAGATAGTTGTTCCGGAACTGGCTGTTTGTGAATGTGAGTTTAAATGTTTGTAAACACACCCACGATAAAGGAGAAATTCCTAGTGTGGGGCAACTTAAAAAAAAAACCCGAAGGTTTAGGTAGAGGTGTACCTAAATAATACATTCACAGTTATGGTTAAGTCCCATGTAATTGGGGGCGAGCCTGTTGCCATTATCCGTGCAACTCGTGAAGCAGACTCCGTGGCTGCTATTGAAAAACGCTAGTTATTATAATACAACAAATTGTATGAGAAGAGTATGACAATAGATGAAATCTTGCAAAAGATTAAAACAAAAATATTAGCTACTTTAAATTAAAGTACAAAGTACGCTACTAATACAAACTTAACAATTCTTTGAAAATATTATATTTAACTGACAAAACACTTATGTGTTCAGAATAAAGTGTCATAATTACTCGAGTAGAGTACTCAACAAGCACACTGGAGTGCATAAATATTTGCACAAATTACAGACCACAACTTTGGTAGGACGCCACAACTTCTGGAAAAGCTGTCATTAAAATTACTGGTGAGGTTGCACTTGGTAATATGGTTGGGTGTTCCAATAATGTGATTTTCCGTTAGTTTACCAGCAGGTGGCGGTAGTGTGATAGTTCGCAACTCGTTAGCGGAGCCTCCATATCGCGCGCTCCTTGTAAATTGCCTGTCCTCCATAGTTTTCTTCAATTTTACTTCTCATGTAAGTATGAAGTTTCTTATGAAAGAACTTGGCGGGTGCTATTGAATATTTATTGCTTTTAGAAGTTAGATTTGGATTTTAATTCACGAAGTGGACGTACAGTTTTCATCCCTGTACGTACTAGTTAAAATAGAGGAGCATTTTTTCGTTTTGTTGACCATTGTACTTGGCACAGAGTGCATTGATCTGCAGGAAGTTTTGTTGGTAGCGTAACAGGCGGCTGCAACAGAAAGTGACTTTTATTATCATTACAACATTTATTACCTTTAATAACTGCAACAGTGCACGATTAATGATAGGCTGGTAACACTAAAATTTACATTTTACGACTAAAATGAACAAGCCCTTTCCTCAATTTAAACTCAAAGATAAGGTTAACAAGAAAGTTCCGAAACAGCTCTATTAAGGAATAATTATTCTAAACAGAATGATTAAAACACCCTGAAGAGAAATCCTATTCAGGCTACGAATTAGATTGTGCTGTTTTTTTGGCTAATACCTATGCTTACCTGTTACCGTGTAACATTTGCAGCAGGATAGATAGTTTATCTTTTATCCATGGGGGATGAAAGATAAGAATGATAGCTTTTTAAAAAAAGAGGACTTATTCAAACTAGGACTACCCGCAAACCAAAATAAACTTGATGAAAATTGCCAAAACTCAAAGTGAATGCGCCGCTGCCCCAGCAAGTGTTAATTTTCCGGCATGAAAATAATGTTACAACCAAGTAATTTATTTAGCTTTTGTAGTTTTGGGAACGGGTTCGACAGTTTAGATTTTCAGGCAAAACAAATTAAAATGTAACAAAAACCAAAAATATATCTAAGATGTTTATAACTTGACTGGCTTTTAATAGTAAGAGATTCCGTACAAACAAAATATCTTTTACTTTTGCTATGGGTACTATAATTCAGTCATCCGGGAAACCAAGCACTGAAAACTCGAAACGTGGAGTAAATAAGACCAACAAATACGTAGTTTCGTCGCAGTGCTTTTATTTACTGATTTCTATGTGATGTAGTCGATGAAAAGAGACACGAATTGGGTTGATTAAATTTCACTGCTGTAGGTTTAAAATCCATATAGCAGTTGGATTTCGAGTATACAAAAATGGAGCTTTTCGAAAAATATTTCAATCAGAAATATTGAGAATGAAGCCATTCGTAAAAGTCACTTCAAATGAAACTCCTGTTCGTGAAAAGCGAAGTTTTAATACGTTTATAGAACATCTGAAGGTGGACATCAACGGTGAAGGCTATACATTTATGTATACCTATATATACTATCTGTTTGTGGTACTTGCAGGATGACCTTATTTTTCTTCTGTCTGACTAAGCAATCAATACAAATTGCTTACATTTTGGCGCGCTGTTTAGCTCGTAAGTTTCGCATAAAACTTCTTTGCATGCACTTATTCTTTGACCTTCTGTGTATAAAGTAAGTGTGCATTAATCTTCCTCAAAAGGGGAGATTCTGATTCTCTATTATTTTATAAATATGAGAATCTCAATTGTACATTCAGATCTACGACTATCTGATCATCATTCGCTCCCAAGCATAGGGCGTACGTGTAATCACGTCTGAACATGGAAAGTGAGCGCAGTGCTAATTACAAAAAATCTCACAAATTATCGCTGGAATGTAAATGTGTCGCTTCCTCAAGTTCTTGGGTCCCACACATAAGATGGATAATGTGACTCTCTTTAATATATAAGTACTCGTGACGATTCTATGGGATGATTTTGTTAGCATTACATCGGTGAAACGACAATGTTTTATAAGCGTGTGTTTATCAATTTGATCGAATTGATAAACGCACACATTGATTGATTGAATTGATATAACAATATTTTTGTAAAAATGAAAATGCTTGCATCATTGTGATGCATCTTCATATTTTATGGAACATAAATATGGAATTTTGGGACAAAAGCCTGAAAAAAAATTGGCGTCGAAACAGTTAGCTTCTTCAAATTTTATGTAACTAACCTGTGGTACTTGAAGATTAATTAAGTACTTAGCGACCCGCAAATTGCGATAAGTACTATTAGAGTACATCCTAAAGTAGTCCCTGAAGCGGAAGTCAGCGTTTATTTCAAAATGGCTTAGTAGATAGAAAAAGACATATTAGAGGCTTATCGCAGATTATCTTTCTATAAATAAGATCTTAAGGAAATTAGGGAAGGTTTTTTTTTAATAATATTAAGTTATCACTTTGAAATATGGAGATTTTTGTGGCTTGGATTTGCGATACTGACGAAGATTAGGTAATTTAATAGAAGAATAGCTCAAAAAAGATGTTTTGAATAGTTCTTGTTCCATTCCTAAGACTTACCGATCGTAGGTAGGACAGATATAACGTAGTCCTTAACTATTGTAATATTTCCAGGTCTGGCCGCTAACTGGGATAAAAATTCAGTGCGAAGTAGGACAGCGGGATATCAGAATTGCAAATTTGGATTCTAAGCAAACTTGAACAGTTTACTGCAGTAGAACCGTGTAGAAAATTGTAAGCACTTTTATTCAGCCATAATGCCTGGAATGAATAATGAATGAAGACGTCATATCTCCGAAACTGTTCACCGCTGCACTGGAAGATGTCTTCAAGGTTCTGGACTGGAGAGGGCTAGGCATCAACGTTAATGGCGAGTACATCTCTCACCTTCGATTTGCCGACGATATAGTGGTCATGGCTGAGACCATGGAGGACCTCAGTACAATGCTCGATGACCTCAGTAGAGTTTCCGAAAGAGTGGGTCTTAAAATGAACATGGACAAAACCAAGGTCATGTTGAATGCCCATGTAACACCCACTCCTATCAAGATCGGAGACTCTACTATCGAAGTTGTAGACGATTATGTCTACCTGGGACAAACGGTCCAGTTGGGTAGGTCTAACTTCGAGAAAGAGGTCAATCGTCGAATCCGACTTGGCTGGGCAGCGTTCGGGAAGCTGCGTGGTATCTTCTCGTCCAACTTACCGCAGTGCCTCAAGACGAAAGTCTAAAACCAGTGTGTGCTGCCAGTGATTACATACGGGACCGAAACGTGGTCGCTCACAATGGGCCTCATCAGAAGGCTCAAAGTCACCCAAAGGGCAATGGAGAGAGCTATGCTCGGAGTTTCCTTGCGTGATCAAATCAGAAATGAGGACATCCGCAAGAGAACCAAGGTTACCGACGTAGCCCGAAGAATTGCCAAACTTAAGTGGCAGTGGGCAGGGCACATTGCTCGCAGAACAGATGGCCGATGGGGCCGAAAAGTTCTGGAATGGCGACCGCGAACCGGGAGACGATGCGTTGGAAGGCCTCCCACTAGGTGGACCGATGACCTGGTGAAGGTTGCAGGGATCCGCTGGATGCGCGTCGCACGGGACCGGTCAATGTGGCGACACTTGGGGGAGGCCTATGTCCAGCAGTGGACGTCTTTCGGCTGAAATGATGAATGATGAATGCCTGGAAGTATCGTTGCAAAAGGGATCAAAGGACAGCGGTAGAAAAAATAAGCGTGAATGTATACAAACTTATGCTTCATGGCACTAATCAACTGTCCAAAAATATGTCAGTACGACAAAATAGTCCAAAATAATACCTAGAGGCATACCTCTAGGTATTAACATTATGATGATTTTCGCGTTAACATTATGATGTTAACGCGTAAGTCCCTCTTCCACCACCCTTCAATTAAAATAAGACTTCGTCCAATCTCTTTTAGGGGAAATAAATGACATACAATGTCGTGTTCGTGACTATTTAAATTACTGCATTCATAACACTGCAATTTATTTAATCGCTCAGCATTATAATTACTATTTTCCAATACGCACCTCATTCATTAAAACCACACAAGTTGCACTTACATTCTGAGAATTCCAAGTGCGTTTTAGACTACATACGATCAAATTAGCGAATGAATGGCTACTGGACAAATTGTGCTGGAAATAAGGCCAGTGTTCCCTATTAGGTGATCTTGCGGCTGATAGAGTTTATGGAGTATTAGAATGTGAATTATCACGCACTTAACTGTGGTAGCCATTGTTTTGGGGTGCGGTTACACGTTAGATTTCTCACTGTGGAGCTAATTTTGAATTTAATGTAGCTATGCTTGTTTAATATAGGAGGTAGAGTGGATACGAAAGGCGAAAAGCTAGGTTCTGTAGTGCAATTTTGGAGCCAGCAGTGGAAAGGCTACGTTGATTGATTTTAACGTGTGCGTTCGGTGCCAAGCCGAACGGGCAGCCCATGGAAAAGTGGTCACATAGGAAATAAGTGGGGTGTAGATAGTTTTCCATTTTCGCTCTGATTACTCGCGTGTGTTCCCGTGAAGGGATCTTGTTTGACGACTGGCTAGATAGTTTATTAATAGGGAATTTCTACTAGTAGCCAACCTCTTACTGTTTACGTGTACACCTCCGCATCTATGATTAATCTGAACTTTAATTTGAAAAAGGAAGAACTGGAAGTAGAACGCGTAGGTTCGCGAGAAATGGAGAGAATGGAGGGAATTCTGGGAAAACCCAGTAGTGGGACAGACCAGGGTAGGAAAAAAACAGACGCGAGCGAAACTGGGGTTGCACTTTTGTTCCAATTTCATTTCGTCACTGTTTTTTTTTTATCTTACCAAAGCGGTTTCTTCATTTGGCAATTTCAAGATTCAAATTAAGGCAAGTACAGGAGTAAAAGTCTATTCTCATACATAAAAGCGCTTTTAAGTGTCGGCAGCAGCTGTATAAATCTTAATTGTCAGCCATTTCACTATGTGAGTTTTCCGAGGAAGCCCCCGCCAGAGTTTATAGTGTTGCTTAACTAAGATTGAGTTCTGCTTGTCAGCAATACTTCCTTATATCAGACTTGTCGCCATTTTACTTTATCTTGATGCTCGCTTTGCTAGGATGTTACAAAGTCTGCTCGGGGTAAAACTTCATGGAGCCATGAACTTTACAGCGTCATTTGAAATCATTTGTAAGGTAAAAATGTATCATAATGTTTACTTTGTAAGAAAATATCTTATGGTTAAGTTTAACATATTCAATTCAACAAGTATAGTGATTCTAAGAGTATCCACGTGGACAGCAGTTATGAACAAGCCTTGCTAGTCGGGTCCATACCTGTAGCACATGTTAAAAACCAGTGCTTTATACTTCTGGGACTAACAGTTCGTAATCAATTTTTGAACATTATGGTTACTGAAGTTGCCGTGTCCAAAAGTACCGCTCTCTGAATCAAACCCTTGATTCTGTTGCTCGCTCGACTTCTGGAGTTCATTCAGCCTAGGTATGACTGCCAGGCACCGACTAGATGCTGAGCCAGAACGAAGACATGGCGTCATCATCCGGTAGGCGCGTGTCAGAAACACCTTGGTTCGGTCGCTCCCATGCTCTATAAACCCACCTTTCATCGCTTTGGAATGTGCGATTCTGAGTGTATCGTTCTACCCGCCGCTTATTTGTAGGTAATAAATACAGTTTGCCCATGCATACACTTTCTGCTTCAGGAAGTCGATACGTTCTGTGCTACGGGACATGCATTCTCTAGTAAACAAACATTAGATAATTTTCATTTAAGGCGCAGATATACGACTTTTAATGATTTTAAATTAAACATCACGTCTAAACTTCTAGTTTTATTTCTTTGAAAAAAATATATGTTATACAAGACAATTTTCTTAATAAATTGATATGTGAAAATGTGAAATTATGTTTTTACAACATAGTGTAATTAATTTGTAAATTCATGTCTAGCGCGGACAAAAAAACGATAATAACGCAAAAACTATCGGACGTATTTGCATGAAACTTTGACCATCTGAAAGACAATTTAACAATCAATATTTTAGTATACGGTTTTTATTTGTATTATGTTTGATAAATCAAGGACAGTTGTTTTTCCGAATAATCTTGGTGCGCGTTGAAGCGTTACGCATGCACTTTTACACGCTCAAGGTCGCGGGCACTTATTGTCGCCTTAAGACTTATTAAAACTTTTATTGAAACCGGTTTTAAGTATTATGTATATTATTGATTGTTATGTTTATGACAAACGGATTTAGGGCATATTGTATTTAGGGATTTCGATTTTATGGCATGTGATATTATGTGACATTATGTTCGGGCAAGTTATCATTTGGAAAAGTGATAACTAGGACAAAAAAAAATACAGCACAGCACAGTGGACAGTGGGCAGTATGCACTTTAGATTGTGGATAAAAAAGTTAGGAAACACAATAGAGAATCCAGTACAATGTATAAACAATGTAGGTCTGGGCGAAGATAGAAAAGTATTAACTAAGGTAGAGTCACTATCGTAGTGCGCAGCCGACTGACTGCGTCGTCTGATAGCCGATATAAAAGTTATAAAATCTTCGGCTTGAATAGTGGTTGGAGCGCGAACGGCAAGATGCGTCAAAGGTGAAGAGGATATATACATATATATAATTATGTCTATACTAATATTACAAAGCTGAAGAGTTTGTTTGGTTGAACGCGCTAATCTAAGGAACTACTGGTTCCAAATGAAAAATTCTTTTAGAATTGGATAGCCTATTTATCGAGGAATGCCATTAGCCGCTACGAATAATAGGAACGGAGTATCAATGAAAAATGTTACAAAAATGGGGAAAATCGCGTGAAAAGTTTCGTGGGTCAGCGAGTGGTATATATTTCTCTCTTTTAACATATTCTCTCTGGTCCCAGATGATAGTGCGAGTGTGGTGCGAGAGCGGCGCTGGCTGGGCGCCGACGCACGTGCCGGTCACGCCGCACACCAGCTGTCGCGACGTGCTGGACTGCTGCCGGGAGCCCGGCGACGAGCCCTGCTTGCTGTTCAGCGTGCACCCGCAGCATGGAGGTAACTCTAAATGAAGTGACAACTTATTCAACCGCGTTGAGCGATTTTTGATAGGGAAAAATCTTTGGTTTCGCCTCACCGATGACCTCGACATGCTCGTGACGTATTGCGCCAGACTGGCGACGCGTAGCATAGCGACGCCAGTCTAATTTATTTAAAAATTCGAAAAAAGAACGCAGTAATTCGATTGATTTGAGTTTTTACTTCTGCCGGCAGTCCTTTTAACTGCCTTTTTTTTTAAACTATATTAGCTTGCATTTGGCCATAACTCGCCTGGTGTGAAACGATGATGCGGCCAAGGGTGGATCACGCTTGCCCATTAAACTATTTAAGTCATTATCATGATTTTTCCGCCAGATTCCCACTGCAGGCCTAAAGTATCGCTACCAGCAGTCCTTTGATTTGTATCCAGCGGGTTCTCCACTAGGAAGTCTTAACCTTAATGGGCAAACTGTTTATACGAGTTCTACAAAACATAGAATTTGCTTAAATTATAAAACAAGTTATAAGTTTTTAAACTGACATGGTCACTAACACTATCAATTACACTAGAAACGGGATATTAATCATACTATTTATTTTGAGTTTCCGATATTTCGTCACTGTTGCAAACGCCATGATCACGGATAAACTCAAACTCAAATAGTTAACTTGTCAAATATCACGTTTTTAGTATTATTGATACCGTTCAATTTGTCATCTAGTCAAGACGCTGAAGTACCTACATTAAGAACCTCATAGTAAACTAACTATAAAAGACAAAGTCAAGATGACTAGCAGTTCTCTGCGGCCCTTACTTAATTTGAGGAGGTCTAACCGAAGTCACTATTGACGTATTGAGCGACAATCCAAAAGTTGCATTACGTAAGTTTTGATAGATTAAGTGAGAAACTTATTTATTGAATTTGGGCTAACTGTGGCGACTGGAATGACCAGGTCATTTTCCTTCGGCGGAATGTGAGAGGGAGAGAACCTCACGTCCCAGTGGCGCCCGGCCACCGTAGGCGCGGGCCTGTAGACGGTGAGTAATGGGCTAGCTCACCGTCCGTCCGTCTCATGACGACAGGCCGTGTCGACGGCGCGTACTTGTTCCACGCGCGCCTCAAAGAGATGTCAGCAAATCGGAAAGCGATGCCTGCCAGGGTAGCGGGACTGTTCGAAAGAGATACCGTGGCCCTGGAACACAAAGGGCGAAGAAGGAACATGGATGGATTTTAGTCAGTATAAGTCTGACACCCCCTCCCGCTCCACCCAGTTCCTTACCAGTTCTTCCTACTTTCAATTCATATACGTAATTGTTACAAGATTAAATTATCATTCATAGCTGTCCTGCCCTTATCCCAATTTATTTGGGGTGGGCGCAGCATGTGTTCTGCTTTCATACTCCTCTATTATATGTCGTCTCATTAAAATTAAGAAGTTTAGTACAATTAGTATAAAGTACAATTACGTGTTTATGTACCGGTCATCCATCGAGACTTTACATGAGCTTAACTCAGACCATCGACCAGTGCTCATGCACTTAGTTCCCCGCTCGGGTCCCTCTGACCCCAGCCAGCCCCCGCCAACCCAAGTGATAACCGACTGGAGGAAAGTCAGCGAAAAGCTGAAATCCACCACGTCGTCTCACCTGGAGTCCATCCCCGGCCACATTGTCTCAGTCGCAGACACGACGGCCGCCATCAACTCGTTTACAGAACACGTGCAATCCGTACTGAAGGATTGCTCACGAGAAGTTCCAGCATTGAGCGATCAACGCTGGATACTACCCGCTGACGTACGTGAACTGATAACCGAGAAGAACGCGGCCATCCGTGCCTACAGCAACTTTCCCTGCGACGCGAACAAAGCTCACATGCGTCATTTACAGCGTGCTGTAAAGAAGCGCACTAGTGAGCATCGTTCAGATCAATGGGACAAGACGCTTAGCGAGCTTGAGCCTACCCACCTAGCCTTCGCAGCTGCAACGCAAGTTGCGCTCCACCGAAGAGGCTTCGATGCCTCCCCTCACGCGACCCGATAAGAGCGTTGCATTCGACGACTCTGAGAAGGCCGAATGCCTAGCCGACAGCCTAGAGTCCCAGTGCTCGCCCAGCTCTCAACCAGTAGACAAGCGACATCTCGATGAGGTGAACGCATTCGTCGAACGTAGAGCCGCCCTCCCCCCTGTAGAAGACCCAGATGATCTTCTGCCTCCGGTCACAGCTGACGAAGTGCAAGACATCATTAATAAGCTTCAACCGCGCAAAGCACCCGGCTCCGACGGAATCACCAATAGGGTGTTTAAACTCCTCCCCGCTCAGCTCGTCGTGTTAATGGCGGCCATCTTCAATGGCGCCCTGAGCAACAACGCTTTTCCCCAAATATGGAAAGAGGCCACTGTCATCGGTTTCGCCAAGCCAGGCAAACCCAAGTCTGAGCCCTCGAGCTACAGACCTATCAGTCTCCTGAACGCACTCGGCAAAATCTACGAGAGACTCATTTATAAGCGACTCAAAGACTTCGCCGAGGCTAAGAGTCTCATCCCCAACGAGCAGTTCGGCTTCAGAACCGGACACTCTTGCATTCAACAGGCCCATCGCATCGTAGAGCACTTGAGCGCTGGCTTCCAGCGTGGAGCGATGACGGGTGTGTTGTTCTTCGACATAGCAAAGGCTTTCGACAAAGTCTGGCACAACGGCTTATTATATAAGCTGTACAAACTGGGAGTGCCGGACCGTCTCGTGCTCATCTTACGAGACTTTCTGTCGGATCGCACCTTCCGCTATCGCATCGGGAAGGCACTGTCTTCCCCCCACCCCATTAGAGCCGGAGTCTCTCAGGGCTCCGTCGTCTCTCCCCTTATCTTTACTCTGTTCACCAGTGACATCCCCAAGAGCAAGAAGGCTCAGTTAGCCCTGTTCGCGGACGACACGGCCATTTATTACACTGGCCGCAGTCACGACGCTATCTATAGCACCCTCCAAACCTCAGCCAACGTCTTAGGCGCTTGGTTCCGGAAATGGAGAATCGAGGTGAACCCCGACAAGAGCCAGGCAGTTCTTTACTCTAAACAGCGTAAAATTAAGCCACCCGCGCTCAGCCCGATCACTATGTACGGTAAGCCTATCCCTTGGGAGAAGCAAGCCAAGTACTTAGGAGTCATACTTGACAACCACTTGTCTTTCGCGGCGCACATCAAAGCAGCTCGCGACCGAGCTGCGTTTGCTATGGGTAGGCTTCATTTCATGATTTCGGCAAAAAGCAAGTTGTCACTCAAGTGCAAGTTGCGCCTTTATACCGCGGTGATCCGCCCCATTATGACGTACGCTTGCGTCGTGTACGCTCACACCAAGCCTAAGTACATCCATAGGATGCAAATTTTACAGAACCGGTTCTTACGTAGAGTCACGGGAGCCCCTTTTTATGTCCGTAATGACCGTCTACACGTAGACCTTAGAATGCCCACCGTCCTTCAGTTTATGAAACGCCTTTCGAAGCGTTTCTTCGATAACGCCATTAAACACCGTAATCCCCTGATCGCAGCGGCCGCCCGTTACGAACCCTCGCGCATTAGTACAGTACGCCTTCCTAGGCATACCCTTGTCACTCCAGATGATGCTATCACCCTCCTCCAGGAGAGTAGCAAAGAGACTAGCACTCTTAAAAAGTTCCGACTCAAACCGCCGTCTTTCCGACCTCGCCGTCGAGGTCCGTCGCGACGTCCCGGTCCATGCCCTCCCCGACCCTCGCTCGAGCCAGCCCGCGATGCTGTGCCAGTAGTTTTAAATCAGCCCCTAAATAATGATACCATTCAGATCCAGCCTGTCCCCATGCAGTCCTCCCCCAGCGACGCCCTAAGCCGAGGTTCGTACCCCACAGGGGGTGCCCTTAGCGTGCAGTCGCTTAGTTTGTAAGTTTTTATGCCCTGGCTGGAGGCCTTACTCTAAAGGCACCCACAGGATAGTCCGGTTAAGCAGACGACAACCTCATAGGTTGAACTGCGAGATGCCATTCAAAAAAAATATGTACCGGTCACTAATTACGAGTCACCCTACACAAGGTGTAACGGAAAGGATATACACACTACAGATCATCAAACTGAACATGTTTCTCCATCGGACAAACGTCGTAATAGAGAAAAAATATCAGTTGCCCCATACATTTGGGTCAAATAGGTATTGAAATTTTGTATGGGGCAGCAGAATTTATTTCGCTATTACGATGTTTGTCCGATAGAGAAACATATTCGGTTTTATGGTCTGTAGCACACCCTTAAGTATGTACCTATGTTAAATATTCAATAAAATTCTTCACATATCTATTACGAAAAACATCAGTAAAACGTCCCAATGTATAACAAAACAAAGGATAACAATGCAAAACAATCCACAAGTTGTATTTGGTTTGCTCCAATGTTTTCTTTCACGACGTATGTTATGTTTAGCTTTTCCTACGTCTGATCATAAATCATTTCCTCGCGTCGGTTGCAGCTTCCTTCTACGATTCTTTTGAAAATATTGTCTTATATACCAAGTGGATAAGTAAATTCTTGTTGCTTTGAAGAATTCTTCAAGTAAGTTTGAAATTTAATAGAAATAGATTGTTGTAAATAGAGTGTATGTAAGTATTTTCTAGAATAGTTGGTGTAAGTTCATTCTATCCATCTTTATTTCCAAAGGAAACGCAATCTCCGGGACACACGCTTATACGACATCATCCGGCCTAGATTTTTCTCAACTAAGTAAAAATTGGTTCCAGACTCCGTACGTTCGCCTTGAGTTCATTTACCGGAGGTTTTAAGTTTTCGGTAGAACCATTCAAAGTTATATTATAAATGCAAAAGTTACACTTACACAGAGTAACCATTTTCACGCCTAATTCACTAAACCGAGCGTTATTCATATAGATAGACAGGTAAAAGTGCCCAATCTGGGAGGGCCAAAGAACTCCTGCGCTAGAATGTACGTGGGGACCGTGCGGTCTATATGGCCCTCTATGGGGCACCCCCTAACGGCACACAACGTCGCAATACTGCGAAGACTGCAGAGAGCGTTGGCTGTTAGAGTTATAAGGGGATACCCTACGATGTTCTACAAGGCAGCGACCCTCCTGGCTGGATCAACGCCCTGGGATATGGATGCAAAAATCCTTGAGTGTCTATATCGCTGAAAAGGTTGAGCCTAAGAGAGAAGGAATGTGACATTTACCCTGGACATTGGCAATTAAATGACGAAACATATCATCACACCTGCAATTCCCGAGAGATAAGGCAGAGGTGCACCTAACAGTACACCCACATTTCGCCAATCATCTATAATAGAGGGCTTTATCAACCGAGCACAAAAGCAGACACCGTGGCTGCCACTGAGAAATTCCGTATGGAAAAACCCAATAACACTATGCCCGACCGGGGAATCGAACCCAAGACCTCATGCTCAGCAGTCGCGCTTATGACCACTAGCCCAACGAAGCAGTCAAATGATGAAATACCTACAAAATACACACAGAAGAAGCTGTTGCAACAGCTAGTAAGAGCTTTTAGGGTTATAGGGATCTAAAATCCTTTTAGAACTTACAAACTACCTGTGTATCTCAGTAGTAGTCACAGAGTCTAGATTTGTACCGAGTTGATGGCAATAGGCTCGCCTCGTATAACATCATACTTAATCATAACTGGCAAAATATGGGTTTTCTATTAAGTACACCTCTGCCAAACTTCAGGGATACATGCGTGATGTTTATAGGGATGTAAAAAGAGTCAAGAGATTGTTGCGTATGTCTGGCGATCCATAGCTTTTAATATTGTATAGTTTCTTATTGCCAGATGGTTGCTACCATTGGTTTCGACGCTCGTTAGCCAGATTGTCTGCAAACGACGCGCACTAAATCCTATGTTCGTGACAGAGATAATTGAGATGAGCCATCTTGAATGTGTGCCTCATCAGTTATTATGATATGTGTAATTATGAGCTAGTCGGTTAAGCAATGTATATAAGTATGCTTTAGCAATTTATTTGTAAAGATAGCTATGGCTGGAATGGAATGAAATCATGGATAAATCATGGTTTTAATTTATTATATCATCATCCACTTTTTTCCACCACTCGTTCGTTTCGTTACGAGTAGTCAGAAGCCAAAAAGTCTGACATCCAGTCTTACCAAGGGGTATCGTATTACCCAGTTACTGGGTTGTGGAGGTCAGATAGGCAGTCGCTTCATGTAAAATACTGGTACTCAGCTGCAACCGGTTAGACTGGAAGCCGACCCCAAGATAGTTTGGGAAAAGGCTAGGCAGATGATGTTCGTAAAAGCACAGTGACATAGTGGACAAGTGAAGTGTTACTTAATATTATGTTACAATTTACATTTTATGTTGTGTTGAAAAGTTTTCAACACAACATAAAATGTAAATTGAAAAGAAATTTTTCTAGAACAACTTTTCGTTTTCAATGAAAACGATAAGTCGTTCTAAAAAAACTTTCTTTAATTGCTAAAATAAAAGAATTGCGTTTTCTTGAGTTAAATAAATAAAAGTAAAGAAAATAACATACCCGGTCAATTGTAACCATCATCGAACATCTAATATCCCTTGACCCTTTCAAAAGAAAACCTGCGAAGCATCCTGTTAAGTTCGCGGTATCTGGAAATCGAACCACGACGGCCTGCACTTGCGCAGTGGCTCGACAAAAACGTCCCGCGCCGTTACTCCGAGATGTCACTTTAATTCGCCTTAACAGTACTTGATGGGCCTCTAACCCTGTCAAGACGACGACGTGGGATACCGGCCTAGACGGCCTACTTGGTCGGGGACGCGTGTAAATTTTTCCGAGTATTTTGTGATCGGAAAAGGCTAAAAGAAATGCACGCTATAATTTGTATGTATATTGCAGCTTCATTATATGCTCTACAACTTTTTTTTATTCTGATAGCCTATGTTACGCAATTTTATTACCTTCAGATCAGATTTGAATTTTAAATTAGGTAGGTTACCTTCCAAAAGTTAGTTTGACTGTTCATCCACATATTTTACAGTAATTAATGATTGACACATACGATAACAAGGCACGCTCGAATAAATTATCTCAAAAAATCTAACGCCACTCTGAATTACGACAGAACATTTCTAGTTTTTGTATTGAACCGCATTATTTCCGTGTTACATTTGCATATTATATCACCGTTAGCGACTATGTCACCGCGTGGAGAATCGATGATCGTACGTCTCGGAAGAAAAGGTTTCTCGATTTACTTCGATGCAAAAACTCGAGACGGCAGTAATTGCATCCCGATCGACCAGTCCGTGGGAAAGATATGCCCGAAATGTCATATTCACTCAGCAAGCGCGCGTCTTGAAATCGTTTTGACCTTAGGATAAATGATAAATACTTGCACAGGTTTTTATTTTAACAGCTGATAAAAATATAGGTTCAATTAAAGCAACCAGCGATTTAGTTTACTGAGCCTAGCAGCAGTATTTTTTATTAATGGAAATACAATAATATGGGTTTCGTAATCTATCAATAGTGTACAAATTCCTCGTAAAGAACCACCAAGGTTTAGTGTATCGGCGGAATTTTAAAAGTCCATAAACAATCTGTCGAAATTGCCAAAACAAATATTTAAGACCCATTAGCCAAATATTTGAAGAATTCCTAAATCCTAACGGTTTCACTGGCAATTTAATTGACAGTAAAGATCGGCGATACCTCACAAGTTCGTATGTGAATTTGGACAGTGAAAGTGTACTTTAACGTAATTATCCGTTCAGATGTTATCGTGGAACAGGCTCCGTGTACAATGGGCCTCATAAATATTTACTCGTCGTGCCCATGTACAGAGTAATGGTGCAAAGAGCCGCCTTATTATGCGTCGCATGGTGTACTGGAAGTACCCATGTCGCCACCTCCCTAACCTCCGTGAACTAGTAACATAGGCCTTCGGCAGACGACGGACAGTTCCAGACAAACTTCTTGATCCGCGGAAATAGAATACGGGACCTAAATGTGCATTATGTCTCTAACGTACCTTGAAATATTGAAGTCTGCAGAAAGCCTAAAGGTTAGTTTTATATGGAAAAGTAAACGACGGATGTCTAAGAACTTTTATTGACATAGATAAGGTGTTACGCCCATATTCGGATGTTACCATTACGTAAACGATACGGATGGATGCCTTCGGTTTTTTGAAGTCGTTTATGGGGACTGAGTATGTTTGTTTTATAGTTTAGAAGTGAGATAAATACGCTATGTGCGTATTTGATGTGCTATGAAATTCTTTTAGTGTGTCCAGTTGTGAACTCGGCGCTGAGTTAAGTAATTGATTCGAGGTCTTTACGTCCAAATGATTACTTGTGGTTTTCGATCTTGTAATTGTGATGCCTATCTCGATCATCTTGACATGACTTAGCTTCGTGAACAAAGTGCATGTTAATGTTGTTACTCATCAGTGAAACATACGTTCGCAAATTGCAACATAACAACCATAATTTGATATAATGAACTCACATTCGAAGAATGGTCAAGATAAGGTTAGCACGCGACGGAATAAAGGGGTGGCCTTACACTACACAATGTGTGGGAACTGCTTTATACCTGCTCGTTAGCTCACTTTTGTTTTGACATTTGACCTCATTTTATGTCTTAATTGCAATTTGGATTGTTAAAGCGGTAACTGACTTGTTAATAAGTATATGGCAACATTGTAAAGTTCCTACGTTGTAGGCTCATGCAATCATTATGTGTCGTGGTAATTATTGCGTATAGAATTTGCGTAGGCGCTCTGTACATCTGTACATTATTTTCAGTGTCATTTGTTTGTTAATCTGTTTATTTGCTAATGTTATACCCAAGATTTTTTTATTGCTAAAAATAACTACTTATTTCGTATTGTAAAAGCTTAAAAAAATGCTAGGAAAACTATACATCTGATCAGAAAAAGTTATTTACTCAGTAGGTAGGCAGGTATTAATTGGTGTTGGTGCATAAGGAAGTATGTGAGTATAACCCTATTTCATGCACTCAACATATTTTATGAGACATTTTAATAGAAAAATTTCCCACTGTGCCCTTCGTTTATTGTTATTTAGTTGGTTACGCTTTTATTACGGGGTTATAAAAATGTTTATGATGATGACAGAAATTACAGGCATCGGAAAATACTGTGTAAAAAAAGGCATGAAGGGGAGATCCTTAGTTTGGATACATACGCAATTATTAAAGATACCATTATTTTTAATAATTGCGTAATTGCTTGTATGAGTATTCATTATAACAAGAGTATCATGGTACTTTATCTTTTTATCGTTTATTTACTTAAAATAATTTGTTGGTGCACAGAAGCGTTAACTTACTCAACTAAATATGCAGCATAGTTTGCATCTTGTTAACCAGTGTACAATAATGTATGATTCTTTGTGACAATAAACTATTATTATTATTATTAAATAGCCAGGTAAGTATATTCTGAAAATTACGTCTGACGCCAACATAAACACTCCCTTTAATCGCTAACTTAATTCAAAACTCCTTTAAATCCTACAAGAGATAATAAAACGGCTCTTCAGAGAGAGTTCTCAAATGAAAATGATTTATTAATACATGCCTTTGTAACTTTAGGTTGAATTTAATAGTTAGTGTGCTTATAGTAGGTTAGTAAGCCTGCTCTAAAGTTAAGCCAGCGACAACCGAACCACTTTGTATAGTCTCCTCGACATAGCGGTCGCACTAATATTTCATGGTTCTTCATAAATTATTATAACTTGGGGGCTCAAGCAATTGGTTTAGTCAGGCCAGGCCGCCTATCCCGTCTCTCTTGTTCCAACAATCAAGTACCGACCGCCTTGTTTAATGAGGAGAACAATGAGTAGTTACATCTCGAACAACTTCGTTATATAAATCAGTAAAATTGGCTCTTTGAAGAGCAGGGTTTTGTTTACTTTGTAAAAGTCCAATTACTATAATTTATGGTTGAGATAGAGTAGGTTAGGTTATTGGCTTCTAAGAATATGTCTACTATTGTCTTTTTTTAATTCACATAATATTTTACTAGCTCGGAAATAAGTTGATGAGTTTTATTACTTCTAACAATAGCTGGACTTAATATGGAAGATCACGAGAGCTCTTTAAAAATTAGCTTACTGTTCAAGATCTAATCCTTATGTAACTCAACGAGCGATCAATCGGATCAGACAATCGGAAAGCAAATCGGAAATACGGGACCGAGCCTTAAGTGGAAGATACGGAACATCGGAAAGCGCCGTCAATTGAGTAAATTAAAGAGAAAAATGTGAACACCTGGTTCCAAGGAAAAATTCTTGGGAAAATTCAATGAAATGAAGGTATGTCAGCTTGCCAGTTGAGAAAGTTAGCGAAATGCGCAAACAGATTGTTTCCGAAGATATCATTTGGAAACTGAGCCTTCAACGAAGTTCATAAATCACTTTTTTCGGCGATATTTATAGGTACCGGTGGGGTGGGATAGGTACGTGGTGCAGATGATTCATTATTGCCCTTGAAGGTTGCGGGCCTTCCTTTCTTAGATTAGGTAGAGGAAATTTTGTTAACATCGTGAGGAAACCGGCATGTCCTAGAACTAAAAATTCAAAGACATGTGACATCTAACAACCCGCACTGGGCCCGCGTGGTGAATTACAGCCCACTTCCTCTCATAGGGAAGAGGCCTGTGTCCCAGGAGTGGGAACATATTAAAGGCTGATGATGGATACCTAGGATTGGCAGAAAATGCCTATGGCATTAAGTCCGCATCTGTACTTTGTGCTTGAAGTGTTAAATAAATAAATAAACCTTCTAGCTACGGAGATAGGTATTGGAGTCCCAAATTCATAAAATGTTTTATGTTATCATATTAAATACCTCCACGATTCAGTGCATCCATCTGCACAATGTTTTGAGTGCGTTACATTGAGTCTTGCCGTAAACCGTTATATATACTTTCACTGAAAGTTAGTCTTTCGTTCTGTAACATTTATATTTATCTAAATGCGGGTACAATGCCTTAAAAACATAAATTATAATAGGCATCCTTATTATCATATTTACCTAAGGTCGGTTTTAATCAAACAATCAGACGGAGAATCTGTTTTGTGTGCCGACGTGGTCCCTTGAGACGTAATGAGTTCAATTCAAACTCTGAAAAAATCTTCACTTATTTTTTCTTTCGAGATTTTTTAAAGGCAGACAATCCTTGTTGACGTAATGAAGAGACTCGTTTGACTGATAGTCTTTTAAATTAGGTACCTGAGCGTTTTACGTTGATGTTGTCTCTCTTAATTATCTAAGTAGATATTGTTGGCCATTTTTTTAGATTTAAAAGTGAAAGAAAACAAGGGAAAAAAAAATAGTGTTTTTTCATGTTCCATTTAATAAGCAATAAACTAATTAAATGGAACATTAGAAACTTAAATGTTCGTAGTTTAGTTTTCAAAGAATATCTTGTTTTTTAACTGACTTTCTAAGTTCTGAACAGTCTAAAATACTAATATATTCACCTACCACTGATTTTCTCTGCATCACCCAAAGGTTGACTATCGCCTATGGCATTTAGTCAGCCTCTGAACTTTGAGCATTAAGTGTAAAATAAATAAAATTTCTTTCAACTGCATTCCATGGTTGTGTGCCAATTGTATCAACCCCAAACATCCTGAATTGAAACTTACTGTTTGTTTTCAGTGCACGTGTTACGAGACACCGAGTTACCGCTGGAGGTAGCCTCAGCTTTAGGACCAGACGTCCAGTTTGTACTCAAATATATCGACGGTAAGCACATATTATTAACTTATTAATAAGTACTTACAAAGAAAATTGTCGGGCAAGAGTTTACCGAACGTTTTGTTGCTAAGAAATAACCACAATAAAAAATGCTTGTAGATATTAATTACCTAAACATACATTCGACTGTTCGGTCTATTAATTGACAACATAGAGTCACCTACACCAACAGATCAAATAATAGACTGTCAGATACTATAAACTTATGAAAATTGAGACAAACGGCAAAATTCCAAATGAAAACCTTAAAACCAAATAATAAGGAAATTAAACCAAAGATCAGAGAAGACCACACAATCATTAAGAAATCCACCCAAACAACATTAGCAAAGTATTTAATTAAGAGCCATAGCAAGCAACATTACGTCGTGAGCGTTTGTTTATCGCGCTCGTAATTACCGCTAAGGTACCTATAGACGACACCATAAAACTGCCAGACTGGGACTGCCAATCGAATTATCAGTTTCGTGCTGTGAACATTTCATTAGCGAGTGTCTGGGGCGACCGATAACTGTCTAGTGTCGCTTTTACTTCGGATCTACGGTTAGTTTTAAACTTAGTTAGGTCTGTAACTGATGTGATTGTTCCATAGACGTTTGTTTGTATCGGGGACAAGTTATTAGTTTTGATTCAAAGGGTAGGTGCTCTTGTTGCTGGAAAAGGAAATGACGTAGCTAGCTCATTGTTGTTTTACATGGAAACGATGATATTGTAGCAACAATGAGCTGTGGTCTGCTATTGCAATCTGATTAGTTGTCTTTTTGTTTGATAAATTAGTTTGCAAGACGCAAAAATAGATGACATGGGTAAAAGTAAACTGACTTTAGTTTTTACTTACTATTATTACTATTAGTAGAAAGAAACACAAAAAGTTTCAAACTGGTTAGCACTAAAATAATGCTATACAAGTCTTGTACGAAGCGTCTTGGAGTAAGTATTATGAGGAGACCACACTACGCCTCGCATAAATTACTCTTAGAATGGGTACCTATTTTGGCATCTTGCTTTTTCGAAAGGGTAAAGCAAACTGCTTCCTACAAAACTCGTTTGAAATACTTCAGGATGAACTCGTTGTCAACTCGAAGAGATGTCATTGATGCTTCGTTTCTCTATAAACTGCTCAGAAATAGAATCGACTGTCCTAATTTACTAAGTACTTTAAAGTTTTGTGCCCCATTCCGATATCCGCGAAAACCCATCCCTCAGTTACACCCACCCTTACGCGCGGTCTGTGAGCAAACTCTCCGATTCCACGCTTGTGTAAAATGCTTAACAGTTGCAGAGAACTTGTCGCGGTTTATATCTATTAAGATATAAACCACGACAAGTTGAGCAAACACAAAATAATTAGAGAGCACTACTCTAAGAAATATTTATTGATTATTTTTTAATGTGGATATTTGAGAGGTTAAAATTGAGATGTTTTGTCTTCCAATCCAATCCAAGATAATTGATTTAAGTACCTAACTATAATTCAATATTTAATTAATTAATCTTGTGTCAATTATTTTATTTACTGTTTCAAAATTTTGAAATATTGTTTGATTTTAAATTAACGTTTATGAAATGTTATTTTGTTTAAAAAATATTTATAAAACTTTAATTTCTCCAAAACAATAAAAATAATATTGCTTTTAAGCCGCTGTATTTTTATTGTCAAGTGTTGTTGTCAACTTAGTTTCTGAATTTTAAGTTAAAGCAAAGTTTAACTGTCTGATAACAATGTGTACTATACAAATTTATTATTGTATACAAATTGTGCATGTGGTGTTAGCTTATAATTAATTGTTACACTTATAATGCAGGTAAAATGAAATTGTAAACAAACGTGCAGTTTAAACAATTGTTGGCTAACCAAATAAAAAAATAAAATAAATAAATAAACTCAATTCTAAAGGTGCAGTTCTACTGTTTGTCGACAAAGGTAGACAAAATATCGTTCAGTTTGTATGTACAACGCATCCAATATATTTGTACAAAACTTAGGAAGTAGAGAGACCCTTATCCTTCCAGCTTCATCTAAAAGTAATCCATCTGCTAATAGCACCACGGATATAAGCCTCCTGCCAAGATTATTGTCACTTTCGTCATCCGATACTTCTTATAAGAGCTTTCGAAATTGCTTTCTTATTTTTGCTTGATTTCCTTTTGACTGATGGACGGCTAAAGATTAATGGGGGAAAACACTCTTTCTAAATTGAACTTGGGGAGAATAGATTATTAGTTTTTCTCTTGGTGCCGCCTGTTACCCCAGCAACACTGACAGACCTAATTACAATATTTATTCATGAGGCGACGGACTCTTATTAGCAAACAATGAATACTAAGTGAATTTATGTTCGGAAGAGGCCATGAATTTCAACCGGACATTTGTTGTGCGCTCCTCTTGTTGTTTAAGTTTTAACCAATACAATTTCGGGTGCTATGTCGATTCGCCAAAGTATACGTTTTATTTTTCACGGAGTTTTGTTGTAATCATCTCACTTCTGGTTAAATAATAAACTATGTAATAGTATTTATTTCTTACTAGCTTTTGCCCGCGGCTTCACTCGCTTAAATTTAAAATTTGACAATAACCGTCTCGGGCATGTGGCGCCATCTATTATGATTACGAACGTTATTGTTCTTTCACATATTCACACACACATTCTTGAAACAATACTTTAATTCGGCACGTAAGGTACCCTATGCCCGTGTATGTACTACACCTAACAACCTATATGCAAAATTTCAGGATGTTCGGTTCAGTGGTTTAGGCGTGAGAAGTAACAAACAAACAAACTTACTTTCACATTTATAATATTAGTTATGAATTAGTTAGGATTAGGATGTCATTAAGTATTTTAGTGAATGAATAATGTATGTATTTTCTTGTACTCCTGTATGATATTATTTTATTTTTATTTTGACGTTGAATATATCTAATGTTATGAACAAAGTTAATCTGTTTACTGCATCAAAATCGTGATTCGAGATTTGTTTATTGAAAAGATTCATTATACAGGGTTACGTATGCATTACTTCGCAATATTTCAGGAGTTGAATGTTCTCATGAATAGAAACAACTTCTTATTATAGGCAAAAAAAAACTACAAAACATAAATAAAAAGTATTTTTTTCAAACAGTTTCGATAGGCTTGCGTTTTCATCCGCGCGGCAGATTATATCTTCCTGCTTGTCACGTGACCACGTGGTGATTATGGCACTACTACCTGTATTTAGATTTTTTTTTATACGCAAGAGAAGTACAAACTACACGATGGATGAACTGTGAAACAGATGATAAGGTTAGAAACGGGCTAGCTGCTGATGTGTCGACTAATATAAAACTAAGAATTACGTAAGAAGTGAACCTGCTGCACTGGACTAAAATAAATTAGGCTTATTTCGGGAGATAACTTTTGACATAAAATTAAGGTTACTTATTATTGCTCTACTTACATTGTTTTAGCTTGCGAATCAACACAATCATCATCATCATTTTGTGGGGCTTAGTTTTTAAATGAAAGTTTGTATTAAAATTGTTTAATAAATAAATATAATATAAAATCCGCCTAACCTTTTCCCAAATTATCTTGGGGTCGGCTTCCAGTCTAACCGGATGCAGCCGTGTACCAGTATTTTGCATAAAGCGACTGCCTACTATCTGACCTCCACAACCCAGTAACTGGGTAATACGATACCCCTTGGTAAGACTGGAGACTGGATGTCAGACTTTTGGCTTCTGACTGCTCGTAACGACTGTCAAAGATCTACAAATGACAGCCGGGACCAACGGGGAATGGAAAAATGGGATTCAACACAATGTCTTTAATAAAATAAATTCCTCATCTAATTTATTTTGCTTGATTTAGGTACGAAAGAAGTGTTTGTGTCCATCAAAACGGATAAAATAAACCTTATTTTTAAGAGATTCTTGTTACTCTTTCAATTGGCCTTATTAAACATCTGTCAAATAAATTGTAGCAATAATAAATGTTTGTCAAGAATAAATGTTTATTACCACTCGTTCAATTAATTATGTTAAAGTAGAAAAGTTTTATTTACATAACATTAGCATTTAAGAATACATAGCATTTTTATTTACATTCGTTTCCAAAGTGATTGATGACTTACCTCTTCGGTTTTTGGAATTCTTTGGCTGTTTTAGATAAAGCGTAAAATAAAACACACTAGAATTCGTATCCATATAGGTAGATTTAATTCAAACTGTAGACGGCTAATATGGATAGATTAATATGGATGGCTCAACATACATTTTGTAACACGTCAAAAACTTGTTTATGCTTTTGTATTTTGGTATTATTAACGACAGCCCAATACGAATAAGGTTGTTATTTTGTTAACGCATCACATTGATAGATTTAAATTTATTTCGGTCACGTCTAGTTTATCGACCTAGAAACATTTAAATACTGTTTAACCTTAATAAATAACACTAATTGCATACTAGTCAGATCATTACCGTAGCGGGGAACTGATAAAATAGCACCGAACAAAATACTACGTTATCATTAAGCCACAATCAAGAAAGCACGCACACGTCTCCACAGCGACGCACGCACACACGCGCACAATTCACCTGTTGCTATGGTTGTATTGAGAGGCTTTGCGCAGGCGCAGGTTGTAAGTTCTCCCACTATACTGCCATAGGAGTATCGCCATCTTTCTCTCATTGGTCCGCTGTGAAAGAGACGGAGCGTTGAACTTTTCAGTGTCGGTAAAGCAGCGCGCGCGCTGTTGTACCGACCGCCGACTGGATCAACGGTCTTTCTCGCGTAGCGGACCTAACTTAGTTTTAACTTAACGTTGTAACGCAGCGTTTGTTTTATTCGATTTAACGGTCGGTTTTCAGTAATGTTGTGTACAACACGTCACAATTTGAATTAGAGAACCGTTTGTGTGGTTTTTGTGACGACAAATGTGCATTTTATGTGTTGGCTGTGACAGCCTGTTGTGATACAGCCTTCGTTCGGTGAATGCTTAAATCACGCCATGTACCCCAGTGCTATGTAGGTTCGTTAAAAGTGCCAGTGCAAAGTTAAATTCGAATTTGTGGTGGAGATAAAAAAGGTTCTAGCACGTTTTACTTTGTGCGACTGTGTGTGGTGGATAAGTGCAACTGATTAAGGATTGGGAGATTAACTTCAGACTAAAACAGGGTATGTACGTGTGTACTTTAGTTCCGATACTTTCTACTATATCGATTTGTATCTATCTACTAACGGTATCGGTAGTCGAAAACACCTTCATATGGTAGGTGTTTGATATTATGAGATGACGTTGGTCTCACGTGCCTAAAATATCTGATTGTTATGTTTTTTTTTTCTTATCAACATTAAAAAATAGAAATTAAAATTACGTAGAATGATTATTATTATGAAAGTATCGATATCGCAGTGGTTTAGAGCGGTGTGACCAGCTTGTGGTCGTGGAATCGAACCTTGACACCGGTATTTACTATCGTGGTCAGTTCAGTCTTGTTATTTATCATAAGAGGTGGGGTCAACAGGAAAATTGAAATAAAATGTTTTAAACAACATTTGGGAGTGTTCGAGGTAGTTTTAGGAGAGTGAAATTCTTGTCTAAAATAGACAAGATGTTTTTTATTTTAGTACAGTTCTGTTCACGTTATTCAACACAGATATATTTTTGAAGAGTTGAATGACTTACTTCTCTTTACCATAGATAGAATATTTGATTATCAAGTATCTGTCGATATTTTTTTTATCACACCGACAAACACTTATTATAAACTACAGGCACAAGCTTCGGAACGTCCAAATACCTGTAAATTATGTATGAACAATGCAGTATGAAACTCAGTATTCGGTAGTTCACAAATAATGAATCGTTCTCCCAGTGTCAGTTAGTAACTCACATCTCTTAGAGATGTCTTAACTCAAATTGAGCTCAAGACTAATAAGTCTTAAACGCAGTTCAGGGAATCGATTGAAATTCATTATTAACAATTTATTAGTGCAATCACGATATAATGCCAGAAAATCTCTTGATTTTTTTTAATAGAAATTATCGCTTTTAAATACAAGCAGTCATGTTTACATTAACTTTACAATGGACTACCCCAAAATAACACGTAATGTACATGAAAATGTTAAAATTATGTAGTGGAAAAATGTCATAGATCGCAAAGATCAACAAGCAAGTCTGCCTTTAAAAGAACATCAACGCGCGCATAGCAAAGAGTCGGACAGGAATATAAAACGCTTGCCATGCTTGCTAATGGAAATTATCAAGAAAACATTGCACTTTAATGTATGAAACACCGACGTTTAATGGGTAGTTAAGTAGTTGATCAAGTAGATGATCGTATGATAAAGGCAGCACGAGACGAATCTTTCAAAAAGTGACGGAAAGAAAATGCTCGTAGAATTTTCTTTAATTTTAAGACAGTGACTCGTTTAGACTGAGACCAATGTGGCAATTAAAATTAAGCAATTGTGTTAGGTAATGCTTTTTGAACGATTGTTGCTTATTATTTACTATCGGAACAGTAGGGCAAGCTTCGAAGGAGAAGTAATAAACCCGTAATAAAGCTGTACTATGTAACAGTGACAAAATTTTATTAGTACTGCAAATAAAAAGTTATTATAATTCAAGTTTCGAATTGCAGTCTAGAAGTGTAAACTCTGATGACCGCATTTGCATTACTAAAAATAAAATAATACCACGTTACACGTTTCCGTGAACAATTCCCGATATCCTTTTGTAATCAACACTACTTGAAGTAACGAACAATGAAAGGAACACTCTACTCAAAGGAGATACTAAGTCAACATCGTAAAGATATTCAACAAACTTTACCAATTTACTATTGTTCAGATTTCAATCATAATTTCCCATCTGCCATTTTCGTTTATTGAAAGAAGAACCTAACTACGGAACAATCAGGGTATATTTTTGATTGTATTGAAGGTAGGATTCGTAAAAGATCTCGGGTGACAACGCAGCACATTCCGGAGATTCCTTTAATTAGAGGCAGGTAAAGTCGAGCGTTGTGTTCGGCTGTGACGTTAATGTCTCAACTTATAGGGGTGCCTGCCAAGTGCCTCCTGATACTTAGAAAGAAGTACAAACACCTATAAATGTAGGTGTGTTTCAGTTTCTCTGTATCAAACGTTTACCTACTTAACACAAATATATTTCACCTACACATATTCGAAGCTTTCACGGTTGATAAAATAATGATGATGATAACATAGGATAAATAAATCTGATCGAGTTTAATATACCTCCATTATTATTATTATTATTTGATTATGGTAAATAATATTCTGTAATTTATATAACTGCCTTCAAGTACCTATTCATTCAATCTTTGGAAAACATAATCTTCTTATGAATAATAGACTACGTATTGTCAAAATAAAAACTCAGTAAAATAACAGTAATTTATGAAAGTATGAACATAAATCTTCAAGTAAAGCTCTTATAAAAGCGGAAGGAACCAATTAATTATTGACTTCATAGAAAACTATATTTAAATTGTCCACTGTGTCTTTTTATTCATGAATACAAAAGCGTGTTTCAAGTATTTACAAAAGAACACCACCGTTCGTAGCTGGAAGAAACAAAAAAAATAAAACTTTGCGAACTTACGTTTAGAATATTTTCCTCTTCAAATGACGGTGGTTAGATAATTCTTCCCACGCAAAGTTGTCTCGGCAAAAATATACTACACGAATATATTATTATGATCATAAATGGTTGCTAACACAACATGAGGCAGGAAATTTCAAAAACACGTCGCTAGATTTTAGATAGCAAAACATTATTACCTCCTTCACAAATTGGTTGATACGGAATTTAATTATATTCATCTGGTCACCGATCTCTTTGGATAAACAGCACGATTATTAGTTGGCGATATGAATAATGGCGTTGCTGTTTAGTAGTGATGTAAGTTGATTCGATTTCGTGACTCCAAGAAACATTAAAATGTTATAAAATTATTGCTCGAGTAACTGTCTAGTATTCGATTTTACTTGACTTTTATTGTATTTTCGTCGGAAAAGTATCAACAAAGGTTATGTTGTTGCTTTTATTCTGGCCAAAGTTAATAAAAGCTGAAGGCTCGACATCAAATGTAAATGAGACGAAAGCTTTTCCGAAGTTTCCAAGGCACTTATGGCTAAGGAAAGTGAGTAAAGATTGAGGATACAGGAAAAAAGGCGTTTCGCAGCGTTCGTTGGCACATCGACCGCGAAACCCTCGAGCGACGTCGCGCCGCCGTCAGATGTTCTCACGAGGCGGAGGCGCGAGCGGCGCGCGGGCCCCAAGAGGAATCTCGTGAAAGTTGGCCAACACTCGCTCAAGATCAAGTGGATGGGTCGGCGGAACCAGTTTTGTGAATCGGCAAGTGTAGGCAACGATGAGTTAGGAATCTACGGCGAAACCGGCCGAGCCGACAACAGGTCCGAGGAAATAGATCATTAATAAATATACCAAACTAGAAAACGAGATTTAAATGGTCGCTCGTGATAAAATGGCCATTCTATGAGTTGGAGCACGAGCGGGACAGTTATGGCGCACGCAAATGTGTTAAATGTCAACGTGTTAGTATGGATATTAAACTAGCGAATTCATAATAGCAGTAAAATGTCATGACCATTATAGTTTTTGGTGGAATGCGTAGCCGCAACGGGTATCGATTCTCGCGCGTGAGGCGTGCATTTACGTGCTCATTAGCCTCGCGGTCAACAGCCAGCATTATGAATTGATTTTCGTAATCTTGCGAATGTTGAAATTTATTACAATAGCTCCCATAACGCATAACAATAACAAAGAATACGTAACCGTTCCGCTGTGGTTCGGCTTAATTGCAGTTCAATAATTAGTTCTGGCACAAATGCCGCGTTAAACGCACCATATCCGTAGCCGTGAAGAACTGAATACTTTATGTGGCCTATACATTTGAATGGAGAAAAAATCTCCCATGCGATTCCTCTCACGTGCCATTGTGGATTGTTCCAGCTATTTATACGCGGCGTTTAATTGTTGTGGACTCATTGTCACTGCTATCCGCGATCTCACGGCATTGGTACAGACATAGACTAACACTGGTATTCACAGTCATGATCTGAACTTAAGGCGAACTAACCACGCCTACATTTAGCCCTGTTTGTTTACAAATTGACATATAAATGACTACTTTTCATCTGTCAAATTTGAAGTACCGGAAAAAGTATTAATTAGATACATCATTAACATTGATTAAAGTGACATATGGCATGTTTAGTATTGATTGAAGCAGGATGCAACTATAAATTTGACAAAGATAGATAGCTAGAGGAGGTACCTTATTCCAAGATCCGCCAATTACGGCCAAGAAATTCTAGGATTCTAGTCCAACTGTTGTCATGACAACAACGGTCGACTTAGTTCAAAAAAGGACTTGAGAAGGCTCTTAGAATATGGGTGTAAGTACTTAGATTAAGTAGGTACCACATTAGTTTTGTGTGAAACAGCTGTCAGACTTTGTTCTTTGAATTATCCTTTTGAGAAGAATTGAATTTGAACCTAAATAACGTAGTATGTCTGCACTCTGCACTTACTTCAATAAGTTTGCTTTTCAATTTTACTTTCAAGGTTTTCCAACAACGCTTTTCGATTTTCACGGAAGCTTGATTTTATTGACAGCTACATAGAGCAAGTTTACCTATTCTATGGCATAAATAGATTACCATTTCATCCGTCTGTTAGGAAAATTCTCTCTACTCTCAAGGCACTCTTTTCCGTCTTGTAAAAGCGTGAGAATCAATCCGCGGAGAGTAAGCGTCAAGCACGTCCCGCCACCCTCTTAGCTTGAAAGACAATGGTGTTACATAATGTATATCTAATACATAATGTTATGTAGTATTGTAAACGTTCGTATTGAGACTCATAAAAACCGTGCGAGACCGCATTGAAAACCTAGGAAATCGTTTTTACTCAATACCTTATGCAGTTATAATATAACACAGTAGGTTATACTAGATAACATTAGCTTTGTGTGAACTAAATACCATTTAGTATTTGAGCAGTTGAGCTTGCTAGTTGGCCAGTCTTAGTTGAGTAAACAAATGTGCAAATGGTTACTCGCTCAGCTTATCTCACAAATATTTACATTTAAATAGCTATTGGTTACCGTTCGCCCGATCTTATCGCTCTGTCTAATTATATTGAGCAATGTGGGAGTACAAACTATTTAATTGATTAACGCTTAATGCCAAACTTTAGCGATTATTCTGAGAGTTATTTCGTGTAATGGCAATTGTTTGATGAAATATCGGAGATCGTGACACTGATAAAAATTTCAATGGACGATTGAAAGGTTAGATAAAATGTGGCTTATAACTTCGTAAAAGACTTTGGCTTAAGAATTTAATTTCGTATATCAACAAAAGCTTGTTGTAAAGGGTTCAGCTTTTATACCGAATTGAGTGGACAGCTTGAAGTTACAACCTTCGAAGAATTTTCAAGACGAGAAGTTTCTCCTAATAAAATAGTGATAATGAGTTCTAATCCATACATATGGTGCGTCCTCATTATTCCATAAGGTACTCAATAACTTCGGCTCGGTACGCAGTGATACTAACCGATATTTCTTAAGCGGCTTATTGAGTCCCAAGGCATCTCTCATCGCTGACTTCTTCAAACCTGTTTTCAGGTGGTCCCATAAAATTAATAAGGTCATACAGACACCGTCATAAATTTTATACAACATACTATTATGGGCTGTTGGGGGATTACCATGGGATGCTAGTTAAATGCCGAAGGCATCGAAGGAATTTTGGTCTATGGAAGTATTTACCAGTATTTCCTTTACCAGATGCATTTTCTAAATAGGCAGCGCGTAGCTTTCATGCTTCATTATTAGTACAGGGAGAAAATTATATAGGGTAGTTCTAATAGAGATTTCCAATACTTGTATGAAAAGGTATTTCAGAAATATGTACTTAGATAATCTTTGGCTTTTAGAGGAGCCACAAGGCTAAATAATAACAGCCGCACGGTTCGATCATTCAGGTTAAGCCGTGCTTGCCAAGGTTGGTCAGTGGGTGGGTGACGATAATTACATACAGAGTTTCCTCCGTGCCTCGGATAACACGTTAAGCCGTTGGTCCCGGCTGCAATTTGTAGATCTTTGACAGTCGTTACGAGTAGTCAGAAGCCAAAAGTCTGACCAAGGGGAATAGTAACGTATTACCCAGTTACTGGGTTGTGGAGGTCAGATAGGCAGTCGCTTCATGTAAAATACTAGTACTTAGCTGCATCCGGCTAGACTGGAAGCCGACCCCAAGATAGTTTGGGATTAGGCTAGGCAGATGATGATAATCTTTGGCATTAACCTATCTACCAGATAAGGATAAACTTTCGACCTTTGAAGAGCTAATATCTTCAGAAGTCTAGCTTCCACAAAAAGTTCTAGGAATATAACATCGAAGAGTCATTCTTACTTCAGAGATTCTTCAACTAAATGCGATAAATAAAACTGATATCAGATTCAAAAGAAACTTTGATATCTGACATTGATAGCCATTTAAATGGGCTAAGCTTTCTTTGAGAGACTTATTTACATATCTTCTTATCGCGTTGTGACAGATATGGAGTATTTAATCGACTTGCGTCTTCGTAATCTCTGTTTACTTTGATGGCTGAAGTCGTTAGTTTAAACTAAGTTTAAAGTAATAATCACGTATGGTATACTCGGGCGCATTCCTTCGATATTGACATTTCATTACAGTCGAGTAGAGATAATCTATCGTTTTTTTAGATTGTTTAACTTCAATATGATTGGAATGTTGATATTGAGCTGCAATAAGATAAAAAAAAAATACGATTTCCGTATAATATTCACTTATGCTTTTCTGAAATCCTTAGTACAAAGTACAGTAAACTGTATCTTTACCGTAGTTTACCAAAATTTTCGCGAAAATAAAAGTAATTAAAACGAGTGTTACTCAATCCCTTAACCGACCGCTTAATTCAAAACCCAATTAATGTAATCAGACGATTTGTAAGCAAATTATACAAAGTTTTCCATTTAATGTTAAACGAGCAGTCACTTGAAAGGTGTAATAGGCTTATGAAAGGTGTAATAACAATCGATTAATCATTTGTCGTCGTCAAACTGGGGTGCTGTTAAAGGGGCAGTCAGGCAAGTAACCTTTACTTGACAAAGGTGGCAATGTCAGTTAGTCAGGACGCGTGCCAGTTACTTACACCTGCATTTTTTATGAACTACAGCTGTTGAAGTGGGATAAGGGTAGCACGTGGCAAATGGTACTTAAGTAGTTGTAAATATAGAGGACCTTGATACAGTGGGATAAGGTATTGTGTTGCTTATCCAGTAGTTTTACACAATGACTGAAAGTTTAAAATACTAATGACTAATCACTACAAGTTGGTCATAATTATAATGTAACGTAGTGTACTAGTAATAACTAAGAAGTAAGAACAATAATTTGTTTTTTTTTTTATTTGAGATTAGAATAGCCTCCTAGGTCCTGTAAGGATGTATTTGTGTTTTAGTTTTAAATAATTTAGGTAACAAAATAAAGAGAATAATAGTAATTCATGGATATGGAGTAGAATATACCTAATTAGTCATGAAGTAAAAGAAATAGGCCTACGTGAATGTAGTCGCGCAAGCTGACTGATGATAATTCCAAGTTTACTTAATTCTCATTCTACTATAGTTGCTGCCATTTAGCATGTCCATAGCGGTCATTGCCCTTCCCTTAATATCTTTTTGCACGAACCAAAACAATGAAAAATTTATTTAGTTTTCATTGGTAAAAATGTTGAAGATCACGATAGATGTCAATTCAAGGCGTGTAAAGTCTTTATTTCCATGATTGCAATTAAGGATGTCAATAAATGAAGGTGGGTCAATGACCGCTATTGACATGCTTAATGGCAGCAACTATAGTATTTTAAGTTTAAAACAAAGAATTTCCATGTAGAGTAATTAGATCCAACATTAGAATTGAGCTCTTTACATGTACATTTCGTCCATTTGAATAAAATGCATAGCTGACTTACAATAGGTAACTGCATACCAAGTGTCTTATGACAACAAAAATCATGAACTGCATTTAATTTGCACATTTTGCACGCACATAATGTGTGTGCTTGGTGCTCGATAGGTATACGATAGGTATACGTAAGTAATGTAAAAATAATGATGGACCGCTTTTCAAATATAATATTTGCTTAACTAAATCCTATACCTACTATTAAATGAGCTATTTGTATATTAAGTAATCACGTTCTCGAAAACGGCTCCAACGATTTCAAAAGGTTGCAATTTTTAATTTGAAAAATGACTATTTACCAATTGACAGAGAGACTAGATTAAATTGGCGGCGGTAAAGACTACCACTTACTACTGTACTTGTCAAACAATACTCTCGTAGATTACCTAAACGTGCATAGGTAATTTCCAATTAGTGCTACACATGGAAGGTGGAAATGCTGTTGCAAGATTTGTTAACACTGAGCTGAGCTTATTAACACCTGGTTGATCCGAGAATAGACTCTAGCCTGCGAGGTTATCGGATACGGAAAACCCTTTATTTTTTTTACTGATTTTTGTTTGTATATCACCTTGATATAAGCAGTGGTATCCTAGTGGTGTGACCTTCGGACTGCCAAGACATAGGTTTTAAGTTCGCACCCAAGACACAGCTCAGATTTTTCGAAATCATGTGCGTATTTTTTAACCGAATTCTAAAAAAGGAGGAGGTTCTCAATTCGGATGTTTGTATTTTTTTTTTTTTTTTTATGTTTGTTCGCGCATTACTCCGTCGCTTGCCAACCGATTTGGAAAATTCTTTTTTTGTTGGATAGGGTATACTTCCCAAATGGTCCCATAGTCACCAAGTCGGGATCTGATGATGGAATCTTGGCGAAATCGAGGGAACTCTAAAAATTTTATAGGAAAACTTACAGTGATTTTGGTATTTTCTACAACAAGTGAAGCATTTGCGTCCAATAAGAATCATTCTACCATCAGATCTGATGATGAATCCAAGAGACAGGCTTCGGAACTCCATAACAAGGCAATGAATCTTAGCTGTGTTTGGGCTTGTTGGAATTGTAACGGTATGCTCTTTCCAGGTGTATACACCGATTACGCTGAGATTTATGATCCGATTTGCGTGATTCTTCTTTAGTTTGATGTGGAATAGCTGCCATTTGGTCCCATAGAAAATTAATATAGTTTGGCCATATAGTTTTTATTTTATTAACGTTTTTTTTTATATGTAAGTTTTTCACGTATTTACACCGATTTCTCCATGATTACTGGACCGATTTAGACGATTTTTCATTCATTTGGTAGAAAAAGCTTGCCCGGTGGAGCCATATGAATTTTATTATCTTTGCTTAGGTACTTTTTGAGTCATCCTCTTTATTATGCATTTTGACCTTTGTCGTATGTATGGACGATGTGCTGGGGTCTAGTTAAAATGTAAAAATTATACTTGACTAGGATAAAAGTGAGATACCACAACTGAAAAGGCTAAAATAAAAACTTTTTTACAAAAAAAAAAAATAACCGACTTCCATAAAACACTAAAAAGTGGCAAATAATTTTAGTTTCGGAAGTCGGTGGCAAAAAAGTAAATGAAACAAACAAGTCACCGACTGCCGAAACTAAAATTATTTGCCACTTTTTAGTGTTTTATGGAAGTCGGTTATTTTTTTTTTTGTAAAAAAGTTTTTTATAATGATCACTTGATTCGGTGAAGGAAAACATTTTGAAGAAATTAGCATCATCATCATCAGCCTATAATGTTCCCACTGCTGGGACACAGGCCTATTCTTTATGAGAGGGAGTGGCTGTAATCCACCACGCGGGCCCAGTGCGGGTTGGTAGATGTCACATGTCTTCGAATTTTTACTTCTAGGACATGCCGGTTTCCTCACGATGTTTTCCTTCACCGTTTTTGAGAGCAGCGGTGATGAAATAAATTACACAAAGTAAAGCGCCTGCCTGGATTTGAACCCACGGCTTACTGCTCGTAAGTCGGGGCTGCCACTACTGCGCCACCGCTGCTTCCATGTAATCATCAAAGTAGCATGCCTGAGATATATCTCTCAACGGCTTTTAAACCCAAGTCAGAGGCTGGGTGGGAAACAAACTCTGATACCAGGTTAGGCACCTACCACACGATAAAAGAAAATACCTTGATATAAATAATATCTATGTAATAGATAATTAACCTGTGCTCTTCCCACTCGTCCCGCCATTGCTTTGGTCACTACATTTTACTTGTAGAGTCCACTTTTTTATTATAAAATATTCCGCATATTATCAACACCTCGATTCACCCAATCAGTCGCGCCCCCACAAAATTACCCCATTACAACCGCAAAGCAAACAATGGAAGTACGTCCATAGGTATATTTGTTTGCACCTGTACGGTATACCCACAGACTAACATCGATATTTCGGTCGCGTACCAGCCTGTACGTGACTCATGCACTGCCGTGACGCCTGTCGTTACCCTTCGGAGTTAGCGCCGCAATACACTTTATAGTGAGTTCATTGCATTACCAACACATCTGCCGTAATTGTTGGATTGTGTTTTTTTAGCTGCTGTCGTCAAATTAACCGGTATGGTTAGGTACCGGTATGCCAGGGTGAATTAGGTGTCGAATATTATTTGTATGGTAGGGCTTTGGGGGTAGGGTTACTGTGGCTACCTGTTAATTAATAAAAAACATATTCAATGGAGACGATCATTAATATACGAGTATCTGCCAATCATATAGTTGTTACGGAAATCTTCCAAGGAATTAAATCCAAAAGTGATCTGGAAGATATTATTGCTACCAGTCATAAGACCGCCATAAATTCAAAGTTATTGTAAAACAGCAACCCAGTAATGTTGGTGTACATTATAAGCAGTTATCAATAAGCAGGTATGTTTTTACTATTAGGTACATTGAAAAACTTGCTAAAAGTCTTACTGATACTACATGAATAATATGAAAAGCGTATGAATAGGTTGTTGATTTGAACTTACACCCAAGTTCAAATCCAACATTTATGATACATTCGCCAATGGCAGAATAGAACACCATCTACCCACTTCCGTCGTGTCTTTGAACTTCAACAACAAAGAAGGTCGTAAGTTCAAATCAAACTTTGTCGATCCACTCAACACCTAATCGTAGAATTATTTATCTGAATAATTTCATATGTTGCGATAGTAATAATGACGTGATATATATTACAAACTCGGTTATCATTTGCCTTAATTAATTCCTACGTAACCACTTATTATGTAGGTACCTATATGCAAAAGCTGACGTTTTTTTTTTTAAAAATAGGATTAGGTATCAAAGTTTTATCGAACAACAATATTATTTAATTCTGTTTGCTGTTGTTGCCGTACTGGTTTAGTGTTAGCGTTTTTGTTACTTTTCTCAATGTTTATCCTTTAGATTATTTTCAAACATGATGATAGTTGTGTGCATTCGTTCTACATTTGTTTGAATGTAAGTGGAATATTTAATAAAATATACGCGTCTATTTGTGCACCTCCTCCTTTTATTTCCGTCGGTTAAAAATGAAATCAGTTACTTGTCGGCTTTGATTTATTTCATCTTCACAGGTGAAAACCTAGTTCGGCAACCAGAGGAACTATCTGTGGGACATAGTGTCTGTGTGTTGTATTTTTAAGACCTCTGTAAAAATGTTGTCATTGTATTGAAATGAATAATTTTATTTATTTTTTAACTATCTACATTGTGTACATATTATATTTCAACTTTTGCGTGCACTTTGGAAACACCAAAACCGGCAACACCGATTGTCCGTGATTCTAAAATGTACTCAGGTACCGATGTGCTAAGCAGGGTTTATTTCGCAATCCATAATCTTCATTTATGTCTAGGTCTTAGTTCCAATCCTTTGTTATGTTTATAATAATTTACAGTCAGACTTCGTGAACGTCCTAAACAGTGAGTTACAGCTTTGGCTAATTAGTAGAGTGTCTTGCAAGTTCGTTTGTTACAATACGTTACGAAGACAAGTTGGACAGACTACTTAGAAGTAAAATCTATTTGGACAAACGCTGGAACATTTGTTAACCCTGAATGAAAAAAATCTATTTACAAAATAATCATTAAATAAGTTTGGTAAATGTTGCATTGTTGCTTATTTCGTGTTTATAAAGTTTTGCAAGTATGCAGATCTCAATTTTTTTTCTATTGAGGAGATTTTGAGCTTATTCCTTAATTATAAACGCTTTGGCTGTGTCAGGAACACAGTCTTCGTATCAAACAAAAGCACTTTAGTAGTTTTATTACGTACAAATGACAAAGAAGTAGGTTAATCTATACCTATTCAAAAGTTTGTGGCATAATCTGGTTTCGAAAGGGGTTGAATTTTCAATGAAGCGTGGCCTCAAATTTTATTTTATTTTCATAATAGCGATAGTTGGAATTATAAACGGCGTATAAATTATAAAATGGCAGACCAAATAATTTAAAGCCCTTCGCTACAAACAATGTTTTATGGTAAAATTCTGTGAAAAAATCAAAGTTAACATAGGCTAAACTCAAATATAGGCGTTTATATAAAACCGGGCACGTGCATGTGTCGTAATCTTATGTAGGTAGTATTTGAAATAGTAGCTTAACTCAAGATAAGAATTTATTGCCTTCTGCGTATTGTATAGCGATTACATTAGAATTTTTATGCCACGGCGACGTCGGGGAAGAAAAATGGTTTACTCGAATATTAAATCAGGCGTTTTCTATATATTTACTTGATATTAGAATTTCAAATGACGTAAGAATCACTTAAATGTTATATTGTATTTTCAAGAACGCGCTACGAGTGCTCGTGTCTTGATGAATTTCTACAAAAACAGTGATTTATGCTGAGAATGATTAATAAAACTTATTTCAGGCAACATTACTTGAATTTACTTGCATAATTGTAAATATGAGTATGCATACAATGTGCTACGTGTCGCTACGGTACTCGTAGCAGAGGTCAATCGAGTTCTATAGAGTGCTACAAAAGTTAAGTATGACATGAGAATTGACGTCCGCCAACAAACGATAGTATTGTGCTCATGAGTGATTGCAACGTGAGACGTTCACTATTCGTGAAAGAAATTGCAAAATTTTCGAGGAAACAGCAGAAATACCACCCTCCGCGGATTGAGCAAGCGAAATTCCAACAAAAACGATTTTATGCAATTACGCTTAAGTTGTCCGGAGAGTTATTACTAAACCGAGAGCGCGGTCACGCCGCCGTAATGTTCGCCGGGATCGCTCGTGCGAGTCACGAGCCTCTCACAGCCTTATTCAGCAACAGAATCCAGCCTTTTACCGTCTTTTTGCCCTTTGTAAAGGTTATTTTTTACGAACGCAAAAATACACGGTCGAGATATTCGCACGTCATTTTTACAAGTGCGTTCCATGTTCGATATTTTTTATTTCAATTTGTGGCTGACACGCGTCTGGCCGTACACAATAGATTCGTGTTTCAAAATACGAAATCTAAATTGTTAACACTAAAACAATATGCAAAAATATGGAAACATTGATTCCTAAAAGCTTTAGGGGCAGCTTTTCGTGCCTAAAATCAAACATGAAAATATTTGAGCGTTGTATTTCGATGAGATTGGAATCGAATATATCCAATACAAATACGTCTTCACAATAATGGTAAGGTAATAGCATGTTACAAAACAAATCTGGGCAGTGCACAGTGGTTCGTCGGGACGCGCGACGTCTGTCGCATGCCTTCACGTCGGAGCCGCTTTATAAGAGCAACCACACTCGCGCAACTACATTATTAAATAGGTAGTTGCTCATGCACCTAGTATGTGATGAAATGTTTCTTGTCGGCTCTTACACGGAACGCTCAAAGCGGGAATTTAAAATGTAGCTTGGCGTAGTGAATAAATGAGGTTGAGCTTTTGTGCTGGTACCGAATGTACGGGTTAAGTTTTCTGTCTTCATTACTAAAGGAGTAAACAGTAATTTCCTCTACTCAAGTGACCGTAGTAATAGTAGACATACCTTACCTAGTTTGACGTTCACCTTAATCGTCTTTCGGGAAACCACATTCCGAATGCGAATAAAATCTCGTCGACTTCTGTGGTGTCACCGAGCCGAAGTGTCACTCCCCCGGATGGCGCATTTCATCAGATACATGGGCGAAGCTAACATTACAGACACATTTAACTATCTACTTGTAAGGTACGTCATAAGACAGTAGATAAAAGAGAAAAGTCTTTATCTCAAAACGTATAGGTATGTTTATCCTATACACAACATCCATTTCCAAAGTTATTTAAAGAGGCTCTGTTAAGTGTGCGAAAATCCCTTTTGTTCGTCTGAAGAAGGAAATGGCCCACCCACGCTTTGAAAAAGTATTTTTCAGAAGGATAAACGGAGATTACCATAGTAAGCTTTTATCGCAATCATGCAAAAGAGGTTATCACTGTACACACACATACTCTTCCGTTCTACTTGAGTAGCTAAGACTAGGAAATGGGAACTATCTCTACCGAGTACGGATCCACTATTATGTAGAAATATAGGAAAATGGAAAACTTTTTTTGCAATTTGTTGACATAGAATAGGGTAAAGTTAGGTATGTGCTTACAATTTCGTGACATCATCTATAAACTTTACAAATGTGTGTTTGTTTGTGAAACAACCTCAACTTTTATGTTGATAATGCGACTGAGGGGGCGTATTTCGCGAGTCACAGGCAACGGTACCAGCCAGAGACTATTACCATACTATCATATTGTTGTAAAACCATAAAAAGGTAGTAGATGTACACAGATATGTGATAAGGGATACAGATAAGGTAGTAGATGTGGACTTGGGGTTGATTCTCAGGTCGGAAAAACGGTTATCAGGTTTTTCCATCAATATTTTTTCAGTAGCAGCCTGCAGTCTGTATTTATGACATATAGCTTAAAACAAAAAACTAGCGAAGTGTGGGTGTATCATCAATACACCTCTGTCTTTCGTTTCAGAGATTACAGGTACAAAATAATGTGGGTGCGACTTTTTAGAGCTTTCTAAGGAACTAAATAGGTAACATTTTTGTTCTTTCAAAGCCACTGCAACATAATAAATCACAATAGATTAAGTAACTAAAATTAAAAATAATATTGACAAAAAGCAACTAGTTTAGGGAGCAGCGGTGGCCCAGTAGTGGCAGCCCCGACTTACGAGCAGTAAGCCGTGGGTTCGAACCCAGGCAAGCGCATTACTTTGTGTAATTTATTTCATACCGCTGCCCAAAAATTAGAAGAGATGTGAGATCTATCAACCCGCACTGAGACCGCGTGGTAGAGTACAGCCCACAACCTCTCATAGAGAGGCCTGTGTCCCAGCAGTGGAAACATTATAGGCTGATGATGATGATGATGAACTAGTTCTAGGTGCTTTCATTGAGCTTAAAAAACTTTTGATACAATAATTCATTCTATGATATTAGACAAGCTAATTCTCTACCAGAAATCGATCTCTAAAGTTTAATTCTAAATATTGCGTTAAGAAACAAAACGTTTTATATTCCAAGAAGGATTGCAATAAACGACGCCGGTAAAGTACTCTGTAAGTCGTGGGAGCCGAGTAACTATGTATGCTGATGCAGAATTCATCTTCATTACCGCTCGGTGCGCTGACGTTCGAATGAGATAAGTTCTAGTATTCCATGTTCCATGGTTCCATGTGCAATGTTCCTTAACGCGAGTTAAATAGGCTTTCACTTTAGTTTCCTCAGGCGAAAGTAGAGATAAATCTCGTGGGATAGCTATAGCGATTAGGTAAAGATTGCTTTGTTGATGTAATCTTTTGTGATTCCAAATTGATTATTATCGTTGATAAGATTCTGTTGAGAATTGATTTTGTATGCGTTTGGGTAGAGAGATTATTTTAATTTAAACATTAGAGTGGGTTGTGTAATCGACTTATCGAATATGTTAAGACTATTTATTATCAAATACATAATCCAATGTTTTATAGAAAAAAAAAAAGAAAAAAAAAAAGTATACAGGTTGAATTTTTCATGTGGGCGTGTATGGCCAAATCCAAAATCAAGAGGAACAGCGCATTTTTGAAAAATCAATTTTCCTAGCCAGAAATCGAGCCCCGTTCATTTTGAAAAACAAAACTTGCAATAATACACCATTCGATAGTGTCGCTGCTAGGGATCAAATTCTGGGAAGTAATGATGACATACAGCAAACTCAAGGAAATGTTACATTTTGTGTTTTTCATATTTTAAAATAATGTACTTACTTGATATCAATCAAGTAAGTACATTAATTTAAAATATGCCGCATGCCGTCGACATCGACACCCGCAGCGCAGTAATTTCAGATCATATTATTTTTATTCCAAATTATTATTAACTCTTCGCTGTTAAAGGCAATAAATAGTAAAACAAAGAAAATTTTAAAAATAAAATACGATTGGAATTTACAAGTGACTTGGCGACAATAGAGACTTTGTCCGAGATTTGGTTGATTACTACTAAACTAAACTCTATAATATCTAAACAGGTCATGCATTTAGGTTATGCCTGGTAGATCGTGTCATTTATTAATAAAATTATAATAAAGTGCAATATGGCGATATAAAATAACTACCTCTACCAGTAGGTAATAAAAGTAGACACGGGAGAGTGAGTTTTGATTTATCTTTGTGGATGTTTTCATGTCTCTTCTCTTTCCTTTTGTCAATGCAAATGTTTAATAGTTTTCCCGTAAAACGGGTATAGTTGACCACTTATTTTGTAACTGTTTCCCTCAGTATAATTTCCTGAAACCACATGTTGCGGCGACGCAGTATCAAATCCCGTTGTCAATCTTTGTCATTGTCTCGATTTTATCAAAAACCTTTAATACAAAACCCTGTTGATTTGATTTTTCGTAAGACGAAGAAAGAATGGCGACGTTTCAGCTTTCATTTATCTTCCCGTTTATCCGCGACTTGGGGGAACAAAATTGAAACTTTGCCGTTTTTAAGCCCGTCCCCGGAGTTCAGGGCTCGCCCCTACGGAGTCTATAAAGTGAAAATTGTATCACGCAGCGATTTTTTTATTATTACGGCCATTTTGGTTGGCGTCTCCAACGTTGGTATAAAAAAAGTTTGTTGGCTTGAATTTTAAGCGTTACTATACATATAGCTGTGGCTTGTTATTGTTGACGCTTTTGTGTAACGTGATTGGGATCGTGTGATTATAATTCTAGAAATATGGCTCCGTTATTATCGAAATAATATTGGAGCTTTCATACACATTATTTCGTTAATAATTTATTAAAGGCAGTTCACATTCAAAGGGCTGAGAGCTTTTGTTATGAACCGTTTTCAATGGTCCATTTAATTCAAACGCCATCTACACAGAAGGAACCCGTTTAATAATGCAGACATCATGATGGCCGGGAGATTTACCGAACGTTAATAAAACTCATAAAATATGGAATGTAGGTGTATTGTTCCAGTCGTGGCCGGAAGTACGCCTCGTGGCGGCGAGGGAACCAATGACGTCATATTAATATCCGGTATAGCGGGACCCGGTTTCCGGTTTTGTTGCATTTCGCTGAACAGTGTAATTACCTACTAGAGATTTTAACGCTTTCGAATATTTTTACATGAATTTTATCTTGTTTACGTAACGTTTACGTTTGCGTTTTGGGCGTTTTATTATCAAGTAGGTGTGATGCATGAAAGTTGAAAAGGAAAGTTTGCTTTCTAGAATAGTGAGTAGTGTGTAATTATAACAGTTAACTTATGGGATTGTTAACACCGCAGTTTACCGACGTCGTAAAGTAGTATAACAGTAAGTTCGCGTGTACTGGGCTCACTATTTCAAACGGGACTGAGAGTGAACATTATAGACATACTTTTTATTGAGACAAATATAAAGATAGATAGAATACTCTTTTAAAATGTACACCGTATAAATTACAGGCATTACAAATAGTTTTATTATATTGTTGTACTTTATTGTCCACCAAAATATTACTTGGAAATTTCATAGGTACCTCATCATCTGCTTAGCCTTTTCCCAAACTATCTCGGGGTCGGCTTCCAGTGTAACCAGATGCAGCTGAGTAAGGGTATTTTACATGAAGCGACTGCCTATCTGACCTCCACATATACACACACATATGGGGTATCGTGTTACCCACTACCTGGGTAACACGATACCCCTTAGTAAGCCTGGATGTCAGACTTTTGGCTTCTGACTGCTCGTAACGACTGTCAAAGATCTACAAATGACAGCCGGGAGCAACGGCTTAACGTGCTTTCCGAGGCACGGAGGAAACTCGGTATGTAATTATGGTCACCCATCCACAGACCTTTTTCATAGGTAAAATTTTGGGTACAACGGCTGAGTGTATGTATTTTGAAACTAAAATGAGAGGTTATAGACTCTTGAACTATGCCGCCGGGTGTTCGTTTAATTTTATCAGTTCGCTTACTTTAAGTTTTGCGATTAAAACTCACACGAGCGGAAATGTTTACATCATTTATATACATAATTCTCAATTGATAAGGCGTTGTTGCCATCGTAAGAAATTTAGTTCACTTCAGTACGAATTAACAATGAAATGTTAAATAAAAGGAACTTTATCTTTAATTCTGTCTATTTCCTATGTTTTCCTATTTCCTTACTGTGAGTAATCTTGGCCTATTTACATAACTTTACACGACACCGTTTTCCGTCGTCAGAAAATGAATTCACTTAATTTGCATACATTATCAACAACGTATGATTCAATATATCTTACTATAGCCACGCAATAGAATTTTGTTATCATTCTTACACAGTGCATTTTATTTTGCATGGATTAACGTAACATATCGTTAAAGTTAACTCTCCTTGAAACAAATAACAGCTTAGCCACGGGCTACATGCATACGATTCGCGAGTTACAACAGCAACTGCGGAAAAAACAAATGAAAGAAGCTGTAGAGAGACGCGAAGAAGACACGTGACTCGCTCGCGTGTTGCCGGATGCAAGTCGCATCCCGTGAGTTTGTGAACGGGGCGTAAAGGTCTTAAATAAAATGGAATTTGCATTGGAATAAATGGTCCCCTATAAAATATATTCTTAATTACAAAAAATCGAAAAAAAAAATCAATGGCATAGAGCGCAACGCAGCTGCGAATTGATTTGAATTTATTTTAAAATAGTATAAACATCAATCTGATTGGTTTATAAGTTTCGTAAACAAATCGGACTGAAACATTTTTATTTATGCTACACCTGGAGATAAATAAAATGTTCAATTTGTGTTGCATCAACATATTGGCTTGGAGTGGATGAGCGGACGATACGCCATTTTATTTTAAATAACGTAACGTTATTTCCATTCCAAATTGAACAGATAGTGAATGCATTCACATTGCTTGCTCACGTGATTAAATCAGATATCTCATACATATAGTGGCTGTGACAACTGAAATTGGAGGTAATCGATCGTTATCTTGATTTGCTTAATCAAACGTTAACCGTCTTATTACAAAAAGCGGTTTAACTAAAAACCCTGGTTTAAACTTTGATAAACTACGGTTTAAACAAAAACGGTATTACAAATCGTGGTTTTGCGATAAACCATGGACTATTTCATGGTCTAACGCTAAACCTCGGCGACCCCTAGTTTAACGATGGTCTAAATCACTAAATCGGATCTGTCGAAGTTTCTCTTTTAGGTTAAATCATCTTTTTCACTGTGTTGTGTTGTTTTTTCTCGAAAATGGATATTAACATGGTCGATTTAATTGATAATGAGGATATTGAAGTCGCTGAGTTGTTCGAAACGAAAATAGAGGACCTAAAAGACAAGATTTATTCAAAGATGCTCAAGGATGCCCTGTGTCTCCCGAAATGCAAGTGGCTTTCTGGCTCTTCAAATTATTAAAAGTACTAAAGAAAGTTAACAAAGAGGCAATTGTTCTAATAATGACTTAAAAATTCCAAACCTAAATAAACTTTGTTCACCTTGCGATGGTTTTGTTTAAAGTTATGGTTTCATATAACGCTCGAGAATGTTACGTTTCGTTACAGGTACTGAAATGTATTTTTAGAAATTAATACGACATTAAGTAATGAGCTTAAACAAAACTGCAATCGACAAAATAGCTAAATAATGTTTATATCCATGCAAAATAACACGGTCTCAATATTTTTAAAACTCCTAAACATCATCTAATCATTAGTATATTATCAAAATGTTTTCTTTTCTAGGCATACGGAACGTTGGAAACGAATGATATCATGGTGAACGAATGATATTTGTATTAATCTGTGGTTGCTATTTAAACAATGGTTCAAATGATGGTACTAAGAAGTCCACGGTTTATTTAGGCTTTGTAATACGAACAAATTTAGACCATGGTTTTGCAGATAAGCCTGGATTTGATAGTCCAGGTTTAAACCAAAGTTTATTTAGTTTTTTGTAATACGACTGCATATGTTTGTAGGGCATCCTAGCTGTGATAGCTTAGTGGTGTGACTGTCGGACTGCCAAGACAAAGGTCTCAATTGCAAACACGAGACACACACCTCGGATTTTTCGCATTCATGTGCGTATTCACTTGCTTCAGTAAAGGGAAGCATGCCTAAGAGATATTTATCGACGGCATGTAAACCATATTCCGTTTTGCTCAACACTACCTACATGAATGCTCTTCTGGTGTATCTACATAGTACCCACTATCTCTGTGCAACTTCCGCACTGACGTCATGACGTCAGTTGGTGTCAGACTGTCAGTCCCTCCGTTCGCTATGGTCGGTGTCGTAACTGTCCCACGTGCTGGTTTCAAACGTTACCAACCATGGGGCCTTTGTTTGGCCAATTCGTTTTAAATGATATCATTCTACTTTACTACGTATGTCAAACCAAGTCAGAGGCCCATGGGTGGCATAAAAGTCTGACACCAGTTTAGTCACTAACCACATGAAAAAGAGAGAAGAAGTCATTATTTTTGGGGTTAGATGTTTCTCATTTGACTTATGTTCAGGAGAAATTCTAGCTGATTTTATTGAAGCTAAGAACATACTACTTAACATGTCGTTAAAATAAACATCCGGATCGATCTAGATGTAGGTAGGTTAGTATTTAATCATTGGCCTGGCCATTGTCATCTACCTATGTTTTTCAAACTAACGAGATTTATCTGAATAACAGTATTATAAATAAGATATACCCGAGAGAAAGATACAACTACACAATAAGTCAGTCAGTAAGTTCAGCTGTGGTTACTTGTCACTCAGCCTCTCAACGACAATTGTGACAAGTTTGTGGGCGTGTAGAAAGTATGTCTAAATTTATGGACCAGCTCCGCCCTTAACTACCCATTGTCTCTGGTTTAGAACAATAGTACGCTCTAGTGTGTTACCTCTATGGTTATTTTAATTTCCCGCGGCGACCTAAAATTTTCCTCTGGTTGGCTTTGTAAGTGCCCTGTTTGATGAGAGTGACTTGAATAAATATTGTTACGGAAAAAGTCGGTCAGCTGAGGAAAATTACTCTTTGTCTTGTAGGCAGTCATTTACATATTGACATGCTGTTGACGCATCACACTTAGGCTGTGCGCAGACTCGAGTCATGACGTTTATAAACAAAGCATACAGTTAAATGGACCTTTTGGCGCGTGGCTTATTTGGAACCATAGATATAAGAACCATGTTCGGAACGAACGCCCTTCACTTGTTTTTTCAATACGATTTCTACAGATGTTGTTTTTAATGTTTACAAAGACCTCCTGCCAGTTTCATTGAAGCGCCAAAATATCTTTGCAGTGTTGTAAACTTTCGCGCACCATTTTAACAATCTAGTCTCTCAGTCAAAGTTTTCAAAAACGGTGAAGCATTTCCTATAAAACACTGTTTTTTAACCAAAACAAAAGTCATAGACAAAACTTTACTTTTAATTGCAAAAGTTAAAGCAACGTAGGTTACACCTAGTTTCACGGGGACTTAGCGAGGCTTAACTTATTGTCGCTTCCTGAGACAAGTAAAGCCGCGTGTCACAGGCTAGTGTCTCGGGTATTACACGATCGAGTGCACTGCCAACGCCACGTCACGCCGGCCGTCGTGAAGGTATTAAATACTGAGTTCATTAATGCAACGCTGTATTGCTCTTTGACGGTTTTAATGACCTTAATTAGTAGCTCCTGTGGTTGTTATTAGCTTTCTTCTGACATGATTTGATATGGGAAAGAAGTGTTCATTTCTTTGGGAGTTGTCTGATTTCTACCACAAACTTTAATGGTATTGTTCTTCTTCGAGAAACCTCTAGTAGCGTTTTCCAATATGTTCCAGTAGGGCTATTGGGAATACTTATTGGAAAACTGTATGTGCACAGTTGCACATTGCACGCGACTGTCCTTGTCTGGATCCTTTGACAATAGCAGTGACTTGCTTTAAATGTCACTTTGATTCGCAATTAAAAGAACATAATAAGATAATTATCTTGAATTAACTTTACCTATTATCAGACTAAACGTTATGATCATCATCACTCTTGTGCCATCCCAATTTGTTTTGGGGCGGCGTTTCATACGTTTGTGTACGTTTCCATACTTCTCTATTACTTGTCATTTCATCAGACACCTCCTTTCTTGCCATATCATCCTTCACACAGTCCATAAATCGTGTCTTTGGTCTTTCTTCTTCTACTCTAATACGCACCGACATTCATATTTAAAACTTTCCTCACGACATTTTCCTCATGCCTCCGCATCACATGCCCATACCACGCCAACCGATTACCACACAACTTTTCATGCAACTGACTAAAACTGTGTATTGAAAAATTTCTGCCACATTGATTCGATTTTTCAAACGTTGAAATCCTGACATATGGTATCCTTATCTACAAAATAACTCCTTTGAACATAATCGCCTCGACTACTATTCAAATAAGTCTTTCCACATTAATGCATCTTACATCGCATATAAAGCACGCTTAGCTAATTTTATGCCATCATTATCGTGCAACGTCAACGTTGCCATGTTGCCATGAATAGAAAGTAGGCGACGTTGCGTGTTGCGTGTTGCATGCTGCGGTCACAATTATTGGTTGTGTCATAACGTACGCTTATTGAAATTATCATGGCTAATTATATCGAATAACATTGGCGTGCGTGTGTTTATGGACACGTAATGGTTTGTTTGTTTATTGATTGAGGTGTTGATGTGAAAGTTGGAGAGAACGACATTGTTGTTGGTACCCGTGGCTACATTCATTGTTCGTAGATAGGTACAATTCATTGCGACATACCATAGGATTACACATGTGCTGGACACTACTCCCAAACCGAAACGTTACCTGCTGAAAATTTTTACAGGAGTGATAAACTCTTAGCTATTTATTCTTCCCTTTTAAAGACCCATTTTATCAGTAGAGATTAAATAAAATCATATCTCCACAAACCTTTATCTGTACAGAACAAACCATGCTTCCATTAGCTAAAGCTTGAAGCCGAGCCTCCAGTCAATATCTCAACAGTTAGAATACGGACGGAACCCGTCCACATAACATCCTATGTTCAATTGATACTAAACACACAAGTATAACCTTGATAGTCGACGTGGGATAGGATTGCGTGCGTAGATTGACCTTTGTGGATTGCTAAATTGTCGGGAACTGGTTTTGTAGCGCTATCCAACGTTCAATAAAACGTAAACAAACGGAACATACGCACAAAATGGCCGCCTAGAAGCCTCGCATTGTACGATACATTTATTTAGAGGTTTTTAAAAAAAATAATATATGACCAATAAGGTCGAAATTCGAAATGCATTCGACCCCAATGAAACTATTGAGGCGTACCATAAAATTATGTGATTTTAAGAGAATATGACGAAGTGATATTCGTATATTCGATTTCGTATTCGTATTCGAAGGGCGGGCGTTTTGGGGGACTGTCACTTGTAATTTTGACGTTCAAAAAGTGCTTATTATCAGCCTAGTTTGAATAAATGACTTTTGATTTTGATATTTGTATTGTTATTAACTGTATTTTAGTAACCAGATATTGTGTTTTAAGGATACAATTTTTAAGTTTCGTTGACAAAAATCTAGGCAAAGCTGTGCTTTACGATACCAATTTGCAGTAGAGTTCCAAGCCAATACCGTTCCGTTCTCGGTATGTTTCGGTTTTCATCATATTTTCCGAATTGAATTTGAATTGTATCGGTATCAATAGTGCAAGTGCATTATTTTTTTAATCTTTTATCGGATCGAGAAGAATCAATGTCAGTACCTACCTAAATATTGATGGAATTATTCATCATGGTTTCATCCAATCGTGCATGCTGGTTTGTTTTCCATTTATTAAAACTTCTTTTAAATAAAAAAAAAAACCAAAATTTTGAAACCTTCCGATTCCAGATAAAATTGTTTTTCTGTGTAAAGCAAATTCTGCTGTCGACTTTTTCTATTTCCAATCAGAGCAGAATTCTACAGATAAATAAATTCGTATGTATAGGAGTGAAAACTTCTGATTGTTTTCATACCCTTTTTTTATTAATAAATCATTGCGGCATTTTGTTTGAAGAAAACCAATACGGTTAAAATTTTCCTCGAATTTCGAAAGGCAAACCATATTTATTTACGAAATAACGTCGTTTGTCTTCTTCCGATCAAAAAGGTTAAGCGCGGCCACTGAACCAAGGTAATTAACATAATTTCGGGAAGATATTTGGGATATGCCCGGATGGAAGCTCGTAATGTTTTAATCAAGATCAAAGTCAAGGTCGAAATATAATGAAGTCTTTAGGATTACGAGACTTAACATTAAGGCCGTAAAAAAGACCTGTAAAAAGGTAAAATAATTCCTATCAGGTCTACGTTTAATTTAAAAAAGGTCTAAAGGTGATGTAGGCTTACGTGAAAGGGTCTGTTCTAATCATTTTGAAACAACGACTGGCACGTCCACTTCATCATGTTTGACCAGTCTTCTCCGGACGCAAGTCTTATACACATATCAACAATGGGTGTACTCAAACAGCGCCGAGTGGTCATGGATTGCAGTGCGCTCATTGTTCAAGAGCAGTAAACGTAACACTTAGAATGTTAATTGCACATCGTTGGATCGGATTACAGAGACGTCTTTGTTTGTCAAGCACGATCCGTAAACGACGAACGGGTCTGTTACACTGTTTGTTCGGGTCCAGGTAACTTATTACGAAGGTTACGCCAACCATAATGCTCTGTCTTGTTTCATACAATCAGCGCTTTTTAACAACCTTTTACTTCTCGTTTACACGGGAAAAGGGTGTGGAGTTTATGGTTTTACAGTCCGAATTTGAAGTCAGCTATTTTCTGGTTTGATTATGCAGGAATCAGTGTCCAAAAACAAGCTTTCAGCTAATCTGTATTTCGTCTTGAGTTGGAAGCTTTGGTTTCTTGCTTAGATAGCTGAAATTTAGGAGCGGAATTAGGTTAGGAATCAAGTTAGGTAAGCCGGACAACTAGATACAGGCACACGTTGAGCGTGAATAATATAAAACTGGGAAAGATTTAAATTGCGGTAAAACTTCTGCTACTAAAACATGCAACTTCTCGAAGAATTTCATTAATTTATTTATAGCTTTACGGTTGGTTTCCCTAAGGGGCTGACTGGAAAGCGACACCAACATTAATTGTTTTGGCGCAAAACTGGTACTTAAGTGCCAAATTACAGACCGAATTGCTGCTAGAAGTGGCAAGTCGACCTTTTAACTTTTGTCCCAAGTTATTTGGGCAGTACTGCATGCTTAAGTTCCTTCATTTTGTTTTTTTAAAGGGTTGATATAAAACCACCTTATATGAAAATTCCAGCGTCTAGCTAGTGGGTAGTATTAAAACAATGCTCCACACGGCCACTTGAGCAGTCGAGCCCAACTCTGCGCCGCCTCGAGGGCTCTCGTGCGGGTCGACTCGAGCCTCGAGAGTAATCGCGCCGTGTCTTCACTCTGTTACCTTATTGTGAAAAGCCGGCCTGTGTACACGCATTCATTTTGAAAATGTGTTATTTTTCTTTACTTCGATGAAGGTATACATTTTTTTAAATGAGTTAGGTAAGAAACTTATAGCGGGAATAGGATATTATTGGACATTTATCAGTTAAAATCTTCTCCTGAGATCAGTGCTAAGATGTTAATAGCCTTTAGAACTGCTAACTGTAATGGCAGTCCTTTTTATTTTTTTTGACTAGGGCTAGAATATTATGATATCTTAACGAATATAAAGTGTAAGGGAAACCATTGCGGTAGGGCTTCAAACAGGTTTTATTACACTACTGTAACGGCTAAGAACTTTAATGGTATGCAATGACGAGAAACACCTGGTTCCTGAGACGCGGACGCTGCGTTTATTCTTATAACCCGACTAATGCGAACGAGGACTTAATACCAAGTGCTTAGTTTATCTTACCAGGTGGAGCGCAAATGCGAATGGCAAAATATTCGCTGGATTTGACTGGTTGTCACTGAAAAGCAACTTTATCTACTTTGTCAAGCAACGCTGTCATGGACTACCCAAATATGATAGGCAGTTTGGCATTCTATAAATGTTTTTTTGCGTAGTCGTTTTTTTATAAATATTAGAGACTTGTTTTATGTCTATTATTTATTTAGTAGTCATTATGCCTTAGAACAAACTTGCGAACAGTTTTTATTATTGATCTTTCCGCATACTCAACTAAATATTCAGGTGTTTGTACAGTGTCGTAAGACTCCGCTTAAATGGTAATACCAGATTTGGTGTTGTCGGCAACGCGAAAGTAATACAAATGGCTTTATTCAACCGTGTCTATTATACTTATTGCGGTGATTATTGAGTTTTAGTGCAAATTGTAGTACAGGGAACAGAAGTTAGAAATTTAGGGTTAGTAGAAGCATTTAAGGAGACTGTATGAGACTGTTAAGTTGGATGAGAATATAAACACGTCGTAATGAAGAGATTAAACGAACTTTGCAGTAACTTGGGTACATATGAGTAGTGTACTTAGGTATATGTTAAGGTCTCGTACAATGTATGTTTTCAGTTCCGCAAAAACGTGTCGTCTGACGAAATAGAATTGAAAATTCCATTACCTTCATGAAGGTATATAATACAAAACGTGACGAGTTTTTGTTTTGATGGTTATTACTTATTACATGACACAGAAATTGAGTTTTTTGGCACGTGAACACGTGACGAGGAAAATTAGACTGGAGTTGTTCGTGTATCCCTAATGTGAAAAAAGCTGAATATTCTTTGCTCTGTGTTCTGGCTAGTATTTAGAGCCAGAAAATATTGCTTGTCCACACTAATATAATAAAGCTTAAACGTTTGTTTGATTGAAAGCGATTAATCTCTGGAACTACCAGTCGAATATAAAAGTCTTTTTTATTTAATAGCCTAAGTCTTGAGGAAGGTCTATTTAACACCACGCTACGACCTCTAGGGGCGGATGAAACTGCAAGACACATTTAGTAGATTGAATATAAGAACAGGTAAAGCGGATTAGATGTTAAGTGTGTGAATTCCACCCATAAAACTAAAAAGTTAAGATGCCCGTGTTTAGTTTATAAAATTCTCTCTGGCTGCACTGTTAACACAGATCGAAGATTCATTATTTCATAAAGATTCATAAGGAAAAATTAAATACTATTCTATTTTAGGAAAAAAAGGAAGCCTTATTCTTTGTCAATGCCCTTGAAAATGTCTAAGCCACAGAACCAATCTCCACAAATGATGGAGTGGGAGTGTCTTTCAATACGTCTAGCGGCACGTGTTATGCCGACAATTTTCCGGGAGCATGTCTTCCATTCTTTTTTGTCAATGCGATTCTAAAAGATGCTCAGTGTAATCTTACTGTTCACAAATTAAAACCGTTTACAGTAGGGTACTATGTAAGTTTGTAGCTATTTGTGTAAAGTGTAGAATAAAGCTAACCCTTTGTGAATGTAAGACTTTTTACATACTACGCTGTAAGTCATCAATATCTTCCTACCCTTGTCATGTCTGCTGATGCAAGAGTTGTTTAATTTAGTTTAGATGTTGTGTTTTAGAGTATTTCGTTACGGCAAGTCAGCGTGCAGCGATAACTTCACATAGTTCTAAGTGCAGTTTCTTTAGGAACCTTAATTCTGTAAAAGACAAACTCTGACAAAGTTTTGAATTTTCAGTACGTATCTTGAGTTGAAAAGTCGTTGAAGCTTGTATTTAGCGCCCTCTTTATACATCTCTTTTGTCGACTGTACTACTTTGAAGGTATGTTTACCAATCAACTCATACAATTTGATCTGTCCAAACAATCCCATCACGAGCCATTCCGTCTGTTGTTACAGATAGATAATGACAGCACAGATAGCTGACGCTGATAGCTAACCAGTCCATACCAACCGACTTGTTGGCTCGTGGCTCGTGACTAGACGATTTAGTTTCTATAGGAAAGTTATTACTGGCATATTTATTTGAATACGTGGGTGCTTGCACAACAGTCGCCATTATACGAGTACACCCGTGTAGGGTGGGCCCGCCGATTGCTGGCAGGATTGGTGACTAAAATAAACTTATTTGCATATGATATATCGGTGTCTACTTGATAAAGTGTTTGTAGTTTGTAGTTACTGGTTCTGTTTGCAATTAATTGTGTTGTTTGACTAAAAGCTCTGAGAGTATAAAACTATAAACTTTGTTGGTACTGTGTGTTGTTATATGTGTCGCCTTCTCGTTTTTCTTATGTATTAAGTAACTGGGCATAACAGCAATGGATAAGCAAATCTTTACCGTTTCCTCTCATTACGGCGCATTATTATTATGTCACAGTAATTACTTTTTGCTTCGGTTAACAATTCGTAGCTTTACCCTAAAGCCTGTATGTATGTACATAGATCTATCTATGTAGTTAAATAGTGATTCAGAGAGCAATAAACTTTAGAGATTCATCTAGGTGATACAGGAATGTTTGAGATTCGGTCTCTAATCGACTAGACTCGGGGAACCTCGGGGAAACTCGGCTTACCTCGGGTTCTGTCGACAGGAATCTGACAGGGAATTTAATCCCGGTTCGCTGTCGATTAGGTGCGCCTGCGGTTTCACCGAGTTAATGCCTAGTCGTTTGATATTAGGCGGCAATGAAAGGTGTAATTAAGTCTATCTAGTAACATTAGTCGAGCATTAAGACAAATTGCAGCGTGTGGCAACCGACAGAATATTGCTTGTTTAGACGGCAAAATTAACGATACTGCATAGCTTACCTATAATTACATTAGATTTGAATCAAATGCGATTGAACATTAATTGCTAAATTACTTTTATAGGCTTCGATAACTTGGTTAGGCAACTGTTGCGGGATAAATAATTAAAAGATTTAAAGTTGTCAGGAGGCTTTAGAGAGCCATCGGTGAACAAACATTGAACAACATAAATATAAACTCAACTTTGTCAATCAATCAATTTTCGATGAGTCTGTGGAAGGACGATATTTCGATAAGTGATTTAGATATTTTAATGCAGGCTTTAGTATTGAATAACTAAGTTGGTAATTGTGTTGGTTTTCAGCCTTTTATTTGTAAAAGTTTATTCGATGACAACTTCAAGGGTTTTTTTTTGACGCGAAAAAGGTTTTTCATTTTGCCGCAACTCGCATGATGTAAAGCGATGATGCCGCCTAGCGCGGAACAAGCTTACCTAGAAGAAAGGGTTCAATAAATAGTAAATAATGCACATTAAATCTCTTAGTTCTTACCCAAGGGAAGTCATAGCTGCTGAGAAAAAATACTGCATCCTGTAGTATTGTTGTACACAGTTAATGACAGGATACGTCATTGTTTTATAGGACCATTATCACAAACTGCGACTTTCGAATAACCAGTACCAACCGACACACTGGAAACCTGAAATATTGATCCTGCCTTTATCTAGTTCGAATGTAATAAAAAAGCTCATTTATTTCAAATGTTATAAGGTCATTAAAAGAGATGGACTTTAGCACAGCGTTCAAAACGTCCAAACAAAAAAAAAACACTGGTTAAAGGGATTTTATAATAGTCTAAAATAATAAAATACCAACAATTTTAGTGTATTTTTGTTAGCTGTTTTTTTTTCCTTGTAAGTATCTATTAGAGCGTTTTTCTTATTTTTAACCCCCGACCAAAAAAGAGGGGTGTTATAAGTTTGACGTGTGTATCTGTGTATCTGTGTGTCTGTCTGTGGCATCATAGCTCCCAAACGGATGAACCGATTTTGATAAAATTGGTGTCATTTGAAAGGTATTTTAATCGAGAGTGTTCTTAGCTATATTTCGAGAAAATCTGCTCAGCCGTTTGAAGCTCATCACCTCTTTTCTAGTTGATGAAGGGATATAAACAACTTCTACGGGTCTTGTTGATTTGAAATTTGATTTCTTGTCACTTGTCACCATGGGCATCGCTAGGGGGGTTGACTGCACACACCCCCTCCCCCCTATAAGCTCAAGTTTTTTAATTCATATCTTTCCTTGTTTTCGGAAGAGGCGCAACACCGAGAACAGTGGAAGGAATGGGAGGAGACCTATGCCTAGAAGTGGGCTAAGAAAAAATAATTAAAGTTTAAAAAGCATGAAATAAAAATTAAATTAAAAATTTAAAAAACCCCCGACGGACAAAACCTCTAAAAAACCAAAAATAAAATTAATCCAAGCGTCGTAGCGTCGGGGGTCCGCTTTGTTGAGTGTTTGTGCTAAGCGGTCTATTTATTACGATTATCCTTATTTTGGTGACCTGAATGATTTGTATAAGTTTGTCCAGCTATTTTAATGGTACCTTATATTACAAGGAACACTTGAATGTGCACATGGTTATCGCTACAAGAGAAAGGCTTCCGGCGTTTGTGGAACTGGTTTAGTTACATTGTCTCGCTCTAGCATTCCTGGCGCAAAAGACAGGGCGGGGCGCGCGCGCATTGCAGTTTAAACATACGATAAATAGGTGCAGAAGTTTCACTGAAAACGTGTTTCATAGTAGTGCAACAGCCGATTCAGCCGAACGGATTCAAAAGCTCGAAAAATGTTTTACGATTTGAATCTGCGTACCGTTTTGAAAATATAGCTACACTTAAATATCATAACATCACGTCTGTAATCCCCATAGGGCTAGGCAGAAGTGTACCTAAAATATGACACCCACATTTCCCCAGTCATATGTATATCATACCTACCTACTATGTTATGTCAAATCCTGTATCATGAATCTGTCTGGTGTGGCTTGTCAAAAAGTGTTAGTGGTTATAAGCGTAGTTTAAAAGAAAAACCACAAATTAAGATATTCAAGTGATTTCTTAGATAGTTATTTACATCAAGACCTGCCTACCATTCTTTCAATAATACCCATTCGTTTGCTTCGCTGTAATAAACTGCGGTCCTTTTGCATATATCTGGCTTGTGTAGAAGCTCAGTATATTCAATAAGGTGCAAGGTCGCTGTCGAGACTCACCGTGGAGGAGTCAAGGCCAGAGGACCTTTACGACTGGCCAGAGCTATGGGCCATAACGGGGAACAGCCGGGATTAATTCACTGGAACTTAATGTTATAGGGAATAAGCTTTAAACTAGGAATGATAGGAAATTAAGTTCCGGGAAGAAACCTTGGATGTAAGTACGTTTAAGTTTTTATGTATCACTTATAATCATGTTATATCATACAACATAACTTATCATCACGCCTGTAAGACACGAAGGGTTAGACAAAGTGGTATTTGTCAAAACTGTTAATATGTATAGTCAAAACTACTTTTGACCGGTTATTTTTTTTTTTTGTGACACTTAAAACATTGTGAGCTTAGTAATTCTAGGTAATTAGAACTGAGGCGTTATCAAATAAAATATATTTTTACTAGCTGTCCCGCGCAACTTCGACTGCGTCACAATTTCCCCGTTTTCGCAACATTTTTCATTGCTGCTCCGCTCCTACTGGTCGTAGCTTGATGATATATATGTCCTATGCCTATGTCCTTCCTCAGGTTGAAATCTATCTTCTTCCCAAATTTCATTAAGATCCGATCAGCCGTTTAGTCGTGAAAAGGTAACAAACAAACTTACTTTCGCATTTATAATATTAGTTAGGATTAGAGAAAACGCCATTTAACATAATAATGGTTTTGACTGACACCGGTCAAAAGTGGTTTTGTCTGATAAACAGTTTTGACTGTAACATCTACATACCTATCTCCTGCAAATTCACAAAATATTACTAAGTTTATTTACCTCTTCACACCTATAGGAAAGTGGATACGTTTGACAAAATGATAAATCAAATATTAAATCGTATTCACAGGACAGAGACCTCTGGTTTTGTGCCCGTTCATTCAACAAACTGACGTCATCACTTGTCTAAGTTGTGCGAAACAAATGTTTACTTATCCAAGTAAGTATGTCCATGACTAACAATCGCTTAGTATTTGTGAACCTTCATAAAAAAGAGAAATATAAGCACGGAACAGACTACGAAAGATATCTATACAAATAATGGTCTAATTGAAATAAATGCTTTGAGTTTGAGTAAATAAAATTGAAGTGTCTGTTTGTAATATTAAAATAACCGCTTTTTACTACATGCATATGAATGTATACGGTACATATACCAAAATAACATTTCTTACAATTTTTGTCTGTCTGTCTGTTTGTTCCGGCTAATCTCTGGAACGGCTGGACCGATTTTGACGGGACTTTCACTGGTAGATAGCTGATGTAATAAGGAGTAACTTAGGCTACTTTTTTAATTCCACGCGGACGAAGTCGCGGGCACAGCAAGTAATAATATAAAACTGAAACTAATCTCAAAGGCTTTTTATAGTATTTTCGCCTGAGTTACAATTGCATGACCTAATTAATTAGCAATAATTAAGAGGAACTACAAAAACTTCTAACTAAATTATTTTTAACTTCTTTTCCTTTTAACTCTCTTTTGTAAAAGAAATAAACGCTACATTTTTCATAATTTCATTCCAGTTTTAAAAGAATGGCTTTATTCATATTTTTCTTTTTGTTTCCGTGACAGAGAATGTAGCTGATCGTTTTAAAAGTAAAATGAATATCGGATCACTAGCGAGATTCCTGATAGATGTTCTTTATTCATTTTCATTTTATGCAACTCAACTAAAAGGGATGTCTCCTTTTATTTTTCATTTTCAATGAGACTTTTTCTAAAGGGAAACTTTCATTATATTTTATCTCCGACATTTAATAGTTCACATCATAAAAAATTGTGATACGAGTATTTATGCTTCAGCGGTCCTTGAACACTTCGAAACATTGTATCATTCCTTGCAATTACAAGTGCCAAAGTGAAAGATTATTTTGACAAAAACACTTAACTGCCTCCAGCCCTAACGTGAATATTTGCCATGTAGCAAATTATCTTCGCTGAAACTTTAGAGTACGTTCTTTGTGCATCCCCTGTACTGCAAGTTCGTTCAAAAGTTCTGCGAAGCATGCATTTGTGAAGATAGTGTGGTGAACTACTTTGCATCAGACTCCAAGGCGAGGCTCAATTTGCAAGTCACTTTTCCTTTTGCGCGATTTAATTGCTGTTTGTCCCTCTTCACTTTTGAGGTAGAATGCAATTAAGGTAGCTGTTGTTGAATGCATCAATTCGAGAGAATTGGTAACTGAAATGGCCAGCCTGCTTCCTTCCGCAGATACACCAGTACATTTTAAACTTGTTAGGTATTGCGTCTTCGATCACTAGTACATTTTACTTATACAGTTTTTAGGAGCTTAACATCTACCGTTAGACGTGAATGCTTAATTGTTTGACTTGGTGGAAAAGTAAAAAAAAAAGATCAGACCTATCTCTCCTCTCCTCGCTTTGATGTTCCCTATAATATTTAAGGACGACAAAAGACTCCAAGAAAGCCTTTTCATCCATCAATGGGATTTAACCAAATTGCCTTATTTTTTGTGAAAAAAATATAAAATGTGTTTTGCTGAGGTTATTCACCGTTACCAGTTTGGACATTTCGGTGAGATGTAGCGATAGACTTATTTATAGGTTCTGAGTACCATTTTTCACAGTAAACAATAGCGTCTATATTCATGAATTCCCATGGAACAAAAGCGAGAACCAGTAGTTTTTTCTTGGTAAGCAGAGGATAGTGACGGACGACAACCAATGCCCTCTTCGGTAGGTTTCCATATTCGGAGCGTCTGGTCTAGCAGGCACGCTGATTGCATAGAATGGCTTCCAAAGTACTTTTCCTTCAACTACCCCCTACCGTGAGCCCTTCGCAGTTTATGACTACTATAGTCTTAAGGATAGCTTGTCCATGTTCACTTATTACTTTTATTGCAACATCACAAGTTTGCAAATTAAATTCGAAGAGAATAATTTATTAAATTACACAGCTACCGATAGATACATATCTATAGTTGAGCTATAAGTTTTAAAATCTGCCTAAATATTTCAGTAGATAGAGTTTGTCGTAATCGGGCTTCCTATAATCTGGAATTATATACAAGAAACGGACGGTTGTACAAGTGGTTTTCTGATTTTATCTGGTCTTTCTGTAGCGTAATATAAATTAAAATTCAAATATGATTATTCGTGACACTAAGGTAAAAGTAAGAACATTGTGTTATCAAGAAAGTTATGTCTCACAAATATGTGCTGTCGTGCAAGGCGTACAAAATTACAAATAATGTTTACACATTAAGTAGTGCAGGTTTTCGCTTTTTTGAGTACAAAAACTACTGTTATTGTTATTAAAGCTAATTGTCCAATATTAAATCTTTAATAAAGTATTAACAATCTTAGGAACTAAAGCTATCACCGATTATAAGTATTAAAAATATAAAATAAAACCAGTTTTCATTTTTCTTCGAGGAATTCATTAATGGAAAAATATGCTTTTTGAATAAAGAATTTATGGAGGGTTTTTTTAAACGTATTGAACTCCAATACGTTTGTTTGATGATTTTATTGAAATAAGTAGTTTGTTAAATATTTTTGGTGCCATTCCTAGGAAACTTTTTGGGTAAAGGGCTGTTTGATGGGATTTTGACTTAAATGCACCTTTGTGGCCTTTAGAGGATAAGTTTTCGAATTGGTTAGGGTTATTTTTGATAAATAGGGCAAGTTCATAAATGTAAAGGAAATTGTCCTCAACACAAAATTAGTGGCGTAAAGATTGGTGGGAAATAAATATTGTAGGAAAAGAAACAAGGATGTGGGATACAATCAATCGAACTTTGCCAATCAGCAGCGGCTGGTAACAAGACAGGGAATCGTTAAGCGCAGCTTCGTTTACACAAGTACACAGCGGGCTTAGAACGCTGTTTATAATCCATATTACTTTGTGCTAGTTCACTTGCGTTCTAGTAATCCAGTTTTATAATATCTTACTACGTTCCTCTCTAGATCACATAGTCAATAGTAATAAATGAATGAAATGGGAAATTGAGGCCGTCTACATATATTTTAATTCTTGGATCACAAATAAACAAAGCTTCCAGATTTATCATGTAGTTGAAAGCTCTCCTTTTAAGTATATTTGTGACTATTAGCAAAATTTGCGTGTTGATATCGATGTGTGAAATACAGTTAGGTATGAGAGGGACAGAAAATGACAATTATACTGCTAAATGCTTAACGGTATAACTGATTGTGTCATCTTCCCATTGAGGTCTTATAAAATACGGGCGTGCAAATTAAATGTTACAACTGTAAAAATTAAGCTCTTTCATTTTATGAATGCTCTTCGAATATTTTGCAGCAGAAAGGATTTTAAATAAATGAATTCAATATTTTTCAATCCATTTTATTTATTATTCCGGTATTGAATAAGACACCGGTATTGAAAATAGTCAGTTTGGAATAACCAATTCCGTTTGGTAAAAATAAAAATTTATTAAATTATGTCCTATGAAATTGATGAGAAACTAAAATGTTTTGGAATTTTTTTTAAGTTTAAATGAAAAAAACAATAGAATCTTTTAATGAAGAAAAGTTCTAAAGGTGTTTTTAATTCGTCGAGTATTTGCAGCAGTTCAAACGAGGCATGGGTGCTCAGGAGCAATAGATTGCTTCCCGGCCCGGGGCGCCTGTTCCGCGGTCTCAGCCTTTACTAGGCGCCTTCAGGGAGCCGAGCTGATGCGATGAATCGAAATGTTTCTTTTGATTCGACGCCAAACAGCTTGTGTAGGCAGCCACTTATCGGTATCAAATAGAACGAGCGAGCGATTGTGATTCCGGTTTATTTTACATAAACGACGTATTACGTTTTTATTTTGGGTTGCAAGGTAATGTTTTCTTACGTAATCATCGTTTTATGTAATGTGGGACTTGGAATGTATGGAACCAAACAAATATTTGACTTTAAATTCACTGATGAAAAACTTCTACGCAATATGTGCAAATGTAAGTACGCTTTTGCTGGTACAGTGAGGATAGTTAGGTGCATATTTGTGCGTGCACTAAACCCATCTTTTATTCAGCTTCAGTCCGTAAACACACTTATCTCCTAGCTTCTGCAATCTCCATTGAAATAACTGGAATCTCTACTGCAAGCTACAATGTAACACAAACTAGCTAGCTAAGCTTCTTGTAAAAGGCTACCCGTAGCTTGCGATCGTTAAAGACTATAATTCATCTAAGAATCAGTTTCATTGCTGGTGATTAAGCTAACCACTAATGTTTAGTAGCAAACGTTTGCGCAATAATCCAGTAATTCCAGTATGTATCTGCAAGATGGTGGTGCGTTCATCGTGTCTTGGATCTTCACCGCGCGCACGCCTACTAACATCGCTCTGGGGACCTATGATTCAGTACTAAAGGGTGCCATTACGGGTCGGTCCAACATAACAAGCTTTAGCGACAGAATAAACTCGCCATACAAAAAAAATCAACAAGCTTCTTTTGACGGTTACTGAATTAATTGACTCTGAAGCGAATCAATGTAGAAGAATCTTAATGGTGTTATTGTAATCAATAGCCTTTTTTAAATACAAGACGATTAATCATTAAACCAGTTCCAATTTAAAAAAGCAAAAGGAAGTGAGCCATGCGGTTGTATTCAGATAGTACCTACCTATAGTGAAAAAATACCGTCTGCCCGTAACTCATGATTTAATCCAAGGTTTAACTGGCAGACGGCTAGGGAGGGGGTGTCGTACAAAAACTCAGAGAGTACGCCGTTTAATCACCAGCTCCATATTTATGAAGCTGCGGAGCAAGATCGGTGGCATTCTTAGAGCCAGCCTGGCCAAGCGACTGACTCTATTCGTGCTTGGAAAACTGAGATTACTAGTGACTTTTTTATGATATTATATTCAGTAAAGGAAAGAAAAAATATTTATGTGCAGTATGTGCACGCATGCTTAGTAATAAGGGCATTTTTATGTGGTTTTCTCATAAGCAAGTATAAATAATATTTAACTTTGCAAACGTTTCTTGAAATAACTCCCCAGCAGAGTTAGATAAAATAACAATATTTTTTTATTTTCTCTTCAAATAAGCAAGGCATAATTTAACAACGATTAAATTACCAATAAATTATAGCAAAGAATCATTAGATCCACTTCATATAATAGTGTAGCTTGAACAAGTTCATGTGATTACGAGAAAAAAAAATCCGGTCTAACTAGTATTTAGTTGTACAGACGCCACCACATCAACCTACAACAATCTGTCAAATATCTTTAATAGATTTTCAACTTTATGGTTAAAGAATTAGGTTCAAGGTTGATTGGGAAAATTTGACAGTTTAGGGTAGCTTGACCTTCTTGCGTCTGTACAAAAAATCAGGGACACTTTATCTAGTGATGGGAACCAATCGATATAAATTAAATTGTGATTGACTCATTAACGGTCGAATTCCGAGCATGTGACGTGACATCCGGACATACCGACAAAGTGTTATGTAAAGTATTTTTTAGAGCATTTTTTTAATTATTTGTAAACTTATTTAGGTACGACGAACATGACTCTTTGGAAAGAAAATTGTAATTAATCCTGACGAAAGTTTGAGTGAACGTTTTCACTTATTTAAACGGGAAGAGGTAAGGGCCTGTAAACCACCCTTAAACAAGTTTAATTTATAGTTAGTAGCAGTTCTTTGAGAATTATTGATTTAAATTAAAAATAAAATAATTTTATTTAGTTAAGTTTTGTCCACAAAAAATACAGACACCGCGTCGTCAAAATACCAAACAGTCTAAACAAGAAACTTGAGAAGAAAAAAAAAATAACGAAGGCAAGGCATTTTGCTATCGAATGACCATCTTATAAATAAATGAATATCGGTTTATAATACATTAGAGGCTATCGTTCCCAAAGTCGCTTCGTTTCAAACAAATGTCATCGATTAAGCCTATTAGCCATGTAATCTGTGATTAAAGCCGTGTGTGTTTGTGCGTGGGTGGGCGGAATTCCTGGACGAAACACCGAACCACCATGCCTTCTTTATGAGAATATGATTGAGTTATTCTGTGTTTTGATCACGTATTATGTCCCGATAATTATCGTATAGTTTAGTTATATAATAAGATTGCCGTGATTATGGTAATGGCATTAATTTGACGGCACGGTCAGCGCAGTGGCTGAGCGATTGAATGCTGCGCTGCGTGTCACGGCTTCGATCCCCGTATGACCTACAGATAGTTGTTCCGGTTCTGGCTGTTTGTGTATGTGAGTTTAAAGTTTGTAATCGCACCCACGAAACCGGTGAAATTCCTAGTGTCCCCCAACGTTAAAAAAAATTGGTGAAAGTTTTCTAGCATGAATTCGGCTTTCCATGTTTTGGTCACTTTTGTTTTTCTATTGTCGACTGCTACTTGGTTCGAACTTACACTTGCAAGATATTTGTGAAGGCTAGACTGTGGGAGGTAAACCAAGGTGTCTTCCGAGTTGCATTAGTAAAGAGCAATGACCGAAATGTTATGTGTGGGCGGATGAAATAATTGATATGATGATATAAGATTTGATAAAAATAAACTTGACCTTTTGCGATACTGTACCGTTTTTTATTCAAAGATGCAACTAATTTGAAATAAGTCTCACTTAGGTATCTATATAGGTAATAAGTGATAGGAATTCTATGATATTGTTTACTTTTTCCAGGCTAAGTTCTCACATCCATACTTATATTATTCATGCTTAATTAATTATGTCCTCTATCTTTTATATTTTCACCCCCACATATTTGAATGTTAGGCATAGATATGGATGACATGAACAGGTGGCTTACCATAACGTCTTAAAGCAGTATTGTTTTAATCTTATTCCAGAGTGGGAAAGAGATGGCGCTAGACGAATTCTATAGCTCCGTCTCTTTCCCACCTGGAATAAGATTTAATAATACTACTTTAAGACGTCATAGTAACCCACCTGAGCTAGGACATGTTACCCCGGTACAACGTAGGAACAATTTCCAAACTCCACACGGGCAAAAGCAAGTTTACAATATAATTGAAAATTGAGCAATATTTGTCTTGTTAATTAACCGCTACCCTTACGCTCTAAAATCTCTAAATAACAATGTAACATGTGTTTGGCTTTCAAATCTTGAACAATGATCATTGAACCGCGTTCAGAAATCCGCATAAAGGAATAATTATCCCGACTCCTTACCTATAGTCCTGGCTCCCGGGCTATGTTACAACTGTACCCTCATGGCCGATAAAGGGTACGCATGTATACTAAGCTTTATTAATTGGATAATATATTATTCCAGGGGAAATGTCCTGAAGTTTTATTGGTGTTTGTGTAAGTTTTCATGGTCGACTGAGCGATGGTGCTGCACCATTTTACTGGGTAGTTCGTTTTGTTTTCCGCACACAACTTCACACCTGCTTTCACATTTTTTTAGTTGTTTTCTTCACCGCCTGATCTAAATGCCAACATAATGCCTAAATAAATAAATAATGTTTAAAAAAAAATATGTATATAAATGTAGCCTATACTTTCAAACCCAAATTACAGATAAGTTATCTTAATGACCGCTACCGTATTCAGCTCAATACAGTTCAAAACAAATGAAGATAAGGTTCTTTAAATTCAAACATAATTCGAATTTCAAATATTCAAACGATTATAACAAAGATCTCGAATATCCAGCCTTAAGGCAAAGTACACAGTTATTCTAATTTCTACTAGGTCAGTTACACTAGAGGTAACATTAACATTCATACGCACCGGAACATTTAATTCACGTCTGGGGATTTCAGATACAACTTTACGACCGCAAATAAACCAACGGCGGCTATTTTAATTAAAACTTGCGTCACTTCTGTAGCGATGAAGACGGAACCCTTCGAATGTACCTGTGACTACCTTAAGCTAGAGTGTGGATCCTCTAAGTATAAGAAATTTTATAAAACGTTTGTGGGCCCGTTAGGAGTAGGGGTAGAGTAAGTGTACCAAAGACCATTTGCCATTTAGATTTTAAGTCCCATACAATAGAATGAGTCTATTGCCAGCAACCAGGCACAAATTCGGGCTGCTTCTGACAAAATTAATAAAGAGAAATCCAATAAACTTCTTTTGAGATTAGAAAAAAAGCCAATAAAACAGGAGATCAAACGCAAGACCCGAGGGCAGCACGTTTGGAACACTAAGTAAGTAGACCAACGAAGCACTCGATCAAGAGACAGTTAAGAAAAGTTAAAACTTCAGAACAACACCTTTCAGGGGTGCTTCTTCACAAAAAACGTTTTACATAGAGTTGCTAACTACATAAAAATGCAAAAAGTCTCGGTGTGTAAATACAGGTTTGTGTTCTTTCATTTTTGTTGGGGAGCGTTCCCACTTTCCGTTTTGTTATGTCATCATTGTTAACGTTTGGGTCGATTTTTTTTGTTAACATTTGTCAACAAAATGCTATAGTTCTCCTAGTTATAGGCAGACAGAATTAAATGTATAATTATCTTCCAAGCACGGCGGGCTGTTCTGGGGCGGCTGCTGCAGGTCCTGAAAAGAAAACCTCAAACGGTGCAAATACAATAGCATAATTGGCAGTTTTGTGTTTGAGCCGTTTCGAGTTTGGGTTAAAACACTGGGGCTACACTTGTTACGTAATATTGACTCTAACAGCGCTTACCCTTAATTTATGCAACTCGCCTGATATGAAGCGATAATGCGGCCTAGGAGCATGCTTGCCTAGAAGAAACCGATTATTGATATAAATATGCTACTAAAAGTCTTTGCAGAAATATGTAACACTTTGGGTAGATCGATTGCCACTAGTTTATTTACAATATTTTTCAAGTTTTCCATTTAACTGGGAATAGTACTACCAACCCGCACTGGGCCCGCGTGGTGGATTACAGCCCATTCCCTCTCATAGAGAGGAGGCCTGCGTCCCAGCAGTGGGAACAATATAGGCTGATGATGATGATGATGATTACGGTACTTGGCAAGAAAGGCCACAAACTGCATAACGCTACATTTTCTTTCTACTACTTATCCTTTTAACTTCGTTCTCGTTTATCCACATTCTGTATTTAAATTAAAGCAAAAATAAGTACTTACCGTACCATAGATTTATTAGACTACCAACTGAATGTACACGTTCTCTAACAATAAGTCTTTGTCAAACACATGAGTACCGCCGTACCGTGGCCTAGCGGTGTAAGAACCGAGCTCATTATTCTCGTCTAACTGTGTGATACCAATGGCATTTGAGGTGCTAATTGGAAAATACTACTTTGTTGTGTATTCGATATCCTCTTCTTCGCTTGATGTCGCAAATACGGCTACGCTTGACTGGTTTGGCTTTACCACGAGCTCAGAAATCATGCTGTATAAAATTTGTAAAATCAATTGTAAAAAAAGGGAAATAGACACACTTTTTATTATTTTTTCATGTTTTCACAGTTATATTAAATGATTGACCATTTATTTTATTTGTCAAAGAATAACAGTCGTGATTTGATTGCGTCACTTTTTCACGTTTTGTAACATTTTTCAAGGATGCCCCGCATTTTTTTTTAAACATAGCTTCACACTAGGAATTTCTCCTGTATCCTGGGTGCGTTTACAAACATTTAAACTCACATACACAAACAATCAGACTCGGAACAGCTACCTGTAGGCCTTAAAAATTTTCTCCTTGCGGGTATCGAACCCGCGACACGCAGCGCAGCAGTCAATCGCTTAGCCACTGCGCCAACTGTGCTGTCAAAATAAATGGGTTTATCCAACACTAAAATTCTACTACAAGACTAAAAATAACCCTTTCATTTAATTCAAACCAGTTCTTGAGATTAGTGCGTTCAACCAGACATACAAACCTTCAGTTTCATAATATTAGTATAGATGTAACAATTATTGTTGTTATAAATATAAGTGTACCTCACCTCTATTGTACTAGTATGTCTATTAACGTATTGGCTCAAAGCCGAATTAATGCCTCTACTAGGCACGCCGCATTCACCTAGTGCAGTAATTTGCAGGAGTTCGAGAGTACTGTTTCCAATTAAACTATGCAAAGTGAGGCAGGTTCAAAATATGTATATTTAACTACAATCTCCGCCTTGTACCAAAAAGTCCACAAAACTTTGTTACAGATCGCTCGTCATTCAAAACTGTCGCTAATACTGCGAGTATAATATGGTCGGTAGAATACAGTCGAGTGTCTTTTTGATTCTTTGATTTGCTTTCATAATACCAAACAATGTTTATGTAGGTATTTCAATAAAAGAATATGCCATAATTGGATTTACCTATTTAGCTTTAATTTACATTCATAGAATTAATTAAAATAACCGAATTTTAAAGTTCTTACTAAAAAATAGATTTTTTGGGTTATGCCCTCATACACGGCGCTGCCGGCTGAGTGTGTCGCCAGAGCGAGTCAGGGGCGCATAATCTGTACGCCATTTTGTAATTATGTTTTCCAATTATTATTTTTCCAAATTTGGTTTTGCGCGTGTGAGTAACTGAGCTTTCTCCAAATTCGGAAAGATTTCGCGCGGTTTTAAATGATTTGACTTTGAATTTGGTTTAAGAGTTTCATTAAGTACTAGTTAGTACCTTCCAAAATAAATACGACTGAATATGGTTTTGGCCAAAAGGTTTGTAACTCATGTCTAGTGAATGCGTCAGGAACGCCATTTACCGCGATACGTTTGTTTTGATCGTGTTAGCAACACTTCTTTTACATTTTTTTTGTATCGTATTGAAATATCGGAATACATTGGTAGACGATAAGACGACCTTTGTTTTTTTCTTATCTGGCGGATATTATAGAGACTAACCCCTGCCTAACACGGTGTTAACGACTGTTTTGTTGTACATACCTACTACAAATATGAAAAATGAAAAGCTACTTTAATTTTGAAAACGAATCGATTTGGAAAGATACATATGCATTTTTGGTCCGCATTTTCTGCTCCAAAACGTATTTATACTGACACTTATGGGCATAAGTGGAGATGCGGCGAGACGAAATGCAGGTTGCATATCATTTCGGGTGATCATGCGGTTACATTTCGGCAAGCACTTTGGGGATACTTTTATTATGCGTACCGCTAAGGAGTGGGATTCCCTGCCGAAGTCTGTGTTTCCCGATAGCTACAATCTGGGAGTCTTCAAGTCAAGAGTGAATAGGTTTCTTCTAGACAAGCGTGCTTCACCGTCGACCACATCATCGCTTACCATCAGGTGAGATAGTGGTCAAGCGCGAGCCTATTTATAATAAAAAAAAATGCTGGATTCTTGGCGACGTTGCTGGTAGCCTCACCTGGTTCGCTTCTACAAACACGAGTCTCGTTGAGAAATTCATGTGAATAAAAACGGAAATTCTTAAAACGTAGACTGCAGTCTTCTTTTGTAAAGGTGAAATAAGGTTGGATGCTTTGCTTGGTAAAGTTAAAATATGAATGTTTTAATAATACGTCTACAAGCATAATATTTGGTGACAAACTTAAGAATGCAGGCTTGATATCTGATTCCTGCGTCCTCATCCAACTCACTATTTATTGTTCAAAAATATCATGACCACTTTATGTTTACCGCTTGTTAACGAACTATTTTCCATGTTCAAATTACAAACAAGCAAAAGTTTGGCATCTTCAAACACTCCTCAGCCAATAGCTTAAGTAAAATTTGAGCAGAACTTTTCGCCGTAAACTAATTGGCTGCATCATGACAGCACATGACGAATGGCACCGAATCGGTAATCACTAATCACCGTCAATATTGACACGCCACTTACACGGCCCATTAAAATGGTAATATCTTGTTTATGTTTTGTAAAGCTAATAGGTATGAGTTTACATGTCTGGTGAAGGAGTTATCGGGTTTGAGCAATGGTTGTGGATTTTACGTCTTATAATTAAAAGACCATTGACGGGTCCCGACTTGTTTTCTAGGCTAGCCAGCGTATTTGGCTGAATATATTCGCACTATTCTCATTTTCCTCGTGCCACATTTGAAGTTAAATGGATCTAAGAACGAGACCAGGCAATACAGCTCTGAAGGGAGCTTCTATAATGATGCATCTGTTCAAAGTTTCCACCTTATAAACATCAATCACCTTCAGGTGTATTCAAAGATAGTGCCCCATTACTGGAACCTCAGGAAGTTATCCCTTCTTTGTTAGTTTGATACGCGTGTAATATTGTTAACAAAACTTAAGTTTATAGAATCAGTTTTGTATCGTGTAACTTTGAGGTGAAGGATGATACTCAGAACTTTGACTTCCCGTCGTCTTCGTGTCAATTTTAAGCGAACACGCTATCTTGTTTACGACATAAAGAATAGCTAGGTATTTGATTAATATACTCTAGCTTATGACCACGGCTTAGCCCACGTGGGGTTCGTTTATAATCCCACGGGATCGTACTCCCGGGATAAAAGCTATCCAATGTGTTAAGCCAGTTTAAAAACTATCTTTGTGTCAAATTTCATCCAAATCCGTTGCGTAGTTTTTGCGACAAAGAGTAACAAGCATCCACACATCCTCATAAACTTTGGTATTTATAATATTAGTACGAAGTAGGATTATAAGGAAATATGGCTTAACTTATTTCTCTGGGCACAGTGATTTGTTAGTTCATGATTGAAGTTATTATATCGAGATCGAATGTATTGAGATTGTAATGGAGGATTGGATTAAATCCATTTCAATCAATATTGCGGATTCCGAGCAAAACTAAATCACTGCCAGAGATAGGTACCTACACTACTATGATTAATTGAGCGCCACGTCCAGTAACATTGATTGATGAGCGAGTTATGACACAATTCCGCCCCATAATAGTCTAGCTTTGACAGATGCTAAAAGTAGAAAACAATAGTCGTTTACGCAACAGAAAGTCATCGGTCACGGCGCGGATCGTGACCGGGTGTCTCGCTAAAAGCGGTAGCCGCTTTTTAATTGACGGCGAAAGTTTTGAAAGCGGTTCCCATCGTCAGTTGCATAAACTATACCCGTTTTATACGACGCGCCAGTTCGGGAGGACCGCCGAGACATCGTTGACCCCTGATTTGTGACGTTACTATAACTCAACGTAAAGAATCGTACAATGTTTCCGCTTAGTGATGTAATGTTCCTGGGACCGGACGGATTTACGATTTACTTAACTGTTATAAAATTGCGACAGGTGGTTTCTTTTATAGACTTTATACTCTATGCACCAGCAATAGAGTTAGAAGTAGACTGATGGTTGTAAAGTCCGTTAATATGATATAATTTGCGTGGTCACACGTAACCCGGCGTTATATTTGCGGCGAGACTAACCATGAAGCGGTGGAATTAGTATCTGTAAAAGCTCTCAGAGGACGTGAGACGAATAAAGTGCGTTTATGGTCGCATCGGTACCTATAATCAGTCAGCGCTTTATAACTGCTCCGCGTATGTCATTAAGAGAGACACTTATAGGCCGGTTATAGGAAACAGGAGGTAGGATTAAGTAGTCACTTATTTAGCTATTATGTCGCTAATTGCCTATTCAGTGCCGATGTTAATGTTGGTGAATAGGTTCTGATATTATAATAGGCTTCAAAGTAATTCATGGACCTTTAGGAAACGGTAGGACCCGTGGGAAATATTCAAAACTTTGCACAGTAAATTCTACCATTGAGTTGATATTCTAACTTACGCAAGTATAATTTTATATTCTTACGATTGTTTGTCGAACCAAATGATGTATTCATATTCTCACAAAATATTGCTTCAGGAATATCAACGTAATTTATCGGAACATCGTAGTTGGCTATTGTTTTTTGTTTTACCATACATCATCTAATCTGACATTTGATGCACGTCTGTTTTGTAACTCTATTTGTGGTCTAAAATTATCCTTATTTTGTGTTAAATAGAGTTGGATTTAAACTGCAGCGTCAGGTACAATCGTGGTTGAATCAGACCATATTCTGTATAGAATGCTGTGATGGCATTATGCCTGCTATGCCAATAAGCGAGACAATCTGATATGACATTTAGTAGACTTAGCACAATTGTACGTGTCGAGCTAGACATGACTATATTTCAGTGTTGCCAGTAATATTGGGTCATTGTGTTTGGACTTGTTCAAACACTATTGTCATCTGTTTAGTTTGGAAATTAGGTAACCGGTACGATTTGTTATTTTGACACTAGCTTAGTTATTAACAGAATTAGATACAATTTGCCAACCTGTGTTATTTATAGTTTGGTCTTCCTTTTTCAGCATTAAAAACCAGATTATTTTCGGTAAATAGTGTAAGCCAACGGGCTTATGTTACAAATTTTCTGAACATTGATTTTGGTCGCCACCAAGCAAGACCTCACGCGAAAGATGATTTTGTTAAATGGCAGTTTGGGGACTTATAATTACATATTCACTTATGTATGTATGTAATCACGTTAAGCTTACATCGGCCCTAGGATACATTAAACTTATGTAAGCCTATGGGCTTCAGTAACCAAATACAATAGCCAAGCCAAATTCGGTAGCCAGTCTGTGACAACCTACCTAACTGCATACAATATACCTACGTTTAATTCACCACAGACGCAATCTGACTTCCCTGTCGGCTTCAGCGGATGGCGCAACTAATCTGCCTATTCCGTTATCTGTCTCCATGTCCCGTGAGAGAATCGGGTTATTGTGGTGTTGGAGGCTATTGAATAGCCATCTGGCACGTCCGACGTTTAGTTAAGATTTTACTTACAACTGCGGCTCTTTGATTTATCCTTTCAGTAACAAATAACCTTACGCCTGCAATCCTCGAAGGCTCAGGTAGAGATGTTACGGTGTACCTGATAGTAAATTCACCCACAAGTTATGACATCTGAGGGATTATTGATTAGTATTTTTTTTTTTTATGGATATTGAAAGTGTATTTTAGAGGAGATAATAAGGTTTTTGCGGTACCAAACTATTCACAACCTATTGACGCGTTACAATCTCCTTTTTTTTGGAGTCGGTTAAAAAGATGAAAGCAGTTCAAATTAATGTTTACTCTATAGATATTAAAGCTCTTACGTAGAAAACCGCTCCCGTGATGGGAAACGCCCACACATTTGTATTTTAATTAATGAGAAGTGGTATATTTATCACTGGTAAATAATTACAGAGCTGCCAGATACAGTTTTATTACAGCTAATAATCACTATATTTCCGAACACTTTGTATGTTAAAATTGAAACGAACAAAACACATGGAGTCGTATGTGTTATGTTTTCAATTAATTAATTTATTTTAGAATTGTTATTTTTTTTTTCTAGTTTCTATTATTGGTTTGTTCTATGTACAGACGCTAGCACATCACATCAGACTACAGCGATTTGTCAAATTTCTTAAAAAGATTTTCAACATTTTAAATATTTTTACAAAATTATGTATAAAAAATATTAAAAAAAAATTTGGCCCCCGGCATCGGGAACAGGGTCTAAGCTACCGGTGGTCAGGGCTCTTGAGAGAAGAACCTCCTAACAAATCAATACGTGCCGTGTCCAGAGGTACTGCTTTCTGAATCAAGCCCTTGATCCAGCTCCCAAGCGAAAGTCTCCTCAGATGTTCAACAATTTTCAACCTTATAATTAGACAATACGGATCAAGGTTGATTTGATAGTTTCGGGTAGCTTGACCTGCTGGCGTCTGTACTTGGTGTATTAAATACGGTTTTATGATACTAGCTGTCCCGCGCAACTTCGTCTGCGCCACATTTTCCTCGTTTTCGCAACATTTTTCATTGCTGCTCCGCTCCTATTGGTCGTAACGTGATGATATATAGCCTATGTCCTTCTCTAGCTTGAAATCTATCTTCTTGCCAAATTTCATTAAGATCCGATCAGCCGTTTATTCGTGAAAAGGTAACAAACAAACAAACATACAAATAAACAAACAGAGTGACATTCGCATTTATAATATTAGTATGGATATGGATTTTATCATAATAATAAGAAAAGGCCTTGCTTTGTCCACGTTCATACATTTGGTCATAGATTCTTTAAAAAAGTTAATTTACTGTATTGCAAAATCGTAAAAAAGCTTTGAGTTTTTTTGCACGTTAAGACAAATTAAATTGTACCTATCTAGGTAGGTAACCTAGATTACCTACTGAATTTATATCTTATACAATTTGTACCAATCAAGCTTTATAAAAGCCTTGTATCGTGTAACGAGTTCACCAACAAACTATTAGCTGTTATGAAACAGCGTAGGTTCCTGAAAGTGCACACCCATCTAGGTAATTACCTGCCAGCTAAATAACACGCTAGCCTGGTTCTATCTGTCAAAGGATTAAAATTTAGACAGGGCGACCTAATGGTTGGTCGTTGACTCGTATGCAGGTGGCCAATTATTACTGAGTATGTAATTAGGCTATTGCAGTAGATCTATTTCTAGTACACGTTATACAGGGCTATTGGAAAAACACTAACAACCTCTAAAGAGGTCGTTGTACTCATCATTATGAATAACATTTACTATGGGACCAAACCTGAAATCGCAAAAAAAAAAACCAACTGTTCCGTAGGTACTTTATGTTCACATAACTCGTCAAAATGTAGGGAACAGCTGATTTTTTTTTCAAGATTTCGGGTTTATCGTATAGTAAAAGATGTTCATAATGATGAGTAGAATGACCTCTTAAGAGGTTGTTGGTGTTTTATCAATAACCCTGTATAAGTAAACAACATTACAAAAAGTACCAAACCGTTCTTAATGTAACGATGATTATGAACAAAAATCATCATGGTCTCCTGCCCTTATCCCAATTTATTTGGGGTCGGCGCAGCATGTCTTCTTCTTCCATTCTTCTCTATTACTTGTCATCTCAACAGACATTAAGTTGTCATTGAATGAAGCCGTCTTTTTTTAACCAAATGTTGACAGCATTTGGACTGTTCGATCTTTAAAAATTAAAGACCTATTCATGTTGCACTATATGAATCAAATCAGGTTTAATTTTGTTTCTATGTATTTTGGTAAACTTTGAAAACACGGCCAATTGTAAAGCAAGTGCAAGAGCGATTTTTTTCATCACAGACTAAACACAAAACTGAAGCGAACTAGAGTTCACCTCATTTTTTCCCCTCAAAACCTCTGACTAACAAACTTGAAATAGTATTAAATTAAAAAGCTGTACACTCAATGTAAACCCTGTTATAATTTGTACTTCACAAAGGGGTTGATTGAGTCTGTGTATGACGCAATCAATGTCGCTTCAGGGCGTTGAATCGAAACAAATTAACCTCCGCTTGTTGGTGACATTAACTTTAATTTGCACAAAACTAATTTACCTGCAGGGATTTATGGATTCCTAGTATTGCCTGTAGGTACTGTTTTCATTCGTAAAACATGGAACGAGTAATCTCGATTAATAAGTCGAAGTTTAATCAAGTAAATTGATGTCAATCGTCTTCTTGACTGATTTCATTGGTAAATTTTATTATAGGTTACATAAACAAGGCGTTGTTTTGTATCCTCGTCAAATTCAAGGAAGTAACTATGCTAATGATTCTCGTCCCGAATCAATAATAAAATGGGTAGGTAATTTTTATTTTTTTTCTTATTTACGGAAATCGGTAAGTGTGAACCCCCCGTGTTTTAAACGCGGGCCGTCTGATTCTCGCCCTACAACTTCGCTTCCACACATACAAACAATCTCAAATGTTTATTCAATAATTTCTAATTCCCTAAACCACGTTAAGGGGGTTATTCTGAAATACCTACTAACAAACATAAACAATCAAAAAAATCAGTTTTTATTATGAATTAACTAGATACCGTTATTTTAATTGATTATTTATGCCTTTAGTGACAACCTCCGGAATTTTGACGAGGATGCAAAACAACACCTTGCATTAACAGCAAAATTAAGATCTGCTAATTAGCTATAGACTTGAAGAGAGGGCCTTGTAGCCTAGCCTTTGTACGCAAATTAATAAATTAGTATTTACAATTTTAGATAAGACACACCTATAATCACGCTTTATGCCGAATAAAACGTAGTTAGAAAAAAAACTACCTCAAGAGTGTTTACGTTGGTAATCAGGAATGTAATATTTTCATGATTACGTTATGAGTAAATTCGTATCTCCGAGATGGCCGCTCAGCCTCCAGCGTGAATTAACGTAGGTATCATATTTTGTAAAAGGCATTTAATTATTAAAATGCCAACCTATTTTCTGTTAAGTTGTATCTTTTAAAAATGAGGGGAAGTACTTTTTTTTTCATTAGGCTTGATTTGAAATTAATCTCTCAAATTTAAATTGTACAAAATATTTACGGGATTGTTATTAGACTCATCTTAATTTAAGATTTTGGGATTTATTCGTTTTTGAGAACATGTTTCCCTAATTTGGAATACTTTTGAATAACTAAAGTTAAATGTATTTGAATGGTAGAAGTACACCAAACCAAACCATATAATATAAGATGAGCTACAAAGAAAATTGGAACCACTCAATCGTAGAGAAAAAGTTTAAAACATGTTTGCTATCATTACAACAACCGGTTTTATTCAAATAAACACACGCTTCAAACACGAAATTAATGTTAATTACATCCTTAATTACCGAGATTCATTTTATGTATTCTGATCCAATATTTAATTAACACATCCTTAGTGCTCGAAGTAGTGTAAGAAGACCAATATTATTATAATTGTTTTCTTTTTTTTTTAGCAACGACTTATTGTCGGGCCTACGCTGTCCTTCCATACTTAATTTCTAACGCTGTAACTTCAAATATTGTATAACACAATGATTTCAAAAGAGTAACCATTGAGTTTCTTGCCGGTTCTTATCCATAGGAAACGACCAACCAGAACCGTGCACCTTTTGTCGACGTGCCCATGTTTGATGATTTTGATTATTTCGAGCTAGTCAGCACAGTAGCAGTAGGTAGTATCTAAAACTGGGGGTCTCTTGACCGGTGAATGAGGTTTTCTCTTTGAAAAGTCTACTTTTTGTAGGCGATGATGTGTACCAGTATATCTGTTGAGTACGGGCATACTAACTTCATTTATAGTATATAAGACTTTAAGCGATATATTTTAAATCACCGACTTCACTTTTTCACTACCAAGACAGAACTGACATTACATTGAAAACAAGTACCTATCATTCTTTCACTGAATCGATTTAATTCAAAATACGTTTAGTGCCTCAATGTGGCCAGGCTTATAAATCAGCCAGCCTGCATACATTAAGGTTGGTTGGAAGGTATACGACCTTACAATACCTACTTCACATCCATCACTGACTTAGCAACGTCTTCTTCATCCTGTCGAGTACCTAGTCTAGTAATTACCCGCCCTCAAGAAAACAAGCCTGGCTCTTACACAACGCCAGACAGATATACTGAAAGCCATAATTTCGTGTAGTTAATTATTAATTCTAGTTACCGCGAGCTTATTACGTCCATAGTTTATCACGAACCTTCCAAGCTCCCGGCAGTCATTGTTCTACCAAATTGTATTACACTAATTTGCGTTCCGTGCCTTATTGTAGCTCGTGAATTAATTAACGTACGATTTTTGACGTTTCAATTAAACGATGTTCGTGAATATTCGTATAAAATGCATCAACAGTTTTCATGTTCGCGCTCTCTGCCTCTGTGTCAGCTTTTTCAGCTTTTCAAGTATGCAATTCCTGTTTTAATGTATTTTAATTGGAGGAAAATATGTCTGAGTCAGGGAAACGTGAAAGAAAAACGAGTGTGTACTCGTGTCGTGCAAGACGCGATACTTTGCCGGGTAAGTGTGTCAATGGGGTGCTCTAGCTGGATGTGGTTAGCAAACAACCTTTAAAGGGGGATCAAGTTCTTTGACGATAATTTAATCCTATACCATCTTCAAGATTTCTTAGATTATATCAGAGTTCATTTTACTTAAAGAAATATGGTTTTCTCGTAAGAAAATGTTTCTTCCTTCATAATATTTAGCTAAGAGATTTTATACCAAACAACTGTTGATAGGCTAAAACTATTTCGCACTAAGATGTTTACAGTGAATCTCTTTTGAGAATATTACATAGCCATTCTCTTGAAAACCTATAAATACACTATCTGTGCCCGCGACTTTTTCCGCGTGAAATTAGAATTTTCGAAAATAGAAGTAGCCTAAGTTACTCCTTATTACATCAGCTATCTGCCAGTGAAAATCCCATCAAAATCGGTCCAGCCGTTTCAGAGTTTAGCTGGAACAAACAGACAGACAAGCAGACAAATAGACAGACAGAACAAAATTAAAAAAAAAGGTTATTTTATTATATGTACCGTATATACATTTGGTTATTTTAATATTACAAACAGACACTTCAATTTTATTTATTTGTATAGATAGAAGATGTATGTTTAACTCCGAAAAGCTTATCATGAGCAAAGCAGATAGCGTAGGTAGGCTTTATAAAGATACTTAATTCTGAAGATTAGAACCATGTAATGAAAAATCTAAATTCAGGAGGAAACTTACACGTGTTCCTTTAATTAAGTAGGTATTAAGATTCCTTAATATTATTAATAAGTAAATTGTGCCCACAATTGTGTTTATTATAACATTATTAAAACAAAAAACAGTCAAATATATGACTGTATTATTCCCATCGCCATTTTGCCTGCCATTAATTTTTGATATTTTTATTTTAACACAAATATTAATTCAGCACTTACTGTATTCATTGTCAATAAGCTCAAATGATGTTTTACCGGGAAACTGCGGTTATTAATTGTTTGATGAAATATTGACTTGTTGATTGTAGTCGTTTGTGTAAACTGCAACCTTTTTGGGGATTCCTTTCCCGTATCACCTGTATGTGCAGGTCGATATACCAAGGTATGTCGATATATCCACCTACTAAAAGAAAACTGCTAGGTAAGTTTATTTTTCTATGGCAAACGCCCGTTCATACAAGAAAGGAATTTCCTCTCCTTAATATCGCAAAATAACTTGTCTAATAAATTATTTAACATCGTGTGAAATTGTTACAAGAACAGCAAGATGCCTTGAATTTGTAGCGAAATGTAAATACTTTAACTTGGTATTTAGACGCAGTGTTTCATAATAATTTGTTCTTATATAAATGACCAAGACTGTTTTTATAATGTTTTATTAATGTATTTTGCTCTGGTTCGTATCATTCACTTTCTTTTTAGGTTCCCTCGATATCTCGTTGCCGCCATTGTGGTCGTGTTAAATCAAATGACCTATTGCTATTCATATTTCTTTCTGTATATAATTATGCGGTTTAAAAACTTCTTCTCCTATTAGTGTATTAACTGTGCCATACATACTTACTTTTTCGAGAGATTTTAAATAGACCTGTAATAGACCCGAAATTAATCCCAGAGCTAATAACAGACACATCAAGCCTTGCAGTCACCAAACCATTAAACTCGTTCAACAAATTAAAAATGGGTTTAAGATAGGATTGGTCACAGGTGCTGTGTTCGTAGACCAGTCAGCTGACTCCGATCCCAGGTTGCCCGCAGCAAGTACAATATAAAAACCATATATTTAAGCTACTATACTATTACGCTACCATAAACAGCCTAAATATTCAAATTTCGCGCGGGAAAATTGTGGTTGGTTTGGTCAGCTAATTAATGTATATCGAGATTTAGTTACGCTCCAATTCAGTATCGCTAGTTTGAATTCCATTGATTTAGATTCATTATTCTAATTTAAATAATTATATTTATGACGGTTTAATTTGTGGTTGGTAGTGGGTTTCGTCTTATACATTACTAACATAATCGTAAAAGTTTATTGTTACTAACTCGATGGTTTTTTAGCTGAAATAAATTATAAATAAATAAGTAAAACTATACCAGGACGATAGCGGTCTTCATGACGGATTTTCCTATAGTTTTGTTGGGGATCTTTGCTCTTTATTATCATTGTGGTAGTCGCAGTCTGTTCTCTTTCTATTTCTATTTCATTTCATCTCAGTAGGATAGAGTTGTCATACCAACCTTCGGAATTTTCCGGAAATGTCTGAAATTTTAGCTCAGCGTCCGGAATGCGGGGTCTGTAGGCGTTTCGGACCTTGGTGTGAATTACCCAAGAGCTCTTTTTGAATGGGTCTTTTCGCATCGCGTTGCCAGTAACTTTCTGTAATGGGTTGATTCGGACCGCAGTGGAGAACAGTTCTCTTTTTGGATGGGTGAACTCGGACACAGAAGATTAATGTAGTTTTATTACACATCCCTTATCAACCAGGCACAAAATAGCAGGAAAACAAATTATTTAAAAGTTACATAATTTTTCATAAGCCCACTACGAAAAACCACCTTAAACTTATGCTAGCCTAGTACTTTTATAACGTTATTTTAATTGTTTATTCTTTTACTCTTTGTTTTCTAATGTTTTATAAATCACTATTTGTAATGTTTTTCTTTCTTTTTCTGTTTTGCAAACGCCAGTAGTACACGGGAAATAAATAATTGGTGTAGTTGAAAGTAGTAACACACACTACGAGTATCAACTGTGGTAGTAACACGGGCAATGAAATTTCGCCCATACTAGTCGTAAAATTGGTAGAAACACGGGCAAGTCACAAAATATTCGTGTTACTGCACTGTATAATTATAATTTTACTCTATCCACTTTTCTCCTATTCCGTACGAAGTTCGTAAGTTTTTTATATGAATCCAAATCGGAGCTACGATAAAGCACTGGTTTGTTTCGCCCCGTGTTCCGAATCGACACATTCGAAAAGAGCTCTTGGGTAATTCACACCGCGGCGCGCGCGGTCTGAAACGCTCGCGGTGCGAAACGACTAAACGGAATGCAGGGGTTTTTTTTTTAATATCATCTTAAGAGGCACAAGCATAAGTAGATATAATATAAGTAGGCATATATTAAGCATATGGCGTGTTACAAATCTCTTTTAATCAATATGGTGTTTGTAAAAAAATTCGCTGTGGAAATTATACTGCATGATTCCAAGAAAACTCCGGATTTTTTCCGGAAAACTTTTTCATATATCTGGGGCACTACAGACCCTACGTCTTTACGTAGCAAAGGTTTAGCTTCCAGGCTTACCGGATGCAGCTCAATACCAGTATTTTTCATGGGGCGACTGTCTATCTGACCTCCACAACACAGTTGGGTGGGTAATACGATACCCTGTGGTAAGACTGGTTGTGATTTTGGTAGTAATTTCAAAATATATCATTCTATAATTAATATTAACTGTTGGCATTAAAATAATATTCCTTTTTATTTGTTACAGAGACGGGGAGCACGGATAAGAGCAATGGTATGAAGGAACCGGGATCACCTGAGGAACTGGTATGTACCTTGTTTCAAATGCTTTTTACGTTTAAAAGGAAGGAATAAAATACTTGAACGACTTCTCTTTTAAGAACCAACTGTAACCATAAAGCAGTCGAGCTACGTTAATAATTTTATTTAGACGTTTCGATTTTGGTCAAAACACATTTTGCTCTCATCCAATTGCTAATAAAGGGACCTTACATCTCCCAAAAGACATAATCAGGGTATGAATACTAACAAGCTTTAGAAAGGAAGTGATCAGGTGATCTACCGTGATGTCTTAAAGCAGTATTGTTTTAATCTTAATCCAGAGTGGGAAAGAGATGGCGCTAGACGTCCTCCATAGCTCCGTCTCTGTCCTACGCTGGTATAAAAACAATCCTGCTTAAAGATGTCATGGTGTCAGTGTCATGAATAAAAATGCATAAACGCACACTTGGGCAGTTTTTATTTTCATAATATGAATTGATGATTATGATTACGAATTCGTCTATACTGTTATGTTTCATTATATGAGACAATAGATTAGCTGCTGTTAGTTTAGACTACCGAACGAAAACACCAGCGCTATACCTACGCCTGTATACCTCGTCTGTTTCATACACAAAGGTCGCATCGTTACCTGCGATCAGAATCGGATTGATCTCCGCAAAGATCCAAAGGTATCCGAAATCAGGCGGTTTACACGATTCGTTTGCAGATCTTGTTTGAAACAGTCCAATCGCCTTGAAGTTTAACCGTTTCACTTCTTTTACGTACGTTACCCAAGTATTTGATCTCTCTGTGTTTGACAATGGATATCGTTGTAATGTTAAATTGCAATTTTATTGAAATTGTGGCTCATCGGCGTTGTTTGATCATTTAAGGTTAAGCCAGCCAAGTTTCTGGTAGCTTTGTAAATAATGCATGTTGTCGAAGTAGTGAAATGTTAATTGTGTGTGTGTATGATAGAAAAGCTACGAGGTGCAACGTATTTTTAACAGCGGAATCTATGAATAAAGTAAGTCTCTATTGATCAATATAATTTAAATTCATTTCAGGCATAAATGGTCTTTATATTCGTGTAAATAACACCTTCCAAACACAGCCCATTTCTCCAGTTTATCAGCCATTAGCGACTATCACATGTGCCAATCAAACCAACGCGTTTCGATTTCGATTCGGACGTTAGGGTCGTATTCAACAGATGACCTGTCGAACTGCCGATGATCGATTACTCTTCGGCCCTTTGCGATTGTTCGCTTCACATTCGCTTTTAATTGCTGGCTGGTGAATTTTCGTGGTTAAGGGTGTGGGTGGGGGTCATTATGACACCCCTTGAATAAACTAGACTCTAATTTGAGTGAATACTGTGCATTTTTGCAAAGAATATAGGACACCCACATTTCGCCAGTTATAGCGCCAATTGCCATCAACTGGGCATAAATCCAGACTCGTGACTGCTACTGAAAAATACTGAAATTCCTGATGGAAAAACGCAATGACACTTGATTATCATTACCAATTAAAGTCTTATTGTAAGTAAACACACAGATTCAGCTCAAGAATACGGAATTTTCCCACACTGACATAGAAATGCAAACACACCGATTAAATAACTGCTGCTCAGCATTTATTGCCGATCATTTTAACCGATACCCACACGGACACAAAGCCAAAACGCATGAATTGAAATAAATTCCTAAAAAAATGGGAATTGGAGTAAAGCCAAGTCTGTTGTGGCGTCGCCGTCGTTGGCGTCGCGACACGATTATAAATAAACAAGAACGATACGATACTCGTTTGTTATTAGGTTAAAGAGTGAGGGTAATATATGGTCAAATGGCACTTTGTTGGTCACACCTCTTCATTAAAGAGTTCTTATAGCACTTTATGGACCATTTGGTTTGTCTACACGTTTTAACTGCACTTAAAAGGAAAGGAAGAATTGGTTCTAGAATTAGAGAGGAATTGGCAGGTAATAGGCTCATCAATGTATTTATTGTACATAGGCATTCGTAGGCCATGCCTATTTTTGCCTTCTTGCAAAGCTACACACACAACTTTATCTTACCTATAATTCAATTATAATGTACGAAGTCAGAACACAATATTACAAAAATACTTTATTATGTCACAACACGCCATTATTGAATACGGGTCCCCAGTAATCCTCATCTGAGTCCATTTTAGTGCTGTACCCACTCTGATTATTGTCAAAGCGGTCGCGATCCGAATCCGATCCGATTCGACGAGATATCCGTAATCTGCTGTCCGTCACTTACTGTCATGGCGCTTGCTCTCTGAAATTCAAAGCGAGGTAGGACTGAGTAAATCCTTTCGTAGTTTAAATAGGTACGAGATAAACGTTAAAATACGTACAGGTTTTCCGTCACTTACTAATAGATGTACATACATCGGATTGTGAATGGTCATGTTTTGAAAATAAGGGTTATTCCATGTTTGTGGTTTGTCGGTCTGAACTCCAGGTAATTTCAAAACAGTTTTCATTTTTGTTCTACTTTGACGTTCTGAAATATCTATTTTTCCGGAAAGCTTGCTATTGGTAATGCCTCAAAGTCAGTTACCGAGCTTTATCTCTATTTCACAATATTTAGAAAATATGGAACTGCAAGAGTAAAAGGATTTGTTTTCTGATGCTAGTTTGTGCTGGAAAAATTTTCATAAAGCCTCCCGGAGTTACTAGGCAACGTTAATGTAGGAGGAAAAGATGTAAAAAAGATGAAATCAATAATGTGTTGATAAGTAGCCGGTTAATGTTAGTGCTAAAGGAAGAACCCTAGAATCATGGTAATAATTCATTAAAAACTTTGTAAAGGGAAAACATCAGCTGTCTAACTGTAGTCATGGCATTCATTTCCCTCATAAACGTTGATATTGAATCTTATTTTTATTTACTAACTACTCTAGATTTAGGTCAATTACAGCCGGTCAACAAGACGTTGTATTGAGGTTAACCCATTAGCGACGCGGTCCGGTCATCCGGGCCGGCCGCCAGCCGGTGCGGGCCGCGGCCTGCAAGTAAGCTTCACAGGCGTAACGGCCCGTTCACGACCTTGCCGCTGTGAGCGGCAGCTAAGCGCGGGGCGGCGAGCGGTAAGATCAAAAGTATAAAAATGTTTGAAGCACGCCACGGGACGCCGCTCATAGCGAAATCGCGCGCGGTTTTCTCCGGGCGAATCGCGGCAGCGGCGCGCGGTGTGGAGAGCGGCAGGAACAAAAGTACAAGCGAATGAGTGCGACGCCACGAAACAGAGCGGCGCGGACAGCGGTGTAGGAGTGACGTACTCAGGGGCGTAAATTAAAACAAAAAAGTTTAGACGATTTTATGGCGGTAATGGATACCGAGGCGTTTATTACTGAAATTTTAAATCGACTTATCTGGATATTTTCTGTAATCTTCGTATTGGTCACGAAATTCGCTATTTAAATACTGATTTTTATTCAGTTCGTGCACTCATTCTCTCTCTGCTACTACTCTAATGATTTAAAAATGTACTGCTTTCTAAACAGAGAAGGGATAATTTTGATAACGCCATGATTTTGAGCACGTTTTGACTACCTAAATACGTCCACCGCTGCCGCTGCAACTAACCGCTACTGAGGGTACGTGGCGTGCAAAACGCACCGCTCACCGACGCCGCTCCGCTCGCCGCGCCGCTCACCGCTAAGACCAAAGTCGTGACCAGGCCGTAAAGGTCTGACAATCACCGCTCGCGTCATAGGAGACATGCGACGGTCTTAGGGTTAACCTCAATTAGAATATAGATTAAATTCAAGTAAATACTGTAAATTCTTCGAAACAATAGTTTATCTATTTTTCTGTGAGTTTTCTTGTTTCGACCAGAAAGAGCAAGCAAAACATCGAATTTTATGAATGAACTTGTTGATTTCAAGAAAATTCAGTTGATCAAAATAATATCGTAACCACAAGTCAGAATAATATCGTGTTGATTCCATCTGCATTATTATCATGCAAGTAGGTTCAATGACAATCAGGTGCGAGCATAACCTGAAGTTATTCCAAACGAGAGTTATCATTAGCTGTATTCACACCTGTAAAATCTAAAGGTTCACGATAACTTCATTTGTAATTCTTGAGAAACACGTTATAATTATTCGTTTTGCTCTTAATAGGTCTGATCAACTCCTACGCAACTCCCGACGTTTGTTCCACAAGTCCATTTAAATACGCGAACATTTGATTGCGTTAACAGGATCGTGTCGTCCAACCGGATTACAACTTTAACGTGGCTTTGACTAGCTTGTGTACACACGGTGGCGCGGGAGGGTTATTATGTAATAGGTGTCACTTGTCAGTTGTGCGACGATTGCATCGCTATGATGAAGATAAGTTGATCAATCAGGTTGATGTATGAAGTGAGTTAATAAGTTTTATGCTTATCATTTGATCTGGGGGTAACCTGTTGCGGGATTAATTTAAAGTCATATAACTTATTATTCACTAAAGTTTGGGGGGATTCAAACCGTTATTTGATTTAAGCTTTTAAGGCCAACTGTTTCGGTTGCAGTTGCAAGTTGCAGAATGGCGGAAGTTTATCTATACTAGTATTGATTGGTGTTCGACAGCCATCGGACCGTGGTCAGACATGGGGCTTGAAAAAATTCCCAGCATTTCGTTCCCAAACGAATGTCAATCCCATTGTCCAATAGGGTAGGTACCGACATACATACATAGTTCGGATTAAAATTGTTCAATATCTGAACGCGGAGCTGAGAGCACTGATCCGGCTTTCACGATTTTATCTCAGCAAAATATACCGAAAAATATTTTTGTTACTTTTTGTGTTAAATCAGTCCCACGATAAACGCCTCAATAAATATGAGCCGTTGATGGACGGACTGAATGGATAATCGTTTCATCCTCACTTTCCAAACACAAACGTACTGTACCTTCGGAATGTTCTCAATAAATGTGGACATTAGCTTTTATACCCTAAGTTGGCTTTGCCGAGCCGAACGGCAATATTTTGCTTGGTCGCTGGAGTTGATTCCGATCCTAGCTTGAACTTTTGTTTTATTTAGGTTCAATTTAGTAGTGTCCGTATATAGATTTAATTCAACCAGCAATATTGTTTTAACGTATTCCGTTGAAGAATGACAGTTATACTTTTTGGGTCACAAAGTACAATGCCCAAAAATATCTGGCACAAATTGTACCGAACTCAATCAATCGTACCAATCATAAATGAAAAATGTTGTTAAAAAATACCATAACATCCGTTAATTGTGACAGCGTAGGTTGGAGCGACACAGTCATAACGGGGCGAGTGCACCGTTGCCAACCAGTCGGTCCCCGCATGCATATGCAAGAGGCAATTTACGAGCCGTGTCTCAGTGTCCATCAATAAAGAGCTGATATCAACCGCAATCACCCACAATTGAACTTTACGGACACATTGCTTTATTTGTGACGGTTCGATTAATCAAGCGAAGATGTATGATGAAGTTGCTCTAATGTTAACTGTTTCTTGTACGTGGACCAAGCCAACGGCATTGAAGTGGCTTGTTGACATTTAAACAATAAACAGCGCTAAGCACTTTAGCCAAGCCATTAAACAATATGAAGCAAAGTTATCGTAATGCATTCTTTCAAATAACACACCATTAGTTGTGTTTTATTTCACACCAATCGTTTCTTAAGCAATCCTCACTTCAAGGTTTCGTTAATGTAACTCCACCTCTTAAATCCCGCAAACAGCCACGCATTTCCGTGTAACACTGTCCACCCACAAAAATCTTGTAACGAACAAGTTTTTGTTAGTCGACGGCTTCCCTGACTGATGAATGGGACAGCCCATCAATAGCAGATCAGTTGGATGCTTCATAAATATGTACACGCCAGTGTGACGTCAGTTTTTATGAGCTCAAAAGGACCCGCTCGTGTTTGATTGATGATGGGGAACCGGCGAGTGGTTTATTGATTCACTTGATTTGAGTGTTATGTGTGTTGTTAACAGCGTCATTAGGTGAAACTTCGTGGTCTAAATTGGCAATTGGGTTGCTTTTGTTGTAGAAGATAAAGATCAAAATAAACGTAGAAAAAGATCATGTTGTGTGAAAGTTAAGAGTTTCGTGCGTTTCGTTTGGTTGCGTGTCGAGACAGGACGTTTAAGTATTTGGCAAGCCAACCTAATTTCTAACAGCTACCGTCTGGAAGCTGATGGACGAACATTCAAATTGGGATCCTCGATTAGAAAACGCACGCGATGTTCGCATTTAAGACAATTTCTATTTTAATCTTGTTTTAGGAAAAAAAAAGTTAACATACACACAAATAAAATTGCTCTAATTTGCCGATCTATTTCTCTATTGTTCTAGCAAAGATTTCCAGCCGATTACCAGCTTTCAATCAGAAATCCACGTAACAGATGCTAAAATGAGAAAAGTGCACAGCTCATATATTTTTAAATCATAAAGGATGTCACATAAATATATAAGAATACCCAGATACAACACTATTAGAAGCAATCTACGAACTTTTATTAACGTATTTTTCTTGTTGATTGTTTCTTTTCTCCCAAAATATACTTCTGCAAGGCTTTTACTAAAATAATTATCTCTTTCACGTGTAATATTTATTATGAGGAAAATGAGTGGGTCGTCTATTGATCAGGAAGAGAAATGGCTATAAAGTAGTCAATAAATTAAGGAAGAATATAGCAAATATCGAGTCAAGAAATTGTTAATATCCTAGCTTTATAAAATTGATTTAAAACAAGTAGCAACGAAACCACAAACATTTCTCGTAATAAACGAAATTGCTCCTAAATTACCAATATTGAAGATTCCTTTATCAATCTTGAAGCCAATTCAAAATTAATTTGCGTGAACTATGTGGTTTCATCGGTTGTAGTTCGTCATATAATATATGTATAATATTAGCAACGTTCGGTAACAAATAGTGAGCTCCGTGATTTCAATTGAACTGGAACACACGCCTATAAAAGCTAGGAATAGTTTGGTCTGGAGTTAATCAAAAGCTGGTAAAACGAGCCAACGGATAAACGTAATACCGTAACAGCTAATAGAAATACATCACCATTTTGAGCCAATCTGATTTCAATTTCAACGATACATAATACATGTGTTAATTGAAAATGTATCCTATTTATTGACGAAAGCTTAAACTGGAGTTCTGGATTAAATGTATCACTCGTTGCCTGCTCTTTGCATAATTAAAATGAAACTAATGTTCTTTTTTTTTTCACAGAGCAGATTAAAGAGACAGTGTATCAACTATAAATATGTCACTCTATGAATTGTCTCATGTTTTTAACGATACCGTTTTAGTAGATATGTACTTTGTATCCTATAGGTGAAATAAGGAGTTCATTAGATCAAATTACAAAACTCCGGCGTAGGTTCACGTTCACACGTCCAGTAATTATCTTGGCTCAATATTATGATTTACGAGGTCAGCCCAGGGCTCTTTGGGACCTGATTGTTACGGTCTGTTTGGGCATATATTCACAGTATCTAGTAAATTAATTTCGTGCCTCCAATTTTCTTAATAAACTAACGAATGTTATCTTGATAAATGCTTGATGTCTAAATTACTATTACTTACCAGTAAAAATCCTTTGATCTTCCAGTTGGATTGGCATAAAGATTGTAAACATTGCACAATTTTGTTAGTGTTCCAAGCAAAAAAAAAGCTATTCAGCATTAATGGTACACTTTGCACGTAATATATCATGTAAATCCGCTATAAGCTTATTTATATATCTCCGCAACATGTGTGCGAGCTCGCCGCAGCCGGGATTTCGTTAGCGTTGTCACCACAAACATTTGAACAGGCGGAGGGGAAACAAAAATCCCTCCCTTTGTGATAACCGTGTAGCCGTCATTGGCCTAGTTAGAAACAGAATTATTTTCCTAGGTTCAATCCAAAGCTTGAACGACATCGTGATTAGGTTTCCTTGTTGAGATAGCTCTCTGTCGAAGCCGAAATCCCAAGAGGATTGTTGTTCTAGAGTGCTGCGAGTACTGTGACCTCGAATATACTCTCTGGGAGCCAGGACTACTCCCGCAAAATCTCCAGGGATAACAAGGTGTAATAGCATAAACATGAACCTACGGCACCCGACCGTCGAACAGACTATTCAGATCAAGGTTCATTACCCACTCTGTGAGCCTCTTCGCGAGTATGAAATTTCAATAATGGAGGACCCATTATCATTTGTTTTGTGAACCATTTTATTTTATGCTAATGAATGCTACGGCAGTGAATAATTTACACAGTCAGCAGTTTTGCTTTTGACATATTGGAGGATTTGGCCTGTCATAAGGATAAATTGATTGGTGTTATATTGGCAACCTCATTAGCTAGCTAAGGTTAAAACGATTGTATGTCATCGACCTCAAGCTTCTGCACTGAAATAAAACGGAAAATGTTACTTCTTTTTTTAAAGTGGAAGCAAAAACGATTTGCCAGAGTGGAAATTGAAAGATCAATGTGTACATTGTGAGGCAAGTTATCATTTTGTTTACTGATCAAAAAACTCTGTCGGTGATGTAGACGTGTAATATTTCAGAGGCGGAGAGCTACTGAATGTTTGATACCGGGCACTCGAAGTTTTCGCAAGAGATATCCAGTGTTTTCGTTGCAAATGTAGTCCTGGCACGGGATCAAGACGACGGACGACGCAAGGTCGCGGTTACTAGCTAATAAAATAAAATTCACGCAGATCAGTCTACATCATACTGCGGTTTAATAAACAAAAACAAAGTCTAATTCAAGGTTGTCTGCATGTTTTATGGGGACGGAAAAGTCGAGACGATCGTTCGAAGGTCAGTGGCGGACACTGCATGTGTCGGAATTAGAACATTGTCCGAAAGTTTTAACCATTATTTATTATATTGTGAAACTTGCTTCTTCTCAGTTTCAACTACGATACAATTTTTTAAAGAATTCTTTAACTTTTTTTTCTCCTATAATATAAGATTATAAGATCTTACTTATTTAAACTTTTGGTATAATTCAGTTGTAAAAAATCAGTAACTTTGTGTTGCACAAGGCCAGTGGCCGGTGTAGCGAGTTTGATACTTCTGTTTGAATGCATTCGTGGAAACAAACAGTCACACATTGTGTTGCTTGAAATTGCTGCCAAATAAAAATTATTTCCGTTTGTCTAAGTTTTGTTAAAAGCTTTACATTAGAAATTGGAAACAATTATCTGCAAATCTTTAATAAAATATCTTTTATTTTATTTAGAATCAAAGAGGAGAGAAGAAAAGCTCTCATACTCTTTAATTTAGCGTAATAACCGTAGGTATTGTGACGTCGACTACTCTAATATCGTCCAAATTTCAACAAGCGCCAAGAAAAATGGTTTTAATAATCTTGAGCAAAAACTGTAATAGGTGAGTCATCGCGGATGTCACCGGGAGAAAACGGGAAAATACGCAATGTTATTAAACCCACTTCATTTCAAAATTAGAACGTTCAGTCTCGATTCATCCCGCGCGGCGCGTGCGCCGACTCGCGGTCCGTTGGCGTTTGAATCGGAAACTATCATTCAAGAAACAAATATTATAGTTAGGACATATTTGAAACGAATGTGACAAGTTTATCCGTAGATCATATTTATGTGAACTTTATTTTAGTATAATTTGTGCGATAAAAATTGACGTTTCGTGAAATTTGGCAAGAGTGGTTTCCTGCGAAATTGTGTTTGATAACCTACCTACTCAGGCGTTATTTGTACGTGTAATCAAAGACTCTGTCAAATCAATCTGCAATTCGTCAAAATACTTATCCCCTTTCTTTTATAAATGATCAGATTATTAGCACATCCTTCCTATATGTTTAACATATTTTTCTTTTTCTTCTGAACGCTGTTCTCTTGAGAGCTTTTATTGTGAAAAGTGGTTTTCTCCAGAGAAAAAGAATAAGAAATTACTTTAAAAGCTTTTATGAGTAAAAATCACAAAAACAATACTTTTAAAAGTCAATTGAATCGATTATCTTCTTTCCAGAAAAATGTTTTACTTGTTTTTGGTAACTCCTCCGTAAGTCATGTTGATTTTGGAGCCAATATTAATAATTAGATTTTCAACGAATGTAATCTACATTATTACGTTACTATGGAATACAGTAATAGTTTCAGCCTTTCGGTGCAGTTGACAGAAACCGAAAACAAACAAGCTGCTGTTACTATTCAAAATAAACAATTAACCTCACAGATAATAATTGATAACACTCATTGACTAATAGTTGTTATGTTTGACAATAACAACGATTCGAGCCTGTTGTCAGCTAAACGTCACATCAATAGATATAGTATTGCTGCATAACATATCTAACGCACAATTAGTTGATATTGTCATCGGTCAAAGTAATCATTTTGTGATCTTTTTATGTATAATTAAGTTTACAAATTCTGTTCATTCTGTCCTTTGACAGGATGCAAAATCTGTGGATTATTTTTGGAGGTTCTTACAAACACTACCTAATAATAATAATTCTGTACTGTGTTAATCTGGCTTAAGCCTCCTTGTCACTAACCCCGGAATAAAGTTATACCAGTAGGTACCTATACAAGGTGCTGTTTTGCATCCTCGTCAAAATTTAGGAGGTGGTCACAAAATACATAAATAATTAATTTAAATTACGGTATTCATTATTAATAAACATAGATTGTTCTGGTTGTTTAAGTTTGTCAGTATTTTAAAATAACCTTTACGTGGTTTAGAGAATAAGAAATTATCGAATAAACGTTTGAGATTGTTTGTATGTGTTTTCACACATAAAGTGCGGTTATAGGGTGAGGATCAGCCGGGCCGCGTTTAAAACACGGATGTTTCTTAATTACCGATTTTCGTAAATAAGAAAAAATAAATGTAATTACGTACCGTTTTATCATTGTTTCGGGTCGAGAATCATTAGCATAGTTACCTCCTTGAATTTGACGAGGATGCAAAACAACGTCTTGTATAAACTTCGGTAGGTATAACCAAATATTTTCCGAGATTTTTGGAGGAAATGCGTGGTATGAGAGCTGTAAACTTAGGGTAGGTTATTAACATTAAAAAAATAATTTAACAGAAATTAGAATACAGTTACAGTAAAACAGGATACCATATGTATAATATCGAACAAACTACTTGTAGTAAATGAATATTTATTAGGACTACTCTTCAATGTCTGAATTTAATTAAGTTTAGTCCATAAATAAGACGTTCTCCATGTTAGATCGCCATTTAATGTGTATTTAGATCTTAAACCGAAAGAATTAAGGCAATTAATGTATCACCAGGATGTTTTCAACTGTCAGGAATTAAAATAGATAAGAAGATAAAATTTACAAGTCATTGGCCGATGATGTTTTGAAGTCCAAAGAAGACAGCTGTTTTTAGAAAACCAAAATCCGTTTAACTCCTTGTTACCTGCTCAAATAGATCCACTGAAGACTAAAATAAATAACCATGTATTGGCTGTAGATGGCGCTTTAAGTTCACAAGACTTTTGATGCACCGAAGCAGTGGTCGTATCGAGCGCCAAGCATTCTCCGAGCACTGCACTGACAGGCATTCTATTAAATAGTTCCAGCGAAACAGACTATAAGTGATGATATCCCTCTTTTAGTACATGTAGCTTCTAAATAGATGGTCGGGAGCGATGACACCGTACCGAGTCTACCGACCATAGTTTTGTTGCATGACATTTACGTTTTTGGTTGTCCCGTCTGGACTGCGTCTGATTTATTTCAGACGCCTTCACAAATGGCAACGGGTACAAATTCGTTCGTGGTTCTTACATGAGTTGGTTTGAAAATTAACTTCGGACGTCTTTCGTGAGTAATCTTGTAAACACAATACATTCGTGTTGGTTATATTTTACATTTTTACTGCAAACAGGTCATAAGAAAAGTTACGTGAAACTTACACGTGTAACAAACAACGCAGTTTTAAAATAAACAAAATAAATAATGCTGACGGTAGGATAAAATTAAATATAAAGTATTTCCATAAGGCTGAACATGGCTTACGTGAGTTGAGAGGTAGAAACAAGCGCGAGCTCCCTCGGTTACCCTTATCAACTACCTTTCACCACCTGCGGACGACCTCCGCTACAATTTTATACCCATTTTAAAACGTCAAAACATTTTCATTTTGTGTTCTCTACGTTTAAAAAAATACACTGGAAAAAAGGCAATAAGCGAAAGGTATGTGCTTTGCGCTTGACACACGTGGGCAATGTGCGCCCTTAAAAAATATAACGCTAAATCTCGAACATACTGAATTTTTAATTTTCCACGCCTGTGTTAGAAAAATATTTACATTGCTTTATTCGTACGATCGCGGAACTTCCAAAAATAACTTCTTTGCCTAGAGCTACAAGGCTCATTTTTCCCAACCGTCACGTGCATGCGTGCAGCGGTCAGATGATTGCAGATTGAAATCAGATACTCAATACGCCCACTCGTCGACAGACGCAATTCATTATTCTAATTTTACTGTCGCGTTTAAGTTAAGCATACATATTTATGTCCCTCGAATAATAAACAAAGTTATTCAATCAGAACAAAAATAACTCTGGGAACAATGGAGTGCGGTCGTTTTAACAGCGGGTTGAGGTGGAGTGCATACTCTTCCGCGTCATCCGACGCAACCATGCCAGCCGTAGTGATCGAAGACATGTGCGCAGATGAACAGAGCCCCGTCACCGACAATTATCTGATAACATACCCGGAAGAGGACAGCGACTTCGAATCAGCTCACGACATCAAAAAGCGGATTTCCGATGAAATAGACATCGTAAACGAAGCTCCTAAACTTCTTAATCGTTGTTACGAAAACCCTCTTTTCATCCCGGCCAGCGAAGTTTTAAAAGACGAGATAAGTGACGACGCGGACAGTGAGGAACTAATGAAGAGTGAGCCAAAAAAGTTTGAGGATTATAAGTTTTGTGAGGCAGTTAACGACTTCGATATCGAGTTGGAAGCGGCGGAGGCTGTGCCGATAGTGTACCTGTCAACGACGCGGGCCGCGCGCTTACAGAGGGCACTGCGGCTCGGGTCGTACAAAAAGGTGAGCCTCTCTCTTTATTAATATCGCCTGCTCCTTTATGAAAACATTTTTAGACGTTTTTTCTCATTGTGTCAGACTTTATTGGAGTCAAAGTTTGTGACAGCTAATTAACATTTAATTTTCTTTTACGTCGCAATGTTCGTTTTGATGTGTTCAATGAGATATTTTTTGTCTGTTTCGACGAGATGAAATGGAATTGTAAAAAAAATAACGAGCGTTGCAGCAACACCGTGAAAAGTTTTCAATTTGTGCTACATTGTGTGTATTGCAGGATAGTAATGCGGTGTGTTGTCCTCGCCTAGCTTGTTAATTACTGTTGTTAATATTTCATGTATGTAGGTTAGAGTAGTTAGTGCGGATGGGTGGTATACTTTGATCCTCTGTTCGAATATGTTTACATAATATAGCTCTATTAGTGAGCTCATTGGTGACTAACAAGACAAGTATCAAAGGAAGAATGTGTTCGCAATATACTCTAGAAGTTTCACTTCCTTAACATTTACCTTAGTTATATGCTTCATGTATGATAAAGTTCGGTTATTTAATATTACATATGAGGTAGTTTATTGAAGTATCGTAGTTGGAAACGTGTCTCGTAGGTTTAGGTCACTGAGCTCGGCAATGTCGCAGTGCAGCGCTGATATTTGCTTTCCTACACTTTTCTGGAACGTCCGTTTAATTAAAAACCAGTGTTGTAAATAAAACAACGATAAATTGCTGCTACTTTAATTTCTTCTAAGGTAAGAGCTTCTGTAGAACAGCTTCCGTAATAAAATCTGCGTATTCTTAGAAATTACAGGGAATTTTGCAGTTATTTTATAAAATATAGCCTACTTTATAGAGTGACAGCCATAGTAGGCAAAGACATTAAAGGACATTATTTTCATGAAAAAATATTAAATGGTACACAAAACACCAATATTTGCATAACATACAAAACATTTTTCTATATTCCTTGCCGAGTTCTATTTTTCCACTCAAAAAACAATTTCAGAACGAACTGCATTTAAAATTCGAATTTCATAATGGACAAATAAAACTCGGTAGCAAGTCGCGCGCGAACACTCGACTCGCACGCACGCCACCAATTCACGGTATGCTGTACAATTTTAATTAGAACTATCAGAATTTCTGCACCCTACCTGCTGTATTATTCGTTTTATTTTGTTCAACGTTCGTGCCTTTCATCCCCTGAAGAAGAAGCATAAGTGTGGAATAGAACTAGGACGTAATTAACATTTAAATCTGGTTCTGCTCCTAAAAACCTTTACCGAAACAGAACACAAAAATCTGAAGAGCTGATCAAACTTAAGTAAATACTGAAGAGGTTTCTTATACAGCTTCCTACATTCAGAAAAAAACCCACGCTCATTTATAAGAATCACAAGAAAACGAGAACAATGTAGACGAGATTGGATCGAAATCAAATAAGCCTTTTATAGTATCAACCCGAGTCTTTAACATTCATTTGGTCCGTCCGTAACGCCACTCGGTTGCTCGATTTCATCCAATATCCAGCGTTCAGGTCCTTAAATCCCTGTAAGCCAGTTTTAAAAGAGAGATGGAATAAAAACGTGGATGGTTAGGAGTTGCGTACATAAGAAGCCGGTGAGACATAAAACGGGAAGGACTGGATAGGTCTCGTCTGGTGCTAATAAATCGCAATCATCTTATCGGACGGCAACATAAATAGTCAGTTGGTTCTTAGATCTGTGTTTTTGTTGCCCTTGTCCAGACTTGATTGGTGCTTTTAATTACTTTCGTTGAGCTCTCTCAATTGAGAAATGGTAAATTAACAGGCAGTAGCTTTATTTCACATACATTTCCTTCATGGCGATCTAGTGTGCAGTCTTTCTAAACGGTTGTGAATTAAATCACAATATTATACAAAGTGTTGTTTTGCATCCTTTTCAAAATTCAGGAGGTTGTCACAAAATTTATTAGTTATCAATTAAAATTACTGTACCTAGTTAAATATTAATAAAATGCTGATATTTTTGGTTGTTTATGTTTGTCAGTATTTCAGAATAGCCCCTTAACGTGGTTTAGTGTGGTTTAGGGAATAAGAAATTATCGATTAAGTGTATGAGATTGTTTGTATGTGTGAAACCGCGGTTATAGGGCGAGGATCAGACGGGCTACGTTTAAAACACGGGTGGTTCACACCGATTTCCGTAAATAAGAAAAAAAATGACCCAACGATTTTATCATCGATTCGGGACGAGAATCATTAGCATATTTACCTTCTTGAATTTGACGAGGATGCCAAACAACACCTTGTATAATACTATTTGAAAATAGTATCTATTTATAATAGTATTATACAAGGAAAAAAAAACCCATTTACTCAGTACTCTAACTTTATAAATGCAGCTCACTTAAGCAAAGCGCTATTCACCGTAATAGCTATGCATTTGAACTTACCTCATTATATGAATGGTCCGTTTACCGCCTTCAGAAAATTATAAATCATTTGCTAAAGATTTTAATTAATACAGACGAGGCTTCAGAACCAAGGCTCGTTATGAAGGTTAAATTAATTTTCTAAACTATCGGCTATGAATTAAACGAGCGTGAAACTTAATTTCTGACAAATTGTTTCTAAACAATTGTAATTTGGGACGACAAACATAAGTTGTTGAGGGCGAAAATACTTGAAACTGAAATGTGATTAGACCTCTGTCGCGAGGTCTCGAGTCCATTTGTGTTCGAAGTATCATTGATGAGGTATCCGTAGATACGAGAGGTGCTTGAGCTCGAGTGACTTACGAAAGTGAAAATAGGGAAAGATTTCTGCAAGATATGTCTTGGCATTTCTGTATCTTCATGGGGCACCATGCCATTGTATAAATTAAACATGTCGAGGGAATAAAATTAAGCGTTCCACAAGAAAAACTTTTGTGAAATAGGAACCAGAAACAGCAGACTTTTCTCCGTTCCGCAAACAATAATAATTTGCAAACTCTCAGTTACTTTGTTGTTGTTCTTGAATTCATGATTTATGCGAATACGATTTAAGATCAAGCCTTTGAGGGATTCGCAGCTATGTATAAAACATAGTTTTATTACTAATGAAGCTGTTCTTTTCATTTGGTGGGTATCAAGACTAAAATTCATGGGATAGCCACTGATTGCATAAAGACTTTGAGCAACGTTCTCAGCTCTTAAGAAAACTTGGTTCACTGAAAGATGCTCTATGTGCTAAGGATCCAGTGTAAAAGAACCCTCATTTACACTGGATGACCCCATCCACCCAAGCCACGACAGTGATAATGTCCATAGCAACCAGCACCTCAAGTTATTCATTTACCAATTTTTTTTTCGAATTTCAAAGGCATCACAGCTCGTTTGGTGGTACGAAAGCCGCACTACAGTTAATCCTCATTCATATTACCTGAGCCGCTCCTTTCAGAGACTTTAATATGGCGTCCGTGGAAGTCGGTGAATGTTTTGATTAAACGAATATAGGATGCCTTGCAAGCGTAATGCACGCCCCGTATCTTTGCACCAAAATTCATAAATCTCGCTTCTTCATATCTTGAACCGTGCTCATGTTGAGTCTTCTAAATAAAATTGTATGGTTTTGACATTCATTCTTTCAATTATGATTATTGCTTTAGTCCTTTGTTTTTAATAAACTTGAAGAATGAAAAGTCCATTCATATTATCGAATAAAAATTTTTGTTGTTCAAACCTGGACTAATATTTTAATATTAATTAAATAATAATTGTATTGTTTTGAATTTATTGGATCATTATTGGTTAAGTCATCTCATTGCCTGTTTTGTTAATGCTCTAGTGTCCATAATATTTACGGCATGCATCAACTTCTATACATAGTATAATAATAAATAAATAAAAATAAAAATAAAAAAATAAAAAAGCCTTATATTTCCAGTTTAACAATTTACCATAAAGAAAAAAAACTATTTATCTACCTCTAATATCTATTTATACATAGCAACTGAAGAATTTAAATCTGAGTAGTTTAATTTATTTTGATACAAAATTTATATTTAAGCAGGTAGGTACAATTTATTTATATCCACTGGAACCCCTCTCAGGTAAAGGCCTCCTCCAAAGCTTTCCATTTCTCTCGGTCTTGGGCTATTTTTTGCCATTGCGGGCCAGCAATTTTTTTAATATCATACACACTCATAATTTCACATATCATAATTTCACATAGTATAATACAAATACATAAATAAAATCACGCTTTTTTCCCGTAGGGGAAAAAACGTACGATCCTTACATACTCCATTTGCCTTTGCTTTTTTTGATAATAATCGACGTTTATTATTTCAAATTACGAAATAATGACAGCACTATTGGTGCAGTGGCTAAGCGATTGACTGCTGCGCTGCGTGTCGCGGGTTCGATCCCCGCACGGAACAAATATTTGTATGGCCTACAGAAAGTTGTTCCAGGTCTGGCTGTTTGTGTATGAGAGTTTGAATGTTTGTAAACGCATCCGCGATACAGGAGAAATTCCAAGAAAGCGGCAGTTAAAAATAATACAATAAAAAACAAGCAATATAGAATGTTGTCAAGTAAATATTCTTGTTAAAGGATTATTAAATTTCCCATTTTCCTGCTGGTTAGGTATTTATCGAAGTTAATAACCTCTTTGATATTACTTGGAGGGCTAACAATATCGGCTATTTGTTCTTTAAAATCATCAAAGGAAAACAGTCCTTGTCTACGTCAGTTTGAGCAGGAAGTTCGTATTTTACCATGTAAACCACTGATAGAACTGTCAAAATAACGAAACGATATTCTAAGCGGTTTTCGGGGCACGAACAAAACGCGCCTTATTTTTTTGGTCTTTTACTTGTCAATCTGGGGCTAAAAATACAGTGTGGTTTTAGTAAGTCAGAGCCGGCGGTTTAAAAGTCATCTTAGGATGATTGTGATGGCTACAGCTTTTAGCAAACTAGTGTCTGTATAGCTATAGCTAGCATTCGTGTGCCGAAATGTGGCTTTAGTGATTAATATTGGAAGGCTGTATGCTCACCATTAGGAAATACTAGGAGAACGAAAATTGTGTATAATTATGACAAATATGGATATAAATTGCGTAGCAGCAGTTTCACGGACCGGAGCCGTTAACCAAGCATTCTATATATCAAACTTAGTTTTTCTATGCAAAAATATTGCTGGGGAACGAATTTTTTTTTGGGGTGAAAAATTTCTAAAAAGAAAAATGGAATCCTACCAAAACCAAGTTAGGGTTGGTAGAGTTAGGCCGTGTAGATTCAGAAGCTTGGCTCCACATGAGATCTGATATCTTTTTCACAGGACAAACCTTATGTGGTCGTCTTGGCAACATTTTACATGAAATGTTTTTGGTAGGATTTCAGTTCTTTCTGTATGTTGCTAGGCAGTCTTTTTAGTGTTTATTTTTTTCTTCTTTTTTACATACCAAATTTCGATTTTCTAGCACTTCAGGAAGTACCCTAACATTTTGAATTCTCATACAAACTTCCACCCCCCCATTTAAGAGGATGGGGGGCGAAAGTTATGAGTTTATGAATTATTAGAGTTTATAAATATTAGAGCTATTCAATTGAGACTTTGTATGTTTAATTATTCTATTATTGACATCATATCCTGAGAATATTAACTATCTGGTACATCGGAAACCAACTCAATGAGGTTTCAAAAAAACGACGAAACACTTCGAGAAAAGGTAGGTAGTGCCCTTGCGCTTCGCTTGGCTCGTCTTGGCGGGGGCACTACCGTGCCCCCAGATAATTTTATCAAATTAATGTATTGTCATCGGTCCTCGGTAAATCTACAAAGTTTGAACGAAATCTGGCTGTTTAAAGTGGGTTAAAATCGCCCCCAAAGGAGTCGGTTACAAACAAAAATACAGGTGAAGCTAATAAAAAGCTTGTAAAAAAATAAACTTTAAAAAGTTGAAACTTTGTCCTCCAATAATCTCCGTAACTAGAAGTTTCCCAGGTATGATCCAGAACAAACAAAAAACGCAATGACGGGGAGAAGAAGTGACTTTCGGATTCATAAAGGGCTTTTTTACACCCATCTCGTAGTTGGTATGGTATAGACATTAGACACTTCTATAATCTACAGCTCGCCGCAAAACAAGCGTCAACATAATAAAATAGTGACACAATTTGTTCTACGAAAGTAGTTCGCAGTTAGATATAATTTATAAGACAACATGATTTATGTGCGGTATTTTTTGCTTATAATTTTCGCTTCTTGCTCATAGTTTTTCTGTTGACCTTAATTTGGTTTAGCGTGACGACCTCCATCCATGTTTTGTTCTATTAGAATAATATTATAATTAACGATAGAAAAATATCTCTCGTTCTGAACATAAAGAATCTCCGCGGAATATAATCCGGAAAATACTTAGACAACGTTTTCCTTGTACCGTTTTCGCATACAAAGATTTTTCAAATTAAACGTTCTCAGTAACTACTCATGACCGGTCAACGACCCCATCCAGTTTAAAGGTAAGCCGGCTGTCTATGTCAGTCAGGCCACAGATGTAAGTACTTCATATATTTTTTCTACATACTGGCAGACGGTTGGCTCAGTTCCACACGGGAAGTGTCGTCGCATTCCGGAGCAAGTCGCGCGAATACTGAGGTGCTTGGCTTTTTGTGTTATTCACAAATATGGGAGATTTTGTAGGCCCTTTGAAGGCCATACTTTCTCTGCCATTGGTGTTTTGTGAGCAGTTTTAATGCGCATCCTTTATATGTTTTCTTGGAACTGTGAGCCAAGCATCAACATCACTACTCTTATTCCTTAAAAGATAAGCAGAGGTTACGCCGCTGTTACACATGTCCTCGTGGAAGTCAAGAAGAAAAAAAAAACAAAATGTGGGTGCCAAAAGGTGAAAAAGTTATGATTGGTTTGGTACAATGGAAAGCTACAAATGAAGGGCCTTATTTATTAAGAGCATTTTGTGTCCCACTGCGGGCAAAAGCCTCCTTTCCGTCTCCTATCCTTTTGGTAAGAGTCCAGTTTATTGTAAAGAAAATCTCATTTGTACTATTTTGAATTCGCATATCAAATTATAATTTAAACATCCTAAAAATAGCATCGAAATGTAACAGACAGATCTCACCTTCACTTCAGAAATTTGATTTACCACTCGTGTAATTTTCAAAGTTCACCCCGGCGCTCCTATAACAATATACCGGCTATACGGGGCTATATGGAGCAGTCGATCTCGGGCAATTTCCTCGAGGCTTCCATCGATGCGGTGCCAGACATTACGACACCTACCGGCGGAAAATTGAATTCAGTTAGCATTTCCTTCTCAAACACTTTAATTTAAACTTACAAGTAGGAGATTACTTGTGTAAGCCTCTTTCTAAGCGCGTAACAGCCCTTGTAAATTGATAGATTACGCTGAATTATGTCGAGAATTAATGTGTGAAAGGTGTTAGAGTACGTTCATTTGTATTTTAATGGGTTATTGATTCTGGAATCTGGTTGAGTTTTTCGTCATAAATCGGAAAACATGAATTTTTATTAGTATGTGAGGGAATCATACAAATCTTATAGTATAGTTTAACTAGCCGGACCTAAAAACAAACCTGACTTGCATTGACATTATTTCAAACACAATTTAATCTATACCAAGGTCAGTCTTCAAAGGATAATTCTACTACACTCGTAAACAAAGTATCTGCATAATGTCAAAACATAATTTCAAGCGAAATGCAAATTAGTGATTGCTAAGAGTGAGTCCGCCACACAATAGTTCACCGCAGCCTCATTGTAGCTCACGATTTTCCGTTCACTCATTCACTCGACGCCACAGCTGTTGTCTATTCCCGCTTTATACAACATTATGACGTCATCCTCTTGTGTAAAGTGTTTCAATCGGTTTTTAGTGCGTCAATTTGTACTAGAAAATTGCTACGCTTCGACAAACTCGAGATTTGTACTTGTTGCAGTTTTCAAGAGAACATAAATGTTTTACGTTGGTAACACTGAAAATAGAAACTGCATTTTATTTTGAGTGTATACACGTACAAAAGCTTTTTATTTGAGTGTGTTACACTGCACTGTACATTTAATTGTTTTATTCTAAAAACTTTCATCGCCGGGAATATGAAAACCCTACCAGTTTTTCGACGTATATTTATAGAGAACCATATTTTTTACTATAATAACTTACCTCTGCCAATATTGTATAGCGAAAACCATAAATAACTCCAGAGCTTATCGAATAGTTAGAAGAAATAACAATGGAATGATTTATCGTGCCCATCCACTTTAACCATCAATATAAAAACAGCATAAGAAGTAGATATGTACGTAACATGAATATATCCTTTTGTAATATGACACGTATCACGTAAAGAACTCTTGACTAAAAACTGTTTGATGAAGACGAAGAATTCTCGGTATAAATTAGACTTTTATACAAATGTATGAAATGAATATACTCTGACGGCGCCAGGGCGCCAAAACTTTATTCGTATTTTAATCTGCGGTGCGCAAGCCAAGTTACTATTTACATAAAAGTGATATTTCGGCTTCAATTTATTCGTCGCGACGTTTAATTAGTAAGCGTTAAAAAGGGAATTTTACTGTTTGATTATTTACATTTTATCGTCTAAGGGAGACAACATAATTAGACGACTTCAAGGCGAGAGCAGAGAAAGCTACGTGAAGCTAAATATCTTGTTGGGAAAAGCCGATCTGTAGGACTATCTCAATATTATACAACTCAGAAGATTTTGTCTAATTAGATAGACGTCAATGGAGAGTGAGTGCAGACCCTCAGAATAACGAATATTCTTATGACGGACCTTATATGAGTAGTACACAATACCGAAGAAGAGAATGGAACTGTTTTACACCAGCTTTTTGATCGTAACTAAAATATCATTGGTATGCATGAGTAGCTTAATGAAACTGCATTCAAATTTTGACGGAACCCAATGAAATACATACATTCACCATCAAATACCAGACATAAAATGCACTTTAAGAGCGTTTACGCCTTACGCCATTTCATACAAACTTTCAAGTCCTTATTTTCCGAAATTACTGAACCGATTTTAATTAAACTTCATACGCATAAGCTGGATACATAGGTCTAAAATGTTACTAAAAAACTTTTTCGAAAAATAGTCAGCTAAATTAGACCGATTATAAATTATTTATGGAAACAGAAATTTCCAATTATCTTTTTTTTTTTAAGACATTTCGCAAATGTTTTTTAGACCTACATATCATTAAAATCGGTAATATCATTGTAAACGCTCTTTCGCTACATTCGCGCGGCACTAGAGTAAAACGTTTCTTTCATATTACAGCAAAGAACAAATCACAGAACAACGGCTACTAGGAAGCAAGACGAACAGACAGGCATTCTATTTTCAATTTGAAACTTTCTAGGCAGAACGTAACTAACAATGTATACATATATGGGTACAATGCAGCATTTTTGTCATAACAAGCGCCACTCGGGGGACAAAAGGGGCGCCCACGTGGTTCAGAGCCTAATTGGACTGCATGGAGGTGAGATACACGTGTTGTTTGTCTTTGTGTAGCATGTTTTGTAAGTGTAAATTAATATTATTTTGTGAGCGACTGTACCTTGTGGTTGTGAAGGTGTCAATGGACATTGAAGCTGTTGAATATACAGTTAAAGGTCATGACTGTACAAACAGTGGTCATTCTATCAGTGATTTGCCTTACTATGGATACAATTCTGACAACGGGACCTCCTAAGGGTACTTCCCTAACTTGTACTTACAGATGCTTCGGTAGAATTGGTATTGGAAATGGGAGTATTTCAAACAGTTAGCTCTAAAAATCCGTGCCTAGTACCAACTTAGAACGCTTTTCCTAAGATATAAGGCTCTGTGCACAACTTTATAGTGTCTTTAGAAATATTAATTAAACCAAGAACTGCGTAAGCTTTAAAATAGCAACAATGCGTTAGTAATCATAAGTTACAAAACCACAGCAGAAGCCCTGTGACTCATCCCTTGGGACTTCTAAAACACGCGTGGAAACATTTCAACCTGGATCCTTTAGGTCTACCTAGCTAGATCCTTACTTTTTCAATGGAGCCGATTAATTCAAATCAAATCAATATCATTTATTTCAAGTAAGCCAATTACAGGCACTTTTGAATAGCCAAACAACAATAAAAATGAAGCTACAGTCCCAGTCACAAGACATAATAACTGTGAACGTACTGTAGTTGCCCATTCCAAAGCGTAGATCTCTATGGAGAAGAATGGGCAAGAAACTCCATGGACACTTTTTTAAATCAGAATCTTCAATTCAGCCTGTTATCTTTAGATAATCAGGACTTCGTTGGATATGAGAGAAGTTTTGAGTTTGTATAAATATAATTATAAATTCATGATATAGAGAGACCGACAAAAGAAAAGATGTATTGTGTGGAAGATGAAAAGGTTAGAAAGGATGTGAAAACTTATATGGCGACCGATAGAGATGTGTCCATGGAAGGATTTTTTTTTTAGTGAAACTTCTTATGCGACTTCCAACAAGTTTAACGTTTTCATGGAGGGGGAATATTTTCTATTACCCACTCAGAGATGGCGCTATTACAAGATTTGTGACTACGTAGTTCTACTAGGTACGCAAGATGGCGTGCAAACAGTCATGCATTCGACTCTTCGGTGTGACCAGCCTTCGCTCAATTTCCATGAGTAGAATAACCTCGATAAAATTATGTTATAAAAAGTGTACAACAATAAAACAATAAAATATTATTTAGAAGCTCAATAAAATAACGAGAGTGAATGCGTGGCACTCCAACGCATGCGTGTAGTATTACGAAGTTTCACTTCTTCCGCGCGGAGGGACTTCACGCACTATTTTTTGAATGAATAAAGATTTCATTTATAAAACCTGTTCTGCCCAATTCTGGGTAGATTATGGACGGACAGGAGGTAGAACTAAGAAAACCGAGATAAATAGTGTGAAACTCATTTAGCTAAAAGTAAATAAGCAAAAGATACGATTGTATAGGTGATACATAGACACACATCACAAAACATTTCGACAGTTATATGTAAGTCTTATATAATACGGGGCGAGCCTATCGCCATCAACCGGGCGCAAATCCAGACTCTGTGACTGATACTGATTCCTGATAGGAAAACCCAATATCACTTTGCCCGTCCCGGGAATCAAACCCAAGACCTCATGCACAGCATTCACGCTTCCAACCACTCGACCAACGAGGCAGTCCACGTGATATACAGGGTGTTGTTTAGCATTCTCGTCAAATTCAAGGAGGTCACTATGATAATGATTCTCGTCCCGAATCAATAATAAAATGGGTAGATAATTTTTCATTTATTTACGGAAATCGGCAAGTTTGAACCACCCGTGTTTTAAACGCGGCCCGTCTGATTCTCACCCTATAACCGCGCTTTCACACATACAAACAATCTCAAAAGCTTTTTCGATAATTTCTTATTCTCTAAACCACGTTAAGGGGGTTAATCTGAAATGCTGACAAACAGAAACAATCAAAAAAATCCGAATAATAAACTAGGTACCGTAATTTTAATTGATTATTTATATCTTTTGTGACCACCTCCTGAATTTTGACGAGGATGCAAAACAACACCTTGTATACCTACTGAAGAAAAAGTAAAACGGAATACTGCATAAATTGGAATAAGGACCAAATGATGATGAATTTATCAGTGAGAAGACCTAATACACACAGCCAGATTATCTCTATAGATTAACTTCATCATGACAAGACAGAAAGTGTTTCTATGCCAGAGATTAATGGTAGTAACATAGCCATTATAACTCCGGATATTGGTGAGGTGTCCGCCGGGTATCGGCGCCGGATATCAGCGGGTTTCTATGGGCATACCGACATGTTGATTAGATTTGAACTCAATAGTCGTTCAATTGGCTTAACTAAATGGACTGCTTACTGGTGGAAATGGTAAACATGAACTTTAAAGGTTTTTCGGAATCAGGATGATTCGTGAATTCGTATTGTTCTTGAAGTAGCTTTTTACTAAATACATACAGAAGCTATTTGGTTTTCCCCATTAACTGTTTCTGCTTCCTATATTATTTCGTGAGTTTCTTTGAAAACTCGCTTTAACAAGCTCCCTTTAATTAGACATTTTAACAATGAAATCTTAAAATTATTTTCTAGGTAGTAAACTAACTTCTTTACTTTGTGAAACTTAATTTTCATTCCATATTGTTAGCCAAAGGCTTTGTTTATATTTATGCTGGCAATATTATTCACAAAGTGATATTATTGTGATTGGCAACAATTTCATAAGCACCTTTTTCGGTACAATTGAGTTTATTTTTCATTTGCCCGGACTGTGGACTGATATTCTGCGAATTTCGTTTTAATTTTGTTTCTGGCAAAATTTCAAATGAAAGTTTTGGCAAAATACCTGCTATTGAAGTTTTATTTAATCTTTGTTGATATTGGCGAGATTGCTGAAGTAATGAGTCGGTAATGAGAAATTATAAAATACCTACTTAATAGTTTTATGGTAGACATCATTTATTTGTTCTAGCCTACCCACGTTTCTTACCAATTGGGCTATTTAATACCTATAGATAATTCTGAATGAAACCACACCAGTATTCTAGTAACCGTCAGCTCACCTGCCAATTGTGCCGACTCCAAACATATTTATCCGCATGATTCGTGGTAGGAATATGGAGCGGATATCCAGCGGCTGATCGCTCGGATAGATATGATTCAAGAGCAACGATCATCTATTATTGAGTGACATGGAGTGCGTACGTGGAGTCCGAAGCCAAGTACTCAAATAACTCGTCTGTATAAAATTAGAACGAGGAACGTTTACCTGAGTTTCGTGTTTAGGAGCGTCGGGATTTTGACTAAATATATTATTTTTTAAGATTCTTTGTCAAATTATTGTATAGCAGACTTTTTTAAAACAGTTGATGTGGCAGTTATATGCAGATTAAATAATTTTTTGCATATAATCTAACAGTTTCTTTGCCAAAATGTCTTCAAAGCCTCGTCAGTAAAAAACCTTAAAAACATCAAACAATCCCCTTAACACAATCATACAAAGAAGCAGCTACCAACAAAAAAATATTATAAGTATCTTTACAAACGCCATAACGAGCTGGCTATCGTGATGAAGTTCTGTCTTTCATCGCAGCGATAACTTCGAGATCACTTTGTGAAAGTTGCTAGTTATCTCAGTACGTAGTCGCTGTCTCGGCCAGCCTTATCGAACTGAATAGGTATAGTCACGGCCACCAACAAGTATACACTTTTCTAAATTTAACAGCGATTTCCAGCGAGAAATAACGATAGTAACTTTGAGATTGGAAACATTTCAGAATAATATGAGTTCCAAAATACTATCTTCTTAGCAACATGAAATTTTAAACAGAACAGTACGAGATAATCTTTTTTTAAAGTTGCTTAGTGTTAACATATTGGTGCTCGTGATTGTACTTCTGGTATCTATTGATAAACTAGTCTTGTTGGTAAGATAAAGTCAGTCAGTTGACATGGACATAGATGGTAAGTAGTGCAAGGGAAGGTCTTTATAAGGTAAGCTTAAGCCTTAATTAATAGTGATAGCTTTTTAAGGGATTAATTATTTCATACGGAAGCTTTAAGCTTGGGAATATGTGGCTTAATCAATATTTTTATTATCATCATATACCCGGCCTTGTCTCAACACTGTCGTGGCTCGCTTCTAGTCTTACAGGATGCAGCTGGAAATACTGGAAGTATTTTACATGGAGCGACTGATTTTATCAGTGGTCTGTACTAGGTGAAAATATTGTAACGTTTCAAACCCTTCCTTTTGGATTTTCCGTTGGTAACAAAGAAAGTTCAAGAAAAGATGGTATTCTTTTTAGTACCAGAATCAACTCCAATATGTAGGTTACTCACATAATTATATCTGCTTAGTGCGTTAATCTCAATGTTAATCTACTTTCGTTCGAAGCTCCCTAAATACCATCGATCAATGACACTGGAAAAATTTGCGCCCTTATAAAAGGACGCGCTTGCTCTATACGCAGAATGTAATATCGTCAGTAATATTCCGATGTTTTGGTGAAAATTGCCCAAATTCGTATTCAGATATTCATCTTGGGTAAAATTTAGGTTTAAAATATTGGGAGTCCCTTAGGACTGGGCATTTTTAGGCCAAGTATTTTGTAGAAGGTTTTTTTGAAGATTAGTAAAATTGTGATTGCAATAAAGAAAATGATTACTATATTCCCGATTAAGTCTAACTACAACTGTCTATTACTAATACCTGGAAACCATAAACAGCACGGAAGGTGACAGTTACTGATTAAAACATTGCAATGTTGGTCACATTAATTAACAGACCACGCAAAGGAAATACAAATGGTGTTACTTAAGCAATATTCATCTTGATTAAAATGAGAATACAAACATAATATTTTAAGAGTAAAAGGAAACATCATAATTTAACAAGAAGCAACAATATTTTTTAACCTACCTGTATTAATGTATTACGTTCTTTAAGCAAATACCTACCTCAAAGAATAAATACTTTTTCGCTGGTAGGCATTATAATATTGTATTATGTCCTTAATCCTTGGCGTCAGCATCCACCGGGGATAGCTTTGGAGTAAAGATGAAATTAATTATTTTTCCAACAGAATATAAGTCCTATTTCAGCGGAAATCCCCAACGAAATGGCCGAATTTCCATATAGAAAAGTAGGGAACGCTAGTTTCAATGACGTTGAAATTAACTGTTATATAAACGAAAATCTTCCAAAAACACAAAGTTTCACGCTATTACTAAGAAAACCTAAATATATACGTGCTAAATTGCGATCAAAGCTTACAAAACCACCTGTTACTATTTATTAGGCGCGAATGTGACAATTTTAGAATTCTCTTCTAGACGGCCTAGTTATCTATGTTTTCCTAGTAGGTACCAAGATTCGAATCAAACGGAATGAGCAAAGCTAAATGTGAATACTAGGTATAGGTAATGGTACATGCAAAATATGTCACTTCCTCTGTCTGAATTCTCTCGATTTTCTATCAAAAGCATTATGGGCAGGTCAAGGCTTGTGTATTCCGCTGCTTCCAAATTTACTGTTCTATTCCTCACTCAATGCTCGCAACGGTGACTGATCCCTTGGGTTCTGCGTGCTTTCAACCATGAAATAAGTTAGTTACCTACTACCAACAAGACATTTTTCATCCGTCCCCCCTAGTCAAATTTACTGGATGTCGCTCCAAAAAGAAACTTTGCTTAATTTAATTTGTATGAAAAATGCTTCAATTTTGTCCAACGAGACTCTAATGACAAGAAACTTTTTTAGTACAAAGTAAACATTAAGATTCTGATGAATAAGTTTTACTAGTACTTGTCTTGGTTATTTAGAGTTTAAAATTGAGTAAACTAGAAAAGTGAATTTTTGCAAAGTTATTTAATATTTATGTGACTTTGTAAATAAAGAGCTTCAGCTTCGTTGTACGCGAGTAAGACTCAGTTAAAAATTAATTAATTATGGAGTGTTAAAAACCAATTAGTGTTCATTTCTTAATTTTAAGTAAGTGCAGCATTTAGAAAGTGCTGCATAATAAGGTTGCACGAAAAAAAGAAAGTTACAAAATGTAATGTAAATGCACATTAAAATAACTTGCCTACTTACCTAAATCTCAGTTTTAAAATGAATACATATTAATGTATTCTTAGAGAAACAATAATACCAACTAGATTTTTATTGTAACCCTGAGATATTAGGGCAATAATCCTGGTGTAAAGGACAGTAACACCTTTACACGCTGCACTGCTGCCGACAGCTGACAACAAAGAGAATAACACATCTCCGTAATCAATCACTCCATTATTTGTAATCACAGACACTACTTTCTACTCTGCTCATAAGTTTTCCTTTTTATCCCAGAGAAGCGCGTGAAACAATTAAGTATCCACTAATGGCTAACAACATCAATCTAATCTTTCCCCGTTTTCTTTCTCCCCCAATTATCTTTTTTTCTATTGACGTCACACCCAACGAACCGCGGCCGAGAACAAACTAATTAATTTTTACTCATTTACAAGTCGTTTACTTTAAGCGTTCTTTGAATGGCATTGAAAAATTATGCCGCCATTTTTCTCGCTTGTACAAGATAGTTGTGATTCGTGATAATTGTTCTAATTTTGTTCTTTTATTTTTTTGTTGCAGGTATGTAGTTGGAGGTGTAATGATTGGCCTTTGACATGCAATAATAGGAGTAATAAAGTCATCAGAGTGACAAGGACAGGTAATTAGTAAGTAAGCAGATAATTTATTGCATCTTTTTGTTGAGCCTCTGTTGCGCAACGGATTAAATCATTACAATTACATGCAAGATTCTCTCAGCCGTTATTCTCTAAGCCTGTAAAGATGAGCCATTTCAACATACAGTGGGTGTCTTTAGCGTGGTGTAGTCGCTTAATTTTAAAGTTTTTTAACCCTGGCTGGAGGCCTTACAGTCAAGGCACCCACAGGATAGACGACAACCTCCTAGGGTGACCTGCGAGATGAAATCTCTGCACCAAAATTAAGTAGTATCAATTAATATGTTTAATTATTGTTTTGTTTTGAAACAAACTTCATTTGCCAGCGTAAATTCAGAAGCCAGAATATCTAAGTAAGTCCATTAAGGCACCGCTAAGCAACGAGTCTCGGTTGCAAGATGGAACCACTTGGCCGAGTTTCCAACTTCAACTTGCTAAGTTACAACGATCTATGTGAATTAGGATGGGTCATAGTCATGCTTAGGGTATTATCGTCGGTTAATCCTTAGGGCCCTCGATGGATGTACCAGGTACCTGAAGTCAGCACAAAGGGTCGTTGAACCTTCAGGTCCCTTCATGCAAAACGTAGATGAGTGAACGTTTAGTTAATTAGGTTTAAGTTTGGCGGTTCTGTGCAAGTAATGGTCGGTTGACTAGTTCAGTCAAGTTTGCGTGTGACAGTCATACAAGTTCGACGTGGAGTGGAATACAGTTTCAGAGTTTCAATACAGTTATTAGCTAAAATGGAATTGCATTCGTTATGTTCGAGTTACAAAGTTAGTTTCCTATATTCGTATGTTAACTGTTACTGTAATAGCTTTTTTTTTCTTTCAAATTCGAATTCTTTATTGCGAACTAAGTCTAGTCTTGAAGATTTTGACAATAGGTTAGGTTCTAATAACCTAGTTGCCTGTTAGGGCATTGCAATTTAAATGGTTTTTAATTATATAAAAAAAAAATATATACACACTTACTAACTATTACAGTTGTTCCAGTTAACATTATCTTGTATTAAATTATCAGTATAATTATCAGTAATATCATACTTTTAATATTCTTATAATTTATATATCATTTTATTTAGTATCACAATCATTCATATATTACATAATTATTTTTCTTCAAGAAATTCCTTTACTGAGTAATATGCCTTTTTAATCAGGAAGCCTTTTAGCTTATTTAAAAAATACCAATTAAACGAATGCTTTTAATGTCTATGGGTAAATTTGTATGCCCATACAAAAAATACTAGCTTGTTTATGTCGTCTACGAAACTATTTCGTGCGTTTCGTCTACCTACTTAAAACTGTCTCCTTGGTCTAGTGACTGCTGAGCATGAGTTCCAGGGTTCGATTCCCGGGTCGGGCAAAGTGTTATCGGGTTTTCCCATCAGAAATTTTCTCAGTAGCAGCTACGGATTCTGGATTTGTACCCGGTTGATGCCAATAGGCACCTATCAGATGGGATTTGACGAAATGTGGGTGTACTCTAATTGGGTACACCTCTGCCTAACCCTTCGGGGATAACAGGCGTGATGTTATGTTACCCACTTTAATCCTACTAATATTATAAATGCGAAAGTTTGTGAGGATGGATGGATGGATGAATGTTTGTTACTCTTTCACGCAAAAACTACTGAATGGATTTGGATGAAATTTTTGGCACACGGGTAGTTTATAACCTGGATTAACACATAGAATACTTTTTATTCCGATTTAGTATGTTCCCGTGGGACAATTATCGAAAACCACGCGAGCGACGCCGCGGGCATAAGCTTAATAATTAAGTTTAATAATTCTGTCTGAATTTTTAAACAAAATACTTTCCCATACCTTACAGTCGTTGCAATAATTCAAGCATCTCTACACACAATCTAATCTGGTAGCCCATAAACGCCTAATTGTTTCAACAACTTGTATTCCAACTCACATCTGCGTAACATAGCATAGTTTTATGAAGCTTTTAGTGTGGCAGAGAAACTTAAATGTGCTAATTAAACTAACTAATGTATTAAATGAGCCGTCGCCATCTTGAATGCACGGTGACTGACTTTTAATTGTAATAAATCGCGCTTCTCGCTCCCGGACAAGTTTCACGACGAGACGTTTAAACTCATACATCTTGCTTCATACATATTGAGACAACTCGATTATTAAACTGAGAAGTTCTAGCACGTAGGAACTCGAGTCACTTTACGAGTAGATTGAGGACTATATAAGTTTAGCTTTGATAGTTCTTATTACAATCGTTTAACGTTTACAGATGCATGATTCTTCTAACATAATCTGCCTGCTGCAAAATTGACCTAGCTAAAATAATAACCATTACAAAAACTATAACACCAATGCCAAAAAAAGCGATGACCAAGAGAAATATAATTGTGTTGGCCGACCAGCAAGGACGCTACATCCGAAATATACTTCAGGATCTTGTTGGACTAAAGTACAAAGTTACTTGTTACTCGAAACCGGGTGCTATGTTGACGGATGTGTTAAATGGTCATGACCAAGTGACAAAAAATTTAACGAAAAATGATTATATTGTGGTATTGGCAGGTATTAATGACAATGCATATAGTTTGACTGGTAATTTAAAAATCTGGCTGGAAAAAGTCAGAAATGCAAATGTAATCGTCTCGGAAATACCCTATAACAAGTATCTGAATTTACGCCAGCTAAATGATAGTCTTAAAACTGTATGTCGCAATTTCTCAAACTCTATATACATAGATATGGAATACAGAAGAGAAAAAAAATCTAAAAAGAAAAACTGTCTTAAGCTTTGTCGTAATATTCTGAAAGAGATATGTCACATTGAATATAAAGTAAAATTTGATGAATATAACCGAAAACTTAACTTTAAAAAAACTTATAATGACCAATGTACTCAAACTGACCTAACAATCTTTGACAATAATATTAGTTTAGTTAAAGATATAAATGTAAACAATCAGTCCAAAAATTATAATATTAATAATTTAAATACAAAAGAAAATGATTTATTTCGTGTATGACAAACTAATTGTAATGCATCAAAACATAAACGGGTTAATAAACAAAGCAAATCTACTCACTGTACATTTGGACGAGCTCGAGAAAATGGATAAAACTGTCGACATCATTTGTGTAACAGAGCACAACATGAACAAAGAAGATCACATACTTCTCACTATACCAAATTACACTATTGCGGCTAGCTATGCTCGTGATAACAGAAATGGTGGATCATGTATCATCATAAAAAACGACCTAAAATTTCAAAGACTTGAATATATTGAAGAGTTAAGTATTCCAAATTTTATAGAATGCTGTGCTATAAAGCTAATTGAACATCCCATTGTTATTGTATGCTTGTATCGTGTGCCAAAATCTCGGAAAATCGATATAGATATATTTCTTGAAACTTTGATTAATATTCTTAATAAAGTGCTACGTCATAGAGAATTAAAAATAATAATTAGTGGCGATTTTAACATAGATCTTAAAAAAAGAACCTATTCTTCAACTGAATTTGAAAATACTATCCTCCACTTTAACTTAAAATTTGGTACTAGAGAATCAACACGTCTAAGTAGCGATACATGTATCGATAATATTATCAACAATATTAGGGGTAGCAAGTGTGACATCATCGACTTTGCTCTTTCAGACCATACTGCACAAATTTTATCATGTCCAGTTAAAAAAACCTGCCGAATTAAACAATGGTATACCTTTAGAAGAGATTTCAGTAACAGCAATAAAGAAAAATTTAAGCAGTGCATAGAAAGTCTCACGTTTTCTGACGTATTTGGCGAAAACGATGCAGAAATAGCTTTTAATATTTTTTTTGATTACTTTCAGTTATTTTATAATCTTTGCTTTCCTGTTATAAGAATAAGAAATACACCAACCAAAAGACCTACATGGATCTCAAAGGGCATAGCCAAATGCTGTCGACGGAAGAGAGATTTGTTATGGACGTATCGAAAAACGTCTAATAAAATGGATCATAATAAATTCAAAAATTATTCTTCAAGGCTGAAGCGAATAATTAACTTGACTCAAAAATCGCAAAACGACTACAATATAAAACAATCCAATAATAAAACTAAAACAACTTGGAAGATAATCAACTCCACAAAACATAATATTCCTAAAGAAGAAATTGTACGAATAAATCAAAATGGCAAATCTATAACCGATCCGCAACAAATTGCTGAAGTTTTTAATACCTACTTTGTTAATCTTGTTAAAACTACAAACCCTTCAACATTGAATTATTTGACATCGCATCATAATACAAAGCTGACATTGATTGAAAATAATTATAATTCCTTATTTATAAGTCCTACCATTCCAAATGACATATTTAAAATCATAAAATCTTTAAAAATACACACAGTACTGGATACGATAATATATCCACGTCAATAATAAAGTACGTGGCACTATCCATTAGTCCGGTTCTCAGCTACTTGATCAATTTATGTATTCAAAACGGAAAATTTCCCAGTAAGCTAAAAGTCTCAATCATCAAGCCTTTATTTAAAAAGGGTAAAAAGGAGGATATCTCTTGCTACAGGCCAATAGCTCTAATCCCTATTTTTTCCAAAATCATTGAAAAAGTAATTTACACTAGCATTTATAACTATTTTGAAAAATATAATCTTTTTGCCAGTGAACAAAATGGATTTCGTAAAAGCAAGACTATCAATATGGCCATCTACGATCTTCTTATTAGGATTTACAAAAATATGAACAATAGGACACCAGTAACGGCTATGTACATGGACATGACCAAAGCATTCGACCATGTGGATCACAAACTACTGTTCGAAAAACTGTATAAGTACGGCATACGGGGTAATGTTCTAGACTTGATAAAATCGTATTTAAACCAGAGATCTCAAGTCACTGAAATAAATAAGCTCTCTTTTACGACGAAAACTGAAGTGCAGTATTTATCAAACCCGAGAGATGTCACATATGGCGTGCCACAGGGAAGTGTTTTGGGTCCCTTACTTTTCCTTATTTATATAAACGATTTACCAAGAGCCGTGAAAATTCCATTAGTCCTTTTTGCTGATGATAGCACTGCTGTATTTTCTCCGACTGACATCAACACATTTGAAAATGACATAAATGATACTTTGCATGACATTATAAATTGGTTAACATGTAATAATCTCAAAATTAATTTAGATAAAACAAAAATTGTAAGTTATTCACAAAGAAAAACCCCTTTGACATTAAATGTAAATTATGAAAAGAAAAAAATAGAGGAAACAGCTACCATCAAATTCTTAGGACTGTGGATTGACAAAAATATGTCATGGAAGACGCAAATTGATACGGTGTGTAAAAAACTAAATAAATTTTCCTACGCTTTATACAGACTGACTAAGATTGTAAATCAAGCAGCAGTACTAACCGCCTATCATGCCTATGTAACGTCTACGCTTAGATATGGACTAATTTATTGGGGGAATGCTACAGACAGGGAACTCGCTTTTAGGGCGCAAAAGAAATGCCTTAGAGCTATTTGTGGCATACGTGCCCCAGATAGCTGTATGCCACATTTTAAAAAGCTTAAGATTTTAACCCTTCCTGCCCTCTATATCTATGAAGTCGCTGTATTCGTAAAAACCAATAGGGGAAAGTTTGGTAGCCTGCACTCCCGTCGACATGCCGACAAAATAGTAAATAAAATGCCCTCTAAAACAGCCCTACTATCTAAAAGTTTCTTCGGAATGTCTTCACGAATTTATAATAAGCTTCCTAAGCAATTAAGAGAAATTGAAAACATTTATGAATTTAAGAAAAAATTGAATGACTTCTTGGTAAATAGACCATATTATACAATACATGAATTTTTGTCCGACAGATTCGTGATGAGTTGAGTTGAGTGCCAAACTGTTTTTATGTTTTTATGTTTTGATGCAAATTATTATGTTTTACCAAAATAAAATGTATGTTTTGAATATATATAAATTAAACAAATTGTTCAAAAAATTGTATGCCTAACATGGCGGAGCAGTGCAACCGCACATCTAAAACACAATAACAACTCTGTAACCACTGTCTCACAATAAAGATCTTTGACTTTGACTTTGACTGATGATTTTAAACTAAATTAAAACTATGTCCAGCTAAAGCACGAAAGGTTATTTAAATTCTAATTAACTTTTGGGCCGTCATAGACCAAAATATTTAGCGCGCCGTGTTATGGATGTGACACCGACAATGTACCAAAAATTTCATTCCACGTATGACCGCCCCGGAATCCGGTCCCCCACACCGCTAAACATTTTCCAAGTGAAAATTCAATGTAAAACGGACCCAATACAGACATTTTCATATTTTTCCTTCAAGCAAGTTTGACAATTGAGTTACGGCCCTCGATTGTTATTTTCATGTCGTTTGTTCGTAAAGAGTTCATGTTTTCCAAGTTTTATTGTAAGTAGGTCCTTATTACCATAATATTTTGCGTGCTGAACTGGTAATGAAAAAGAAAATATGTATGTGTAAAGTAGCTTTAGAGCTCATGGAATCCAAGAATCGCAGTTGCAAATAAGTTTTAAAAGAATTTTACTGTCGTTACTACCTCTCGACTGCACCATTTTAAATTATATAAAACAACTAACGCATACCTACTGTTTAATTAAAAGAATTTTCTATTGCTTTTAAAATGTTTTTCAGGTCTTTAAAGCGCCGATAGCATTAAGTCGTTCGTCGGCTACGTAAACGCGGTCTCCATCACAATAGGGCCTCTAAACACTGGGACCGCCATCCCTCATTTATGTTAATCTATTCGCGCGCAGATATATTTAATCCTTTACAGAGTGTCGCTTTACCAGGGATTACTCGGGATTTTGTTAATTTCATCGTTCATTACGCAGCTAAGATACACGTAAGTGCGTCGTGTAGAGCTTTGATAGGTATTTTATTCACGCTATGTTTACAATACCCACATACCCCGTGGCTAATTATTAACAGGCGCTCGGTCGATCGTAGGTTAAAACGTGCTTGCCAAGGTTGGTCCTAGATGGGTGACCACCCGTGTGGGCCATTTGTATATCTTTGGCTGTCGTTACAGGTAGCCAATTGCCCAAACGTCTTACAATCAGTCTTACCAAGGGTATTCCCCAGTACTAACAGGGTTGTGGGGTCAGATAGTGGGGGCAGTCGCATGTAAAATACTGATATTCAGCTGCGTCCGGTTATACTAGAAGCCGACCTCAACACAGTTAGGAAAAGGCTAGGCAGATGAAGATACCTACAATCTTTGAGACCTTTATAGAGTGTGACTGTGACGTCACCAAAAGCTGATATTTATAAGTATTAGGTAATATATTTTGTTGATTGTTTGATAAAGGTATTAAATATTTGATTTTCATTTCACTAAACACAAAATTTGGATTGTGTGATTATCAGTTACGCCATATTGCTCATTTATCTTACAAGTCGTATCGTACGATATCAAAGAGCGTTTCTTGAAACTTTTCATGCACACGGAGGCGTATTTTAATAATATATAAACTAAATAATACATAAAATTATCTGTATTTAGAAGATAAAGATAATAATTTATAAGTAATTGAACTTCACCCACGTACGAAATTTCCTCGAGCGTGGTATTAAATACTTTTCTTTTAACTACCTCCAGATTTTGTGAAACCTATTTATTGTTGAACAATTCCCCGTTATATTTTTTTCAGACACGGGAAAAATTAAACTGAAAATATTTTGCAGATCATGCAATGAAAATAAAAAAAAAGTTCACGCTCAGCAAGAACGACCAATCAATCATAGAGAGCTTCATGAATTGATATTCTTTTATTGAACGTTTTATTTATGCGGGGAGTATTTTTGAACCCTTGAATAGCTTTAACACATTATAGATGTGGTGTGGGAGGGGTGCAGTCCCACTTTCTCTCCATAGAAATTAACATCCGACCCCATATATATTTTAGGCCACGATTACACGAAAGGTCAACGTTTTCAGTTCTTATTCGAGCCTTCCAAATACTTATAAAGAACTAGTTATCGTAATTTTTTTTTTATTTCTTTCTGAAAGATCGCCTATAATAACGAGCGGCTTCGCAACCTGCATAAAATTTTGTAAAGTCTTACTTGAGGCAGCCCTTTTTTTACCTGATGGGATCAAATTACCCTTCCTGCTCTGGGCGGAACAGAAGGGAGTGTCAGACTTTTACTGACTAAAACCCATCCATGTTCCTTCTTAGCCCTTTGTGTTACAGGGCCACGGTATCTCTTTCAAACAGTCCCGCAGCCCGGGCAGGCATCGGTTCTCTCGGACTTGAGGCAGCCCCAGACTTAACAACATTTTATGCAGTTCTCAATTCTATTCCCTTCGACTCAAAGAAGAACAGACCGTCTAGACGCATGATCACAATCATCCTAAACGCCACCTTTTCAATATCTTCGTAACCGATATCAACAAAGGTTTAAAAAGGCAGTCGACGTTCGATCACGTCAGCCGTCATCTATCTAAACGAGATGTGATTGTAGTCAAACACATGCCATCAATCGAGCTCACATTCCCGCCATCCCGCTATTCTGCCATCCCTCGGCGGTTCGATGTGCCGTGTAAATCACGCAGATTACCTTGCACAATATCGTGGAGGAACTGGGGAGGAAACATGTATATTTACTGGAAGGTGCGGTGACAACTGAATGTTTCTGTTGATAAAGAACCGAGTTCTTGTCACTTGGATTGATTTTTACTTTTGTGTGTATGTATGAAAGTGTCCAATGCACAATCAAATCAAATGTATCCAATGTGTATGTGTGTGTTTGTATTAAGTTTGTGTGTAAAGTGTTTTCATTTGATTGTGATACTAACACAAAATTATATATTAGGAAGATCCCCAAGCTGTGGATTACCACAGAGTACTTTGTCGTAAATGCGTTGTTTTCAAAGTTCATGCAATTACTTGTACTTGCTCTAGAATAAATTGAACGTTGTCGACTTTCGTTCCGATCATAAGTTATACATAACATCCTGACTTACGTTATAAATGCGAAAGTAAGTTGTTTGTTACCTTTTCACGACTAAACGGCTGATCGGATCTTAATGAAATTTGGCAAGAAGATAGATTTTAACCTGAGGAAGGACATAGGCTATATATCATCATGCTACGACCAATAGGAGCGGAGTATTAATGAAAAATGTTGCGAAAACGGGGAAAATGTGACGCAGACGAAGTTGCGTGGGGCAGCTAGTACTGTTATAAATTTTGTCGTGTGCTATCACTGCCTAATATATCACGCGAACAATGTGTAGGTTCGTCTATTGTAGTAGGTGGGTAAATACTAAGTATTCTAGTGTAAATACTATAGCTTAATATGTAAATACAATTGTTACCCGATTTACATTGAGTGGCAATTGTGGTAAGTATTCACTAAGTGACCGACTTACCATTATTATTTACTTGTCGAACGACAAAACGTGATGATAGACCTATAAGATAGCGACTCTGGAACTAAATATGTATTTGTATTTTACATAATATAAACATTTTAAAGTTAAAAGGATTGCAAGTTGAATAATAAAGACATTTCAATTTTGTAACTGCCTAGTTGGTCAAGTGCAAGTCGCAAGCGCGACTATTGAGCGCAGTGTGCTGGGTTCGACTTCCAGGTCGGGCAAAATGCTTAAACCTTAGGGGATTACAAGCGTAATATTGATATGTTTAATAAATATAAATATGTCGTAGTTAGGTGATTTTATTCCGTTAGAATCAGTCACCATGTGGGCAGAACATGGGTTTCGTTCTATGAGAACACACGGTAAACTGCTTTTATCGAACTAACAAATTACTTGAAATCATCAAATGAAGAAGTCATTTGATGATTTCCCATACGCTCCGGACCATGGATTGAACCAGGGCCGGACGCGATAGGTCGCCGCCGCCAATCGCCGCTACGAGGACACGGCGGTGCTCAGCCCAAGCGGGGCAGAGCTCCACGGTGTGCTCCACCGTGTCCTCCGGCCGATCCTCGCAGTGGTAACACCCGGGCGTTTCCTCCCGCCCGATTCGGTGCAGGAACCTCCCGAAACAACCGTGTCCGGTGAGGACCTGCGTCAGGCGGAAGGTGAGGGCTACGTGGTGCCTCTCTAGCCACTCCTCAAAGAGGGGACTTATCGCCACTATTGTGGCGTGCCCTGCACGTGGTTGCGACAGTCGCTGTCTCCATGTCGCCATGAGATCACGCCGGAGGTCTGTCCGCTGAGCGACAATTTGCCGCGGCAGCGGAGTTTCCCCCCGGCATAGTGCCTCCGCGCGCCATTCGTGCAGGCACGCGAGGACTATCGCCTCAAGATCCCATGGCGGCAGTCCGGCCAAGAGGCTCGCCGCCTCGCCGGAGATCGTACGGTACCCCCGGACCAGCCTTACGGCTACCATCTTCTGGGGCGCATTCAGGTAATGGGCGGCTCGCCGCCTCAAAGAACGCGCCCACACCGGGGCCCCGTAAAGGGCCATGGACCGCACGACCCCCGCATAGAGCCTCCGGCAGGAGGCGTTTGGACCCCCGAGTCATGACACCTTTGGCGCGCTTTCGATTTATTTTCTGTCCGTACTGATGACCGGATCCGACAAATATGTTGAATAAAACGCATCGTCCTTATTTTGGTTGAATACGAATGTGTGCAGTTATGTGTCATGCTTATGAAGGGCAAATCAAACATTGTTTTAGTAGCAGCTTTAAGGAGAACCCGTGATCTGTTAGTGTAAGGGGGATGTAACAGACCATTTGAGACCTCTCTTTGTATGTATCTATATTTGTATACGCTTTGTGTCATTTTGGTATGTATATCGGCAAAAGGCGAGTTGCGTATAAAAAAATGTTGTAAATCAAACGTTATAGTAGTACCAAATTTGTTTTTACCCTATTACGGCGAAGCAAAAAAAAGAGGATGATGAAGGATGTTATTTTGAAGGGATATATCCACATGAATTTACTTCCTTAAAGTTTAATCAAATAAGAGAGAGAGATCAAGCAAGCATCATAATGTATCATAGATAAAACATGCATCATATGCATGCTTTTATTAAAACCCTATTACCCAGGTAAGGGTAAGGTAAGTAAGGTTTCTATCCTAGATGTAACCGTCAAGCAATAAATGCACATACTAACAGCGTCACTAAGACTTAACCTAATTAAATGCAAAGTAACTGTACTAAACTAATTCCTACTGAAATGACAAGTGAGATAGCGTCACTAACGGCTTTTCCTTCGAGAATATAACTGTGGTTGTGATTTCAGACGTCGCTAATTTAGTACGAGTAGGTCCCTCAGCTGCAGCTGTACCAAACGGACAGTCGGATCCGGGACTATGTTGAAACTATCTGTTTTAATGTGTTAGTGTGTATGTGTAACTATAACTTAATTTAACGTTGCATTTAGATAATGAAAGGATACTTTGGGAAGTCGGAGGAGCTCGTGACTAAATAATAACAGCCGCACGGTTCGATTTTTAAGGTTAGGCCGTGCTTGCCGAGGTTCGTCGTGGGTAACCATAATTACATATCGAGTTTCCTCCGTGCCTCGGAAAGTACGTTAAGCCGCTGGTCCCGGCTGTCATTTGTAGACCTTTGACAGTCGTTACGAGTAGTCAGAAGCCAAAAGTATGACATCCAGGCTTACTAAGGGGTATCGTGTTACACAGTTAGTGGGTTGTGGAGGTCAGATAGGCAGTCGCTTCATGTAAAATACTGATACTCAGCTGCATCTGGTTAGACTGGAAGCCGGCCCCAAGATATTTTGGGAAAAGGCTAGGCAGAAGATGATGATGACTTTGGGAAGTCGGAGAGCAATGTTTATTATGACTCTACAGTCTTTTTTATGCGAATTCGGCAAAGTCGAAAGGAAGGTTTTGGGATTTTTGTTTGTAAGGTTGGTAGCATGTGGAATTACCTATATCTATGGGTACTGCCTATGCCCCATTGGTAAAGGTATATATAGAAGTATTTGGTTTAAATGTGAATTAGAATAAAAGCTAATTGAAAGCAGATATCACAACGTTGGGAAAGCCACGTAAGTTTTGAGAATTATTGAAAATATCCTAAGTAACCAAACCACTGAAAAATTATGAACGAAATAAAGAAAAACACTTGAGAGGTGTCAAGGGACATCCGGATGGAACGAAGTTCCTTTCACGTACATAATATCAATACATTTTAGATTTAAGTTAGTGTGCGAAAAATAAAATATTTAATTTAAGGAAGATTAATCCTTAATTCGAAGCAATACGTCTTACTTAACTGCACAACCGAATTTGTACTTTGTAGTTCGGTCACTCAAAATAATAATCATATCTATCCTTACTCACATACACACCCCAATTGTACATAATTTAAGGAAATTTCAACTTTATTTTAAAGAAATAAAGCTTACAATAGCAAAAAGTGTCGTGACAACTTTTCGTAAGAATTTTTTCCGTCTAGCCCCCTTTCACAACGCGCGATAAGGAACTTCGTTCCAAAAGAGATTGTTTAAATATAATTAAAGTAAAATTTAAAAACGTTTAAAAACAGTTCTTGTCCATTAAAAAACGAAGTTTTCCTACTTTTTCCGTGAAGAAAAACTTTTCTTCAGTTAAACTTCAGAGCGAATACAATTGACTTTGGAAAGCTTGCAGTGCATTGTTGCAGTAGAAAAACTAACCAGCCGTTGGAAAGGTTAACTTTAAATAGGAATATTCATTGCTCATCGTGGGACTTAAAACTAAATTCACAAACAAAAAAAAAAGTTTGAAGTTCAAAAACATGTTTTCGTCGTGAAAGTTCTAGTACCACCATGTAAGTAAATTATTGGGCGATTTAACATTTTGTAATGATATCATTCAGATCCAGCCTGTCCCCATGCAGTCCTCCCCCAGCGACGCCCTAAGCCAAGGCTCGTACCCCACAGGGGGTGCCCTTGGCGTGTAGTCGCTTAGTTTGTAAGTTATTATGCCCTGGCTGGAGGCCTTACTCTCAAGGCATCCACAGGATGGTCCGGTTAAGCAGACGACAACCTCATAGGTTGAACTGCGAGATGCCATTCACAAAAAAAAAAAAAGACTTAACATTTTGATTTTTTATGCCGTTTGCTAGAGAATCGGAAGACGCATTGTTTCAGCCAATCTCAGAAACAAGCAACGTCTCTGCCTAATTTGAAGTGAACGCATTTTATGAAATGGTATTGCACCTTTACCAACGTATAATTATTCAGAGACTGTTTTAACCTAAGATTATATAAAGCTAAGTTTTATAACTAACCTTACACACAATAAATAATAATCACGAAAGATATCCAGAAAGGGTCAAACGGGACCCTATTACTAGGACTTCGCTGTCCGTCTGTCACCAGGCTGTATCTCATGAACCGTGATAGCCAGTTGAAATTTCTACAGATTATGTATTTCTGTTGCCGTTATAACAACAAATACTAAAAACAGAATAAAATCCATATCTAAGGTATACGAAAAAGTGATATTTTTTTTGCTCGCTTTTTAAACAATGGTACGGAACCCTTCGTGCGCGAGTCCGACTCGCACTTGGCTCGTTTTTTCTCACTCTCTTGTAAAGTGGCAATTTTTTACTTACGTAGTATTAGACACGGAACTGGGAGGTGTAGCAAAAGAAAGGGGGAGGCGTATACTCATGTGGATGAGTCCGGACTGAAATGATGATGCTGACCCAATTCGTCACCCTGAATAGCCGGGATAACGAAACGTTTTCATATTTATGCCTAAATATAAAATATCTGATAACGCCTTTATCAGATATTTTATATTTACATATTTACACCTCACATTTTCCTGGTTTTACTATCGGTTGCTATAAAATACACGTGGCATCACCTAAACAAGGTCTGTGTCACCTTTTATTTATTTTCCCAGCGTGTTTACCATCAGACCTAAATAGAAACCTATCAAAGATGTAGGTTAAAGATAGAAGATCTACAAAACACACGTTCAATTAGCACTGGCCACATATTTGCGTATTGTGTGCACAAACAGCGGGACAGGCCACACGGTTCCATTCCATTACAAACCATCCACGGCGCACCCAAACCCAGTGCCCCGACATCTATAAGTCACCCTCACCTCATACATATTCGCTGGTTTTAATCATGTTTACGCAAATGTTTGTTCTCGTTATGCATATGGTTTGAAAAGTCCCGTATCGCGTCACAATAATTGTTTTGATATAGTGCCCGTCGAAATAAAGAAGAATGGGCTGTTATAAATATTGCTGTAAGTACAAGGAACCATGCTATAAATTTGTTTGGAAACGCGACATGTTCGCATATTATGTGAATCCTCGCGTGTGAAGTTTTCTCAGAGTTATTCATATTTATGGCCTGAATTTCGCTTCTCGCCTTTGATCGCACTTACGTTAAGAATGTCATTTTTCAAAGTTAACTCCAAACATCTGTTGATGTGTCTATTATTACTGTGTGATCTAAAAATAAATTGATTGGTCATTGGCTGATGGCTTATTTTCGTTAGAAATATATATCGAGTTTTCCGCGTAAGTGACTGTTGACGAGATTTATTGAAATATTTTAATTACCCGTTTGATGTTAGAACCTTGGGCTTCAATTATATTTATACCTCGTAGAAATTTAATTTCAAATCGTAAGATTGATTTAATAATGAAATAAACTACGTCTGGCTAATACCCACTTTTCATAAAACGAACACATCTGTTAATTAATTAATTAAGCATTTATTGTTGACGTTGATGTATGGCCATATACGGCCAGATATGTAGTATTCTGAGATAAATAGTAAACGGTGCTCAAGGAGGTCGTAATTCCAGATATAAAAAGTTTTACTGCACGCAGGTAACGCAAAAAGTTCAACTCAAATGGTTTGCTCACAATGATAACCCTGGGATTTAATAACGAAGACATTATGGGAAGTTATGGCGTTGCACAGGGCATTATTTTGCTATAATTGATAACTTTCTAAAGAAAATACTTTATGATGATTTTCGTATTTCTGGTTGTAGGTCTGACGTGTGGTTTATCGTAGGCTTTGAAAGAATGTTGAGTCAAAAACTTCGCTAAAAAAACAATTCTCTTCAATTGAATTCTTGCCAAAATCCCTGGTTACTTTATAACCTTAATCGAGCCATTTCCATTGCAAAATCTCTCTTCTTAAAACTAGTCGAGCAAAGAGGACATAAAATGGAAAGTGCTACTTTAAATTCAACACTGTCAGCATTGTTATAGACCACATAATGTAATGTAATCGTGTGCTGGCAAATATAAATAAAGTAACTATGGAGGCTTTACTGCCTTGTCGGTGTTTGAGAACTTAGAAGAGTAACGATAACTATGATGGAAATGTCAAAAAGGTGTCAGATTGACATAAGTGAAAAAAAAAGCATTTGTCACCCCTTTTGAAAGTCGCTTTAAATTGTCTTTGATTTTCACTTATCATAAGCTCATCGCTCGGTTTGAGGCCAGTTAATGGTTTTTCACAAGCTTTTATGTAACTTGCAATGTGTTCGTTGAGGCCAAATTTTGCATACACGTTGATGATGTTGGATGACAATGCATAGTAAGAAGTGACCTCTTTCTAAATCCAAAATGGCGGACTCCCAAAGTTTTTAACCCTTTATGCATCCCCATGATATGCCCGTACCAATTAAAAGGGTTTGCAACAAATAATAATGTCAAACCTATATTTTAAAAAGCTTGTTTTTGTAAATGTGTTTTTACTATAAGCTTCGCTTAATAAAAACAATAACAGATGTAAGACTGGACTTGTATAGTCGGTTAATGGCAATGGGCTCTATTACATGGGAGTTGAACATATCCCGCAGACCTGTGCCTACTCCTTTTGGGTATAAAAGCGTTTTATTCTGTTATGTAAAAACATAAATATACAGGGAAGTTCATAGGAAATGACGAAGGATCCGTTCAAAGGTTCTTTTGATAGGGAATCCCTTTGGCAAGTGTTTGAACTTGCTTCTGGTATTGACTTTTTTATAGAATATCTTGTGATGTTGACAAATTGTAGTCTGTTGGCAATATTTTCTTATCAAAGTGACTGGTTTGTGGAGTTTTTTTGTAAACTGTTTTTTTCTTTTTGCACATTTAATATTTTTAATGAACCCCAAACTTGATAAAAAAACATATAAACAAAAACATATGACCTTACCTAAAACTTCTGTAACCTAAATATTCCAGGTCTAGTTGAAAACTAACGTCAGACATTAGTTGCCTCGTATTTTTTCAGTGAACTGGTCCTATATGGCGCGGCATCTGTGACGCATACATGCATTTCTGTAGATTTCGTTGTTTTTTTTTTCGTGTTTCACTTGTGTGTATCTTGCAGAAGATGTTGAGTGCCTGTGCTAAATAACTGTATTTTCTTCCTTTAACTTAGTTTTTGCAGTTGACTTTTTTATAACTTCCGAAAACGATTAATGTGCACTGTGTAATCCTACCTCTCTTAGCGACATTTTCTTGAAATCTACTAATTAGAAGGTTTTTTTTTTAACTTTTGAAATATAACCATATTCGGCATTAACCCAATGCTCTAAGGCTGCTGAAAACGTGCACATGCACTTTATAATTTCTTCATTATTTTCTAAACATAAACTACTGTTAAACTAATAAGCAGGTAATAAAGATTTAGTGAAGACGACGGGGGTAGTTCCTACCCCAGGGAGACACAAGCTATTACCACGCGTGCACACGAGGACTAATAAATGCGCTTTTTAATTAACTCTTAATACTCAGAGTTTATTGGTTTAGTTTACAGGAATAACGTTACCTACATGCTTAAGTATTTGATTGGAAAGTACGTTCGTTCAACTTCTTATTAATAAAATGCTGTGAAAAAAAATCCAAGTCAATGCTCTCCGATTTATAAAAATCTTTTCAGTTGATCTTAATTCACCTGTAGGCACTTACCTACTTTACTGGGTCCATTTCCAATCTTTACCTAATCAACAAATACCCACAATCACATCCATTAGCTTTCAACCTAACCTGAGAATGGACCTAAATTCACAACCGACCCTACCATTATACCAATAGAGTTAACTTACCCCAAATTCTATTATACTAAAACGTACTAAAACTTTATACTGTATACTCGAAAAAACCGACAAAAAGCAGTCTTATTAACTGATGGTAAAGTCTTGTTTTCTTTTCTTCATAGGGATTTACTTGAAATCCTGAGCCTCGGGATGCGTGCGAGTTTGTTTTCCAAATAATATATCACACTTAGCTAAGATTACTTTAAGCTCCGTATAAGAAGATATATTGAAGGCGTAATACAAGAGTTCAGGGTTATTTATTCTTTATTGGAGCATGTGCAAAAGATTACGAGGTATCAATGTTTTACTCTGGTACCTAATTAGGATTTTCAGTCTTTAATAGATGCTTTATTTTGTATACACTAAGGTATATTTTCGGTAAGGTAATTTTAATCCTTAATACAATGAGGAAATGGTAACTAACTAGAAATACCCTATTATAATCCCCATACAAAAATATTTAGGCACTTGGCTACGCAAAGAAATAAAAAGAAATATGTCACAGCCAGTAAGGCTTTTATCACACACAAAGAAAAAAGCGTTGACATCCGGTGTACGTATTGTGGAAATGCGGAAAATACGTCAATATAGCCTGAGATGAGAGCTTACTCCCATCAGGAAATGGTCATGCGACATCCTTTGAGCTTCAGGTCACGAGTACATTGCCTTCGTCGCGTTTTCACGTAAAAGGGAGCTCGTCTGCGCTAGCCTTTATTCATGTATGTATGTAAATGTAGCGCCACCCTAATGTTGTGTCTTCGCAATCAGGAATAGTGTGCTGTTTTATACAGTTTCATACAAATCTTTTTGGATCAGCATATTTTCAGAGCTTTGTCGGGAATTTCTTCAAGGCGAGTTGATCTACAAATAAAAGAGTATCTGCATAAAGACGTGAACGTAAAATTTTATGCCATTTAAAGTAGTCTTTGAATCGTCGAGGAGTACATTTGTTTTTTTCAATGAACTCTTTGTTCATTCAAAAAGTAAAGACAATCGTTAACTCTGAATCATTGCTTTTATACGACGATTAGAATTCACAATCGTTTAAAAATGGCTGCTTATATTTTATTGCGCATTAAAAACACGTATTTAAGTCATAATCATTCGTACACATGGTGACCAATCAAGCCATACAAAACCAGTTTATGCGGATCCCTTATTGTACGGGAAATCTAGAAAAAGCAAGGCCATGTTATACTGGAAATTGATCGCTTGATGTGTCACCCTTTGTACCAATGTAAATAGATGTGTTCATTAGCGATTACATCGTTGACATACGTAAACACTCATTTGATGGCGGCTCATGTAACATTGCTAGCCTTCAACGCTAATTCAAACACGTCGCGTTTGCTCTAAGATCGCGATGCATCTAACCCAATCAGTATCATGTGTCATTTTTTTTATTAAAACCAAATGATTTTAAAAGAGTAGCCATGGAGTTTCTTGCCGGTTCTTCTCCATAGGAAACGACCAACCCAAACCGTGCACCTTTTGTTGACGTTTTATAAGTGCCCATGTAGGCCTATGTAAAATAAAATATTTTGATTTTGTGCACATATTTCAGATACTTCATTAGTACTAAAACGTTACCTACTTCACTGTTATTTGGTTTCTGATTTTATAAAGAAGTTGCACTAGCGTTCTATACATATGTAACTCAATTTGATAAGGTTTGTGAGGATTGTATTTTATGACTGTTGAAATGCGTCAATCAATTAATTCATATAATATTTATGTAATAGTAATCCTTCTCCATGCTTGGCAAATATTTACTGGTACAGCAAATTCACCTATTCACATTCTATCCATTATTTTTACGAAAGCTTTGGAATACAACCAATTATGCTGGCCGTCCTGACAATGACTAAAGTTGACGTACCTATAAACGAAATGAAATGGGAAAAAAAACTTTTTTTATAATTAAGAAAATATTTGTAGAAATGCTTTAGGATAAATATTTTATGCAACTAATTACATATATGTGAATATTTTAATGTGTTTCTTGCTGGCAACATTACACTTGAGAGGTTACGCATTACGCTTCGATAACAACCAAAATGGCGTTCTAATGACATTTTAATAGTGGTTCAGGAAGCACTAATACCGTGATAAACACCAGTTCGATACCCGTCCGGACAAACTACGGATTTATTCCATTAGTCTACAAGCCCGTATATTTATGGACATTAATGATTCACTCGTACGGAATAACCGGGCGGCTGCGGATTGGACACAGCGTTTATTCCAAGGGCGAAATAAAGGAGATTTAAATGACGAACGGCACATTCATAAAAGATAGTATTAAACAAATATCTGGAACATCCGACAGGAGTTTTGTTGGAACTGGAATGTTTTATTATCTCTCACTTTATGTTCATAAAGCATACCGGAGTCAGAATAGCGACATTAAATTAACCGCAGCCGGTAGGTACCCACTGTTCGTGCGAGTCGGTCCGAGCCGGACCGAGTTTAATCCCACGGGAATGTACGTTTAATCTAAAATTTATTTATCAGCACAATGTTTAGACTTGCTTTGTATTTATTTTATATTGAATCAAACATTTTTAATAAAGCTGTGGGATGAACAAACAAAAGTTGTGAGGAAATCCAAATGTGTAATTGCGTTAAAACGCCGGTAGCCATTGTTACAACCCCAAAGCTGAAAACAGGGCTGTTTCAATTGGCAAGTTCAATAAACATCTTATAGGTAAGGGTTTCAATAAATAGAGACTATCAAATTCATCGCTGTTTTCGTAATATATCTGGGGTAGGAGCGCCCACTTTCGTTTATTTTGATTGTATTATGCTGTTGTTTCTCTCTATTTCCAGATTTTGCTGGTTTATTTATTTACTATTAGGTATTACCAACCGTTTCTGAAAATCTTTGATTCAATATCCCTCTCTCGTGACTTATTTATATAGTTCTTGGAAATAATAATCAAAAGATGAATTGAGGAAGATTTATAGTGTACTTGAATATGGGTGTTTATTTATTAACAGGATAACCAACGGCTTTAACTTATCCTTCTTCTTAGCGTGTCGATGACAATTTAAATTAAGTCAGCCCAAATTTGGCGACGAATTTGGCACATTCAGTAGCGTCCAACAGCTTCTGAGAAGTGCAAGTAACAGGACAGGCAGGACGCGATGTCAAGGGTCCCATCGTTTGGGGGACAATACCATATTTACACTCCAGGGCAGAGTCATCTATGAATCTCCACCTGAACAGGTTTTCCTTGCTTCGGCCAACCTGTGTCCGGAGTCTATTCAAAGAATTCCAGGCCAGCCATGGCAACTCTTGTCCGGGTCGCAGATTTTCAGCAGGTGGCACAAGTTGTGGCGATAATGTGTTACCCTATCCAACCCGGATAGGGTAACACATTATCGCCACAACTTGAGTGTTTCTGTAGAGCGTTCGCCAGTGAGCGGAGACACTTTAAAAAACTGTGGCGGCTTTTCAGCTTTTGCGGCACGAAGATGTTTGTTATAAAAGGGTGTTTTGCGTCGGAAACCATTTTGGCTCTTTTGCTAGAGCTTGCCACTTGCTTGCGCTTACTCAACAAAATTCTGGTGGTGCTATGCCTGCCAGTAGATACAGCATCTGTAGCGGGGTCGGTTTGAGGCAACCAGTGATGATCGTTTTATCCACTAACTTTGCGTGGGCTCAGCGACTCATCACAGGGCACGCAAATTCAACGGTTCTATAATGTGTTGCCTAACTTTTGTGTCCATAATCTAAGGTGCCATATTTTTTTTTACCCTAACCATCATTCGTCGGAACGATAACTTGCCCGAACCTAATATCACATAATATCACATGCCATAAAAACCCTAAATACAATTTGCCCTAAATCCGTTTGTCATAAATGTTAAATAAATAATAATAATATACATGAGACTTAAAACCGGTTTCAATAAAAGTATAAAAGTCCTAATTTCATATTTTTTTATGCTTTTTTTAGTGCTGATGTGGTTTTATTTCCCTGTAAGAAACATGAAAACAAGCATACACCATGCATGTAGCAAGCATGCAGCATGCAAGCAAACGTGCAGCATGCAAGCGAGCATGGAAGCAAGCATTCAAGCGATCATACAACATGTAGCTGGCATGGTGTCTATCTCACGCGAGTTTATCGTCGCAGATGGTTTAACGCTCATCACCGCGGCTTCGTCTTGCTGGCCGGCTTTACCTGCCAGCCTCAGCCAGCATTTGCTATCTGGTTGGCAGTGACTTGGCTTGGCGGTGCAGGTTAAGGGGACTCGCCGGTCAGCTTTCGAATAGTACTCCAAGCCTTTTTACTGTTGACTTTAACATATTGATAATAGTTGTATAATATTATGTAATCTCATAATTAAACTTTGGAAAACTTTCCAAAATTGAACTTTCCTCTACATGAAGAAAAAATACACGTGCTCTGACGTTTAAAGACCCCCTTTTCTAGCCACAAATAAAAGGTTATATTTACAAAACAGGCTGAACTGAATAGCATGTCGGCTAAGCGAGCCTTTCAAAGAAGCAACGAGGAAGTATAAATTAAGAAAGGGCGTGAAATTCCCCGGCTTGCTGTCAATCCATACAAAAGCATGTATGACGGAATTAAAATTCCATCCAAATGGGCATTTAAACCCCGGTGGTGGGGCCGTTTGTATGTGTGTGTGTTTCGCGTGTATGTTTCTTGTTCTTTGTAAAGGATTGTAAGTATAGGGGTAACGATATAAATTAAAGTCTTAGGGTAGATTAGAGTTGTTTACGTGCAGGGAAGGAAGAAATCTTTGGGTTGGATCTAAGGAAGTTATTCTTGAGGGGTCTGTTGTTATACTTAGCCAGATGCTTGCGTAGACATATTTTAAATAAAGCTGTAACAAGGTATTTATTATATCTCCAGCCACATACCAAGGTTATCTTATAAATTTAGCACCTATATATTGTATTAAGCTGAACATGACTACCCCATAAAGTACTGTCAACCAAAAACATCCAGAATTTTCTACGATTGTCGGCAACACGTTTGGGTAAGCTTTTTACGGTCAGAAAACTTGGAATCCTTTTAAACCGGAGTGCACCATTTATCGATTCCTTTAAGTGGTCTCGAAGACGTCTGCTTACCATAAAACTTGCTGATAAGGGATGTATGTCAAGGACCATAGCATCAATCCTTAACATTCCTGAGATATTTTCGGCTCAACTACAGTTAGGCATACCTGTTTTTATCTGAACTTTTTTAAAGAAAATTTTGATACTACTACTTATTTCAAAGAATTTTGTGAAAGGAATCCTCTTTCGTAATGTGTATTACCGTTATTCGAAAATAGGTTAAACTTTCGTGGACAAAGTTTAAATTGAGCATTCCTATCGTTTTAGTTACTATAAAACTTTCTAATAACCAAATTACGAAGTACCTAATTTTATTTGGGATAATAGTTCGTGAGATATAAGATAAGAAGTATTTAAGTAAGCTTTTTGATTTCAAGAAAATCTCATTTCAGTTATTAGCAGAGCGAATATCAACAGGGTACAACTTTCTACTATACTTTCTGCTCTAAAAATGGCACGTAGTTTTCGCACAGGGATTCTGTGCCATACGTTGGAGATAAATCATTACAAAGCCCATGAGGACAATTTCCTCTCGAGACTGCATCTGTCAGATAACTCACAATCAATGTCAAATCTGACCTCTTGACCTGCCAACTATTTTGATGGAGGTTGTTCTGATAACTATCTATAAAATGTATCGTATCAGATATCGTAGTATGTATTATTTAACTTCAACAAATATTTATACTGTTGGAATTCGTGTCAAAGGCAAAACAATACACAATCTGTGAAATTGTCAAGTTTCTGTCTCAGCACTTTGAGCGTTAGGACTGGAACCAAACGCCGGGGTGCCAAATTCAAAAACATTTTTTGTGCACCCAAATATCAACTTATTATCTTTTTAAAGCAAAAAATGGGCAAAGGAAACACTTGTGAGCCTTCGGGGCGGGGCCAAACTAATACGGCCCGGTTGTGTCCGCTTTAGTCAAACGTAATTATTAAGAAGATTAATAGTAGATGCAAAACAACATTTACAAACATGGTTAGATGATTAAGTATTTATTAAGCTGGATAATAACAATGCGAATAGTTTTATAGACGTTTCTGGTTATAATGGTTTTTAAAGTAGTAAGTTAATAAGGCATTTGCAAGTTGATCTCCACAAAAAATGCGATGCGGGAAGTCAATTTCTTCGCGCATTATCTCATCAGGGGTCAAACATAACTTTTATACGATTGCTATGGCGTTCATGGAATTTTATTGCATCTTTCTCACTTCTTATTGTTCACATATTACTGAATATTTCCATTTTTATTGGATTTTAAAGTGCCAATTTGTAACCAATACCAAAGGTCCACTTCATCTCTAATTCTATTAGTATTTAATGTTACATCACAAGAGTACTTTAAAAGCTCTAAAACCGAAAATGTATGAGAAAACGAAGGAACAGTTACTTAGGGTACCATTTATATTTGAATTAAATTTAATGGATGAAAGTTTTTTGGCTATTTTGTTAACATAATATTATCATAGTATTATGTTTTCATAGAGTTGGCTTTAATTTCATCTAGAATATATAGATATTTATTATATAGGCAACTATTTTATACGTAGTACCTTTTGAGGCTTATCCGAACTAAGTAGCACCGATGTTCAGGATTTTTAATAGAACTGTCTAGTTGATTCTTGTCTTCGTAGCCTCATAATTATGTGGAACCTATACCTAAACGACCTAGCTTATATATTAATCCCAGTAAATTATGCCAATTTAGATAGCCAAAATCAATTAAAATACATCACATTTAGCGTAAATTGCGCTAATAGCCTAAATCACTGATCAAAACCTAAGTTACCTTTACTTAAGCCACGTCAGCTGACCAGCATTACCCGCCGGTTACTCGTATCTACGCCTATCCGTTATCAATTACGGGCCGTAGCTGAGTAAAGGTCGCTTCGTAAATCGTTCTGCGTAAATCGCGTGTGATATCCTTATGTTTGCAGGTCATTAGGGCAAGCTGATCTTTAGGAATCTCTGATCCTACATTTTCACGACATTGCGCTCCACGTAGGGTTACCCATCCTCCAGGATTTAGTTGTTTATGAGCGTTTACAACTTACGGCATTTCATACAAACTTTCAAGTCGTTATTTTCCGAAATGACTGAACAGATTTTAATGAAACTTCCTACGCATAAGCAGTATACATAGGTCTAAAAAGTTACTAAAAAACATTTTCGAAAAATAATGTTACAGCTAAATTAGACCGATTATTAATTATCTATAGAAACATAAATTTCCAATTATCTTCATTTTTAAAAGACATTTCGAAAATGTTTTTTAGTAACTTTTTAGACTTATGTATACTGTTTATGCGTAGGAAGTTTAATTAAAATCTGTTCAGTGATTTCGGAAAATAACGACTTGAAAGTTTGTATGAAATGCCGTAGGGTATATAAACGCTCTTAATGCAGAATTCTAACACCTTCTCAGATAATTATCCGGGCATGTCCGGCTTCTGGTCATTTCGTCCGGACTTTGTACGACCTTGCTATATGTACAGATATTTCGACTAAACGGGAAATTTCAAGAAAACTAAAGAATTTCAATCTTCACATAGATAGAGATATAGATATAGAGATCGCATCTGAAAAAAGAAAGATTGTTCATCATAATATCTATCACGCCTTTTCCCCGAAAGGAACAGCAGACGAAAAAGAAAGATTTAAAAGTAATTGTTCGGCTTTTTTTTTAGGACTTCGAATTTTTTATGGTTACCCTACCGAAGCCCTTTTGACGTCGACGAATTATCCCTAACGTTTCGACGTGTTGCGTAAACTTTGCATGTGTTATGTTTATATTGATCTTGAACTCGGATCGGACTGAAAAGACGGTTGGACGTAAATCTGATTAGTGTTGATCTTGCGATTACTTTGAATGATGATTTTAATTTTATTGATGTTGTAAGTGGAGTGTGAATTAGGTTAAATACGTAATTATGAATCACAGAGAGGAAATATCTACTTCTGCAATTTTATTGGGACTTTTATTCCTAATTTGTCTAGTGGACACAAGCTCGACTGCTGAGCGTGGGGTCATGGGTTCGATTCCCGAGTTTCCCGAGAAATTTTATTTGCTCAAACATGTGTATACATACAGAATTAAAATAATACATGCATGCAAGATCTTACTCAAGAGTGGCTCACGACATGTCTGCCATTTTTCATGGCGTGCAAATATTTATGGTACAAATAGAGATTTTACACCTTAACATAAAATATCAGTTACAGCTGAACACTCAACACTGATCACTGATCAGTCGAGCACTGTGTTACTGGGTTTTTCTATCAGGAATTCTTCAAGAGCAGCCACGGAGTCAGGATTTTAGCCCGGTTTCATGGTTTCGGGGATTACAGGCGTGATTTTATGCATAATAATATTAAATTTCTGCTAGTTCATTGCTTGCGTTTGCTGCCTTTGAAAGCTGTTTGTGTTGTTTATAAGTGGTCGGTAGTTTAGTATAGTATTGTGTGTATGTATTTGTCTCTGATTTTTGAATTACTTACATTATTTTTAAAAGTACTTACTAATCAAATAATGGATCATTGTTTCTGAAAATGAATGAATGAATAACATTTTAGGGGAGGAGGAACAGGGTGTAATGATCTTCGATACTCCTTTGAAAGGGAGGATCCTCCGACCAGACAGGTGTTATGTCTGGTGGGCAACTGCCCGACAGTTGTTGTCGTGTTTCTCTATATAGTCTTAGTCGATGAAAACTTTGCTTGCGAGATGTAGGAAATTGCTGTTAGTTTTTCCGTCGTGTCATAGATTGTGCTGTAGTACTTTGTTGTAGTAAGTTGTTTTTTTTTGTAGGTCGCTACAACATCATTGGTAACTTAGTTGAATGGTGAACTGTTGTCTAACATTTTACTCTTAAACAAAAACTGTTACAATATTTACAACGTTGTACCAGTATTTAACAGAACTAACGAATATACAGGGTGTAACGGAAAGGGTATATACATACTTAAGGGTGTGCTACAGACTATCAAACTGAACATGTTTCTCATCATAAAACATGTTTTTCAGCAAAAAAAAAAACTGCTGCCCATAGGAAATTGCAATACCTACTCGACCCAACTGCATAGGCAGCTGATATTTTTTTTTGCTGCAAATTTTTTTTTATGATGAGGAACATGTTCAGTTTGATGATCTGTAGCACACCCTTAAAGATGTATATACCCTTTCCGTTACACCCTGTATATTAAGGTAACTGGTAATTTTAGAAGGAGTATTCTCGTTATGGCATTGGGTTTAGCCTCCCCATTAGCGATTTTATAAGCCTGGGCTTTCCACGATAGTCGCGTGAAACTTGTGAAATGTTGGAGAAAGCAAATACATTCGGGGAAATTTGTTGTATCAAATTGGTGCACATATATTTTTTAGTTTTTGTGAATAGAAGGCATTAATGTTCCAGATATGTGGTTTCAACAAGACGGAGCCTTATGCTTAACAGGGCCAGATACTATTAATTTACTCAAAGAAACCAGCCGCGGTAACCATATGCCCGAAATCTTATTCAAACAGAACTGGCATAAAATTATCAGTCATATAAAGTCAATTTCACAGATATTAAAAAAAAAAACTGTGTTCACTTCAATTTAAAGTCCTCTGCCATTAATAAAAACACCCTTTATTATTACCAAGGAGACAGCTCAAACAACACGCCACTAATCACCACAAAATCAAATCCCGAATCTCAGATAGTAAATCTGTGACGTCGCAGTTGAACAAATCAATTTTCATACAACAGTTGTCTATGACGTCAGGCTATATAGCAGGCAATCCCAAGCTTTATCTAGCACTATACAAGGTGTTGTTTTGCATCCTCTTCATAATTCAGGAGATTGTCACAAAAGACATAAATAATCAATTTAAATTAGGGTACCTAGTTAATTATTAATAAACGCTGGTTAAATTGTCAGTATTTCAGAATAACTCCCTTAACTCGGTTTAGGGAATAAGAAATTTTCGAATAAACGTTTGAGATTGTTGCATGTGTGAAAGCGCGGTTATAGGGCGAGGATCAGACGGGCCGCGTTTAAAACACGAGTGGCTCAATCTTACCGACTTCCATCAATAAGAAAAAAAATACCTACCCATTTTATTATTGATTCGGGTGGGGAATAACTAGCATAGTTACCTCCTTGAATTTGACGAGGATGCAAAACAACACCTTGTATAAAGCATATAACATATGGTGAATTACCTACTGCAGCCCACATTCTTGGCGCCAGCCACATGGTAGACGATGTGGCATGAATACCATACTTGTACAAGCTTCCAAACTATAAGGCAATTATAAATTCCATTTCATAGTTCACCTTTTGGTTGTTTTGAACTTTTGATGTGCATTTGTTTGATTTGGTGACTGGATTTTCATTGGTGTTTTTTTTTTCAAAGTGAAGAAACGCACAGATACCATACTTTGACAGATACTTCAGCACATTATCTGTCAAAATTCTGGTGTTCGGAGTCCGGTCAGGTCGGTTTGGTGCCAAAAAAAACCTTGGACAAATCTGAAATTGGAAGCAGAATCCGTATCACAGCGAATCGTCGAAGAGAAGATTCATCATCATCTTCACCATCCATTGCCCATCATTATTAATTCCTAGTCTTGCCTCCTCCCTCCTCACTTTAATGAAAATATTGAAATTGAATCCTGAAAAAAGACTTGCTGAATATGAATTATGAAAAAAAAAACTGATGAAAATGAAATTGGAAACATGGTAAATATCCCGTTTCTAGTACTATTGATAGTATTAGTGACCATGTCAGTTTGAAAACATAAATGATATATGAACTTCAAAGACTATATTTTCATAATTGACCAACCTGAAACATGTTTTGATAAACGAAAGTTTATCAGTTATCAAGTCAAATATTTAGACAAACTTATTTAAATGTTTCTAAAACATTTGCCAGCTATCTACTGTAACATTTCTAACCCTAATTAGAAAAATACGTGCAGAAATGTTTTAATAGCAGTAACTCAAACTAATCCTATAACCTTTTAACTAACAGTTTCATCTCAGACAGACGCATTCAACAATTCAACTTAATCGGGATCCCGTTGCACCGGTTAAGTGCTTTGTTTTATCTTGCAACAAATCTCGTGTCAGAATTAATTACGTTAAATTGCTCAATCTTATGAGAGCTTTTCAAAAACTCATCTTTGAACTTGATAGAAAACACGTTTTGCGTTTTTGTTATTCTAGAATAAAAAACGTTTTAGGTGTTCTCATTTTTTAGTCTACGAACACGCGAAACACTATTGCTTGAAACTCATTTCAACATACATTAAATACCCACCCTTCTACTATTATTGTTAGCCCTTGATTTCTATTTCTTGGAATTCTGTTACACCCACGCAGTAGGGCAAGCTTGACTTATTCATATATGATATCAAGATAATTTAAATGATAACAGTAAAATGAATCCCGTAAGGCTGTGTTGATGTAATCCACTCACGCGATCTGTCACATAAATAAGCCGCTGGAAGGTCGCAAATTTACGACAGGTGCAAATAAAGAGATGCCACAAATACCTCGATGAATAAAGGCATACATACTTCTCTTTGGGAGACGCGGGCGCGTCTTAGAGGCCGCCCGACCAACTTCATAATAACATATTTTATGCATCGATAAAGCCCTTATCTGGGAGCGCCCTTTTCTCAATAGCACATTCTCGACCGTATGAAAGATACAAAGTCGAGAGTTATTTAGTCATATTAGACCCTCTGTCGTAGATGTTACGGTCCTTATTGCGTTCTCCCTTTGCGGCCGAGGTATCTGATTTACGGCCAGGTGTGGGCTCTCGTCACTCGCCATTCTTTCATTCAGAACCTGCACAAAGTACACCTCTAGATTGGCGGTCTCCGATGAATTCGCTCCATTTCAATGTCAACTCACAGATTCGTTATTCTTTTTGCGAATGACGGTCTGACGTACTGACACTCTATAATTCAATTTGCTTTTATCTTCTGATTGCAGTTTCAATTATTCGTGTGATTTCGTTACTTAATATTGTGTTTATTGAATGGTTTATTCTATCTGTTCCGGTTAGTCAATGGTTGTTCAGTGTCATAAAACTCGTTGCTTTAGCCGAACCTGCGTTTGCGTATATATGACAAACAAATTCCAAAACAAATTCTCAACTGTGCGTATTATTCAAACAGATATCAAAAACTTCCTTTCGTTCCTCCTATAGCCGATTCAGCGTCATATGAATTCAGTATTCAGTGCGAAGTTGAGCGAACGCCTACAGCAGTCGAACGAACACCGGAGAATTTTATTGGAAATCGACGCTCAACGAAAATGCACTTTAAAAGGTAATTCAAAAATAGTTTTATTTCTTAAAAATAGTTAATGCATTCAGTGAAAAAACCTTTTAGTGAAACAAATGTATGACGACTATTTTTATTTTAAACCGAAACGATACACGGGTTCGTGTACCGGAGTTAACTCTTCACCGTTAAAGTAAATATTTGACTCGAAATATTGGACACAGGGTCTCTATCCGGACCGAACTGTCAGCTGCAACAACCACAACATTGAACGTATATACGTAAAGTAAGTATGTTGTTCAATGTCGGCGCAGTTATGATGAACAATATTTAATTATCTCGGCGCCGCCAACTCAAAATGCTAAGAACACGGAAGATAATTACGGGGGTGGAGATAAATGAATTCTAACAAGTGCTACAGAACAATACAGGTAGCGCATTCCAGCTCGCGGCCTCGTTTACACTCGTACATAAACAAAGGCCCAAATCTAAGGCACAAGTAATTATGGAACGTGCAACACTTTTTACATTCTTTGCTGGGCTTTTTCTCTTTTTAATGTGTGCATTTTTTGGTATAAGGTGTTGGGGTAGAGGGATGGGGGGTGCACACTAGCTTTCATTCTATCGTCGTCCTCCGGCGTGTCCGTCTGCGTCAGTTCAGTAGCTTCGAACCCTTGGTGAGGGGTGGTCGTGCGCTCCCCGCGATGCCGCAATACGGCCTCTTCCGATACACCCGTGTATTTTAGTGAAGTTTTATTTTCAAAGACATTTTATGTTATTTGGATTATGTGTGCGTTTACAATTGGCTGGAAACCTTGATTATTATTTCAAAGAGGACTCCTTTGACCTCGATTTTCTTATTAATTTAACTTTGAGGAAGTTATTTATTGATAAAAGATTTTTATTAATAAATCTTTTCAAATTAAATTCATGAGGGTCCACTGGGCGGAAAGTATTTAATATCAACGGCATTTACTTTGTAAATAAATTAGTTAATAGTATAATGTAAAAAGCTGAAACTTGTAAGTATACTGTATAACTTAAGTCCTGTTTTGGTGATGTTTTGCGGGTACCTGAGTTTTTTACACAATAAGGGTCGGCTTTGTTGCAACTGTTTTTATTTCGTTTGAACTCTTGAGTTCAAGTTCCTGTGATGTTGCGGTAGGTCAATGAGATTATTCATCTTGTGGCCATATGTTACTCCTTGAAAGCATAGAGTCAAGTACTTGAGTACACTTTCAAAAGCGATAGACTTATTAACAAGGACGTTTGTGATAGTGAAATATTAACATATCCTATAAATGGATTTCAGGCAAATCAATGTTGCCAACACGTAGGCTAACATGAGGACATGAAAGAAAATCTTTCATGAGCAATCTTAAATAACTGACTTCCTCATTTTTTTTCCTTTTATTTTTTATAATTTAAGTAGCATGGGGTTGGCATACTCTTAACTTTTTCAGTTGAATGTTTAGTGGCATACGTAAACGATACGTCATTTTCCCACAGTCTGAAAAGGGTTAGTTTATATTGGACGCAAATAAATTGTTGAGAACTTATGCTTAATAGTAACATACGCATTAAACTTGATATTTTTATATTGACTAACCGCAACTTATTGCTGTGGTTAGCATGAAGATTTTATATCACGTTCCAAAGAGGTTTCTTTGACGAGTTCAATCGACTAGAAACTATTTGCTAAGTTCTTGAAGATTTCGAACTTCGAATAAGCAGACCTACCGTTCTTTGATGACGACCTTAAGGGCACTTCAGGTCTCGTATTAACATGGCCCTTTAAAGAACTTTGCGGCTGAATTAAACCACTTTTCACAAACATGGGTGGACCTAAACAACTACCTGATAATTATTTGTTTGTTTGAAACGTACAACATGGTATACAAAATTGTTAATAAAAATGCACAAAGTAGCATGTAAAATTTAATTTCATGTCAAAATCAATGAGAAGACTCAATTTCTAATAAGAACGGTACTATTCCTATCAGAAGCAACGTTACCTTCAAGCGGTTTCAAGTTCAACAATACCTTTTCATAATAAATTAATAATTAGAACATAAACTAAGTACCGAGTTGTCCAACTTTGTAACGACAAACGGGGTATGGTTATTTACAGCCTGTAATGTACACTCGGACGAATTGCGTGGGAGCATTAACAGCTGGGACCCAATTTTGTCGTCTATTTTATTTTTAGATCACCGAAAGCTTCCCTGTTTAGAAATATTAGTATTATGCCTGACTGAATTAATTGGTCTATCTGAAGATATTTTTTTGAGGAGCTCGTCAAAATCTATATTAAAACATTGGGATGCGCATAAAAGCCCAAAATATCACATGCATACACAACCAAACCACGAGCAACGAACAAACTATCAGTGGGCCATACAAACATTTGCTTAATTCGAAGCCAATCGTTTGACCACTGCGCCGTCTGTAGGCCGTCTAATCCATTTTTGGATGTGGTGAACCTTGGTCATTCTAAAAATACGTTACGTTTTTGCATTAAAATAGTTATGTATTCGAATACAAAACGATACTGTTGTTCAAAGAGGTTATCTCGCGCATAGCAAGGTAATATTTTACACTTATAATAAAGCTGAAGAGTTTGTTTGTTTGAACTTGAACGCGCTAATATCAGGAACCACTGGTCCGATTTGAAAAACTCTTTCAGTGTTAGATAGCCCATCACGCTACGACTAATAGGAGCGGAGCAGCAATGAAAAATGATGCGAAAAGGTGAAAATATACTATAAAACCCCTGAATGTGTTGTTTTGCTTGAGTAACACTAGTAAAACTGAATAGTTATACAAAGCAGCGGCTGGTACCGCCTAGTAAACACACAACGTACAATCTCCATATTTGGACATGCACTTACCCTAAAGTGAGTGCTTGCTATTCATAGTCCACTACTATTCAAACAGAAGACGATCCATCATTGGCCATCCACCTTTCTTTCTTTACCCCTATTGGCTAAGGAACCGTTCCGAAAGCTCTTCAAAACAGGCCTGAAACTTTTATACTAGGGTTGCCGACTTTAGTGGAGTTGTCGCTAGTTTTGTCAGGGTTTTTGTGTTCTGGGGTTATTAAGGTGACCCAGGGTTTGGGTTCAAGGAACCAGTTACGACCATTGCGTTTCTATTCAATATTTATTTTGCGGTTGGTGGATACATTTTTATTTGCGAGTTCACTCTTTGTGTATTTTTCTTGTCACGCCCGTACCGAAGTGATTTCAAGTATATGCTAGGAAAATATTCGGGCGATGTTGTAATATCCTACAATGCTGGTAGTAGCAGAACCTTCAGTCTATTTCCTTAACATTTTTCCTAGTTGCTTTATACATACATTCAGAAACGCAAACGCCTCAACCTCCCTTTATAGCGGAAAACGTCAATAAAGCTCATTAAACGCAGTACCCTCAATTACGACACACATAAACTATTAAAATTATATAACTTAATACGTCTAAAGTGCCCGAAACCATAACTGAAACTACTTCAATCCCTTGATAGTCCATTTGAGAAATATACCATATTAAATTTAATTAGCAAGCACAGTTTATTAATGTCCCACCATATCTTACTGGGCCTTGTGATTGCAATTTATTACTTGTACGAGTATCACAGGTCGACGAGTTTCTAGTGACTAGTTCAAGTTAACTGTACCTAGATTCTAAGCTACGGACTACTTGTTTACAAGAAAGCTGTTATCAGCATTGATTGCATAACTGTGTTGTATGAGATTCGGAATCAATTACTTGTAGCAATTAGGGACAGTTGACCTGTGTTTAATTGCTTAGTGAGTGTGGGGAGAATTGGTGGGTATTGTGTCAGCAAGTGCTATTGTGTAGTTATGGAGTGCTTACACCGCATTTATCTATGTATGTCGTATTTCCTTTTTTATACGGAATGGAAGTCATCAAATCAAACCTGCTCTAGGCGGAGCGGATGGGAGTGTGTTTGACGGCACGGTTGGCGCAGTGGTTGAGTGATAGACTGCTGCGCTGCGTGTCGAGGGTTCGATCCCCGCACGGAACAAATATTTGTATGGCGTACAGATAGTTGTTCCGGGTCTGGCTGTTTGTGTATGTGAGTTTAAATGTTTGTAAACGCACCCACGATGGACAGGAGAAATTCCTAGTGTGGCACAAAGTTTTCATAAAAAATAAAAATAAATAAATAAATAGACTTGTACTGATTAAAACCCATCCATGTTCCTTCTTAGCCCTTTGTGTTGTAATGTCGTATTTCCTCAAGTCTACTCTTAGAGCACCTTTATCATAGTCTATAATGTTCCCACTGCTGGGACACAGGCCTCCTCTCAATGTGTGTGCTAGTGGGCTTTAATCCACCACGCGGGCCCAGTGCGGGTTGGTAGATGTCACATGTCTTCGAATTTTTAGTTCTAGGACATGCCGGTTCCCTCACGATTTTTTCCTTTAGCGATAGAGTTAGAGTACCTTACTTGTCATTAGTATTGGCCTACAGTAAAGCTAAACGTAGTCTAGATTATTGTTCCCTTCAATAAAGAGTTTTTTTTCATGACAAAATAATATTTCTTGTAAAATTTCAGTATAAATGCATGCAAAATATCGCTACGAATCTCGTAGCACACGCGTAGCGCACAATAAAATTATTCACAATTAATGTGTATGTTTTTATATCCATGTTACAAAATTTCTAATGTTTTTTTACGTCATCGCAATTAATAAGATTTAATTAAATGAATAATATTGCCTAAATGTATCATTAAGTGATTAGGTAGTGTTTACTGAATGCTACAATGGATAAACAAAATGATCCGTAACTCCTGTCTGGTTCCTATCAGACAAGAGTTAACATTATTTTTAGGATTACAAGTTCGAAGGTTAACTTCACAGTGTTAGCGTTAGTATAAATAAACAAGCAGCTTGTTTTCATAAAGGATGTGCGTGTAAACATGTACAAACATCTTTCCTAGATTTAATGTGCGTACTTATTTATTTAGGGTACTGTTTGCTATCTGAAATGTGTTGCCTTGACCTGCCTTCGATACTTGGAGAATTTTGATTGGTATGTCAAGTTATAGAATTGGTATAGGTAAATAAATATTGGTTTGAAACGTAACTTATTTGTGTGTTGATGTAATTATTTGTGTGTGAAGTAAATTCGCATAGTATACTAAATAAAGGGTGTTAATAGACCTTTAACGAAGCCGAAAGGCACTTGTTCTCCCCGTCATTGCGATATTTTTTTTGTTCTGCACCATACCTGGGAACCTTCTAGTTACTGAGATAATAGACGTCAAAGTTCCAAGCTAGCTAGCTAGTTTTCACAAGCTTTTTTAGAGATACTAGTTTTAATTTTATAACAGTACTTTAAATACCTCCATGACCCGCTTACTATTCAATTCAACCATCAGCACAATGTTTTGAGTGCGTTACATTGAGTTTTACGGGAAAACGTGATTCTCCCTCCCCCCCAAGTCATTTCCCAGCAATAATTTTTGCGTAGGTTTACTAAGCTTGATGTACAGAATGCTTGGTCGATGGCTTCGCAAAGGGTCTATGTACACCTTGTATTTGTAAACATATTAATTAACATTTATTTAAAAGTAATCGCACTGACAAAAGAAAAATCACTAGAAAAAATGGCATTCCTTCTTGGCTTATTTATCATGTGTCACAATAATATCGGCTGAAAAATACGAGTAACAAAATTTGTAACCAACATATTTTATTTACTACATAATAAAAGCGAGAATAATATTCAAATTAACCATTTCCATCAAAATTGCCCTGTATTTCAATGAAATGGTATGAAATAAAACGGTTGAGTTCATTTTATAAGCAATATTGAATCGTTGGAACAATTCAGTGTTGAACAATCATACGGCAAATAGGTTTGCAATGCTAATATGGCCCAAACAAAGTTTATGTGCGCTTGCTGACTTTGCAAAGGCTTTGCACACAGCTGACAGAGCTTGCATTTAAAAACGATTGTATTGTTCTGAACTTTATTTTTTATTGTTTAATCAAATTATTTGTAGATGAGTGTTTTAGAGATTATTTTTCTTGCCCGTTCTTCTCCATAGAGATCTACGCTTTGGAATGGGCAACTACAGTACTTTCACAAGTTATTATGCCTTGTGACTGGGACTGTAGCTTCACGCTTTATGTCGATGGTCTAATATTGAAATGAATGCTTTGAGTTTGAGTTTTTGGATGGATGTACTATGTGAAGGATTATATACCAAGAACAGAAGTAGACACATTCTTTCTTGCTTTATCATCTTATCAGACACTGAGATATGAAGTAATAGAGAAGTATGGAAGAAGAAGACATGCATGTGTTCTGAAGAAGAAGACACGCGTGTCTTCTTCTGACGGTAAAATAAAAATGTTCTAGAGACTTTTGCGTGTATAAAGGCTCTTCTATCACTCTTAGTTTTACTCGTACGTATATATATTTTCAATAAAACGAAATAATATCTTGCTATTACTTTCGTACTAATATTTTTGCAGACTACTTCTGAATTTCACTCACGTATTAACTAGAACTAACAATACATACTAAATAAAGACCTCAAAACGTATGTACCATACAAACACGTACACAGTGAAGAAAAATACATGCGTTATTTTCCCCCGTGTCACCTCGTGTTCAGACAGCTTTCTTATCAAAATATTGAATATCGATACCTACCTTAGAAGCTTCAATAACCTGAAGTGTAACATAAAAATACGTGGCACGGATTCTGACGCGTTTCCTAGAGTAGTTTTCACAATTAATGTAACTAAGAAGTACTAGGATACTATAATTTTCAAGAGATTGTATAAAGACGCTCAGTTTCAAAGTACTCAAGACGTAGCGGCTGTCTATCAAAATGACACCCTAATGCGCATATATATAGTTCTCATTTCTGCTTTACATTTTGAAACCTACTTACATTTCAAATACACGCATGGCATAAAGTAATTATACTTGAGTGTGAACTAACTCCATAGTACGTTCATACTATTCAAACTTAGTTAGCTTTCAAAGCATTCACGTAGACAATAAAATACATAAACAGCTACCGTCATAATTAATATTTCCTTTACTGAATAATGACTCTACTTAATTAAATTACTTGAAACAATAATTATTATTTCTCTAATTATGACGGCTGAATAGAGCCCAATGTTACTTAAATGTTGCTTCTAGGCAACAAAGCGTCCAAGTATTTATTAAAAGGAAAACGCCCGTGAAGGTCTTAACTTTTTAATTACAGGACATAAAAGTTAATGCCCACTATTGAAGAGCCTCCTCGACTTAACGAACGGTCTCTAGAGTTGGTATTTATATGTTGTTACTTTTATTTTAATGTAATTGTTTTCTTTACCAATTGAAATGGCTCGTGTTCGAACAGAACTAGCGATGATGCAGTTTTTATCGGTGCATCCTTGAATTAGACTCGCCCTCTAAATGGGACGCAAACATAATTGGCAGAATATTAATGTACTATAGGTATACTTGTATACCTAACCCGTCAGTGACAAAAGCGTGATTTTATGTTATGATTCCAAGATTATTATATGCATATGTTAAAATCCCCAGGAAAAATTAAGAAAAATCTGTACTTACTTTCATCGTGTGTTTCTTACAATAAATTGAAGCTCGACTTCTGAATTATTACGCGAGACTTTCCTTATTTATTTACTTACAAGCACTTTGTTATCTCCAAGTTCATTTTCAGTTCAAGAACGAAGTAAAGATATAATATTAGACAAAATAATGGCTGAAGGCATCCCGTTGCCCGCAGGCTACAATAAGTTATTTTACATCAGTTAAATACTTGCCCTTGATACGAACCTGATGAATAATATTGAATGCGTCGCAGGTCTAATCTAGTTCTTGGGTTCTATTCCCAAATCGGACAGTGTTGTTCGGTTTTTTCATCAGAAATCAGCAGTTTCTCAGTAGTGGTCTCGGATGCTGGATTTGAGTCTGACTGATGGCCATAGGCGCATTTTACATAATAGGGGATGATCACTAATTTTTTTTCTTTGTCTGTCGGATAGATTATTGAAAAGTATTGGACACGTATTTTTTCTTTTTTCACGTGGTCATAAATTAAGGAGATATATTGAGTTGAAATGGCGCATGACGTCACGTGTAGGTAATTTTTATACCTACTTCTGACGTAGTGAGCCCCTACTCTCCAACTTTAATGAGTTTTAACTAAGTAATTTTTTGATAAAACAAAAAATACGTGTTTAATATTTTGTATTACCTGTCTGACGGACAAAATAAAATTCGTTTTCTTTACCCAGTCATCATCCCTATTGGAGAAATGTGGGTGTACAGTAGCTACACCTCTAACTAACCCTTCGGGATTAACAACCGTGATGTTATGTTAAAAACTTGTCCTTGATAAGAACTGGATAAATAATGTTATTCTGTCGTCCAGTGTTGAATAATTAATTTTCATTTCAAGTCTTCAACTTAAATTACAAGTCTGGACAGCTATATCTGGCCCATATTGAATTCCATTTCGAAATTGTTGTTATCATTTTTAGAACTAACGTTGGCTACTGAAATAGAGTGGTCACTTTATCTGAGAAAGTGATAGTTTTGATCGGTGTGGGATTATTATGGTTGACTGGTAGAGAATGCCTTGTGGCATTAAGTCCGCCTATGTACCACCATTGTACATGAAGTTTAAATAAATAAATAAATAAAATTATTATTTTTTATTTTTTGTTTTTCATTGTACACATCGTTTTAGCTATACACATATAGAAAAAAATAGGAAAACGAAAAAAGAAAAAAATTGTGAAACGGTTAGATTTTTATCCTTTTCAAAAACACAAACTCCCAATATAAATAGACCATAATTATATACATCAATTATGGTTTTACGATTAACAATTTTACTTAATATTCTCACGACAACTTGCAGTCTTTAAGGAACTGTTAAAAAAAAAAAAAGTAGAAAACAGGATAATACATTTTCTGGGTAACCAACTTTCATAAAAGTTCCTCGGTGGCATTAACCACAACGTAGGCTAAATGACTTTAGTTTTGGGTTGGAGAGACCTAAGATCAATAAAATTTTATTGGGTCGCATAAGGTTGGCGTGACAACCCTAAACGTACCACACAGTAGAAAGGACTTATGTTCCGGTAGTTTAGGGTTATGTAATAAATGTTGTCAGTGGTGCCCTACAGTTGGCACTATTACGTTATTGACGTATTTCGAACAAATAGTAGAAGAAAATATGCGTGTTCATTTTGTTAGCCCAGATATAATCAATTAATTTTATAATAACAGACGAACCTATTTGTTTTCTTTTAATTAAATGTGTTATGTATACATTGTTAATAGTTCAGTATCACAATATACAGCAAAAAAAGAACTTCTGTATTTTTTTTCATGTCATTTGCAACAAATTTGCGTAACCGCAAAAACTAATATCATGATTCTGATTTATAGGGACCCACACAATGTGTCATCCCTTTTTTCTGAAACCTCTTTGTGACAAACTGTATATTTCTAAGAATTATGTATAATTCTAAATAGCCTGTGAATGTGCCATAGAGTCGCACTTACCTTTTTGATTATATAAAAGCTTCTACTCAGTTTAAAGTCAGATCTCATTTTGACGACGCGCGACGTCTAGGCTGAAAAATGTTTAATATTTGTGAAAAGCATGTTAAGAGTGTCCTGAAGTTAGAATATTAAGTAAGAAATTTTCGCATTCCGTTTTCAGGCTAGTTTTCGTGAAAGATACGTAAAACCCTGTTAGTACCTGAGTAAGTATAAATTGATTCGTTCCAGTTCATTGAAAACGGTTGAATAGATTTTGAAAACAGAATGAATGAATGTACTAGATTATAGTTTAATAAACCTGGATGTTCCCACTTTCAACTCCTCAGGCACACTCCTACACACTCACCCACGCTGTATTTTTAAGCTATGTATAGATGTTAAATTGTAAATCCTTAATTGGCTGTAGGATAAGTTAAAATAGTTTAGGTTAAAATTGTAAAGAGCTGTGGATTTTGTGATAAAATAAATAAATAAATAAATGTATTTGGAAAATAACAACAAAATATTTTGTCGTTTTCGTATGTAAAAACATTGATGATTTAACCAGAATTTCAAACAAACACCACAAAATGGCATCTGCATTGTTAAAACAATAATATACAGTATGTTAGTTTAAACGAGGGACATATTCAAACCCATAATAGTACATGCTAACATGATATTAATAAAAATATAAACCAAAAAAAAAACTGATAAATAACAGACAGAACCATACCAAAATTTTCGCAAATGACACGCAACGTGTAATACACCCTTGCGCTAGCGACTTAATACTATCGCAGAACATGTGAGCGGGGCAATGACTCTTATATAGTTATAATCCATTTTCCCCTCATACTTTAACCTTACCTGTCTTAGGACAGTCCAAAATATCTAGGCACTAAACAAAACATTAAAAATTCTTCTATATACGTTATAGGTTTTTTACATATTTGGGACGAGAATCGAATACTGAATACCCTCCCTCAATATGTACCTCGTTTAATCTAACATACTGTATAATTAAAACACAGTAAACATTTCTCAAAATAAAAATAAATAAATAAATAAAACTCCATCATTATTATTTACACTAGCGCCTAAAGGACAATGCCAGATCCTGCCCTCACTTTCATTAGCCTACAAGAAATGTAAATTAGTCAAAATTATGCAATGAAAATAGGACCCTTGGTTATCAAACTGTTATTCTGTTACACTTGCGGATAAAAAGTTAGTAATAAAAGGAATTTATAAAACCGAAATCCTATTTCCTGTTTTTATCTCGAACATCTGCGTTACTTAGTACGCATACACGCGGAACAAAACGAGTTATTTGGTAAAAAAATTACATCTACGTACGTATTACGTACGGATTTTAATATGTATTCGGAATAAATACACATTACTTAATTAAAATAATGTTTTTTAACATATATTTTTATGATTGTATATTCTAATAATTATTTCGCAATTGAGCGATAGTGATTAGGTGATTAAGGATAACGGACCGTCATTGACGCGCTAATTGTCATGTCAAAAAGTCATTCATTGACATTCAATGTAATTTCAATGTAATAATTGTTCTTAGTTTTAAACAGAAACCGCAAGTTCTAAAAGCATTTAAACATGTTATTACTTATCACTAATAAAGCAGCAATAGAATGCTACATTTGGCATGCCTGTAGACCAACTTTTATTTGATAGGTCATAGCTCTATAGAGGTTCTGGCATTGTCCTTTGGTTTATAAATTAACGTGTTAACGTGTCGCGCGATACTGATGGCGAGATTTGGTCAGCCTAGGCGGATATACGGTGCAGCCACCACAGACCACAGATGTGACTACGCAGCTAGGTAAAATGTTAACCTACTGCAGAATTTTCATGTCACTGACGAATCTCGAGGGGCTCTTACATTATATAGCCAGCATTATATAGTGACTTTTAAAAGCTTTCATTTTATTTATCGCTTGCTACATTAAGGTTTTCTGTACTGGTAAAAAAACAAATAGTACTTTTTTATTACATTACCTAAAATCCTGTTTTTTTTTAGTTAGTTTTGTAATTGATAACAAAGTTTTAGCAAAAACTGAATAATATTCAGTTTCCTCTCGTTCTCTTGGCAATTTCTTTCTCCGATGTTGTGCCACTTCATCCCAACTTATTCTTATCTACAAAATAAACTTCACGATATTGGGCAAAGGAAATTGATAAATATGAATCTTTAGCCCATATTTCTGTAAACATCTCCAGTATGTTTGCCACAATTTATTTACCGTGGAAAGCATCCGTCAGTTTACTCAAAAGAATCAAGTTAGCGTTATGTCTTACTGCTGACATTGGCGATGTTTTCCGTATAGATATGGGGTCTCCTTTTATGCCCTATATGTGACGTGGCTCCCTAGGGAAACTTACAACCGATCCATTGGATTTACATAAAAGGTACAATGAATTCGCCACAAGCTCATATCTGCGGTGACACGTCGGTGTTTTTTGCTTCTTTTGAAAGGTTGTTTACAGAAGAAAATAAATACCAAGTTTCGTTACACACCTATTTCTGACCTCTAATTTTCACAGCAATTCCACCCTTAATGCAGTAACAGGTTGTTTGTCAAATTAGTTTTATCATTATTGAGTAGTGAATCAATCCATACATATCATTAAGCGTTAGAAGTTCTACCCCCACCCACACCTATCCATTATCTTTCTTCCACAAACGACAAGGAAGTTCAAAGCTATCATAATAAAATAAGCGCTGCATAATCATCCTGTAATCAAGAAGCTCGTTACTCTTTTATAGGTACTTTACTGCTTACTGTAGTAGCTATTAGACGCAATATAATTAGCAATGAATGCATTGAACAAAATCGATGGAATTTAATGTATTCTTGTTAATAATATATCGTTCTCTTGATGGGACATTACGTGGAAATGCCATAAACTTGAATTAATTGCGCCTGTGAGTGCCTTGTGATGGCTCACTAGCTTCTGTGTGGTACCTATAAAAGTTAATTAAGTATGTTTTGTATTCTCATTGAGAAAACCGTTAGTCTGAGTCAGGTTTGTTCCATAAATAATTAAAAAAAAATACAAAGTGTAAAGAGGTGTTTCTATTAAAAATGTAAACCTTGAAAAGTTAACTTTTCTCATTATTGTTTTTTTTTTAATACATAGTTTCATTATTTATTTAACCATTCGTGCTTGTGGAAAATGTCACATTTGAAATGTGAAGTTAATTTAATTACTTGATCCTCGTGATACATGTCTTGTCTGCCTTATAAATAAGTGCGTACTTACTTGTTTTATAGTAATTCCTCTATCCTAAATTCAAGATGTCCGATGACAAGTACCACCTATCATAAGATGAAAAGACTTATACCACTTCTTAAGGGCTCCTAGCAGATCTTTCTCCTCTCTAATAGCCCTTCAACTCCTTTTCACTCGTCCTTGAGATAGATAATAAATCTTCTGAAGAAAGAAGGAAAGGCAGGGAACAAAAATGCGTCATGTAAACACCCAAACACTCGGGGGGTCCCGTAAGCCAAGTGAAAGGGGGTATTAACTTAATGATCCAGCCACATCCAACAGGTAGAATGATGTCGGTACACCACGGCCCAAATATTTGGGAACTTTCCTTACAATGTTCTAAAATCAGTGTTTAAAATGTATTGAAATAAGGTAGAGGCTTTTGAACAAAAGACAGACTATAGCCAAATTTATGGGTACATCCCATCTGGTAACTTTCCCATTTCGACAACTAAACAAATAAAAACAAATATCATCACAAAAGTGACGATTCGTAACTATTTTGATCTTCATACATTGAGTCTCATTTCGTAACCTTTTGAGTAATCATGTATTTATTCCCATCTGGTAACCTTTTTTGTTCGCCATGTACATATAAGACGCCGAAGAAATACCTACTAAGAAATAACATAATTAATAAACTGTAAACTCTAATTTATTTTTAACTTACCGTTTATACCCAAAGAAAATAGGTGCACAAAAATAAACCTTCCTACTATGAGAAAAAGAAAACAATAATATAACTTATAACTAAGTGAACAAATAGTTCCAATAATACTTAAGCCAACAAGAAATTGTAACAGCCACCTTAAATGTATGCAATATATAATGTTTTTTTTATTTTTTTTATACATTTCTACCTCTACCGCCTATTGGTGTAAACACGCCCTTATAACTGTGTTGACTTACATTCATATGATCATTCAGATGAATGAAAGCCCTTTCTCTCTTGAAGTCTTAAACGGAGGGTGGAGTAGGTACAAACATTTGCTTTACTTTCGTAAAGTGATTTATTTTGAATGGCAATGGCGTAATGTTAAGCTCCGTGTTTCATTTACGCTTTGCAGATATACATGTTGCTGTCTGTTTGCGTATGAGCATAATTTTGTAAACTCGTAACTTTGTGTGTAAGTAACATTTTCATAAAACTCACTGACGTGACGCATCGCTTAACCTGATTATGTCTTCAAATTCTAGCTGGAAAGTTTCTTCATAAAGCAAAAAGGAAGGCTTTATAAATTACATATTAAATTAGGCTTCACTCTGTTGAAAGGTTCAGGAAGATTATCAAAATGAGATTCTTGGTCAACCCCAAAGTTTATATTTGTTGGTGTTACTATGTCTTAGTTTATTAAATATTCCGTCTAACTTTAACAAGTAAATAAGGATAACGTAAAAGTTTCGAGAAAAATTTGATGTAGCCCAAAATGTTGTGTAAACGAACTTGACAAGTAGATAATTTCAGGGAACCGATGAATAATGACTGTTTTTCCTTTAAGGTAACAAATGATAGATACTGACGGCGCCATTTTATCAGTATCGATGTCTCATAAGCGGTGGAGGAAAGTCGTGCTCGTGGGAGCCACGGAAGGCTCTATAAAAGTTGCCTCGGTGGAAAAGGCCAGGATTAAACGTTTTTTGAATTCTTTTTTTGAAATAAATACTGCCTTGTGTATTTATTTATTTTTGATTTAGAAGCTTCCTTGAGTATTAAGTTTTGTTTGTGGGTGTGCTCGAATAATATGATTTAAAGAGAAAATGGGGAAAAACCTTTGGTTCAAATAGTTTCGTTTCAAATCAACACACACCTTCGTACCGTTTCAAAACTGGGCACTTACTCCAGTTTCCATCATATCGTTAAAACTTCAATTCGAAAACTGAACAGAACTTTTCGAAGTTAAATACTGGCAAAATATAATTTAGCAAAACCTTAAGACTTCATGAGCGCCAATGGAGCGGAACATTGGAGTAAAGCTCGCTGAGCTAATTCCTTCTAGAGATGATATGAGTTGAAACTTCCAGTGAGGAATACTTTACATTGTTGTCTTAAGTTCTGTTGTCTTAGCACTTTGGTTTTAGTATGGAGTGGTTTTAAGACTCATCTAAACTATATTACTAAACCAGTTAGTTCATCAAAAATTATAATGTTGTTATTAAGAAGATTTATGAATGTTTATTTTGGAAGATTTCTAAGTAGAAAAAATCTGGTATAATGATGTATGTTGATTGGTGTGATTGGAAACAAAAGAGACACACAAAGTCGTGAATATAAATATCTCGGGCGTCAGAACAAACAATGGATACCCTGAAGTTCCGCATTTTCTGCCGGGCAATCTCCTGTAGATAATCTTTATAAAATAAATCACGCTCCTTTGGAAAATTCAGACTCCGGATAATTAATATTCTATAATGAATCAAAATCACGGCCTTCTGTTTTGTGCATTATTTAATAGCCAATGTTTCGGCACCAGTAAATCCTATATGTAGCAAAAATTCAATTTAGATTTAAGGGAAATTACATTTAACGGATATCTTCCATCTGAATTGTTCTCTCAACTCAATTAGAGGTTTGAGCCGAAATTGATTTACGGCTGTTTAAAACTTAGCTCGTTTTCTATTAGATTATTTGGGTTTAATAGTCGTTAGATTATCCATAGAACCGCCCGCACACTATGCAAGGCGTATTATTTATTGAGCCTATTAGAGAGACCGAGTTATCAATAGGTGTGTGTGCTCCATAGAATTGCTTAACGACTGTAAAGGATACGTAATTTATTATGGCTGAGACTTATTGGCAATTGAAAGAAAGGTTTAACCACACAATTGTTTGGAATTGAGAATTATTTTCTTCTGAACGTCTCGTATTTTATATCTAGTGATCTGGAATTTAATCTAACCTCGCCTATTTAATCTAGCCATGTCCCACTACGTCACAATACGTAGGTCTCTATGTACTCTTACTGCACCTGTTTAGTGACTCTTGTGCTGTCTACCAGTTACCAAAATAAAAATACCGTCACATCGCGTTTAGAACTTGTAAAGATAAGTTGCTTACAGTTTTTCAGGACATCTTTTGTCTATAGGATGCCAGTTTATAATTTACGCTGAACGGATTCTGCTCGTATATAATAAAGCTCAGTTTCCACTCATCATTTCGTGATCAGATCGCCATAAGTAATAAATCAATTACTAAGATGAGTGGGAGCTGGGTGTAGACTTACCTCATCTGGGGAAGTGGCTGCGGGATTACAGTTTAATAATAAATTACTATTGTTTCATACATTATGAGGACGGAACAATGAGGTTTAATTACTTGGTTCTATTAGTAATGAGGTGGCTGTGATAACTATGTAAATTTGCCTCAAAAGGACGTTAGTGCAATGTGGAAGCGGAGCTTAGCGGAGTAATGAGATTGCAGTTTTCCTAAGAAAATAGGTGGATTAAAAAGCTGTTAGTCATGGCTATTTGATTTATACTGTTAAATTGTCGCTTCGTAGATGTTCAAAATAAACTGGTTAGTACGTTTTTTACATGAACCTAAATTAAAATGGCTGGTTTGACAACTACGAGAAACGCGACTAGCATGGTCAATCGTAACAACGGCTACAGAAAGTAATATTGCAGAAGTTATGCGTCATGTCTAATATCCAAGTGCTTTATAACATAAACATAACACCACGCCTGTTCTTCCCGAAGGGTTAAGCAGAGGTGTATACCCACATTTTGCCAGTTTTGTTCTAAGTGCTTTATAATTATTTGAATTAATAAAAGTGACATCAAATAGCGGCCAAGGTTCTCTATTAATAATTCAAAGAATGGTGCCCTGACACCTGACAGGAACTCAATGAAAATTCAACCCCGTACGAAACCAAACTTGTCGAAATCCTCTGTGTCGGTGTCGCCAACTGAACTTATTCACTAGAAAACTTTTTCAATCTGATAAATTTATGAAATATTCCAATTACACTCATTCTTTGAAACGGTGTGATAAAAAAATTTCAACTTGTTGAGAAAACATTGTTTTAAACTAAACTTGTACCCAGAAGAGACATTATTAATGAAACTCAATTTGGCTTAGTAGGAGTTTCGCCTGCTGAGTTTCGGTCGAAACAGGAATTTTATTATTATTAATAATATTTTTGTTAACGTCAGAAACATAATTAAATAATACCTACTTTGTATCCATGGATAAATTCAAAAATGTCGAAGTGTCCTAATGGTGGTTATGTGGCGATATTCAACGATTATTTTGTAAATACGTGGCTTGTAGAAACATCAATTTTTGCAATAGATGGTCTTGTTATAATCAACAGAATCAAATCTCAAACAGGCATGGAACTATCAATATTTAAAAAAAAACTGCGTATGTGGCCCAATTTTGAACTTTATTACAAGAAGAAGCTAATTATTTTGAAATCGTTAAGATTGCATATGCAAATGCAAAGATAGGAAGAGCGAGCATTTTCATTTACATTCAAAAACTCGTGAAACAATTGAAATTAATGACCACATTTCTAGTACCATTTTGGAAAGTCACAAAATATCGTTAGACCATTGTGTTGAACTTTAAGTGTTTTATGCGACCTTTTTCGTAATTTTCTTGATTGTATTGAACAGACTGATTGCTTTAAATCCTACTAATATTATAAATGTGAAAGTTTGTGAGGATGGATGGATGTTTGTTACTCTTTCACGCAAAAACTACTAAATGGATTTGGATGAAATTTGGCACACGGGTAGTTTATAACCTGGATTAAAACATAGGATACTTTTTATCCCGATAGTATTTTCCCGTGGGACAATTATCGAATTCCACGCGGGCGACGCCGCGGGCATAAACTAGTATTATATAAACATCAAAGGAGGTTATTGCACCCTCCCTCTAAAAGTTCTGGTTTTTTTAATTAGCAAGAAGAGGCGTAACACCAACACAACGAACTAAAAATTCAAAGACATGTGACATCTACCAACCCGCACTGAGCCCGCGTGGTGGATTACAGCCACTCCCTCTCATAGAGAGGAGGCCTGTGTCCCAGCAGTGGGAACATTATAGGATGATGATGATTATGATAGCAAAACAAGCGAGATTGCGTTGTATCTCTAGAGTCTAGACTAAGACAACTCTAACAAGTGATACTGAGAACTTCCCATTAATAATATGACATAGTCTAAGGAAAATTAATAAATTAAACATCCCTTCATAGAGGTAGACACACATTGACTCTCCCCGATGCGGGCGTGATAATTAAATCTCCCTTTAATTGAACAGGGATCGATGGTCGTACCCATACTTCATAAACATACTTGCATGAAACTCGCACGTGAGTCCCCAACCTGACACAAAATAGACAAAAGACAGTGTGAAGTTACCAAAACTTTATAATTGGAAAACTGAAGTACATTAATAGAAGCGTTAATACGATGTCATCTTTTCTAATTAATTATAAAACTGTCGTATCTTCAGATAAGTACCTTTTTGGCCCGTTAGAAGTTTATTCTTAATTAAACCTCATTCAATTAAAATTACATCATTCTACTTAATTGGAATCTTATCTAACGCAAATTAAGTTTAATGACGATTATAAACAATTTAAATATTGTGATAAAAGAATCGTGACTCGATCTTCAAAGAACGTAAACTTTCCATCCGAATGAATAAGTTTTGTACAGCTTCGCACTGTCTTGACATATCTCATATTATGAAAATTCATTAAAATGATTTATGTTTCTCAAAAAAATCAAGTTTTCAGCTTTTTACACACTTACTTCATGAAATTGAATAAACGAAGCCGCTACACTTCACAATTTCTTTGATCTAAAGGAACAACGAAAAAAAAAATTGAATCTTGCACAAAATACTGTCCATAACGGGATATAAATTTAAAATGTTTGCGTAAAAAACTGTTATATTTTTCCGTGCAATAACTTTCAGTTAAAAGGCGTTGCGCCGAGGACTAACTTTTTTCTGATTGATGTCACGGTAAAAAACGGTTCTGCGAAGTTACTAGAAATTTCACTAACCATTGTGTGAGAATTCTTCTTAATTTTCCGCTAGAGCGTTGGGTTGAATAATAACGCTCTTTTAATGGGCTTTTCCTGGTCCTTTATTTCGAGAGTAAAGTGTTTCTGTGAATGAATCAATGGGATTTTCGCGAATGGACTTTTAAATAGAATTTTCAGCGCATTAGTATTCCAAACATGTATGAATAGTGGGGAACTAATGAGATTTATTTAAAAGATACTGTCTTGTTTCTATTGCAACACGTCCGTTCTCGAACACAAAGTTGCAATTTCCTATTTCCAAAACTGTGGGTTGTCTAGCTGCGAGCTAGTTGACGCTGTATGAAGGTGATAGGGGAGGATAGGAAGTTATGGGTGGAGGCGGGAGAGCCGGTTCACTTCGGCTTCCGAGCCTACTTCCGACGTGGCAGTGTCGTGTGCCCTAAATGTGCGCACTTACTCTCGACAATATCTAACGTCACTGACTTTGGACAAGGTTAATAACCCTCTGTACGTTGTACAGTCAGCTGCAAATCTAAAATGTTTTTTTTTTTTTTTGTTAAGTAATTCTATTATTCGTCTATCTATATCATAAAGATTTTTTTGGCGACGTTCAGGAGACTCGTGTCGCAAAAGAACAAAGGAAAACTCTCATTTTATAATTAACTTTTCCCATAATGAAAATTTAATGAATTATCTCAATATAAACATAAAATAATCAGATGCTGCTCCGTCAATTAAACACAAAACCTACGTGGAAACTGTCTTCTAAAAGTTTTATTCATGTTGCCTGCCATAATTATACTTCAAATTAAATTCGTAGAAGCATATGTTATGCTTCTACGAATTGAATTTACACTGAAATAAAGTCCTCTGCAGCGTAAATATCTTTGTATTACGTATTCCTTAAAATATTAAATATAATAATGTTGTGAATAATAATAAGGTTGTAATTTTTTTTATGTTTGTCATCAAAAAATGTTCTCTGCATTTTATTTGTAACGTTTTCAATCCGTCGACGACATCCATTGAAAATGTATTTACATTGAAATGTACAAAATTAAAACTACTCTGAAATGTTCCGACACCATTCCTTCTGCAATATGAATGGCTTATAACGATTTTCAGCAGCTTCAAATTAAATTTCTCAACATTGTGGAACCTGAAATTACATTTCTTGGTGTCGTATACGGGCTTGCATTTTATGTGTTTTCATTTTCATCGTCAACAATGATAATGTCGTCCGTTGGTTGAAATATGGGGTTCGCATTCCAATCGAGACTTTCATTTATTTACTTCAATATTATTGCTCTAGAACTCGTCAAATATTGACACTGTACAAAAGTATAAGAAAAATAAATAAAACAATAAACCATTCTTGTTCGATATAAATTTGAACCATTTCATCCAGGGAAGAATAATGCTTTGACTATAGTTTATCTTGTGAATTTAAGCTAGATCAAATAAGGCAAAAAAGCCTTGAATACCAACATAGCCGACGGTCTTGGTAGACTCAATATTAAGAATTCCGTCCACTACACCTGACCATACCAGGATATTTCGGCGAGGACTGAATTCCCCACGTGCAAATTTTGCATAGTACTATCCACTTACGTCACACGAGCTTGTCTAGAATATTTTTTTCTATTTATAAGAGTTACAGAGTTAAATGGTAAAAGTGTGGAGTATGCGATGATGTAATGCGCTTAGACCCATTTAATACTTAGCTTGAAGAGCACACAGGGCGAGTAAAAAGTTTCACTTGCTTTTAACTTGAAAGTGGACACACCGAAGTATGTCTGCTTCATCCCACATGAGAACACTTATTTGGTTTATAATTTATTTACAATGCTTACCCACAAAACAAAATGGAATGTTCGTTTTTTCCTATTATTATAATATTTTAATGGGTTTTCTGAAAAATAAGGAGAATTTCGTTACAATTCCATTTATTTTATACGCGAAGTTTATTTGGGGCGTAATAACGTATTCTCCATTATAATCAAACATTTTAATGCCGAAACACGTCAGTTTATTTCGGGAACCGTCTTTACGGTTGGTTAAATAAACCTAACGAAATAAATAAAACGTATTGACAGCATAAAGTATTCTTTCTGCCTATAAATTGTTTCATTTTGCATCGAACCTATTCGATGCGTTCGTTTTCATTCTTCCGTGACTATATTTCATGAGAAACCGTTCTTCATTGTATAGGAATCGTTCATAATGTAAATGATTGAGAGGAATCGGTTCAATTGTTGTTTTTTTTACGAGTACTCAAAGTCTGAACATTGGACCAAAGCAAACGCTTCGCATTCAAATGATTCACTTTTATTGCCCTTACCTGATTGATTATTCATATAATTATGCAAGTGGGGAGGGCTTTGGTGGACGCTTTTAGATATGAATGCTTTTAGGAAGGGCGGCCGTATTTCCATTTCGAAATGATAACGGGAGAGAGGCTACACTGAAAACAGTATCCAATTAAATTCTTCATATTTATAGTTTGAAAGAAAGGCTATCTTTGCAAGAAAATATTGTATCAGAACCGCTAATAGATCTATGCCACGATTAATACAAACCTCTGCGAGACGTTGTGTGTGACATGCTCGAGCAGAAAATCCGATAACGTGAACTTTTCACTCGTGGCATAAGTACGTACGCGAGTGTACGCGGAATAAAGCAGTAACTGGCTTTTGAACTTTTTCCTCCCCAGAGAAAGGATTCGGGGACAAAATGTTTGCGGTTCACTTATAGCTTATTTTGTTCAGTAAACTCTATAAATGACTCTGAATATATTCAGATGCAAATACTTTTCTGTGGGATTTGAAGGTTTAAAAGCTTCGATGCAAAAGTTTTTTTTTTCACACTATTTGGATTATCCCCAGTTGTTCTGTGCACAATGTGTTCGTTAACCTAAATTCGTATGTTATGTGTAGAAATGAGGAAGTCAGTTCTTTAAGTAAGGACACACCGAGAGTACAAATGATGGTGATGATTACGCTTTTCATTCGGAAATAACATGTCCCCGCAGCAGGCGGGAAGCTAAATGAGCGCGTCAAACGTCTGTGATTCATTATTAGATATGTTACACTTGTATGTAAGTAGTTACGTAGACGCCGCACGTACGCTGTCGCATTTAACTCTGTTTACGTTGCAGTTCTGTCTTCATAACCAAGTTTAATCTTCAGCGTTGATTTGTTACATTGTCTTGTTAATGAACAGGGTTTCCAGCCAAACTTCACGCCTACACTACTTTGGTTCTCTTCAGTTTCTTACGTGTGATTACAACATAATAATACACCAAATATGTGAGTGATAATAGTGCTAAGTTAATTAAATGAATATTAAAAATGTTAGCTTGTGTTTGTCAACCAACGGAGACGGCGCTATTATTTAAAGGAGGTCCACCAATTGCTATGGGGCCACTTGGTACACACAAAATACGTCATAACCCAGTTGATGCCATGAAAGCCCTGAAACTGATCCCTGCTACAGTTCACCGCTCCAGCGATGAGGCGAAAGACAGTTCTCCGTCACACAATTCATCGCCAACCCTTATCAACTCAACTGGAAACTTATTGAATTTAAGAAAAATAGAACGAAAAGCTAAATCAACGAAAATCCTAGTTAACCCCGTCTGCTCCGACAGCGTTGGCACAAGCGATGATAGCAATCGATCCAAAAACGTCACCTCCAAGTGGAACGGTAAGAAAAAACGTCTCAAGTTGGAAAGCGCTGCGAAGAACCATAAGAAAGACGAAAGCAAACGTGATAAAAATGATCCAATTAGTAGAAGCGATGGTAAAGAAGATAAGAAATCGATATCTTGTTTCAAAATAAAAAGTTCCGAAGATAAATCACGTTCAGTCGAAGACCGAAAATCTGGAAAAGAGAACTGTACAAATGAAAATGCGAGTAATCTGATGAGTGCCGAGAAACCCGATATAATTAACCATTCCAGGAAAAATAGCAGAGAAACTTTAGTAGACGAAGGTACGATGACCGATGAGACGATGTTAAGAAATGACCAATTGGAGACGGGAAAGACTGATACTACTATAGCAGTTAAGGAAAAGAAGGTAAGCTAGTAGTTAGACTAAGGCTATTTACCAATAGAGCAATAACTTTCCGTACCACACAAAAAAAACGATACTCAAAACAAAGTGGCGGAATGAGTAATGAAGTTGCATTTTCAATGCTTCAAAAGAACAGTAGTAGAAGTTGAAACACAATCATTCAACTGTATATTGAATTGGGTTCATCACCAGCATTTCGGTCGTGCCGGCGTGTGGATCAATCTGTATGCTAATGACGAGCTAGAACATTCTTGGATTGCACTCATCTCTTCGCCGTCTCATTACCATTCCTCTGAATGGCTTGGTGATAGGTAATATTTTGTATCAAAACCACGTTGTGGAACATTTTAGTACATGGCTTGGTTTTGGAATTCAATCATTAGTAATTTCACATCAATCTTCTTAAAAAAATACACAATACACGTGTTGATTGAAAATATATTATAGTAATAAATTGCATGTCCTCATCGTCAGCTTCGATTCAAATGTAGGTGAATAGCCAATCATGAAAACAGTAAGCACAAATTAATACTTAATTAATTGAAGTGATGGACAAAACTGTGTATTTCGGTGCGTTATTGGAATTATTAGCTGTGTGATTGTCCTGGGCCATCTGTGTTTAATATCCGGTGCCCAAAGCCCGGATAATTTCATTGTGGCTTCGCTAAAACCTCATTGCGAATCGATTCTGTGTCGATTGCTTTCCGAAAAAGGTTCTCTCAGTCGTATTTGATGCTTCATTGATATTCTGGCTCGCGCCGGGAATGATTTTAATATTAACATTTGCATAAATAATAATATTAGACGCTTCAGATGTGATGAGGCTGATTTTGTTTTTGTTTTCAGCACGTTTGGCAAACGCTTGAGTTGAATCAATTTTGGTTTTAATCCGGTTATCGATGTTAATGGCTGAGAATTGAATTACAATTTAAGTACAATTTCTGTGTACTCTAATAAACTTGTTCTGACGGTTAACAGTCTTCTCGATGTTGAAAAGCATTGTTTCCAAGTTGCATCTTTTATCGGACAGTATTGGAGCAACAGATGTTCCAGTCATTGAAAATGTTCCGCTAGGAGCTTGATTTATGGAAGCCTCGGAAATGATAAAGGCTTTTGTGTGTATCCAACTGTGGCGGCAGAGCCAACAGAAATACTGGCACTGAGCATTGAAGCACTATTACACTATATTCAGTTGCAAAATGTATTTGTCGCCGCAAGAACATCTATCTGCTAAGATTATTCATTAATCTAATTAAGAACCAACTTATAATTCTCATTTGTGATAATATTGATGAACCTGCCATGCCATCTGTGTGGCGGCAATACAATTATTAATTACAAAGATCGATCGTATCGATTGTTAAGAGACTAAGCGCCATCTATTGCCTTGTGTGTTAACTACTGCTTAGATAGTTAATATTTGTGACAACTCATAGAGTAATTTATTAAACAAAAGCCTTTAGCTAGAACTATAGTTAAAATTAAGATGATTAAATATTTTTTGACAGCTGGGATTTTAACAATGGCTCATTTGACAATCTGTTTATGAGGCGATGGCACCGAATGGTCAATATTTATAAATTGTAACTACAACTAAATCAGTTTCTATTACTAATTACAAACTAAAAAGTAATAAGATTATCATACAAAGTAGTTTATTAGTGGAAGACCTGTTCTTTGCATTAAGTCTTTTGATCTGCCGAAAATGGTTTTAAGCAAGCAATTGTTGTAAAAAGTAATGAAGCTACTATTTTCTCGCACAGCGAGAGGTCTCGTTCGAGCTAGCTCGCAATTAGAGAATTGAAATATTAATTAATTGAAACTAGTTATTGAATTGAGCAATATTAAGTTGTGTAAATAAGAACTGTGACAATTGAAAGACAGATCGAAAAGTTTGTAAGGAGTTTCTTGGCCCATCGTTGGTTATAAGGAGAACCTTATAACCAACCATGTTTGCGAATGGGTGGCTCAACTAATGAAAAGTTTATAAATGCCTGTAACTGGTTTATCAGAAATAAACTTTTTAGAGTTTGAGTCATGTGTTGTGTGTAATTTCAACTACCCATCTGCCTATCTATCTGCAATGAAGAATAATGTTACAGTTTACAGTTAGCGACTGTAAGGCAATATCGCGACGATATTCGGTTAAATTTCCACCTCGTGGAAACCCCGCCGTTTATATATATTTTGTTCGGCACCGCTATGCAGAATATTTCAAATCTAGGAACTAATTTCAGATTCAGTGTTGCAACAATGTTTAGATGAATTTTGGTTTCTCGATGGGAGTATGATCAATATACTTACATAACTTTATTTTCTGTCATTTATTATTATAATTTTGGTGAAAAAAAATAAAATATCAAAGGGTTTTTAATATACAGGGTATTTGGTGCATCGTTTGCCAAATCGAATAGGCCGAAAGGAGAGCCGCCAACAATTTTGGAATTTTTCAAAATTTAAATTAAAAAGTTGTTATAAAAAAACCGGTAAGGCAAGGAATGAGTTATATGGCGTGAAGAGATAGCAAATGACCTCTCCTTTCAGCTTATTCGATTTGGCAAACGATGCACCAAACACCCTGTATATTTCTTTCTATATATAAATTAAATTTATTTATTATATTTTTTCGACGAGGCAGATCATACTTATTCCTAGAAATCTTTCCACCTAATTACTTCTACGAATTTTATTTCACTGTAAAGAATACTTGGGTTCTTGAACTTGAATATAAATTAAATGTTTCCGTTTATTTGTTTCAGGTAAGAGTTTAAATAATGGCAGTTAAGTGTACGCGCCGTGTAAAAGGTATTTAATTAAGGAAAATCCACTTCTCGCCCTACTTGGAACACGGAGACGTGATCTTATTATTATTTTAAATACTCATCTTTTGTTTCGAAATAATTTTCGGCGGAGCCTTTTATAAATTGATTGACATGGACAAAGTAAACGAATGAAAATGATACATCTTCGTATATTTTTTAACACAAACTAAACTTATTGGAACTATATTGTGTATATTCAACAATCTCATTCCCCCAAAACACTTAAAGCAATTTTCTTCAAGGCAACAAACTACAAATTAAATTAAAAAAGAAAAACGGTAAACCTCGACTTCTAAACAGAACGTAATTTTCGAAGGAGATATCAGGCCACTAAAGTTTTTGGGGTTAATTATTTTAGTACAAAAGGTGAATATAGCAGGGGTTGTTTGACGAATGTACGTACGAGGCAAAAATTCCCGACGTTCTCTGAAGGTGGGATAATGGAGTTAGCTGCGGCCAGTTTCATAAACTTAATTTTCACCGTAAAATGGCCACTATTACTATTTAGTTGTTTACTCCTCTTGCGGCACAAACGTTACGCTACGTTTATAACTCAAATGACTATTACATTTAACACCTAGTTTGTTAATCTTTCCCATTGTTTGATTTGTTTCTAACTTGCTTTTGTACTGAGTAATTAAAAGCCGAGGCCGAGTGCTGCGGCGGAACTTTGAAGATAGCTACATCAAGAAGACTGCGAAAGACTCAGTTGAGTAATGGAATTAGGAAGCAACAAAAAACGTTTTTCATTTCTGTATATTTTACGTAAAATGGTCAAAAGTTTTTAACAGTACCTAGTTTCATATTTTATTAACTGTAGAAGGTCTTGCAATCCATCACTTGTCAACTTCTTGCAATTTTAAAAACAGAATAATGTTTTTTGGGTTCCCGAGACTGCGTTAGTATGTCCCATTACTGCGTTGTTGTTAAGAGTCAAATGGTACAAATTACGAACGGAGCCAAAATATTACATTATCCTTGCTCATTGTTTGTGTTTAACGGGAAACAATTAACGGTGAGTTTACAACGCTTTATGAAAGTTCAAAAGAAATAGGGTGACATTGGAATCTGTTGCAAGACGTGTAAGGAGAACTTATTCTTATTTAAAAAGTGTTTTTTTTTTTGTGTAACACGGTGAACAGGGGATCTTTATAAGAAAAGCGCGCAGTCACTTAGTTCTTTTTTTAAAAGTGAAAAGAAAACAGGCCGCGATGAGCGGGAGTGTTGTTCAGGTTGTTTGTGGGTCGTGGCCTTGTTTATTTACAGTTGGTCAAAGGTTGCGGTGTGGACTTTTACACACAAAATGAAAGGTCTATGACTAAGACGGATGCTCTATTGAGACTTGGTTTGAGTTCTCGCTAGTTTAAGTGCTTTCTTGCTTTGATACTTTTGGGACGGCTTTTAAGAATCTAAGGTCGTTGAATGTAGAGCACTAACAAAAATAAAGGTTCAGAAATATTAAGTTTCCCTTTCAATGGTTTGTTTTCCTCATTCAGTTATTAATTAAATGAAACAAAAGTACTTTTAGTTTTCCTTCCTCACATTTCCTTAACAAAAAAATTATTCCGTGGTTTGAAGAATTGAAATCAAAAACATCACCCAATTAGACATCAACTTCGCCATTTTTATTAAGAAACCTGGAAAATGAAGCCTTTCTCTTGGAAATTTTGTTTTTCAATTAAAACTTTCTATTTGTTTGGCAAATTAAGTTATTTTTTTTTTGCTTCCGAAGTTTACGCGATTCTTTCCGAAGTTGAGTAACCAGTGAGGCGTTTCTGATTTGAATAGGCCTTTATATCATCAAGGACAATCTTAATAGAAATATCCAGGTTAGACTAAGGAATAGGAAAATAGCACGAACATTATTTATGAAACAGCGTGTTAAATAGTAGTAGTACCTACAAAAGTAATTGTAAGGGTATTTGGCAGTCTCTGGACACAGTGCGTGAGCAATTTATCGACCCACTTAAAAAAAATGCACAGCGAAGTAACTGAATCCACCACATCACCAAATCCTCAATTTTAATTGCCCTGTCATACTAATCGACAAGACAACCCAATTGACGTAATACCAGTCTCCGCCTTCCGTTAAATTTCCGTAGGGACGAACTTAAACAAAGCAGAAAATTGTATGGCGTTCAAATATTGGTACAAACTTTTGGTAAACGGTGAACGAATAAATTAAACAGCCTTTATTGTCTATTAGTACAATTAACAGGTCAACGTTGTTTGTTTGGGGCTTAAACAAAACGGCTTATTGGGATATTCCATTGATCAAAGATTAAACCTGAAAACTATTTAAATATAATGATTTTACAGTCAAAACATTCACATATAAATATTATTTCAACTTTAATTTCTCCGACAAGGACTAGGACTGTCTGAAATTCATTCAATTTATCTTAGCCGTTGGAACTAAAAAGTTAATCTGCAAACATTATTAGCCAGTGCATCGCTTGGTCCGTTCAGCTTATTGAAATGAAGTTTACTCGGCCACTCTCCGAACTGCGTTGTTAGTTAAACACAAATTCGTTTGCCAGTAATCTACTAAAATATTTTTTTGGCTTCCTGTGAATAATCACTCGAAACCAAAATAATATTTTAAAAGTGATGCCACTATAAACTAAATACCTACAGCTAAAATATAATATTTAATTCTTTAATACAGGTCTACAGCATAAATGCGTAAGTCAATTATTTTGGACCGAAGTGTATCGCAATTATACAGAAAAGTATTATTTTATTAAGGATTCTTTGGTTAGTAATTTATACTTTTAAAATTTATGTAATTATACCTTTTGTTTTACTGAACAACTTAATTTTACTTCTTAAACTTAGAAAACACTGATTATGTTTGAAGGCCGCTTCCTAAGAACAAGAAATCGTTCGTAGAACGTTAATGGCAGCTTACATGCAGCAATCATGTCGCGACAGCCGCCTAGATAACACAGAGCTGATAGCAAGAACTCGACTTCCAGTATCTATCAAGTTCTGTAGAAACATCACGAGTTACGGATACGGCAGACATGAAACCATTAACATAATAATTTGCGTAAACAGATGCCATAAACGGCACTCGATACTTGGTACTTGAGTTTCTATTGACGCCCACAGAAAAAGGTAGAATCGGTTCGATAACCAACCGCAAAAATGAAAATTAGTTTCACAAGTGAATTTGAAAATTCATGTTCCTGTAGGTGGATTTCCTTTAATGCCAATCTGTTTATCGTAAACATGTTTATTAGAATTTTTAAGAGGAAATTAATTTTCCGATAAATATTAATGCCCTCCCTCCATCTATTGGCATCATAAAATGCGAAATGATGTTTATCTAAAAGCTGCTTAGTAACAAGACACCGCAGCCTACTATTAGTGTAATTACGAATTCAATTTTCTCCGCTCACCCAAAACCGACCTCGAACACTTAATCCCCACTAACATCCAAGTTAATTCCGTAAACCGGTGCAAAGACGAGAACAAATCCGACCCGAAACAAAATCACTATTTACGCCTATGTAGATAAGTGTTTATCTCTTGCTATAAAGGCTAAAGGCGTATCCTGTACCGCTATTCAGAGGGTACGGCATTAACAGGCTCGCCCAGTCTACTTACTTATTCACGGCATTAGGCTGGTTGCAGATAGACTACAATGTTACCGAAAACGATTGTCCGAAGTCCGAACCTTACACGTGCGAACCACAGCCTAAACAAACTTGACGTGAATGTTAATAGGAGAATTGTAAATTCAAACGCGAGGTGTGGATGCGGGCTTAGGTGGGTTTGTACGTAGTTTTGTTCACATATTTTCGTGTTAGGTTCAGGGAGCATATTTGCTTGGAAGCGATATTGCGGTGCATTAAGGAAGGAAGCGCGCTGCAAAGTTTGCTCTAGCACATTAATCTAATTCTCGCGACTTGTGTGCACTATTTCACAATAGCGTGTAACATCGTTTATCGGGGATGAAATATAGGTAATAGACGTTCCATTATGAACTTTATAACCATTAATAATGTTTTATTGCTAGGATCCTTTACATCGATACCTTACGCTACTGTAAAGTATTTTCACAACGTAACTTTAAAAAATATACACAGGTACACAAGCCCAAATCCTCAAGAAGCTACACCCTATGTTTTAATATTAAAGTCAAACAAAATAATCAGCCGTCAAGATATATACAAATAATTATAAGGATTACCACGCACGGCTCGTTTGTATAATAGGGAGACGCCTCGCCCTACGCCGTCCCTTGCAAATAGGATTACGTGATGCGAGAATTCGTATTATTCATTTCGTCACTCCTTGGAATGGGGTGGGAGGGGTCATGAAGATTTATTGTTATAGGCTATGATAATTTTCTTAGGCATAGAATTTATTTCTGAATTATTTGTTTGGTTTTGCTGAAGAAATAATGTGGCCTGAAAAAAGAATTTGTTTCTTCATGTAATGCGATTTTTCGTGTGGAAAAATTAATGTATTTTTATTGTTCGTTTCCATGTATAGTGAATGGTTTTAAATGACTTCAATGAAAATTTTAAACCTTTTTATTTTAAACCTTGGAACAAATAAAACTTTAACATAAACTTCAGACACAGAGATTTGCCTGAAAAAATATATTGTAATTCCTTTGCTGACTCTTCTTTTAATGTATACTTTTTACTGAATAATGGTATGAAAAATATGTTGAACATTTTCATAAGGATAATGAACGTCTATTTATTTTTTTAAATTTGCTGTGGGTTTGCTCTTGAGCCTAGTCCAGGTCAGACATGACAGAGACGATGACGATGGACGATGGTACGATATAGTATTTTACGCAACAAACCCGGATTATTGGTCATCAAAGTTTGACTATAACATACTGACACATCCCCGGGAATAGTCAAATTGTGGTCAACCTATTCAATGTATGGTTCGAAGGGATTACGCCTAAACTAGCAGACGGTCGGTGGATCAGCTTCCCAGGACCGATGTATAGACCGATATATAGTTAGACCGATATTATGGGCAATTCCGAAAACGACCTTTATCAAACATAACCTATATATCGATTATTGTTGTAGCACTATATCGTGTAGGCTTTGCGTGACTTACTTCATTGAATTTTCTTTCGTTTTAACTTTTTAATAGTTTATTTGATGGACATTTCATAAATACTAAATTAATGAATACTGTATTTTTCCATTTGTCACGACGGGCGTTTGTAATGGACTGCGAAATCAAAACTGGGTACTAATACGTTTACTATGACTGCACGGTTGGTGCAGTGGCTACTGCGCTGCGTGTTGCGGGTTCAATTCCCGCACGGAACAAACATTTGTAATGCTATATATATAGGATATATAGGAGAAATTCCTAGTGAGGGGCAAAGTTGCAAATAGAAACTTATTCTAGTACTGAACCTAAGCTCTTATATCAAATACTACATACAGATGCCTACAGGCGTATTACTGTAGATAAGTACTAAACAGACAGTCCTATTATTAGTATTGTTATCGTCCCATTGTAAAGGTGCAATTGAAAACAGCGCTTTAATCGCTTGCGATATGAACTTAGCCTGAAGAGTGCTAAAGCGCTGTAGCACAATAATGTTCTCGTTTCCACAAAACCCGTTTAATCTACGTACCGCGAAGAGCTTTTGATCAGCTGGTAACCAGGTAAACAGCATGTTTCAGAAAGGTCTAGTACTTTCTCAACCCAAATGTATGGGACTGCTGAATTTTTTTTTACGATTATCATGAAGGTTACATAGAGAAATTTGTGTAGTTTGATGATCTGCCCCATCCTTGAATATGACCACTTAACTTTTTAACACACGCTGTATATCAAAAACCAAATTCCTGCTCGTTTTCCTAGGAAGCTCGCTGCTTCAGATAATTCCATTGAATTGAAAGTTTTAGCTAGAAGTTTGGAAAGCATAAACAAACTGTTTTAGGAAACAGGATTAGTATTTCTTAAGACCATGGTTGACTTGGGTAAGTTGGAACTGCAGTGGAGCAAATTGTTGTTGAGACTTGATAAATTGGATGGACTAAGTTAAGACCGCGGTTATAAGCAAAAAGTTAGTCATAAGGCTTCACGTACAAACTGCTAACCTTATTTTGACTCCTTACGATGCTTAATATGTATGTGTGCATTGCAGTATGGAGATGGAAAGAGTGGTGAACATCTCGAATGAGGAGATGATCCTGATCGAAGACGATTTTTTTTTATTTTACAACGTATTTTTAGTCCCACATAGGTTTCCTATATTTTCATGCATGGCATTTTCTAATGAGAAAAAAAAAATGGTAGAAAACTAATTCATCTACTCGGTACCTACACGATAAGGCATTCTCTTTTCATAAAATATTAAGACATTGATAGTGATCCCGCGTTCGAAATCCAGTAGGCTGAGGATTAAAGATGATGTATCGGCCACATCATACATATTGTAAGCCCAATATTTCGGTGGGTAGGTACAGTCACGTGCACCAATATGTTTACACTTACATTAAATCTAATGAACGATTTCCTCATGAAATAACGATGAGATAAGACCTATATAATAATATAATGTATTCCAGAATATTACCGTGCTCGTAACAAAATGAATTACTAGTGTATTTTGATTTTATTATTTTGGGACAAGCCCGACTCACTATTCCCAAACCACTGCAAATCCTGTAGGCCAGAATCATCAGTGGCGACCGCCGAAAGAGTTCCGAGACAATGAAGGTCGACAAAATCCCAAAGAAACCATTTTTTTTTAGCCCAGCACGCGTAGCATGACCACTGTAGAAACGAGTTTTGTTTACGGAAGAATCGACATAATGACAGATAGACAATGAAAATGTGACAGTTGTCAAGTGTAGACAGTTTGTCGATTCTTCCGACGACATAGCCCGTTTCTACGGCGGTCATGCTACGCGTGCTGATGCCTAGCATCACGGATAAATATTATCATCACCAATATTAATGTGTCCTGAGTTGTGAGCTGTTATATTTGCTAAGTGTATACATATTAGTGCTACGGACTATCCTATGATTTTGTGGGATATACTTAGCGACCTCGGGGTTAATAATTTATCACTTGGCCGCGCACCCACGCTTCTTGTCGGAAATAGTTACATACATAATGTTCTACGGAAATTGCTTTGTATGTTCATATACATATATGGGATTGAATTTTTATTGTTGCATAAATTCAATGGCATAACTATACTACTACTACATAGAAAATGCTCAGGCGAAACCTAAATCTTGTTCTAGAAGCATGTCATGCTTGTCATGCTTCAAGGTTTTTGAAATACTGAAAAGAAAATATTTTGAAAACTCACATCTTTTTTCAGCTTTATAATATGAGAATTTATTATATTTTACAAATTAATATTATTTTTAAAACTAGATAACTAAAACTAAAATAAAAACAAATTATAAAAGGGCGTCAAAAAACCTCCTCATCAACGCTGTCAACTGGTAACGTGCCCAAGAGACTGGCGGCGTTGCCACGTTGTATGACAATACTTAGCCTCTGGCCAAAGTAAAACCCAGCCCTTTGGTCACGGGAAGTGTCAACTAGGCGTTTCATATCTTATATAAATGGGACATGATTAATAAGTAAATTTGGCAAATCCCATCAGGCGCATGCCTTTTATCATAAAAAGGGTAAATTCTCGATGAATTATAGTCAAATAGTTTGTTGAATAGTGTAAAACATCATGTTGGTAACTAAAACTGTGATTGTAACAATGACTAACGAGACGAAACAGCTTTCAAGAGTCCCTTTCATTTTATGTAGGTTTCTAATAGAAAAGAAAAGAAACCATGTAAACAAATGAATGAACACGGACTGTCCCCAAAACCGTTAGAAATAATAGATGGTGACATCTTATTCTTTACTTCATGAATACCAAAGTAGGATAAGGTAGATATTTTTGGATATTTTTATCTGTAACAAGAACATACCAACCCGCACTGGGCCCGCGTGGTGGATTATAGCCCACCCCCTCTCATACAGAGAAGGCCTGTGTCCCAGCAGTGGGAACATTATAAGCTGATGATGAACTAGAACATTATTATGAAATTTCAGTTGTAAACTAAAAATATTCAATTTGTAAGGCTTTTCTATTTCAATCACATTTATGTGCTTCAAAAAGAGAAATACGGCGTTTTAAAATTGTTACGCGATGGCGCAGGATAAGAATTCCTAGAATGATTTGGGACAGGTCTTTGCCCAGGAGGAGGTGTACTGAGGAAGGAAAAACAAACGAATTACGTTCAAAATACGTTACTTAAAGCTAATAAACCTACTTTCAACATGAACTGGAAACACACAAAACATACTCACACATAAATGACACTCATACTAAAACCTACCCATCCGTACAAAATCACCCACCTTTCCTCAAAATGTTCTTCACGAGATAAGTACATAAGTACTTACACATAAGACTTCCTTACCTTATTACCTGGCTTTCAGCCTTTACAGCTTTGCCTACCGCAAATTACAAAGCTGTGCTTGAACTGGCGGTAAATCTTGAGATTGTAATGTGCAGTTCTGTGCTACGTCAGGTGGCTAATCCATTGCTAAGTGGTGAAACTAGTTTGGTGAAGATTGCTGCTTTTATTGAAGAAGTTTATGGTTGGAAACTTTTTGGTTTTCTGAACTTTTTTTGAGACTGTTGTCCGTCTGTTAAGGATCGGTCGCCCCGGTACAGGAAAATAGCGGTAGCCTTGGACACGGACACCTCCATGCAAATACTACGGAAGTATCTGTCACAATTTGTCTTAAAAGTGTCCAAAAATGATTTTGTTTGAAGTAGAACTTTTTTCGGGACTGTTTTCTTTCGGGTTTGGTCACACTGATACATACAACTTGCGGACGCGTCTTCGGACATGGACACCTCCTTACCTACTGAAGTATTTGTCACCGTTCGTTGTCTGCACAGCCAGGCCGCAATTTTTCCGTATCTTTTTGACTGATTTGTTTTATGGATCCAAAGTCTATATCTTTTTTCTAACGCCAAGTCCGTTAGAGAAAAGATATAGACTGGATCCATATACTTGTGTTTATGTGTATACTAAGTATTCAAAAGTCTTTTGTACGTACCCTTTCAGTCTGACTTTCATCACGAATCACTTATCAACGCTCCTATAACATACATAAGTACATAGGTACACTTCCATTAGGTACGTTCGTTTTGGGATAGTTAGGTCGAGCTAACTGGAAGTCCATTAAAATTTTAATCAAGCCCCTTTTATGTGTTAGGTTTACTTTATAGTATTAACATCGCTCGTTATCCTCATCAATTTTTATTTGAAACCTAATGACAGGGAGTCCTTAAATATTTATACAGAATAATCACTACGTTTATAACATGTTACTTTGTAATTACATGGTGTAAAATTTTATGACAGCACCACTGAAAGGGACGGCACTTTACCAGAGAGCAGGATAGCATACTAATGTCCTTTTAGATAGATAAACACTTCATTGCCTTTTAACGGTCTGCTTTTTAGATCGGTAGCTAATCGCTCGTTTTTATCGGGAAATAAATGCTTTCCACTTATGGATCCGTACTGGGATTGCTTGGACGTTACGAATTAGACGTTCTGTTATACGTCTGTACTTTGCTTTAGAGGCAATGGGAATTGAAAAACTTGTAGAATTCCTAACCGTTAAATCTAAAAGGTGTTGTAAATGTGGGCTAGTGCCCGCAACTCCACGTCCATAGCGCGTATTTTGCGTACAAATCATATTGATTTTTTATGTCGTAGTTACTAACCCTATTAAGATTGGATGAAACGATACAGTGGAAGTTCAATGATCCTTCTAAAAGAAATATATGTTAATAATAAATTGCAAACGTTTGTAGGCACCGAACAAAATGGAATCTAGCACATGTTTGCGAAATCGTAAATACAAATCGGCAACCAAAATTAATATGAGGGATCCACCGTTACTGGGAACCGTCCCGTATAATTTTATTGGCTCACTTGGCAATGTACGAACGGCAATGTCTGATAATTACTGCCGATGGTGACTAAAATGTTTGGCGAGAGCGAGATTTTTCGATAATTCGTACTTGAAAGAAAGTATGAAGTAAATATTTGATTTAAAAATGTAGGAGTTTTTTTTACAGATGAATCAAGATTGACATTTACGAAATTTAGAAAGATAGCTTTAAGAATGAAGAAGATTCCTTTATTTTTAGTTTAAGTTATTTTTAAATGATGTAAAGAATCTCTTTCTTGATTAATGACGTACAACTGCGGTCTTTAAGTCAAAGCTACAAACATTCTTCACTTTATTTTAGGACGAAGTCTGATAGTGTCGCGACAAAACTTTTAGAATTCTTGTTGATCCAACCCATTATTTATATCTCAATAAATTAATCCACTAAATTATTCTCCATCCAATATTAATCTTTCCACAGTAATGAATAGCCCCTGTAAATATAAATTTAACCAATGCCATGTAACCGAAAACAAATGGATAAGATTAATACTAACGAGAAACTGAATACAATTTTGTTCTGCGCTCAAAATAATTGAAGGAAAGCTGCGGCCATTTTGAAAAAAAACTTTCGGATTAATTTCGTTTTGATTCGCAAACTCAAACTTGGTCACTTCCTGTGTTATGTGTTGTTATGTATTTGTTTAATCCTGACCAATTTTCATTTTATCCTCGAAAGTTTTCGATGCTTATGAGGCAACTTTTTTTTGGTTGAGTAACTTCCTAATTTTTCCTTCATAATCATGAAAGCCATTTTTCACAGCGTGATTATAGATGATTGAGCAATTATTGCCCACGCTATTGTGTGATTTTCTTTTGATTACCTGCTTCTATTAACTGTTGAATATGAACGAACACTTGGGCTGTATATTCCTAGAATCAACCATTGTGTGAGTACAATCAGTCGATTTCTCTAGCTATATTACACCCGTTATTGGTGCATTCTCAATGGCCGGATTATTGGCTCCGATATTAACTTCTACGAGGCGCTATTCAAAAGTAGTTTATACAGCTTAGTCATGCTAAACGCTAACTCCAAGAATATCCTATTGGGCCATAGTTTCTGTTGTTGTACGCTTACGAGTTTTCCAAATTCCCGACTTGAATACAGGCGCCGTCTTCACTCCGGTTCGTTCCTAAGGGACTATAGGACGTGACTTGTCGACTAGTTAGCTTACTACGGATTGCGTGTATTTACGCCCATAGGAAAAGTATTAAGTGTATTATCAAAATTGAGTTGAAAGTAGTATCTTTTTGGGTACATCCCTAGTGGGATATAGCTACGCGATAGCCTCCTGTAAAAATTCAAAGAATCGTAAGATCCTGTGATAAGATTATGTACATAACCAAGAGACCGAAGCTACGTGACTTTCCGGAACAAAACAAATATGAATCACTAGGAATCTATCTCTCTATTTCTATTTTCAATATCATAATTTTTGATTGATACATTCTCCTGAGGCAAATTAATATTTGAGGTTGTTAAGAAAATCCTGATAGAGAATGTAAAGTCCTGACTGGCCATCGTGAGTTCTAATTCGCCACCGTCAGCATTTTCAGCATTTTATAATAATATTACTGTGCAATAAATCTGCACGTCGTTGTTGTTCACTTAGTTTTAAGATACAATGTGTTCAAAATAAAAGAAGCGTAGGCGTCTATGTACGTACCTAATTTAACTTCACGAAAAAATTAAATGGAAAAGGCTAGGGAAATTAGTATTATATTGTTAATGTTTGCACTTTGATGCATGACAGATTTACCTATTCCCATTTTGTTTACATAGCATTGCAGTCGCTTATTTATTATACTTATATATTATAAGTAGATTAGCTGATAAAATAAAAAATATCCGATTAACCAATAGTCACATTTTAAGTTCGAAGTAAATGACCGACCATTACGCAGCGGATGCGAACTTATCGAGTTGTTTCAAGGAGTGATTTGCTAACTAGAAGCCTGCTTTCATTAGTTATTTGCTCACAAACACATGTGGGTTCCGTCGTCCAAAAGTCAATAATTTTTGTCTGCCGCACCTTACATAGGCAATCTATAGTTTAGCCGCTTAGTTTAGGTTTCTTTGAAATATTGAACTGCATATTTCCACTTGTCTTCGTTTTGGTTAAATTCGCACTAAGTAGTTTACCTTAAACCGCCATCTCTAATCTACCTTTCTACCTACCAGATAGACCATAAATGAATGAATATTAAGTAAATTTTGGAAAAATGGCTGAATATTTTCACGTAGATCATTTCAATTTCATGGCTGAGGTGGTTAGAGCGATCCATCAAAATACCTTATTTGTCGAAACGAAACAAGGGTCGACGAAAATATTATAAAATATTCATATCTACTTTCACTGTTTGAATATTAAGTCTTTCTTTTAATACAGGTACCGTCATTTATTTTGTATAAACTTTTGACAAAGATTGTACCTAAAATAAGTAGCAACTTACACAAAATTGAGTGGGCAGGTACTCAGTTTCAATTGAAAGATCTCCAGACTTCAGAAAATTTCTAGCTGAGCCTTAATAAATTGAGTCAAAATAATGTCTCAAGACGAGCAATTACTTACTGAAAGATAGTAGATCTTAGCCATGGCGAAGATAACGCAAGGTAGAAGAAGTTTCAGACTTGCATCACTTCGACAACTTAATTTATTAAAAACACTGCCAGAGCTCGGCGGCTGAGATAACCGACATAACCTTATTTAATCTCGGAAAAACCATTGTAGCATTCATTTATGTTCAGAAGTATTTATTGCGTAGAATCGTCGTCCCATTACTGAGGGAAATCTTATTCTAAACGAAGAACGCTAATGAATTGCGAAAAAAACAAGGCGCCCATAAATTCGTTGGCAGTCGTCCGCGTATTAAGGTTTCCGTTATTGTAACCAACAAGGGCTTCGCAGGCTTTGTTTCGTCTGCCGCAAGCTGCTAGATGCGAGACGCGCTTTTATCGCAACTTATTTTCTTGACAATAAAAGCGTTCTCATTTTTCCAGTAACGAATTGCGGTCACATAGTGGTCCGCCATACTGAGACGTATGTATCCGAGGCTAAGTGCAGAAAAGTGTCGGGATGCCTCGGCGAGTCGGCGCTCGCGGCTAAAGAATGTCCGCAATAGGGCTTTTAGATGTCGCTTTTTATTGAACGCTACTTGGCTTTCGCGATGGACTTTGTAAGTTTTAGTATTATTAAACTAAACACTTAAGACGATGCGGCCACGCTAGATTGTAAAGAAAATTACATTTACTAAGCTCGTTTTGGTTTTTAATGACAAACGCGAACGTTTCATGGGTGGGATCTCTTAAGCGGGCCTCGCGAAACATTCTTGAAGCATACAATGCTTTATTTTTCCCATGTAGCAAAGGCCGTGGAAGACAATAGAGCAAGTAATAACGTCAACCAGAAGAATGAGAGTGGAACAAAACAGGCTGAAGTGGCGAGCCAGGGTCGCTCTATTGTTGCTGGAGATATTGCAGCACGAGCCACACATGTGCTATATATGGAAAAGAATACGTCAGTAATTACTGAAGCTGCAGGTACACAGTTCCCCTTCATCGGAACAGTTATAGCGTCATTCGACACGCATTAATAACAACAGCAAAATATTACAGAGATTAATAAAGATTGTTGTCACTGAAAATACAGCGTTTTTTTTTTTTTAAATTGTGATTCTGGAATATAAAGATGAATAGAAAAATCTTTTTATGGTGCCATAAGTGATATTTATGATGAGATGAGAGAAGCTCGTGGCTAAATAATAACAGTCGCCCGGGTCGATCTTTAAGGTTAAGCCGTGCTTGCCGAGGTTGGTCCGTGGATGGGTGACCATCATTACATACCGAGTTTCCTCCGTGCCACGGAAAGCACGTTAAGCCGTTGGTACCGGCTGTCATTTGTAGATCTTTGACAGTCGTTACGAGTAGTCAGAAGCCAAAAAAAGTCTGACATCCAGTCTTACCAAGGGGTATCGTATTACCCAGTTACTGGGTTGTGGAGGTCAGATAGGCAGTCGCTTCATGTAAAATACTGGTACTCAACTGCATCCGGTTAGACTGGAAGCCGACCCCAAGAGAGTTTGGGAAAAGGCTAGGCAGATGATGAAGTGATATTTATGATATAAAACCAGAATTTTCACAATGTTAACTTTATTAGCACTCTACGACTTTAACAGGCACATCAAAGAAACATAAATTCCGATTTCCATCCCGAACGTTTTACCAAAAGACATTACATGAGTTCATTCACCTTCGAACATATTTCTTGAAGCAGTAAGTTTCGGGGCAGTGGTGCGAGCAAAGTTACGGGCCCAGCAAATGGCGCGGGACAAGCTCGGGGGGACTACAGATGTGGGCTATTGGCACTCGCATTGATATTTTATCATATATTCCATTGCTAATGATGGGTTTTCTGTCTCGATATTGAATGAAAGCGTTTGTGAATGGAGTGGCTTACTTCTCTTTTAAGCGAAAATAATAGGTAGTGAGGGAAATTCTCACTCTAATAGTTTTTTTTTTCCTTAACCTTTGTTGTGCCACTGCTGGGAAAAGGCCGCCCCATAGCCTTCTGTTAGTTACTAATTTCGAAAAGCTCTAATTCTGGATTTACTATTAAATCAGCAAAAAATGTTCAAGATTCGGAACAACTCAGCATAAGAATCAACGAATGTCTTTTGTAACATTATCCCTTGAAGCACGAAGTATTTCTGTTCACGTAAACAAACAGGCCATGTCATGCGATTTATTTTAAGTACTAACTGCATGCGTCACCACATTCCTGCCTTTACAATCCATCTAATTGGTGAAAATAAAACAAAAGGATAAGATTTTTTTTTTTTTGCGGTAGCTAATATTCTTATACTGTCAGGTTACTTCCCTCGGGTGTCGTAATAGGCTACTAAAGGGTTATTACCCTGAGGATGGTCAGCATCCTACGAACATACGTACTATCATTAATCCAGTTGGGGGGTTGATTATGGCAATATCCTCGGGGGACATTCGTGTAGTGCAGGCTTAAGGTCAGTAGTGGATGGTTTCGTACTGACATGGATTCGTAATGCTCTCGGGGTTACATGACATAAATTGGTCAGTGTTGGGTAAACGTGGTTATGGGACGGTGATGGTGATTTTTTTGCTCGTTTTTATAAATAATGGTACGAAACCCTTCGTACGCGAGTCCGACTCTCACTTGTTTTTAAGTTATCGATGAAAAATTTTTACGTGGGTAGTTCCAGAATGATGTGCCGAGTACGTGGTGAGCGTTTTCACGTCGCTATCCTATAACACCCCTATTTTGTATTAACAGATTAAGGTGACAAAATGTTTAGGAATACAATTTTAGAACAAAAAATTATTTATCGTCATAACTATTGCTAAAATTATTATCTTTTTAAAACAGTAGCAGCGGGAACAGGCCCTAAAAAATCATGGATAAGTCCCGTAAAAATAACATGTGTATCCCTAAAGCAGCATTTCACTCTTCACAATTGTTCAAAACACAACCAAAAACAAAAAATACACAGTTGTGAGCTTGTTTGTGTTCTATCCAATATTGCCGCAGCATCCTCGTTCATTATCCAAAACATGAGCATAACACGTAAACATTCTCATATTGATTTTTGTAGAAATAAAACAAGTTTATTATGCACGACAGGGATACAGGTGCGGTCGGCACAGTAAATCAATGTCGGCTCCATTTAACCGGTCTAAAACAATACCAATTCAATTACAACTTGTGTTTTATGTTTCTGTGTACAAACAAACAAAAAAAGGGATAGATTTTATCATTTTACTGGAAGTGTCATTTGCAGGAATCGAGTTCTGAATTTGATTTTTAGAAACTGGCAACTTACAAAAGCGCTGTATACAATTAAAAAAAAAATACTCAAACCCGAAAACAAAACGGTTCTTTGTTTGGGTAGCCGTGTAAAAATAGGCCCTATGTTGGCATTTGTGCCACAAAAATTCCACGTTCAAAACTTTTACTGATTTCTCTGTCATTCACTTTGTAATAGGCTGCTGAGACTAAATCTAGCCAATAATCTACCTTTACCTTCTTTTAAATAAATCTGACTGATTTTTATTTTATTTTCAGTAGTTTACAGTTCTAGTAGGCAATACAATACTATCGATCGATAAAACTAAATTAGTTTGACAAGCATTTATTTGGTTCTTAGCTACAAACAAATGTAATATTACTCTCATCTATTTAATTAAAACACCTAGGTACTTCCAATTTTATTTGCTAGTTCGTTTCCTTTGTTTAGTACGGTAATTCATCGTCATAAATTATGTAAGTTTGCGTTTAGTTAATTCTAGTTTCAAAACTTATGAAAACCTCTAAGAAATTAACTTTGTTTTATATGGAAAGACAGACGGTATCCAGAGGCTTAGGCCACAACCGTCGAAATAAAACTCTCGTATTATTATCGCGACACAAAAAATGGAAAGGAATAAAGTAAGCTAGTTTACCGCACGCTACGTCGACCTTTTATGTTATAAGTTATAACCACTATAGATGTCACCTTGACCGACTTTTGAAGCATGGTGTACCTGTTTAATTTAATGGTACCTTTCGCTATTATTGAACGCGTCGCGTCGTCAGACTTTTTAATCGATATCACTGAATAGTGACATTGACACGTTTTTTTTTTCGTTCATCATTCATGCAACTTCCATTCAAAATGCTTCGTTCTATATTCAAAAAAAATAAAAGAATGAATTATTGCTGTCGTTTAAATTAAGACAATCGTAACTCTGTAGAACAGTTAATTCTGAAGCTGGTTAAATAATATTCAACATAATTTAAAAAGAATCCTGAAGTTCCTTTCTTAATTTAAATTCTCTCAAAAATATTTCGTGTTTTCTTTCACCGAGTTACTTACAATTTAGCGATGTGTTAATTATTTACTACTAAAATTGTTTATATAATATAGTGTGTGATCTGTGTATAACGTAAATCAAGTTAGCTCAATGTCAGGTGGTGTATGATTAATGACGCTCATGATATGCTATAGTTGCTCTGTCGATCACACCCAGTATGTAGGTGTAGGGTCAGTAAAAGATTTAGGTTTTATCCTAATTAAATTAAATCAATAGATGTTGAACGTTTTTTAATTATCTAGAAAATTTTCACTCCAAAATCTTGGACCAAAGAAAATTCTAGATGTTTTTTCGTGTCTTTCAAACATGTTCTGAATATATTTTGAGCTCAAAGATTTGTACCTGGAAGAATGAAATTTCCCATGTATATTTTTTTTATTTTATTTTGGTGTTATTTACATATTAATAAAAACTAGGTACTTTAAAATTATGTTTCTTTCAAAAAAATAAACTAATTTAAGTTACGTAGCTTTGACTTCGTAATTAAGATAGCAAATTAAAAGTCTAACAAAATCATTTTACTATACTTCCATGTAGTACCCGAGTATAAAAGTATGTGTACAAAAAAAATACACTTCATTATTTTGATGTGTTCCTAGTACTTCGCTTTGTGTTATTATGACCAGTTAGGTTATTAATTAGAACTGAAAATATGTTAAATACTGACTGTCAAAACTTTATTAATTTAGCTTCGTTAGAATTCGTAAATTGGAAAGTAGGTAAGTAACGGACGGTATAAGCTAAATAAAGAAAAAAAAAGCATTGTGTGGTTTTATGAAACCATGGTAAAAGTGAAACTGTTTTTCACACTATAGACATTTAACTAAACATTTTTGGAATAATATGCTACTAAGGGTATAAAACGCGGAGTAGTGTAGCTGTGGCTGAGCGTCACGCGACATGCAACACATAGACGAAAAAGTTTGAGCCGATGTAATAAAAGTTTAACTTTAAAAAAGTTTACCAACCAACTGATTTGAAAAAATATCTAAATAGGTATTTCAACATTAATGTGCGTATTTCTTGTTGACACGCTCTTGATGAATGAGGGAGAATATTTGCACTGCAAATGTTTTGTAAACAAAGGTCCTTATATTTAAATTGCTGACGAAGCAAAGTACATGCAATTAATTACCTTATATTTTCCTATGCAGTTTCTCCCGAGAACGATTGAATCATTTTCTTAGAAAATCAGGTTACTAACGAAGGGAAGGTTATCCATCCATCACTGAGCACTATTATGATGCATTAATATGGATACTATGCTTCAAGATAAAAGAGGATTAAGATATATATTTACTTTTAGATAGTTCTGTTATACTGTGAAAGTTTTCTGTGGACCTTATGTAGATCAGTATGCTCGAAGATGTCAGCGGTATGTTGTTTTATAATTTTGAAAAACCGACCTGTAAAGTGTCTTAGAAGATCTACTTAAAAGAACAAACATCATTTTGTCATCGTACAGACGCACATCTAGCTCGAACAATCGGTCAAAATTTATTTATTAGATTTTTAACTTTATTGTTAAAGAATTAGGGTCAAGGTTGATTGGGAAAATTTGACAATTTCGGGTAACTTGATGTGCTGGCGTCTGTACAATGAATGAAATAAGAAGATATACAAGCAGCGAACTACGATGACTTTTTTACCCATCTGGGTGCGTTGATCAGTCTAGTCCAGCTCCTGCTGATTAAAGCAAAGTAAGCAATCCAAAAGTTTCTAAATTAAGTTGATATTTCTTCTTGTTGCTCACTAAACTATTTGGTGCACTGTACGCGAAAGGTTTTACAGCACTTTGCACGTTGTGATTTTAAACCGGGCTTGTCCTAAGCGTTACTTAACCAACTTCAATCCGACTACATAGACATCCGTACATATTTATGTATATGGTAGATGTACTTACACATAAAACGGTAAAACGGACACGCGACAGGAGACGTCCTCGTTCGCATCGATTTTTCCGAAACTATAGCATTTTCTTTGAAGGCTTGGTACACAAAACAGAACAGTTATGACAATTTCTAAGGTTTTGAATATTTTAAAAGTAAGCTAGGTAAGTTAGCTGATATGTCTGTAAAGAAAAATAGGTCGTTTCTTTATACACACTGATTAAGAATCGTAGCTTAGTTATAAATCTTTGCGCAAGCTATTCTGGAATCTATGGCCTAATTTTGATCTAATATCTTTTCTTAAAGATTTGGATAAATAAAAAAAAAAACGCTGTTTAAAATTAAGTAAGTATTCCATACTTTACATTTATATTATTTCTTCGTATCCTGTTAGAGTGAAACAAATGATTAAAAAAACTCACTCAATAGAAAAAAATAGTGCGTGGAGTCCCTCCGCGCGAAAGAAGTGAAACTTTGTACTACTACACGCATGCGTTCGAGTGCCACGCATTCACTCTCGTTATTTTATTGAGCTTCTAAATAATATTTTGTTGTTTTCTTGTTGTATTATTTTTATTACATAACTATTAGGTACCTACATAAGTTTATCGAGGTTATTCTACTCATGGAAATTGAGCGAAGGCTGGTCACACCGAAGAATCGAATGCATGACTGTTTGCACGCTATCTTGCGTACCTAGTAGAACTACGTAGTCACAAATCTTGTAATACTGCCATCTCTAAAAGTGAATTTTAGAAAATTTTCCCCCTTTATAGTAGCGTTTAACTTTTTGGAAATCGCATAAGAAGTTTCACTTCAAAAAATATTGCTTAGACAACAAAGTTGATTCCTAGGTTGATTGCCTAACTGCGTCCCTTTTAAAATAACATCGCACTGTTCGAAGAAATTGCACGCAACTTTCGAAAGCCCTGTCACAACTACCAGAGTGTGTAATGAAAACACACACAAGAGTTTTTGCATATTTGTAAGGGGTGGTGAGAAAATTAATTGATAAAGTTCCCGTCCACAAGTAAAGCCGCGCCATAAATATTAATCAGAATTTAATGTACGCACCTACCGAAACATTTTGTACCGTAGCGTGAGTTTACATACGGTTTATTTCGCAAGCTGCTTTAATTACTGGATCTGGCTGTGTGTTTCTTTAGGTGGATTTAACTCTGGTCTTATTAGTTAAAATGCCAGTAGTGTGGTATTCTTTTTTGTATTAAAAAAAACAAGGAATAAGCTGGTGAAGTTTGATGCACGCGATCATGATCATATAGCCATAATAATCAAATGCAACCTTAGCTATTGTAATGGTGATTTCCTTAACAGATTTTTTTTTAAACTTTGCCCCTCTAATAATTTTTCTGTATCGTGGGTGCGTTTACAAACATTTAAAAACACATACACAAACAGCTAGACCCGGAACAACTATCTGTAGGCCATACAAATATTTGTTCCGTGCGGGGATCGAACCCGCGACATGCAGCGCAGCAGTCGATCGCTCAACCACTGCCGTGTCGTCTAAATTAAAGTAAAATATCAAAAATGTCGCAATTCACATCACCCGTGGGAACTTCCTTCATCGTTCAATTCAATATTCCCATAGCAACATAACAAAATACCCGATTTTTTACACACATTACGTTATTAAACCACATAAATGAAATTCTCACATGAATGGACACGTGAAGCGGAAAAAATGCGAAATTCATTCAAGGAATAACTTTTTCAAGCTCGAGTAACCTACGTGGTTGTCATGCAGATCGATAACAACTTTTTACTTTTTTTTTACCATTTTTAACATATAAATTCAAGTGGGATCTTAGGTTTTTTCATCGAACAAAATGTTTCAGTTGAATGTTTTTGTATTTCTTCACGCAGAATCGAATAACAAATAAATTCATGAAGCCAATGATCCTTGTCTAGTCCATATTGTGATTCATTTGTTGTTGATTGGTCCAAATTATCAGCTAAAGCGTCTGACTGCCTAAACAGAGCATACAATTATTACACTAAACATAAACGTTATAGTGTTTTAGACTTGTAGATAATAAATTACTAAAACTTAATTGCTAATTTATAAAAATAAAGTCCAATGTTGTCCCAGGTGTTCATCTACCTTTATTTTGATCGACTACAGTCCATTAAGTTACAAAATAGCTCCCCAAAATAAACACAGATATAAATCCTTTAGCGCATTTCAAGAACGATGTCTATAATAACTCTTGTTAATGGCCGCGTTTTTGTTGAAGACTATTTCTTTTTATGACTTTTCTATGACACTTCATGCTAATATTTATTAGCTCAATTAAAATATATTGAATGTGATGGCTGTAAGAGTAAGAGACGACCAAAGAAACGATGGATGGACTGCGATAATATGGATATAAGTCATATGGAATTATGGTCTCATATGATGACGGCCTATATGCATACCGACCGCTTAGCAAAGGTCTCAACACTATGGGTACCTGAGGATGGACGGCGCCGCTGAGGCCGGCCTAGAAAGCGGTGGAAAGATGATCTGGACGCGCATCACGAAGGCTGGTTCGAAGTGGCGCAGGAGAAGAGTACCTGGCAGGAGATGGGGAACGCCTTTGCTCAGCAGTGCATACAAGGCTAGTAAAAAATTGCTGACTCATAGAGAACTATGGAAATAGAAAACATGCTGCGCCAACTCCAAAGTTTATAGACCACGCCATACTTTTTGCCGTCTTACGGCGGCTTCACACACACGGGTCTATGTTTTATTCATCAGCTGATAGGAGGTCCTTTAGCTCCTCACTTACACGTCAACTCGATAGGTTTAATTACCTTCTGAACAGAGGTTTTTGTTCGTTGATTTTAACTTTATTAAACTCTGCTTTAATTAGTCAACATGAATGTGTTTAACATAAATTAAATTTTAAAGAGCTTTTTGGGTGCGATGTTCCATTACATATTTTCAGTTTTTTGTACGAGTGGCCATTATATTTAAAACGATTTTGTAGGAACGCAATGTAAGAATTACCCAGACGAGAGACAGTTACGCGATAATAGGCTAAATTTGGCTGTTAGTGAAACTTCTTATGCGACTTCCAACAAATTTAACGCTACCATGGAGGGGGAATATTTTCTATTACCCACTTAGAGATGACAGTATTACAAGATTTGTGACTACGTAGTTCTACTAGGTACGCAAGATGGCGTGCAAAAAGTCATGCATTCGACTCTTCGGTGTGTCCAGCCTTCGCTCAATTTCCATGAGTAGAATAACCTCGAAAAACTTATGTAATAAAAATAATACAACAAGAAAACAACAAAATATTATTTAGAAGCTCAATAAAATAACGAGAGTGAATGCGTGGCACTCGAATGCGTGCGTGTAGTATTACAAAGTTTCACTTCTTCCGCGCGGAGGGACTCCACGCACAATTTTTTTTGTTATAAAACAGCTCCTTTACCTTTGAATGGAGTCGGAAGCTTTTCTCAACGGTATTCGAACATTGCAGAAGTTTAACCATTATTTCTATAATTTTGATCTCTGATCTCATTTATATTATAGATACTAAAGCTAAACTCATTATCATAAACATGAAAACCTAACTAAATGGTTATCCGGAATTCTATTTAATTTAAATAAGGTATTTTATATTATCAGAAAACAGTTTTCCGTTTTCGTATTAGTTTTATGTTTAGTCATTAAATTAACATTTAAGGTCTAAGAAATCCGCCTTTATGACTCATTACAATCTTTCATTATATCTGTTGGGTAAGTAACCCGCGATTTCATCATAGGGATATTATATAAGGTAGTAACTTTATCCACATATTGTAACATATCCGATACGAAAGAGCAAAGAGGTGAACAGCCTATCCTTCGGATTAAGATTTAACCTTTTTGCGCCCATCTGTAAATTTTCTAAATATGTTGCGGAAATAATCCGAGCGGGAAAACTACTAACCGCATGAGCACACAACACCGCGTCTATAAGAGTTTATCTCAATTCAAAACAAAGTCAAAATAATCACATTATTCGAAGGTAAATGTTAAAAGCAAGGCCAGGATAATGTTAACTAATTATTCCTTTTAATAACGTTCCTAAATAAAACACGTGTAAAGCATTAACTGAGTTGCGGTCGAGACCGACTGAAAACCACCCACGAGGGTCATTCCAAACTGAAGTAGACTGTGTGAAGCAGTAGTTTTGCTCTAAGCGAGTAATTAATTTGTGAGACTAACCTGCCTTTGAAACGACTCTCGTGACGCTAGGATAGCTGTTAACCATTTCTGAACTATAACGCGGAACCCATTGAGAATGCGCTCAGAATTATTATAATTAAACCCTTGTGCTATCTGCTGTTAGAACTAGGAACTTTGTAACCGTTTCATGTTTTATCACCGTCATTAGACTTGACGTTAGTTCTCGCAACAGCTGCATTTGCCAGTTTTCCTGTTAACATGTTAAATGTTCATGCAATAATTTAATGTTTAGAGAAATAACAGAGGTGTATTGAGTGGCGTATTTGCTCGTAAATTTTTAATAGCTTTTACATTAGTTAAGCTCGAGTTATACGAACCCTCGCAATGAAGTGAATAAAATGTGCCGTAGAATAATAACGGTAATTTACTCACCCCGACCCCGGAAAGTAAAGGGTGGCGTTACTGAGAAGTACGAAATAGACTGTGACGTCGCACTCATTAAGGGAAAATTGATCCTATATTCAACATTGTCTCTCAGCAATGATCAAAGTAAAATAGAGCTTTACTCAACAAACTCTGTTCAAAATCTTCGTACACTTTAAATATTTACGAACAAGGATTTCGGAGTTCTGCGTTCAAAATACAGTTCACTTAAGTTCATGTTATACGTCAGTTTGTTTACATACAGTGCCGCTCAGTGTCCCAGTCGCCGCTGGATTATTTCTCACAGTCCCAAGTCGGATTACGCTTGTGAATTTATGCTTATTGGCATGTTTAATTTCAACTTAAAAGCCAAAAGCTCAAGATTAACCGGCAAAGTTTAACAAATTAAGTTTCAGTGCCTTTGAATCGCTAATGAAGTCGTAAACGTAAAGAAAACGTATCGAATAAAGATGATTTCTCTGAGGAATTTGAGCCTACTATGCACGTGTGAGAGCGGCGGTGGCCCAGTGGTGGCAGCCCCGACTTACGAGCAGTAAGCCGTGGGTTCGAACCCAGGCAGGCGCATTACTTTGTGTAATTTATTTCATCATCGCTGCTCTCAAAAACGGTGAAGGAAAACATCGTGAGGAAACCGGCATGTCCTAGAACCAAAAATTCGAAGACATGTGACATCTACCAACCCGCACTGGGCCTGCGTGGTGGATTACAGCCCACTCCCTCTCATAGGAGAGGAGGCCTGTGTCCCAGCAGTGGGAACATTATAGGCTAATGATGATGATGATGATGCACGTGTGTGCGTAAAAGGTATGAAATGGCATCAATAAAAATAAATCCCGCATTGTTTTGACCCCATCTCCAGGTCAAAATAGTTGCTCATTTCAACCTTCAAAAAGATTATGATGTATTCATTTTGTATGAAAACAAAAGGGATGTCGATTGCCACAAAATAAAATCAGCGCTGTCATATCATATAAACAGCAAAACTTTTATCTCGCGGCGACAAAACGTTTCACGACTTGATACAAAAAGGGGAATTCAAATTGTTTGAAGTTGATCGTTATTTCATGCACGTGAACATGTTAATACGGTACAATGCGTACGTTCCCATTCAAAGGCATACCTCGTGACTTTTCACTCGATTCATTCCTACCCACAGAAAGAATCGATTCACAGTAACTGCGATAACTGACCATTTGAGAAATCTTTACGATTTCTAAGTGAAAAGTTTCTACGTAAGATTGCACTTACTTGGACTTTATGGAAGGATTTATTTTCATCTTAATCCGTGTCCAAGATAATTCTGTCGTCGAGAAAAATGGCGCGGCTTTAAGAGAGCTTTATATCGTCTAGTATACGCTTGTATACTAGATCTTACGAAGCTTTGAAAATAATGGATATACTTTCTTTAAAATAAACAGACGGCAACACCGAGGTCACGAGACATGAAAAGATGGCTATGTTAAATATTTTAGATGGATGTTTTACTAAGGCATACTTAACATTAGCTCAGCAATTATTTACCCACAATATTTTTGCTGCAAATGTCGGTAAAATTTACGTAAAAGACCTTGTCGTTTTTTATTTTGTTGGAAATAAAAAAGCAGAAGTAAATCCGCTAGCCAAGTGTGTTGATTATGGCGTAATCCCCTAAGGATTGCTCGTTATGACAGACTAGTGAGGTGGGGGTTTAAAAGTAGACATTAATGGGGTCACGATTTGTGGGAGCAGCTTTATGTTACTGTTTATTTATTTATGTGGGTACCAAATGATTCAATTCAAGTAATAATAGTGTTAGTTGGACCGACTTAAACGTCAGCGTCTCTGCTACCGATCTTTTTCCCAATTATGCGTGGTTCGGCTTCCAGTCTGACCAGATGCATCTTAACACCAGTATTTATCATAAACCGAATGCCTATCTGACCATCACAAGCCAGCTCCAGAACCCAGGTACTGGGCAATACGACTTACCTCCACGACTAACTTCCTCGTATTCTTTACAGTATGTTGTTTCAATCTGTCATTCCCAAAATATCAAGTGTCGGGCTGTATAAAACGAACCGATTGGTGACAACCATTAGTGATTCCGTCACTTGATACATTATTCATGGCTATGGGAGCAGGCTAGCCATCCACATTTTTACAATGGACCGACACAGAAATTCACTTACGTTTATACGCTACTAAACTATTCACCCGTTATTATACGCGGAGTTGCCTATGTTATGAGGCCTAATATTTGTGTAACCTCCATACCGTAACGAGAGCACAATGGGAAATAATAATATATTTTGGAGTAAAAGAGCCGTTTTTAGAAGTCTGCGAAACGTCAGATGTTCTTTTTTTTTACTCTGGTTTATTTTTGTGAGCTGTGTTATTTTAATTATAATATAATTAAGACTTTCATATTTCAGAATTTCAAATGGTGTTACATTTGGCTTTTATAGATTACAAAATGTCAGTAAGTACCTAACTGATAAAAAGTCACTAGATCAACATTTGATTGTCTGAAATATTGCAAATTTGAGAGAGCAAAATCATGACACATTTAATTAAATCTCTCTCTAGATTTTCCTTTTAAAATATAACTTTTAACGCAACAAGCGCATTTTTACAATTGTATCTTCTTCGTGTATAATACGGAAGAGAAAAATATTGTCGCGTAGTGCAATTAAATTAAAAGGGAGACTGTATTTTTATTACAACCGGCTTATGCGAATATGAGCGTTCCATGAAGTTATTTCATTTTTAGGGTTCCGTATCCAAAGGGGCAAACGGGACCCTATTACTGAGACTTCTCTGTCCGTCCGTCCGTCCGTATGTTACCAAGCTGTATCTCATGAACCGTGATAATTAGCCAGTTTAAATTTCTCCGGATTATGTATTTCTGTTGCCGCTATAACAACAAATCTTAAAAACCGAATAAAGAAAAAAATTAAGGGGGCTCCCATACAAAAAATTTTACTCGTTTTTATAAATAATGGTACGAAACCCTTCGTGGGCGAGTCCGACTAGCACTTAGGCGGTTTTTATTATACAGTAACGATGTTAAAATAAGGATGAAAAATATTTTCGTAATGACTCAAAAGCAACATTTTTTTTATTAACATCTGCCCACGTAATATCATTATCAGGAATTTGTAAGTTATCTAAAAACCTTTTACGTTAAACCGTTGAATGTGAAAAGAAAAATATTTTTTTTTTTAAATAATACCTAGTATCACGTCAACCTTTTCACTCATTCACATCTGAAACTGAATGAAAGATAAATACATGTGGCTTTATTTTTTTTATCGCTCTATCTCTCTCCATTCATTCCGAATTTGAATACAAAAGAAGGTCAGCGTCATTATACTCTTTCAAGGCTCGACAGTAATACAATTTCTCTTTCTGCCAATACATCAGAGCTCAGACAGGGCCAGCTATCAACAAGTGTCAAGATGTATATAAATCGTGCCCACGGATGCCCTTAATTCCAAGGGTACGCGGAAAGGGACCAAATCCAAGAATTTTGTTCGACCGCAAGATACGAGTATGAAAACTTACAATGGGATTTTGCTGTGTTATCTTCTGACGTTTCTTGTTTGATACTTTATTGCTAGCTGCTCGAGAGAGGAAAATAGTTTAACCTACTCGAACGGCCTTTTTCGGTCCCTAAGCTCGAATTGTTGGTAAAGTAGGTACTATTAAGATCGCAGAAAATTTTGTAACGTTGTCAAAATTAGAATTACAATAAACTTCTAATCTCGAATAACAATGACTAATTGGCAATATCAGATTGTTTAGAAATGTTGCTAATAATTTATTTAAATACAGACGTGACAGTATAAGTAGACGTTATTATCTCTGATTGAATTTAAATGGGTAAACTGTTAAAATTAGTTTCACTAGCAGTTGTCAAAATTAGTTTGATTGCTAATTAATACGAAGATTCATCAAATCATCACTCTCCAATTAAATTTATTATAATCTTGATGATTCTATTCTATCAGTTAGGTACATATGCAAGGTGTTGTTTTGCACCCTCGTCAAAATTCAAGAGGATGTCCTAAAAGACATAAATAATCAATTAAAATTACGGTACATATTTTTTTATTAATAAACGCTGTGTTTTTTGGTTAAGTTTGTCAGTATTTCAGAATAAAGTGGTCTAGGGAATAAGAAATTATCGAATAAACGAGATTATTTGTATGTGTGGAAGCGCGGTTATAGGGCGAGAATCAGACGGGCCGCGTTTAAAACACGGGTGGTTCACACTTACTGATTTTCGTAAATAAGAAAATTAATAAAAATTACACCAGTAATTATTAATTCGGGTCGAGAATCATTAGCATAGTTACCTCATTGAATTTGACAAGGATGCAAAACAACACCTTGTATATAGAATACTTGATAGAATAGAATCATCAAGATTATAATAAATGTAATTGGAGGGTGATGATTTGATGAATCATCGTACTAATTAGCAATCAAACTAATTTTGGCAACTGCTGTATATCCTAACAGACATTTTCCGTGTAGCTGTCATTTGATGCCTTATTTTTATAATAAGTTATCATGTTTCAAACTCCTGCTCACTGAAATACTGACACAAAACAACAAAGTTATTTATGTACTAGTACGGTTATAACTTTAACAGACATAACAGCCTTAATAAAAATAATAAATTCCAGATATCCGTGGAGCGGCCTTCTCGGCGATACATTATTACGTCTGAGTTATGGAAAAGGGCGACCCATCTGAATTATGAAGACAATTTCAAACAATTCTGGGACACTAATGTGGTATTAAAAGCCCACTGGGCAAGCCTCTTCATCCGTTGACCTACAGTTATCTGTGAAAGACACTCATATTTGAGCACTCCCGCTAATCCAGGGTAAACAGTGGGTCACTCGGTGTTTCTAGTGTACACAAAAATGCAATTACGGACGAAAATGAAGTCTTTTGTGTCCTGGACTGCTTTGTTCAATGTTTGTTGTAGATTTTAATTTGCAGTGGTTTAGGATCTAGTCTTTGATAAGACGTTATTTTTGAACCTATTCTGAAATATAAAACTTAACGGAATCATCTGGTTCTAGGATAAACTAATAGCTACTTACGTATAAAATTTCTTAAGATACCCAGAACATAAAATTGTTGTAAGGGCAGCATAAAACAGTACGAGATATAGTTAATAAAATTGCACTATGCAGTATAAGGAAAATTAATGGTTATAGCCCATTTCTCCTTTCTAGTGGAATAGTAAGTGTGAATGAATATACTATAGTGCCAATATGCATTTTAATATTACAACCATTTTCCAGCTAGTTTGAGAAAAAAACTCAAGAAAATAAATGTAGAGCGTAGTCAGTCTCGCGCTCACATTTCTATACTAGGAATGGGATGGTAACCGTCCGAGTTAGTTCAAAACTAATCAGGGAAACCCGAAACATACACTTGAAACCGTTGTTCACGTTGTTGTTCATACATGGACATTTACAACGTTTTTACTTACGTAAAAAACGAAATAGTCCACACTCACATTACTAAAGATTCTGACCACTACACCGTACCATATCATGACCGTGCTATGACCGTATCAATCAAAAAATATTCTTTGTACTGAAACGTATGATGCGTATAGACTGTTCCGTCATCGACCAACACTATCACGTGATATGCACGTAGCGTGTCAGGGGGTCTACTCTCTAAGCACGAAATCCTTAGTTTCGGCCGAAGTAACGGTTGTTTACTACTCCGTATCACTTACGGACATGAGATTCGTTAGGCCGCCCGAACTAAAAATGAATGACAACACGATTGGACAGTTGTCCTTAATCCCGATGTGTTTTCAAAACTCATAAATTCGAAAATATTAGGGAGTAGGGTACATTTCGAAGTATAAAACTAGTTACGGACGGATCCGTATTATGGTTGACGGACTTAGAGGGTAGACCCCCTGCACCGGGAAAATCTCGCTGCCTTGTAGACGCTCCGTTCATGGCACGCGGCGATGACGGCATGGTCTAGTGGGCATAGTCTCATACTTTTTAATACAAAGAATACCACCGTTCTAAACCTGTTATTAACGGGTACAATACGCTGTCCGTGCCATGTTTTTTTACGTTCATGGCACGGTCATGATATGGTACGGAGTAGTAAGCCTTTCAGCCTATAGGGTGTTTCTCATATGTTCAAGTAGGCACGATTCAGTATAACTGGACAGGAAAACCGAATTTAACCAGTAGGTCGAAATGTGTTTGGAAGCTATATCTCCGCATGGCTTAGCTAGAATGGTGCCGATCCAATTATGATTCAGCAATGGTAGATGCCGGTGTCACCAAGATTCGCGAGGCGACCCTGGGAACACCAAGATCCCTTGCGGATGCCCTGAGAAGACCGGGAAGTTTAATCTGCTTCTGGAGGGAGGTGGGCTGGTTGGAGTAACGGCCACTAATCGTAGATGCCGAACGTAATTTTTGATGTTTTACGTCCGTCACATCACTTTTTCAGGTTCGGTTGAAAACCAGCGTCGGACACTAGTTGCCACATTTTGCTGAACTGGGCCTATTTGGCACAGTCGTGAGACACACATAAAATATTATTTTTTGTTTTTTCTGTGTTTTAGAATAAAGTTTTTTATTAAAAAACTGTGTGTTCTTGTGGCTTTTGCTAAATAAACGTATTTTTTTTTTCTTTTCTTTCTAATTCACCAATCGGCACTAGCCGGATAATGGCCGAAAATGTGTAATAACACATTTTTGGCCATTATCTATGCTACAAGTGAACTTTGTTGTTGAAAAAATACTGCTGTAAAACGTACAACTGTAGCACGCCTAATACTCTCCTTATTGCGTCACGTCCGTTTTATTTGAGTCAGTCACATGTAAGCCCAGTAAATGCATTATTTCCTGTCTTGCGAACGAGCAGCTAGTGTATATCTAATGCCACTTCGCTTCGTTGTTGCACCTGGACCAATCTTCTGCGTGGCGAGGGAGCTTTTCTCTTAAAAGCTGTATTAAAGTATTCGTACGTGTTTCCATTTGTGGTTGTAATGCTGAAATGACTAAAGTTAAATTATTTTAAAAACGAAATTTTCCATTATTGGTTTCAATTACTATTTTGGCGGTCAACCTTCTAGAAACTAGATTTTTGAAGTTTTTTTGTGATTTTATTGAAGTGAAACTTCTTATGCGACTTCCAACAAGTTTAACGTTACCATGGAGGGGCATATTTTCTAAAACTCACTAAGAGATGGCAGTATTACAAGATTTGTGACTACGTTGTTCTAATTTCCATGATTAGAATAACCTCGATAAACTTATGTACCTAATAATTATGTAATAAAAATAATACAACAAGAAAACAACAAAATATTATTTAGAAGCTCAATAAAATAACGAGAGTGAATGCGTGGCACTCGAACTCTCTCTCTCTTCACTTCTTCCGCGCGGAGGGACTCCACGCACTGTTTTTTTTATTGAACTACTTCCAATAACTATATTAGCCTCACTCTAAATAATTCTCATGACTGATCAAATTCCAAATTTAGCTCTGATTTTGCTTTATACGGAAAAAAGTAGTCGCTATCCTTCACATTTTATCAATAATATATGAAAACAAAGATGTTTCGTCGATTCACTCGCATGTCACGTCGACATAACTGTTTGACGCGAACCCCATGGGGTTCTATAGAAACTACAAAATGTCACGAGTTACAATCCTTCCCTATCTTTTGTTTCTTCATCATTTAAACATTTCATGCAGGACTCAACTGGAAATATTTCTTTCTTTTTCCATTAAAGTGAGTGCAAAATCAAGTGTAAGTACCTACACACACATTCACTTTTGAATATCAAACTTTACAAGAATAATAATTTACTTTAGTTGTCCATTCACAAACGTATTTTGCAGCATGAAAGTATTATAGATCTGTACAAAAACAGGTAAAATCTGACTAGCCATTTTAGGTACAACTGTTCCTTGCAGACTTTTGGTTCAAGTAGTTTTCATTTGATAATTTGTCAACTCCAATGTTTTATTTATCTCCAGCGTTGTTTTACTTCATCAAGTTAAAAAAATTGTAGAGTAGTTTGTGATACTTGTTTAAAAACCATACTTATCCCAATTTATTTGGGGTCGGCCATGTCTTCTTCATCCATACTTCTCTATTACTCGTCATCTCACCAGACACCTCCTTTCTTGCCACAACCTTCACACAGTCCATCCATCGTTTCTTTGGTCTTCCTCTACTCTTATACCCATCCACATTCATACTCAAAACATTACTCACGACATTTTCCTCATTCTTCCGCAATCATTGTAATCTATCACAGAAACGAAACAAAAATAACACACGGCGACAAATCAAGCTATATATTTCCAGTAAAACATGGCCGCGCGTTGTATAGATTTCCAATACAATGAGAGATCCACATAAACCGGTTTTGTATATCTTGATACCTATTCACACTACATACATAAACCCACCTATTGACAGCCAGGAGAATACTGAAAGGAGCCCGCATGCTATTAACTCAGCGTTAATGTGTGTGATGGCTTTGGCTAGGGTCGTATGTCACTGGACATTAACCATCGCAGCGACGCAGTGAACACCGACCTTTAGCTTCGACGGGCGACGGGATAAAGTGTGGTTGATTAAGCTGTTATAACCACACTGTGGCGGTTACGGTAGCTTGGTTGGTGTTTGATTAGGTTGGGTTATCTATAGTGTATTAATTTACTAACGTATCATGGACCAGTCGGCCTAAATTGGCCGCTGTAGCAGAATCAAAATAGGATAACAATTTGAATCATGTTAAAGTTCTTAAAATGGTCACAGGCACAGTTAATAGATGGAATTGTCACTTTGGTCCTTGACCATTTTACGTATTGTAACCTAATTTTAGGCAACTCTGTACATGAATGAGAACTACAATACCCTTGATATAAAATCAAATTCAAAGCATCTATTTAAATTAGACCGTTACAGGTACTTTTGAAGGTCAAAACAAAAGGTTGAAGCTACAGTCCTAGTCACAAGGCATAATAACTTGTGAAAGTACTGTAGTTGCCCATTCCAAAAGGTAGATCTCTATGGAGAAGAGTAGGCAAGAAATTCCATGGACTTTTAAATAAAAGTATTTTTAAGTACAAGATCTTGGTTGCATCATTGATATTGCCGAGGCTTATACAGACTATTCGGATTGAAGTTTAGTGAAGCCAGTTATTCTTATGATAACTCTTTGACTAATAAGATACTCTCATATTAACTTAATAATTACTCTTAGATAATATCCACTCCTTAATTCGATCAAAACCGACGACAGACAACGTTGTCGTCGGTTTTGATCGAATTAAAGAGTTTTCGTCCCTGATCTCGTTCTATACGATTTTCTTAAATGAAAACCCACAATAGCTTGAAATAACGCCTGAATTTAAACAGTCAGGAGAGATTTAAAGAGAGAGAGATTTAATAGAAAAAAAAAATAACCCAATCCCAGACTTTATTAAAAAATTAAACTACACACGAAAAATACCTACACTAAGTAAATAGTTTTTTCCCGACAATGCTACTTACAGTATGTGCCTTTGAAAGTTAAATAAGCTAAGAAAAACTTTCAATTGTACAGTCACGTCTAATAATATGTATACAAGCAGCAACTTTTAAAACTGATTTTCTCCTACTGTATTGATTAAAGTTTTACGTTTTCGCGAACATGGAATTTTGGAAGCCATACTATTACGAAATAGGTCTCATCTCAACGTAGAAACCGTAATTTCACGAGCAAATTACTTTTCAGTTTTGCTAAGTGTATACATATTATTAGACGTGACTGTACACGTTCTAAAGTAAAAAAATATTAAGTTTTTACAATATCGAGGTGAATCACAAGGTCTTTTTTATGATAATAAAGAATAAAATAAATAAATGAACTTTCGCAAGAGATTTTTCTTTTATTATCCCGTATCATTAAGTTGGTATTATGAAGATCGGCATTATTATAATATTCTTGGTAGCTTTCTTAGGCTTCTTGGGTCTTTTTTGATGCCTTATAAGTTCTGATGGAATTATAAATTGATAATAAGAAATTCATCGTTTTTGAAAACTTAATTAAAGGTGCTTAATGCTATATTTAAAAAAAAAAAAAAAACGTTGCCCCTGACTAGGAATTTCTCTTGTATCGTGGGTGCGTTTTCAAACATTTAAACTCACATACACAAAGAGCCAGACCCGGAACAACTATCTGTAGGCCATACAAATATTTGTTCCGTGCGGGGATCGAACCCGCGACACGCAACGCAGCAGTCGATCGCTCAACCACTGCGCCAACCGTGTCGTCAATGTGTGTCGTGTCGTCATTTAATACAGTAATTTACCAAGCTACAGGCGAGTTCTAAATCCAGGGTCATACCAATCACGACAATTATGTAAACTTCAAGCCATACTTTCCAGTATAAAATGGCCTCGCCTTCTATCGATTTGCCTTACAATGAAAGATCGGCTTATACCGTTTTATATAGGTTGGTTGGCCGTTTTCTATAGGTTTATTGGTCGTCGTGCTTACATTATACGTTACAATCTAGTGTCAAGTTTCTAATACTTCGAGATTAGCATACATAACATGGTTTCGGGCATTTGGGATAATGTAAGTTCGAAGCGAGGTCTGTGTTACACACTAGGTAAAGCACGGAAGCAGTGCACTACGAGCTAGCTAAGCAATAAGTTTTTATTAAATCTTACAAAGAAATGTAATAACTTACCCTACCCTCTTACGTTAGCACTGCAAACAAAATCCCTTGAAACCAGACTCCTTGTGTGCACACAACTGACCCCGATGAGCTCCACTATCTAAAAGCCCCGAAATGCAATCCGTCGCAACCAGAAAACACAGGAAAGTTTTTTTTTCGTTTTATCTCTGCCAATTCTGCACTGCCATGCCATCGGAGTTGCTATAATTAAGACCTCTTTTGAAAAGTGTTCGAGAGTTTTTCATTTCAGTTTCCGCTAGTGCAAATAGTACAGAACTGGCGGATATTGTCTAGACAGGATGTACTCATATTGTCTTCAGGTTCAGTGGACTAATTAACTACTGCAATTTTATTTTTTTGCCTCATGATCATTGTCTGATGCGGCCTAGTTTTTTTTTTTTGATTTTGAGACGGAGTACATAATTATATTTTCAATGTTTTTTTTTTCTTCTCAGTTGTATTTTTTATTTCACATCCCATTCGTAATTTTGATGGATTTAGATAAACGTCGAGGACTATCAAAATCTTGCCTCTTTACTGTAACCGACTTCTTTTTAGTAATCGTACAAGATGGTTGGACCAAACAGTTTGTAAAAAACCACTGGATGCCAAAGTGCTGCTGAGTTCACTGGCGGTCGACCACTTTTCAACCTTATTACTTAGGGCATAAGTAAGAAGTACATAACCTTTCGTTGGTGTTTGTCCAGCTGCCTATCTGTATGTCATTTGTAAACGATGATGATATTAACAGTGTCTTTCCTTGTTGTCCTCAGTTGGGGGAAGGGGTGGAGCTGACTTTGGGCGAGCTGCGCGCGATGGCGCTGCGCCAACAGCAGCAGATCGACACGCAGCATCAGCTGCTGTGCGCGAAGGAGCAGCGGCTGCGGTACCTCAAGCAACAGGAGGCGAGACAACACCAGGTCAGTACAAAGTCTTAGAAAGTTACGCCATCTTTTTTCTAATTAGGTTTGAACATAAAGAGGAGTGCAAAGGATAAAACACTTATCGTAACTCGATCCTATCTATCAAAAATTCAGGTAGGTTCTGTTAGTCACTGGTTGCTTAGAACTTTCTTCTCTTATGAGTACATTGGTCCACACAGAGTCAGCCTGTTCGCACCATTCATGCTACTTGTACTACATATTTACTTTTTTTTCTAGTCTATATTACTCAATGGGGTTAAAATAAAATAACTTTTTAGTAAAAAACCACGAACTGTAGATTAGAAATACTGTGTCAAAAATCGTCATGGTTTCGTGATTTACTTTTGTTAAGAACTTTGCAGACAAGGTCAAATAAAAGTACAATTTATGCTTTTCTTTTTCAATAGTGTCTGAAACCAATAATAAATCTCTCTAATCTAATCTAATCAAATCTAATCTAGAAACATAAGGCGGAGCAGTAACTTAGTTGACCTCCCACGGGACTGAGTGTACTTAGTAGTTACTGGCAAGCCTTTTACGATGCGATTCCCTGTTGCAATGATGTCGTTACGGGAACGTACATAAACTTGCTATACCTTATACATACTACACAAGTTGAGTAGGTAAATGAATAGGTACAGTAAATACAAGAGTAAAGAGTAAAAAAAACACAAGGAGAGTTGAAAACGAAATTTGGCTGTGTGACAAATAAGTTAAAAAAAAAGTTTTAAAGCCAAACAAAAACATCCTTACTGTGGTGCCAATGTTAATTGAGAATACGTTAATAAAAACTATTTTGGACTTTATACTTACATAGCCAAAAGAGACTAAGTCCTGACTTCTCAGTACAAATTAAACAAGTGTAAAAAATAGTCAAATGCTTGCTATTTTGCACACTATACTCAATATGACCGATAAATTTATAGTGCATATAGCAAATACTCGCCAGTGAATTTTCCACTAAAACTGATGTTGATTGCGAAATAGCATAGTTCTGAATGTATGCACGATAAAGCGAGCATATTTAGATTAAATCCGCGGGTATAGTGACAATATTGAATAAGATGTGCAAGGTCATAACATGTAAGTAGATATCTTTTATTTAATTATGGTAGCACAGAGGTTGTGCAATTATGTCCAAGGAGGGCTTCCTTCAATATTGTTAGCAGTAGTTAATAAACCTAGTACTTAAACGTAAATAAATGTCAAGTCAATGTGTACGATAAAGTTGATTTATTTTTAAGAAGTAGAGCAAAAGTTTTCTTCGATAAAATATCTTCACATCTCGGAAAAAAAAAGCGATTATTTACCTGATCCCAAATGAAAAGTTCACATAAAAACAGCCCTTTTTACGTGTATTCCTGGCAAACAATTTCAGTTGCTTCTAAAAAGAATATCTATTTCTGTTGGCATATAGTGACAGATTCAATTTGTAAGTAAGACTTAGTTCTGGAGAAACTTAATAGTCTCCAGTCTCAACGGGAATCGGTACTAGATCGCCGAGAAGACATCGAGGTCGCTGGTTTATTGAATAAATTACGAATTTGTGTCACAAGAATACCTAAGTTTTGATACTTTTTATCTAATTGCTTTAGTTACTACTGTCGATAAAATAGGGTTAAAGAATCTAATTAAAACGGATTTAATATCAGAAATTAAGAAGATGTTAGAAGGCGTCATCAACATTTCAGACTAAATAGAAAACTTTCTAAGTGACATTTTTAAAATAAAAATAATATAAGTACGAAATCTTACTTAAAATAACCTAAACCTAAAATAAAATTAATACTTCTTCAGAAAATTCAAAACCAAAAAAAAGATCTTCTTCATCTGTGGCAATCCAAATAATTGTACAAACGATTCCAGAAAATTAATTGTTAAAGGTTTGTTTGAATATATGTAGAACATTCCACACGTTACACCCCTTTCTAATCTTTAAACGTAACTGATATACCAACCCATCCTACGTTTGATATCCTATCCCAAGAAAAAGGAATCTCCCGTTCCGAACAACGCAATAAACTCTTTATTGTTTCACCAATAGCTCTCGCTTCATTCAATTAGGCTTTTCTTTTCACTCAGCTTTTCAGATTTTCTGAAGCCAAAAAGTATCAAAAGTATTTATTTAAAAGATGAATACCCGGTGTGATTAATCAACCTCGTCGGATCAAAAGCTTTTTCTCTTCTTTATGAGTCCCAGAAATATGTATCTAGTTTACTCTACCTTTTATTTATACTTTTTATTTATTTTTGGTGTTTCGTTCAGCCAAACGTTGACATTGAAAATGAAAAGTCGCTTACTGTTTTTTTATTTTACTTTTTGTTTCGTTCGCGACACGACAACAGGAATTCATGTTCCTTCTGGAACATTATTAAACATGTGCGTATGATTTATTTTGCCGTTATATGTTTTTTTCTCACTTATTTTGTTAGTAACTCCGCAGCTAACGATAACAGTTGTTGCCCTAGTGTGCCACCGTATGATTAATATTTTTAGCACACCTATTCCTGAAAATTTCAGTTGCTTTACAAAGGATACACATAAAGTCTCTGCCATTTATTTAATAACATAATTGAATTTAGTTATAATACGTCCTCATTCTTTAGTCTGTTACCGCTTGCCAACCTTCACAAAAATCTTCCCTTTGAAACTCCATTCTGCCTCCGGGAAGCTTAATATTTATAACGTCATTAAAAATGGACCGGTGTGCACTGACTTCACGAACAAAATAATTCGTAGATAATGCGGGATAGAGGATGCACGGCTCAACAAGGCACTGCTGCGTTTCGAATGGGTTTGCAAATAATCCGCTCAGTGCATAGTCCTCGACCCACTCGCGACCTCCGCGGGGCATCTGATAATTGTGTCTATTGTTTGCTTCAGAACTATCCCATTAAATATACCAAATGTCTGGCAAAACGCCTTCATAATTTCCTCATACTTTTATGTGGATTCTTACGATGAGTTTTGTTGGATCTTATATTTTGTTTGGAGCTAAAAATTAAACCTGTAAACGCATTATCCTTTTTACTTTATTTTGCTTAGGGCTTAAAGCTCAATACGTTGAACGTCACTTTTATGTAGGCGTGATCATAATGCAGTAACTAATAAAGATTCCAGAGCCGTTGAAAAATTCCTATCAAATACTTCGTTCCAAATTCTTTAAAGTTTTGTTCCCCCTGCTTCTACTTTATTTTTAATTAAGCCAGTACTATATTTTGTATGTGAATAGGGCTCATTCTCATTGCTATTCTTTATGAATAACAATAAAATGGGCCCAGATTTTATTTATAACTGGACTCCAAAAAAGGTGACACGTATGAAAAGGGAAGGTGTGAATTTTTTAAAAGGGTTTCTGGAATCCGTAATATATAAAACAAAGGCTTTTTAATGAAGTAAGAGAAACAAGAAAAGTGAGTGGAACGACAAATCTTTGTTCTCAGTTACGTCAAAGTTTTTAGATTGCTTTTGTGTAATCATAACTGTGTTATTTATAATTTAAGTCTGGCTTGTTTTCGTTGCGTAATTGACTCTGACAGTTTAACATTGAAGACGTTAGAATTGAATATCACTAAGTTCGAGGAACGGTTCTCTATTGTGTCACCTAACTTTTTTATCCATAATTTAAAGTGCCATAACTTTTTTTGTCATAATCATCATTTGTCCGAATGATAATTTACCCGAACTTAATGTCACATAATATCACTTGCCATAAAATTGAAATCCCTAAATATAATATGTCCTAAATCCATTTGTCATAAATATTATAATCAATAATATACAAAAGACATAAAAACGTTTTCAATAAAAGTTATAAGTCCTAAGTTCAAATGACATAATGTTTATTTGTAATAATAATATTCTTAGAACAAATTTAATATATTTTTGTTTATCATACTTAAATAAATATATTATACATGTACTCAACAAAGCAGTTGATTGTGAACATGTGGTTTTTGAGCAGCGGTGGCCCTGTGGTAGCAGCCCCGACTTACGAGCAGTAAGTCGTAGGTTCGAACCCAGGCAGGCGCATTACTTTGTGTAATTTATTTCATCACCGCTGCTCTCAAAACGGTGAAGGAAAACATCGTGAGGAAACCGGCATGTCCTAGAACTAAAAATTCGAAGACATGTGACATCTACCAACACGCACTGGGCCCGCGTGGTGGATTACAGCCCATTCCCTCTCATAGAGAGGAGGCTTGCATCCCAGCAGTGGGAACAATATAGGCTGATGATGATGATGTGGTTTTTGTAAGCAAGCAAGCATGCAGCATGCAAGCAAGCATGCAGCATGCAGGCAAGCATGCAGCATGCAAGCAAGCATGCAGCAGGCATGGTTTCTGTCACGGCTCCGGCGCTGCGGGGCTCTGGCGGTACCACGCGAGTTTATCGTCGCAGATGGGTTTAACGCTCACCACCACAGCTTCGGCTTGCTGGCCGGCTCTGCCGGCCAGCCTCAGCCGCGGCGGCGAGTGTTACAACCACCTGCTCCTCAACTCGCGGGCCGCCTCGCCCCTCCGCGCCTACGCGATTTTAAATTACACTCTAGGGGTAGAGCAGACAAGACTGCGTGGAGTCGGATTTACAGCGATTCGTTTCTGTCACTAAAACCTAATTTTTAGCAAATGTTTTAGGACTAAGCAAATTATTATAAATGACCATTCGGAATAGTACCCATTATTTACCACAATACTTAGGACATATGACTTTAGGTCATGTAAAGTTAGGAGATTCAATAATTATAGTACTCGATATTATGACAGAATACTTTTAGAACTAAAGATAATTATGTTAAACAAAATTTCGGGATTTTGAACATTATGGTTACTGAAGTTTATGGCAAACGTTTTATGGATAATGATTTTCGGACAAACAATTTTAGGAGAAGAAAGGGAGTACCTCGAGGAACAATTGTTTACTTAACTGCGAAGATTAACAATCTTGTCGAATCATTTGAGTGAATTCCCACGATACAGTTGGATTAGATTTTCTGAACATCGTGGGAAAATCAATTACAAGAATTACTTGTATAATATTAATACCGATTTCTAATAAACCGACAATTCTATAGGTAAATTGATATTATGTCAAGTTCAGGTACCAAAATAGTGTTTTATTGATAAAGTGTCGTATTGATAAAAATGTAACGAAGCATTCATTACAACCGATAAATGTTTCAATGTGATGGCAAATAAATAAGATCTTGTTTATTGCTTGGAAATATTTTATCGGTAAAATTAAATGAAAGATACTCTGTATTTGGGGGTCGATTTTGGTATAACTCTCTGTTTGTAGCTAGCTATTTATAATGGGTAGAAAAACTCATTTACTTTGCAAACACTAGGAATATATGAGTATTTAAAACATAAAAATATGGTGCCTTATCGTGACCGTCATCCATTCCGCTTAGGCATCAACTCCAGTTAATATTTTGGCAAATATTCCGGTCTATTTAGCATATTTATTGTGACATTAAAGACCAACCGAGTTATCACGGATAAAGACGTCCCGGAATCTTTTGGAGAAATTGTGAACAGATAAGAGAGAAAAAATTAAATTTTCCCCGTTCTTAATAAATCTCTCCGGGGCGGACCGGACGCGCGTTAGCCTAATGCGATATTTATCGCCGCCTTAAAAATAAACTCTTCTCACGCAATAAGTAAGCCTATAAAATAAACAAAATGGCCCGACGTCGAGCCGTTATACAGATCTAATTTTATATTCATTATTATACTCCCTTTGAATTTAATAAGCACTTGTCTTCATCGATTTACTTTACTACTTTAATATCGCTTAATTAATGGAACATTACTTTAAATGGGGAAAGACTGGATGTTCATATAAATCAACGACGATATTAAAATAAATTTCAGAACTTTTCCACACGCTCTCAACAGCCGTCGTTTTGAACAATAAGCTGAACTAAGTCATTTTAGGGGCGGAAAAAAGCGTAAAATACCAGCAAATGTCTGGACAGCACTTCATAAATGGGTTTTTATTCAAAAGCGAGGTTTGAATAACTTTTCATAGTAGTAATTTCATTCATTTGTTGATAGGTGGCGGTCGAGGGTGAGCGGTTACGGCGGCTACGAGAGCGCGTAGAGGCGCAAGAGTTGAAGCTACGCCGGCTACGAGCGCTACGAGGACAGCTCGACAGAAACAAGCAAGCGAATATCGCACTTAGTAAGTACAATTATAACTCATTGTGCCTTTTCTTCAGTTATTTTAAATCGATGTTTTTATTTATTCTTACGTAGAAACTTTACCTGCAGTCGTAAACATGTTACAAATGGTCTAACAGGCGGTATTATGTACAGATTTCCTTCACAAATAATTCTTGTGAAATGTTATTGGTCGGGGAAAACTGTTCTGATTTTCCTCATACTTAAGTCCCTTTTTCTACGAATTGCGGTTCACAATCCTTACAAATGAGGCATAGGAGAAGTAGGGTTGCCTTTTACTAAAGCAACATTTATTATGCTTAAATCAGTACCTAATATTCTGTAACTATATTTTAAGGTATTAAAGTACTGTCAAAATGTGACAAGACGCCATTATTTTGCATTCGAATTTTTCTATATTTTAACACTTGAAAATATGTTATTATTATAATACGCGGTTTATTTCCATATCCTGACTGATCGGTAAAGTACAATTAAAACAGTGTTGTTTTACCCCGATTCTCTAAACGTATGCTAATGTGTCGCATTGAAGATTAATACGAGGAGATAGTGTCAACAGTCGCGCGATATTCCAATATCAGCCATTTGAACTGAGCCATCGAATAATATTGACGTATTTAACGGCTGTTTAACCCCCATTAATAGTAACATCCGTACTTAATTTTGATTTGAGTTGTTGATTGGTTTGATTGAAATTAATTGCTTAATTTTATAAGTAAACAATTATGGGATCTTTCTGATGCTCACGTGGTGGGTGCAAGTTGGACCTCTAGTTGCCTATTTCTACGAGGGTAGTAATAGTTTTTCAAAGTTATGCGAGAGTCAATCAATTAATTCTTCTGAATGGTACGTGGTCAGCAGCAAAAGTCGCTTTACATAACCAAAATTATAAGACGTCTTAGTTTTAGAACGATCCATATTATCAGACTGGAGTAAAAGACATAACAATATTTTCATGAATGGTTACAGAAATTCGCAAAACAATATAACATCAGATCACACTGACCAGTACAAAACTTGATGTAATATTTATAAGTGTTAACCGACTTTTGATGCCGACTGTACCTACGATATTGCAATGAGACAACATTTAAGTCATATTTTTAGCAATGTTCCCGTTTTTAGGCTGATATAAATAACTATTCGTTGTCCGGATATAATGGATAGTTTTATTTCAAGGTCGGGCCATCTTTTTTTTGTGGCAGCTAGTAGGCAGAGGGCTTTCTGTCCGAAATGTATCTATTGATAGAGTACCAGACTCTAAGCGTGCCCGATTAACGGCAAATTGCCAATACGCTCGCTCATTATTACGTGGGGCTTAAATACCTAATTATTGGCGTATTATTGGATAGGAATATTGTTAGGTTATTTTTTGACATTGGTGAAGGAAAACATCGTGACGGAACCCGGACTTACAGTCAATACAAAATTAAAGGTGATATTGCCAATCCACGTTGAGCAAACTTGGAAGGTGGTCCATGCTCATTCCTTACAGTACACTGAATCAGACTGGTATTTCTAAACTGGTATTTTTTTGAGGGTGGAGAAGCTGGAGGCGCGCCATAACACCAAATTTCAAGTCGTTTGTGGTGCGCGTTCCGACTCATCATTTGGTGACCTTCCTCAAGGAAGAGTTTTGGCCGAAAGGTGTGCTGTATCGGCGTTTCCGCGGCCAGCTACGTGACAACTCGCAGCGTAACACGACGCCGTCACTTCGTGTGCAGTAGTTGTTAATTTATTTTTGTACAAAATATTTATTAGTTTATAGTTATTGTTTTTTTATACTTATATATGTATTGTGTTTTATGGGCCCTATTGCCTGAAATAAATGATATTGTATTGTATTGTAAACTTTAACCGTTTGTAGTTATCAAACTATTTGTAACTTTAGTGGAAACAATAAAACCCAACCATCAACACCAACAAAATATTTTTAAATTGCTTTTTCAATTCGAATGTTACACACTATTATTTGTAGTTCGCGGAGCCGTTTCAATAACCTAAAACGTTTTTTATGTTTCGAAAAACGTATGGACAAATTCGCGTGGCCACTTTGTTTTATAGACACAATAGCTTCATCGGAAAAGGTTAATAAAAACTTTTGGTTGATGTTTTTTGACACATACTGCAATTTTTTATATGACGCGTGAGGAGTGATTTTGGCAGTGGTCAGCATAAATTATAACCAGCCTATAACGTTCTCACTGCTGGGACAAAAGCCTTCTCTATGTGAGAGGGAGAAAGCCATATACCGCCATGTGGGCCTAGAGCGGGTTGGTGAATGCCACATTTTATTTCAAGATTAAATTGTTTAACATCATAGATCGTTTTTCTCGATCTTTCTTTTGTGATGGTTGACACTAAATTCTTGACTAACTAAGCATATGCTTAGAGAATTAGGGTAAAACAACGCTGCTAATCTAACCTAACCCTCCTAATGCGACGAGGTCATAAGATACCCATGCACCACATTACTATAAACATAGTTCGTAGAACATAATCAATAACCGTTAATTCATTATGAGACGGACAGCGATCGATGCTCCACCGAAGACTTGTTTGTTAGGGTTAACTAGAAAACTTCCATGCAAACTGCTCAACAATGTTGCAGTAAACGGTAGATTGTTGCTGGCTGAAATAAGAAGGGAATTAAAAGCAACCTGATTTACGAAGGAGTTCGTAGACCGAGTTTAAATGAGGAGAGAAGTGAATTCGTTAAAAACTTTTTTTTAAGGGGTTTCCTTCTACAGAGGTTTAGAATTCTTCTGTTTTTTGTTCGTCGAACGTTGAAGGAGTTTTGGATTTGTTTTTTAAACTTAACCTCTGATTTTACTGTGCATAATAGAAGTCGTGTTTAGCCTTGACGTTCGTGTCTGACAACCAGTCTTACCAAAGGTTATCGTGTTACCCAGTACTAACTGGGTTGTGGAGGTCAAATAGGCAGCCGCTCCGTATAAAATACTGATATTCAGCTGCATCTGGTTAGACTGGGAGCCGACCTCAAGTGTATTTGAAGAATAAACCCAATTTGACACAAAATGGAATTGTTTTCATCTTATCATTTACTATTTCATTGAACATCGGAATGAGTTTTAAAACAGCTCTTGAATCAGAAAGAAGTTAAATGAACCATGTCCCGATTCAGATTAAATATGCATGTTTGCATTGCAATTTACATTTTGTAATACGATTGGCCTTTGCCAGGAATGGTTTGACTTTTTTCACTTGTGTAGGTACTTACTTCAATATAACAATTTCTTCTTATCTAGATGGTTTTTTTCTAGAACTTAGACTGAGGCATAATTATGTCTTTCAATAAGTATTTTACCGACTGGCAGTAAAAGTTAACTTTCGTATCCCAGTAATATCGTGCTTTTCCAACTCACTTGAGATATTGGCAGAATGGTCATCAGGAGGTTTGCTTGCCATATTAAAAAAGAAAAAGCATAGAATACCATCTCACGGTTGATCCAGCAGCCTGCTAGCTCGCTTTTAGATGAAAATACGTATTTGTGTAAATGAAATGATAATACACCGTGTAAATCACCTCATCACGAACCCGTCAGCCAAGCATTCTGTACATGAAATTAAGTAACTTTACGCAAAAAATATTGCTGGGAAACGACTTTTTTTTGGGGGGGTAAAATCATGTTTTGTGATAGAACTCAATGTAACGCACTCAAAACATTGTGCTGATGGACGGATTGAATAGTACGGGGGTCGTGGAGGTGCTTAAAGTAAAAATCTTACATTAAAAACTTGTATTTAAAAAATACCTGTCAAAAAGTTGGAACTTTGACCCCTAATATCTCCGTAACTAGAGGGTTCCCAGGTATGGTGTAGAACAAAAAAAATATCGCATTGACAGGGAGAACCAGTGCCTTTCGGCTTCGTTAAAAGGTGTTTTACACCCTTTATAATGAATGATATTAAATATTTGTCTGTAAATTGCGTAGGCTATCAGCCTCCATAAAATTATCCGCCTGTGATGTGCAAAGAACTTCTTCAAAAGCATTCTCAACAATATTTGTGCCATTTCTTATCGATCTAAAAAAAAAAAACGATGTCGTACTAAAGTAAATGTAGCCACAAAAAAATAGACGTATATTTAGAGTTGTTACAAATTCACATCCAACTTGTAGACCGGTGTAAATGGGTCATATTATTGGATCAAGAGCAGTCTATTTGGAGTGCACACGACCACTCTGACATTGGACTTGCAGCATTGAATGGAATGAGACGATGCGCTATTTCAAATGATGCAGATTATTATTTATGGCAACACTTAATTATAGACCAGTGTTGATTGTTTTGTTTTCAAAACAGTTGTTGTTAACAAAAGGTTAAATTAGATGAATTTAATTAGATTCACCTCCGGAAATTGGAGAAACAAAGTTGGTAAACCAACACAAATGCTTGGCCATTAACAGGGTTTATGTTTTTATTAATAATAACACATTTTCAAGAGAAAGAAAAAATTTAAAACGCTACCGAAAAAAGTAAGCAAAAAATATGGTAATATTGGTTGATGTCAAATGTAAATTAAGCAAATGATGAAGACTCGAAAAAATCGGATTTACGAATATTGAATTAATTATCTCACCATGCGATGAGAAAGACGAATAATTTTAATGTTTAAAATCCTTTTATGCCCCGTTCCAAAAAGGATCATCGGATGAATGGTATTTTTTATTGATCATTTTCCGTTAAACACAAGTGGTTATAAGTACTTTCATTCATTTTCCAGATTGACGACTTTTCATATAGTATGTTTCTTCAATTTTCCTTAAGATTTTTAAAACAAATGCCACATATATTAGGGATTATTACAAAGTCCATAGACACTAAATATAAACCTCCTTTTTATCATTACAGAAACAATTAAAAAAGCAAGTTTCTTCCTACTGAAAAAAAACATGACATAAAACCTCGTTGGAAAAACAAAGCTGGACGAATGGAACCACGCCTAGAATTAGTAAAAGTATCCGTTACTAGGTGCGGCCTCGTTGTCTACACGCGGTTCATTGCTGGTCTAATGAGAAAACAGTAATTTGATTGTTTAACTTCATGGAAGGATAGAATTTGCGCTGAAACCAGTTTTTTATTTAATTGAAAAGTAGCTTCACAGGACAGTACTTTAACATAAAATTACCTATTATACACCGTGTAAATCACCTCATCACGAAGCCGTCAACCAAGCATTCTGTACATGAAACTAAGTAACTTTACGCAAAAATTATTGCTGGGAAACGACTTTTTTTTGGGGGGTGTAAAATCATGTTTTGTGGTAAAACTCAATGAAACGCACTCAAAACATTATGCTGATGAACGGATTGAATAGTGCGGGGTTCGTGGAGGTATTTAAAGTAAAAATCTTACATTAAAAACGTGTATTTAAAAAAATACTTGTCGAAAAGTTGGAACTTTGACCCCTAATATCTCCGTAACTAGAAGGTTCCCAGGTATGGTGTAGAACAAAAAAATGATCGCAATGACAGGGAGAACCAGTGCCTTTCGGCTTCGTTAAGAAGTGTTTTACACCCTTTATTAAACACCATAGCTGTACCCGGCATGCTGCCCTACCTATAACCCTACCCTCCTACCTGCCTGCCTGCCTACCCTACCCTACCTCCTTCCGTGTTTTGGAAGAAGTTAGTTTGATTTTATTTAAAAAAATTGTTGGTTCGTCTAGTTTAATACATAGAAATACAATTCCGAAACCAAATAAAGACTAATAAGAACTAAACCCAATTTTAATCTCAAATTTTACTAAAACAAACAATAAAATATTAAATTACGCTCACTAACAACAAAACTGAATATTGTGTTGAAGGATGTATTCAATTTTAAACAAATGAAGCTATAAACAAAAAATGTTGGAACAAGATTACAAAAACTGTTGAGTGTTTTAATGTTTTGAATACCATACCATTGCAGCATTGTTGAATGCTGCAATGGTATGGTATTCAAAACATTAAAACAAACAAACCCAATTATCCGTAACATGGCGTCACAGAACAATATTCCATTTTCAAAAATCATAACCGTTAATAGAATTGTCAATCCCGTTGGTATCGTGGCTTCACAGTCCAAGTGGGACAGTGGTCCCCTACAGTTCTTTCAGTTACTTAACTGATTGAGCATCACTGTCAAAATTTCAGTGATCTTTATAACATTGCAATACGGTTGAAACTCGGTTGCTGCCACTGACAAGTCTGTCAAATAACAGTGATCTTTATAACGATTGCAACAAGGTTGTTCTTGGGCTGTTGTTGTCAGACGCAAACTGTGAACGGACTGTAGTCGGTTTTATCGCTTAGTGACCAGGCGATGGGCCGATTGTCCCGTCTGAATCAACAGGGTTAAATTCAACAGCTTTGTATTACGTAATGCGATCTTTGGACGCTTATCTTTGGGGACTTGGGAGTTGGAAGTAAAGATGAATGTATTCAATGGTTCAACCCTTAAGTTCGGGATCCGCTTGAAAATGTTGAAATGTTTGCGGCATTTTAGTTTTAGAAGTTTAATTTAATGGGAACAGTGGATCGTTGAGTGTGGTAATGTTAGATTTTATTTTACATATATGTATGTGCACGCATAGCATTTGATTATGTCGTACAAGTTATTCGTGAAATGCAGCGTGAATTTACAAGTTGCAAAAATAATATACAACCGAAGTGTAATATACCTAACAGAATAAAACCTCAAGTGTTCGTTTTGGGGGTAGTTCGTGCTCCTAGGCCCACAATCAGGCAATTACCTTCGGTTCAGTACCTACTATAATCTAATATCGATTTACGTCTCATATTAATTTTCCCCTAACCCAAACGGTGTGTAGACTACAAACGTTTTTCCAGAGTTGTTTATGGCTGTCAGTTGAAACATTACAATATACCACAACAACCACATTAAATGTAAAACAGGGACCCCAAATAACAAACATCAAAGAATGCACGAATCTGGTCCTTATGCTCATAAACATAGATATTATCTAAGGTATTTCATAAACGCCGCACTCCGGTAAATGCCAGGGCCCGATAAATATCAATACACATGTAGGTACTTATCGGGTCGCCGTTTATAAGGTCTAAATGGATTTCCTTTGCCTCCTTAATACTATTTTGTTGGGAAGTACATTTGTAATGCCAGTAGAACGACCGTATGTAAAGATGTTCGGGCAAAAATGTCGAACGAGGAATATAAAATGTTTAGTGGTGCACAATGTGTTTTCAGAGGTTGTATTTATTATACATAAGTCTTTCAGGTCTTAGTAAAAATGTTTCACAATAATTTTAGTTTTATTATAAACTTTCTTTGTTTTTATGAGCTTTTCTAGTTCGTAACTCGTTAATATATTTGTTGTGTTCATTATTACATGGATAAACAGTCAGTTTGAAAAAAAAAAGAAGATTTTCACCAAGTCGTGGATCAAAACTTTAATTATCACCTTTGTTTTTTGATGCAAACATTTCAAAATCTTTCATAAATACCAAAATAATCAAATCAGTTAAAAACATGAAGAAACAATAACCCCCATACTTATTGTATCTAACTGCTTACCAATATAACTATTCATCCAATCTGCCGAAATATGCCGAGTGGGTGGGTACCCCACAGTGGTCGTCCCCTCTCCCCAGATAGACATAACACGGATAATCCAAATGCTTAAGTCCTCGAGTGACGTCTGCCAATCGCAGAAGGTTCTAGAATGTTCCAGAAGCTTCCTGAATTCGAATTTCGATCGCCGTTAATTAAAAAGCATTCCAGTTTGGTTCACTTAGTAATCATAACCGCACTGCAATGCAGTTTGCATTTGTATGCCAATTAATGTTTCAATAATTGGGATCGAATGTTTGGTTTATAGGGAGTGGGTTTAACCTTTTTTAATTACCATATTTCGGCTGTTTCTTGTTTCTACGTGAAACAGTCTTTATGACTTTGGCTTCGAAGAAAGTAATGATTTTGCTCTACTTTCTTTCATAATAAAAACACATCGTCGTAAGCAGAAAATTTTATGTCTTCCTGATTTCGCGTTTACATTAAAATAAGATTATGTAAGTGCCCTATAAACGGGCCCGTCCTTTTAGTAGTTTTGATGATCGTTATAGCGTAGAAACTGTATACTGGCATTCTTTCTTTGAAATATACTTCGTTTCGCTTTTGTTACAAAATCTAACTTCAAACAATGCTAAATTTAATATGACCTCCTTGATAAAATTCAATTTACATTTCCTAATTGTTAAGAATATCCACTTATGAAATTGGTTTTCTGTCAAAAGTATTTTATCAAGACGAAGTTTAATTAAGTTTCTTGTTTTATTCGTACGGTTCAGTCAGCCGCCCGTTGCGTAAATAAGACGGCTTAATGTTCATCCTGATTTGTCAGGGCACACTACAGCGATCCAGGTGTGTTTTATACCCGCCCAGGTCTAAATCACCCTTTGAATTTTTAAACCTTTTCCCCCAATTTCGACATTATGAAATTTGCAAATTTTATGAATAATTGAAGGTCTCATTCAGTCTCAAAATATATCAATAATGGCAACACATACAATAAAAAAGTTCATTCCGATTTTTTTATTGGTCATAAATCTTTTATCACTCTCAAATTCGGGAACCTTTGGCGACGTTGTAAAGTTTTATAAGTGTTTTATTGCTTAATTAAAAATCTGATATTAATATCTTGTTAGACAGTTATTTTTGGAATGGTAAAATATAGACTCGGGCCGAAAATGGAGTGGAAATTGAATAACTCGTTTGCTGGGTGAATTTATCGTGACGTTTTTATTTCTCCGTCTCTTCGTTTATCAATGTGTCCCACTCTTAAACGTTTAACGACTATATTATGAAAGTAGTAAAATCCAGATGATTTGTTTCAGATTCAAATAAATCCCGTATCCAAGATTGGAATTATAATAACTTTGTCGTCGTATTTTAACGACACAAAATAAGAACATTTTGATTAAAAAATTCTTCGAATACTATTTATACAATTTATTGAAATTCTTAAATAAAAAAAGAAGTATCAGCTTTTCAAGAAAATTTCGTCCTTTGTAGAACAAAGTCTTATTTGAAGACCTATCGGTTACTCTTAAATTAATTTGTTAAATCAATTTCATAAACCTTTTAGGACAAACGAGTTCCTCCCAGTCTAGAGCTATAAAATAAAATAGGATTGAAAGTGCAAGCTCCTAAATAAATAACGTCAACATTTTATGGGCCATTGATTCGCCGACGGAGCATAAAATTTGTGTTGTTACCACAATTTGTGTTGTCCTCAGAATAGATAAAGTTCATATTAAGATTACTTGAGAGGATAAAATGGGAGGCGTCTGAATTTTGTCGGGTTATAAATGTCCGTTGAGGCAATTTTCTCGACTCGTGCGTACCTTTACTGACTTGATAGAGATAGATTGTGTCCTACGGACGAAAATCACGTGATTGAGTGCACGATTTTCTTTAGTGTTACTTGACTTCGGTTTATTTTATTTATGGTTATAGTGACCATATATTTTGTGAACCCTGAACTCTGTCTTGGCGTGGAAAAGGAAAATAGAGCTCTAAAAGTATAGATAACCAATATTAGTTACCTACTTATAAGCACTTTCTTAATTTAAATGAAAGATACATCTGACCGCAGCAGCATTTACGAAATTGAATGCCAGCGAAAATCTATCTAGGGCGAGATAGTATTGACACAATAGTGCAAACAGCCTCAAACTAGGATAACTCTGGAAAATATGTTAGTGCTACGGCAGAAACAATAAAGTAGCAATACAATTAGGAACTATGTACTTACACATGTTACAGTCAAAACCAGTTTTGACTGGTGACAGTCAAAACCCTTAAGTATTAAGTTAAAATTCGTTTGTTCTGTTAAAAAAATGTTGTTTTAGATCGCCTTAGTTGTAATTAGAATGACTATACAACATGATGTTTTTTAAAGGGTCACAAAGGGTCACAAAAAACTTTACAACCTTATAGTTGATGTTAAAATAGTTTTAACCGTTCAAAAGTAATTTTGACTAAATTTACAGTTTTACTGTGACACCTAGCTGATATAACATACAAACTTAGTTTATACCTTGTATTACCAAATATATATTGACTTCAGAAACAAAACATTCGGGGAACACAGAAACTAAAAAGCGTTCAAGAACTCATTTCAAATTCAAAATCAAATATGGAATTGAGGCATTCGATTCGTCAACCAGTGGCCCCCGGCCACCGTAGGCGCGAGCCTGTGGACGGTGAGTAATGGGCTAGCTCACCGTCCGTCCGTCTCATGACGACAGGCCGTGTCGACGGCGCGTACGTGTTCCACGCGCGCCTCAAGGAGATGTCAGCAAATCGGAAGGGGTCCGAAAGGGCCGATGCCTGCCAGGGCTGCGGGTTGTTCGAAAGAGATACCGCGGCCCTGGAACACAAAGGGCTAAGAAGGAACATGGGTGGGTTTTAGTCAGTCAAGTCTGACACTCCCTCCCGCTCCGCCCAGAGCGGGGGAAGTCATTTGATGATTTCCCATCCGCAAAAAAACAAAAAAAAAAAAAAAGGCATTCGAGACATTTTAATCAAAATGTTTTAATGTAAATATGATCGACAGCTACCGATTAGGTAAATACTCTATCTAAATAACTGATGAAATAGCAGAGAATAATTATGTCGGACCCACTTATCGATAAAAACTAATCGGTATCGAGTATTGGTCTATTCACTCACGATTGCTAGGTAACGTTGCTATTCGCACAGATTGTTCTATTTAGAGGGTCTATTCGAGTAGGCATTCGATTTTATCTCGCATTCGAGCAAATATCCAATTACTTAGAGGAGAGCTTTTCTAAGAAGATGAAGGTCGTTAGGATGATAATAAAATGCTATCTGTCGGTGAATACTATTACGGAGTGTTGATTTAAGGTCGCTAATCGCGCGGCAATGCATGGCATGTAATAGCATAAACCGGGCACAAAGCCAGACTCCATGGCTGCTTCTGAGAAATTCGTAATGAAAAAAAAAAAGGATTGTGTGGTTTTATGAAACCACGGTAAAAGTGAATCTTTTTTTCGCACTATAGACATTTAACTAAATTTTTTTGGAATAATATTCCATTAAGGTTATAAAACGTATAAAACGCGGAGTAGGGATAAAGTGAAAGGCGCTCTGACGAAGTGACGAGCGCCTTTCACTTTATCCCTACTCCGCGGCCGAGCATCACGCGACATGCAACACACAGACGAAAAAGTTTGAGACGATGTAATAAAAGTTTCACTTTAAAATCAATAATACTTTGCCCGACCTGGGTATCGAACCCAGGTCCTCATGCTCAGCAGTCGCTTGTGACAAGACCAACGAAACAGTCAATTATCGACTTAAATAAATATTTTTGAAGGTAAAAACGGTGAAATGGTTTAATTTTTTTGAGAAACTGTTTCGCTGTAATCGTAATAAATTCTACTTTCAACGATTTTTAACAAACTCTCCTTGTAAAAAGTTTTATTCAGTCACAAAACTCAACTATGAAATGTTCTTAAATATAAAAGGGTCATAATTAAAAACACACTTGACTACCTTGCCTCATATCCATAATAATTTTATTATGACAAAGGTACCAACGGGTTCAAAGTAACCAGAGACTTAAACTAACAAGGTAGGCTAAACCAAAATATAATTACGTCAGCCTCACGCCTACTCGGTAGACTAGTTAGATACGTGTTTTGTTAGTCTGTTTTAGTTATGAAATGGATATTTGAAAATAGAACAGTTTTGTTTTTTATTTTCTTGAATTTTGGCAAGCTATTGAATGGATGTCAAAAACTGGGGGAAATGAGAAGGTAAAGTAACGTAAAAAAGTTTATTGATAGAAGAACAAACCTTTAGTAGGTTGGTTAGTTTGAAATGAAACTGCGACTTTATATCAGTACCTACCTATTCAAAAAAATACTGAAATCAAGCAGAAGATCTAGGAAAACAAACTAAGAAAACTTGTTAAAACTTCACTGAAACTTGCGTTTAGCAAACAAAATTTTTGGCTTTCATTTCCCGATCATTATAAAAAAATTTGCGATAAAATCCCAAACGAAAACTTTCAGTTACACATTAAAAATTCATAAAGCGATATTCAAGAAAATTGTTCGGTTTTTAACGTTTTTTATTTATCGACAATCATTTTTCATGTTATCAGTCTTTCGATGTCTATAAAAGTGAAATATCGTTTGGTTACGTGACTATGCCTTGAATGTTACTATAATATGGCGTAGTACCAGTCTTCAAATGACACCGACGGTGACGCATCGACTAAACTTAGGAAAATCAATACAGAGCATAGTACGGTGGAAAGTAGGATATGTTTTTTTTGTAGTTGGCGTTTCAAAGAACAATTATTTATATTTTAAATTTTGAAGTTGAAGAGCGTCTTAGCCTTTACGTTCCTTTGTCTGAGTAGTATCATTTAAACACTTCGCCGTTGCCAATGTTGTACACAAGCATAAAGGGTGCAAAACACCTCTTAACGAAGCCGAAAGGCCCAGTGCCTTTCGGCTGTCATTGCGATCATTTTTTTGTTCTACACCATACCTGGGTGATATGGTCAAAGTTCCAACTTTTTGACAAGTATTTTTTTAAATACATGTTTTTAATGAAAGATTTTTACTTTAAACACCTCCACGACCCCCGTACTATTCAATCCATCCATCAGCACAATGTTTTGAGTGCGTTACATTGAGTTCTACCACAAAACATGATTTTACACCCCCCAAAAAAAAGTCGTTTCCCAGCAATATTTTTTGCGTAAAGTTACTCAGTTTAATGTACAGAATGCTTGGTTGATGGCTTCGTGATGAGGTGATTTACAAGGTGTATACTTTTTTTTTATCCCATTGCCAAACGTTAAAACTCGGACGGCGAATGAATGCGAGAAAAAAACCCGCCCCATATACATGTTGCTATTTTTCATTCAACCTAATCGCTGTTAAAGTTGAAAGTTCCATTTGTTCTCGTCCTTACACATCAGTCTGCGTCAGCAAGGAGGTTTTTGCGGTCGCACCTACATTAGCTGCGTAGCTACAAATGTGGGTTTTAGTGGAGCCGTTCAACACTCTGTTGAGGCTAATCACTTTACAAGTTTCGCCTCATTAAGCTGATTGTGAGCCGCTCTAGTTCATAGTTCTGTATGGCAATCGAGCCACTCAAATACGACCTCGACGAAATCGATTTTGAACAAAGCTAGTAAGAAAATTTTATTTCCAAGCCTGGTTTTCTTTTCTATCATACTTTGAAAAGTTTTATATACAACATAAACTTTTTTCTGTGTACACGATAACATCTATTTCGTTCAGTAACCTAGCATTGACACGCATAAAAGGAGTTCTTACAAAATCCATACGGCAAACGTCATACTCATAAACTAAATGTAGATTCAGTGAATAGTTCATTCGTTACGTAAACTTATGCGGAAGTCCTTCACTCACGAATAGCGAACGAACTGTTTCCCAAAGCTGAGCACATTATATTTGATGAGAGATAACGAGTGAAACAACCCTTTGCGCGTAAATTGTTACTCAAGAAAAGAAAGGAGAAAAAAGGTCCTTTCCTACACTAGATACTAAAAGTAGAATACGTTCTTAGAGGGGCGTAGTTAAATCAATTTGGGTGGGTCGCGATACATTCGCTCCGGAGAAATATTCGTTTATTCGGCACCTGACCTTCAGGGTTTTTGTTTTCGATCGCTCTCTTTTCAAGGATGTGGCTTCTTAGATCGTGTTACGTGATTTTAAACTTAGACGCACGAGGATTATTGCTTATCTGAAGACGTATAAATTCCAAATATTTTCGGAAATACTCCTTCTTTCCTAAGATTTTCGATATATATATAGATTACCTTACATGAAATCAAACTAATTCTTTACCTATTTGAAAAATGAATATGTGTTTCTATTGTTCTGGAATATATTCTATTGTTCTGAAATATAAATAATCCGTGAATGTTTTCTCTTAAAACAACGAATAACCAAACCTCAACACAAAAATCAATTTCTTTGAAGCTCTATGAAAATCCAGGAACGTCCTATTGTATTCGGAAAAGGCTTGTGTGTGAACACTGATAACATTATTTGCACTCTTTATTTCACGGTTCGATACGGCCCTTTGACGGGGCAGATCAACCATTGATGTGAAGTGACGTGGTAAGCAAATCAGTCATACCGACTGACCATTATGAGATCCCATTTTGTTCCCAGCTGGATTTAAAAAGGGAAGGGACTGTGGTTGGAAACGTTTTGAAAAAGGAATTGGTAAATGTTGAATAGCATTTAAATGTTTTGTAAACAATTGGGCAATGAGACAGAAAAGGAGTTTATGGGCGAAAAATAGGAGATGAAACGAAAATTGATTTAGTTAATAATCATGGCTGAACAGATACAATTCCTGCACCTTAACGGTAGCAATATAGGATGATTCTATTGAAACTCTGAAACTCCATATTACGCTAGCTAGGCCTGTTCAAAGTACTACCACCTGCCACTCCCTCTTACAGTACTAACCAAAGTAATCATGGTAGTGTTAGTTTCCTAAGATATCTGAATCTAGAATTACTATATAAATCAGATCGTAATGATATTCAGAAAATCCAAGATAGATTGACCGATCCCAACTTTCTTGAACAAGACTGGTATAATGATAAAATCTTAATTACGTTTCTCGTTATATCATGGCTTACTAATATAAGCTTAATCATCTAATCTAATCTCTTGAGCGTTTCCAACCAAGCTATAAACTGCTGAGCTAGGTTTAGCCTTAATATGGTAACTCAAAGCTAGACCATTGAATGCCTTACTTAGCATCAATTCAGTGTGACATTCATTAGAGTATATTCAGCTGCAGGGTTTAATTTGATTTTCTATATGCAATATGTGTATACTGCCACTTAAATGAGTAGGTTAAAACAGTCAGCGGGTCTAATCTAGAACGGTCAAAGAGAAAATGATCGTATTAGTCATTATTGTTGGTGATAATAAAAGCTTATCATCCTCCTTTAGTATGTTTTTACGACACACATGACATAGGGGGGATCGCCTATGCATAACCAAAATCTACAGGGCCAAATAAAGGGCAAAAAGCACCCCCAAAAGCATAACTTTCAACTAAATACTTCCACCTAAAGTTATTTTTAGCATTTATACCAAAAAATTATGTTGCTCCGTCGTGTCGTGTACCAACGGAGAGACTCTTCATACAGATAAAACCCTCTTTATTGTCTTCTGTAATTGAAAGGTCGGAGGTATTTCCCTCTCCGAGCTTTTAAATGTGTCTCAGCTGGGTCCGCGCTACGTAAAATAGCATTTTTGCCCCTCAATACGTTAGAATTTCGCAATTGTTAACTTTATTCCGTTTATTTCGGTCCAAATTAGTTTTATTGTTGTTCTAATGGCAACTATTAAGCGAAATCAATATTTATTCGCCTATAAATTGGAGCAAACAATTCGTAAAGTTGAGCACTAAAATCGAGAGTTAAGGCTTCAAGTTCACTGTGAGAACTATTAGTTTATTTGTTTCTTATAGTTTGTTGAAGAGAGTTTCTGGCTTGTTTCCAAGTACTTGCACTGTACCTAAAAGAGTTTGTTTTCATCAGCAGGTTGGCTTTGAATTCCTTCCCTGATCAGTACCTAGATATTTTCCAAATTCTGCCTCTAATTTAAAAAGTGTGACTATTAGGCAGGTATATTATATGCGAGCATAAATCTTCAAGACCACCGCTTGACTCCCACGTATAGGTACTAAACGTCAAACCATTATCAAAGGATTTTTCATAACGTTCATTCTGAATTCTTAGGAGTCCCGCCGTCTCATATTCCGAATAATATTTCAAAACATTCTACAACGTAGACTGCCTGTAAATGTCAACAGTCGCTGGGTTACGTTAAACGTTTTAACATCCGTACCCATGTTATAGCATTTTTTTATTGTTTCAACGTGACAGGTGATAACCACATTTTCGGCTTGCAGTCATTTTTCGTGCCTTGGAATTTTCTGTCATTCGAACATATTTTTATAGACGGTATAAAATACTTTTTCTTCGTCTGAAAGGCACTTGTAGACAGATTCCCTTGTTCGCCAAATGATGCTAATCTTCACTTCGTTTACTTGACAACTTGAAATAAATTCCAACTTTTGTGTTTTACGAGTCGCTTCTTTTGAAAGGTAACTGATATTTTCTTGGGTAGGTATCGCTTTTCTGTCCTCTTTACATTTCGAAGGAACAATAGTACCGTTATTTCTTGATGAACATCACTAGATATTATTTTACTTTGACAACGTAGGAGTAATTTAAACAATTTCTACCAGGAAATGTTTCATCGAGTAAAACTTGTATACCTACAGTAAATAATGAATTACAGTGAGTACATGCTTGTATTTAGGGTTGCCAGGAAAATAACAATATTGTTATAACAACATTGAAGTAAGTAAGACAAAATGTCGTGGGTGGTTTATTTTGGTAATACAGGCAGATACGAAAGTAAATTCTAATGACATGAAAGGTTATATTTTCTTATATAAACGAACAAATTCTTTATAACACCAGCTGTACCAAAATAAATAATCATGATTAGATGATATTTTTATCATCCAATCATGATTAACCTTTTGTCTCTTGAGTTCTTTTCAGTCTACTCTTTTTGAGAACAAATAATTATCTTTGCCCTTACATGAGCCAAAAATAACCTTGAGTGAGGCAGTACAGCAATATAGTTTTTTTCTTATAGATACGTAACTCAAAAATCTTACTATTTTATTATAAATGCTAAAGTTTGTGAGGACTGTGAAAGGAAGGGTGTTTGTTACTATTTCACGCAAAAACTAATGAACAAATTTGGATGAAATTTTGCACACAGATACTTCATAACCTGGATTAAATTGCACCAGAGAATAAATTAATGCAATTTTTATAGTCTAAAAGAATGTATGGATAAGAAATGTTGATGCTGTAGTATTTAGATAAACCCTAAAGGGAAACGCCCAATCTTGGCCACGTTTTGCCCACCAATGTGGAAAGTACAAAAAAATAACCCATTTAGTAACCAAAATATTGCTTTTACTTATTTGTAATGTAACCTCCGGAATTAAAAGCAGAATTATTTAAGAAACTCAATCGTTTATTGCCTCATCTGACACTTCCGGTCGTTAATAAATCCTCTCGAAGTAGAGATGCACCTTTTCCTGATAAAAATCGATAAAGTAAAAACGGTTACCAAAAATCGATTGTCGAAAAATATTTTTTTTCTTATGTAGTTGTTTCGCTTTTGTTATTTTCATTAAAGACAAAAAATGATTGTCCGTTTTTGGGCTTTTAAATACGATATAATGAACCGATGGCTCGTTTCCAGTTTTATTTAATTAAATAATCGATAATCGATTCTTCGATAAATCGATCTCATTTCGACATCCCTACAATCGTAATTGACATTTTGTTTTTGACAACTGCTTGGTATTGACATTTCACATTTCTGTTTGGTTTGTTGTTCGCTTGCGACTCGTGGTTTTTATCACCTGCGTTTTTCTATTTGATTTTCCGACGACTTTGCTTACGATTATTATTAATAATGACGAAACTGGAATAGAAGCAATACGGCAATATTGTTGCAATTGTATATCTGGTCGGAGGACAGTACGTTGTTTTGCCCACGTGATGACAATTGTGTGGTTCTTGGGCTGGGCAAGGTTTCAATCAAATATAAATCCCCCAGCCCAATTCTTAGATGACGTGCTTGTTATTTATTTAAACGAGAACGAATAAAAAAGTCAGAAAACTATAAGTATGTTTTTTCTCTAACCTCCAATTTTTATTTCTGATTTTTAATAGTCCAACCGAGTTCTATGTACAAAGTAGTGTTTTTTTCTTGATCTGTGATGTCAATTCTAATGTCTATAGTTGGTTTCTTTCATGGGCGTCACTTGGCCAAAACCTCTTCATCAAATGGGCATTTCCCTTTTGCATGCTTTGTTTTATCTCAGCTGAACATATTTGTACTATTGTAATTGTATTTAACACCACTGTATACCATGTTTAATGAACATAAAAGATTTATGTTTATGTTAGCACATAAGATACTTTTTGCCCGGTAGTACAATCCCGAGGGACAATTACTGAACTCCACGCTAGTGAAACCTCGGGCATAAGCTGTACTCGATATTTTAATGACACTACCACATTATTTGGATGATTCGGTGGAATAGTATAAAGCACCACACCTCTATTACGTCAGCCCGACTGCCACCTTCAGTCAAACACGCCTTTCGGGCTTTTGATGAGTTCCAGTAGTTACATAAATATAATATTTTAGAATAGGCAGCAGCAGACTGTAGTCAGTCAATTTTATTTCCAGTGACCATGGAACATTTTAATGCATGGAAGCTTGTTTGTAGCAAAAGTTATTGATGATTGGACTTCACTATAAGAGGTTAAGACAACCTTTAACCCGGGGAGCACACAAATGGGTATATATTTATGACCAGCGAAATTTTCATACGCGGGAATTTCATGGGAATACGCGACGTATACGCGCTTTGTCCTAGCTGGAACTGAAAAACCTGTTCGTTCCCCACCGCATTGTAATTTCCCGTAATACTGACTGATTATAGGTTTTGTTTTTAATTGACTGATTGTAGGTTTCCTAGAATTAATAGAACGGCTGGCTGTATAGCATTTTGAATTAGCTTCTCTTTGCCCCTGCGGGTTTAATAGTCATTATAATTTGACGGCACGGTTGGCGCCGTGGCTGAGCGATTGACTGCTGCGCAACGTGGATTCGATTCTCGCTTGAAATAAATATTTGTATGGCCTATAGATAGTTGTTCCGGGTCTGGTTGTTTGTGCATGTGACTTTAAATGTTTGTAGACGCACCCACGATAACAGGAGAAATTGCAGGTGTGGGGAAAAATTAAAAAAAAAGAACATCGTTATCATAAATATTATTTTTCTTGACATGATATTACAGGCGCTGGTTGTAGTAACAGGAAATCAGAAACAATACCTTAACACGATTCATGAGATACAGCCTGGTGACAGACGGACGGACGGACGGACAGCGAATTCTCAGTAATAGGGCCCTGTTTGACCCTTTGGGTATGGAACCCTAAAAACAGCTCAACAATCACAATACGTTCAATTTTCATTTCGACATTAACCATTTTCCTCTATTGTCCCCAGCGAGCGACCTAGAGTCAATACGAGCGCTTTTCAATGAAAAGGAGAAGGAGCTTTCAGTGGCGGTGGCCAAAGTGGAGGAGCTGACGCGGCAGCTTGAGGAGTTGAGGAGAGGAAGAGTCCAGCCCGCGCCCCCGTCCGCGCATGAGCTGGATAAGCTGCGTCGGGAGTTAATGGTGAGTTCTGAAGTAAGCTGGATACTTTCCTTTTTTCGTTTGCTTTTTTTTTTTGTTAAACTGCTTTGTTTAATGCTAATCGGTGTTGATCGCGTTATTGCCCCCCTTACCAATAACCGTGGTAGTGAAGACACCTAGTGATTGAGTGTAGTATTTTTAGCAGTATCTATTTGATTCATTGTTTTATAAAGTGTAAAATATTGGCGAGCCGGAGTATAGATCTGTCATCATGGGACTCAAACATAACTGGCGAAATTTAAGTGTACTAAAGGTACCATACATCTCTGCCTATTGCCTAACCCTTTATGAAAAACATGTGTTATGTTATGTTTTCCTTCCCAAGTTGACAATTTAAATTAAGTTTCGTGAAGATACATTTACAAACTTTAGATTGCCAGGCTTAAGGTGTATCGAGCAAACATTCCCGACCACGATAATGTCATAACAAGATGGCTGTTACGGTTGACAGGCAAAAAGGGATCGTCACAACTATCTGTACTGTATTGGGCTATTATTATTATTCAGACAGCTTTTACGACATCCGTGAGAAGGGTTGATGTGATATTCACGTATGTAGCCGAAAACACGGTAACACGGTTATTGGAGAAACTACTTATTCTGTAAAGTATCGTGTGTACCTAAGTTCAAATTTCACCCAATAGGTTTACTTCAGCCAACTTACATGCTAAGTCGGGGAAACACAGAAGGCTGGCGAAAATGGACCCAAAGAATCTGAAAATTAACGAAACTCCGTTCCAGTGTAAATATAAAATAATTATAACTACAATTTTATGAGATATTTATTTATTAAATATTGATTTTTTAGGACTCGGGAATCAAAAGTTATAAATAATTTTCAATTTACTAAAATTAAGGTATCGTGCACTTACAAAACGCAACATTTTTCCGATTACGTTCCAATCCAATGACATGTGTTTTTGTTCATGGGTTTATTACCACAAATGGATCTTTCTCTTAGTTTTTATACATTCAATTATGTCAAAAATTCATAAAAAATAACATGCAAACCTGATATTAAAACGCCAATTAACAATGCGAAAGCATCTAATAAAAATGGTACTGTGGCGATTTTATAGTATTTCTAATAAAGGAACGTTATCAATGATGATCCATTGAGTCCCGTCACTACTGTCACTGTCAGATCTGTGATGATCTAGTCCATCGTTATGTTTGTATTTTTGTCTGGGATTTTATGTTTATCATTGCGATTTTGTAGATTCTCGACGACTTGGCCTTTACATCTTGAAATGTAGATAATGCACCCTGTCTTAGACTACCGCATTCTTCTCTGGACATTGGACAATTAGTTGCTTTTGATTTGGACTTTGATTTTAACCACAAACATGCGTTGCGTTAATTTCTTCTTATCTTACGACTTGCGCTCTTACGGAGGCGTCGTCTCTCTGATGAAGGTGCTCAGAGCTTTGAAAAAGTTCAGAGATGGGTGTATCCACGTGATGTAAGTATATTCGTAAAAGAACATGTATTTATATCATGAGTAAAGAACTTATTTAGGATATCTATCTGAACAACAAACTAAGATTCGTTTAGCTTTTATATGCATAAATACATACTGTTGTAATCTTATATTAGGCTCATTCTTACTGTTGCCCAATACTTTATCGGACGAAAACAGTATACAGTAAAAGACTAGCCGAGGGTGTAGAAGTAGTGTATTTTACTCAGATGTTTCAGTCATCAAAATGGAAGATGGGTGGCTGTTGCATTTTGTCTTGAAATATTTGTATACCGCTCCACAGGTATCAGAGGTCATATTATCTTTTATATCAAACTACATTTCTGTTTTTCTTGTCGTGGGGACCTAGATACACTCTGCGAGTCAGGCACTTTTGTTACTTATACATGGAACTCTTTATGTTTATTACACTAAAGGTGAATTTATTTATTTTAACATAATTAATTAATTCCAGATAACAGGAGACAACTACCTTTGTCACTCATTTTGGGGGCTCATAAGCTGCAACCCTGAAAATGAAACCCGACAGCAACTTGGCCATCGTAACGTCTGTGTTGCATAAAATAAAAACTATGTAAAAATACCAAAAAATAAGATTTATTACTCATCGTTTTTTTATTCAACAAACCCTGCTTTTTGTACATAGCTAGTCAGCTCTGGCTGTTATAATTTATGTAAAACAATATTATCTACTCTCAGCGTAATAAGAATCGTTTTACTTGACTATAATTCGCTTATGGATCAAAATCGTAACAACATAGTTTTTATAGTGATTGAACTAATTACAGGGTTGGTAATCAGTTTAGTCTCTAGCTGCAGTCTAGCAGTTTTATGATTCATCAATTAGGTACAGGCAATGAAGTAAAAATTCTGGTTTTGGCTTATGACGAGAAGCAAAACACGTAAAGTCAGAACTAAAACTGCGAGGGAAATACAGTAGTTTATTCGAATTTTCTTTTATGAGTCGTCTTAAATATTATTATATTTTGATTCATCTTAATAACGGAGTCATTCCACTGTTAAAAACCTTAATCGTAAGATTTTTAGGTTATCTTGTGAATAGACGTATATCTCTTTTCTCCCAACTTTTCCGTCTTACTTTCCATTTACTTTTCTGATAGTCTTTAGTCGTTTTACAACTACGTATAAGTTGTTATGATGAATGCTACCTCTAAGAGTGGGTCCCAAAATACATGTAGCCTCGCCCGTCTCCTTTACTAAGTTTGACATGTCAATGCATTTTTTCTTGACAAGCAGCGCGACCTTGAACTGCATACTAAAAGTTATCACACTACACATGTAAACCGCGTTCAAGAACTGTCATTGTCAATAAAGGTACCATAGCAATGATAATACTGACAGCTGTCAGTTTTAAAGTGTTTATTGCATTCAGTTACATTCCTGAAATGCGCCCTTAGATACCCCTGTACTCTAGGAATTCCTAATATTAATTTGCACGCAAGATTTTTGACTGCAAGCTTTTCTTACCTGTCTAAAGAACCTGACATCATTCATGCAAATATTAATGAGCAGAAATTTAACTTGCATGGTATCACGCAGATGCCAACTACCTAAATAAGTAGGTACCTAATCGAGCAGTCTATTCTTTGGTACTTACTTTTTAATCTTATTCTCAAAGAACGATATTGTGACCAGAGAGGCAGCTTCCGTGTTTCATGATAATATTAAATTTGCTGCCTCCATGTATTTTCCATAAATGTAATATTAAACAGGAGTAAGGTACACCACGTCTGCTAAACTTTACCAGTTCATTCAACTTTGTAACAACCATAAACAATTTAGTTTCTAAATTATTGAGAACAATGATCTATTTATAAGCGTCTCATAAACTTGACTTATTACTTCCCATTCTTTGAAGGGGAAGGGCGCAAAGTTCCGACGGTGGTTTATTTTATCTTAATTAATAAATGAAGATAATAACCGCATGTCTGAGTTTTGGATAAGACGGCCTTGGGAAGATAATAAGCTGTGACTTTTAAAATATTCCCTTGGTTGCTTTTTATTGTTGTACATTAAATTAAGTCAATAAAATCTTAGGTTACTTATTAAAATACATAGGTAAATTTGCAGGTTTGGCGATCGATAAAACTGAGGCCATCATAGCACGAACGCCCGATGTAAACGCAACGTCAAATCTTCGATTTTTGAGGCGAAAATAAAATTGCCTATATCATTAGTTCATTTGTTTACGACAAGCATTATCATCTATAGATATAAGTAAATTATAACATTTAAATTAAAATTTAAATCTTATGTGAAACGAGTATTTTCAAATCTAAAAACACTCGTATTTACGTTACGTTTATATTACACCGCACACTCCTGCTAGCGCTTTTGGTCATCAAAATATCAAACGCGTGTATTTTGAATAACAATACTATTGTTTGACTACTAGGTTTTGACCGCTGTCCACCCGGGGTTGACAAGCAGGGGGTGGACAGCGGTAATAATCGAGTTCTCCTATACATATATTGACTCGCTCCTTCATATTTTAACCTCATTACCTTTTCACAAATCTGAAGGTTGACTGAAAATACTTATGCTGTGTCAACGAGGCATAATAGAAATAAAAACACGTTAAATCAGCTAAACATGAAAGCTGATACACCTCTGTCTGTCCTGTGATTGAACCCAAGAGCTAAAGCTAGCTGAAATTTAACTTTCAGGTTATCTGTTAGCAGGTTATCCCTCGTCACAATTTCGGCCCTTGTCAGTTACTGCATCTGAAGGCTGATAATTATAATTAGGTCAATGTCAAAATCAATGAGGTTACGGTTTTTTTTTTTAAGAATTTTGCGGCCCACCTGTCGATAATCAATTTAGAACAAGCATTTTGCTTTTAGCGGGCCGACTTGAAATCGATTAAATTAGGCAGAGAGTGGGTCCAATTTGAACCTTATGAGTAACCTAACTAATGAAACTTTTATTGTTTCGTTATCGTTGGTCCCGGCTGTCATTTGTATTTCTTTGACAGTCGTTATGAGTAGTCAGAAGCCGAAAGTCTGACATCCAGTCTTACTAAGGAGTATCGTATTAACTGGGTTGTGGAGGTCAGATAGGCAGTCGCTTCATGTAAAATACTGGTACTCAGCTGCATCCGCTTAGACTGGAAGCCGACCCCAAGATAGTTTGGGAATAGGCTAGGCAGATTATGATATCGGTGATATTGAAGTGCGTAAATAGACCCATAACGAATTTATCGGTTCAATTCTCCCTGTCAATGTGATATTTTTTTTGTTCTGGACCATACCTAGGAACCTTCTAATACGGAGATGTTGGAGGTCAACACTCCAGCTTTTTCACAAGTTAAAAAAAAAAAACTAGTTTTAACCTTTACGTTAAATACCTTCATGACCCGCTTACTATTCAATGCATCAATCAGCACAATGTTTTGAGTGCGTTACATTGAGTTTTACCGTAAACGTGATTTTTCACCCCAAAAAAAAGGGGTCTCCCAGCAATCATTTTTGTGTAGGGTTACTTAGTTTGATGTACAGAATACTTTGTTAACGGCTTCGTGAAGGGTCCTTTTATACCTTGTATATAAAAATGGTCGAATTTATTTTTAACTACACAAAGAAATTTGACGAATCTACTTATTTAGAGCAAACATAGAATTTTTCAAACACAAAGCAATTCATGGACTTTCAGTAATTTTACTATAGGCAACAAATGCATTCATTGTACCTTTAAATACATATCTTGTCTTATTATGAGTGCTTGTATACCCACAATGGCAAGTGATAAAGCATTTTCTTCTTAGATTGATAGATTGCTATCTTGGTGGACGTTAGTATACGAATCAATCAATCGAGCACGAGAATAGAATAGAGGCCGACTTTTTCAAAAAGGTTATGGTGATTGATTTATTGTTCCTTTATTGAGTGATCTTGTAACCTTAATTCGATAACGTGATCTATTTATCACCTTCCAGATGTCTTCCATGAGTTCTATGCATTGCTTGTAATATATCACACCAATTTTCTACTGGCCCAACTGCACTAGTGCTTTGTCTGGCATTCTTGATACCAAATAAACTTGAACCAATAAAATTGATCAAAAAATAAAATAAAAAACCTGAAAGAAGTACTTTTGTTTTATCATCATCTGCCTCGCCTTTTCCCAATGTATGTTAAAGTCGTCTTCCAGTCTTACCGGATTCAGCTGAATACCATAGTAGGTAATACATTTGTTTTATCCAACAAAAAATAAAATTCATCGACTTTTCCAAGCATTCACCTTATTTTAAAATTTCGCTCGTTTGCGAAAAGGAGAACATACCTTTTTTTTTACGGATGGTAAATCATCAAATGACTTCTCCCGCTCTGGGTGGAGCATTATGACATCGATGTTGTTTGTAGTTGAATATAAAATTAACGAAAATAAGTATTTAAATAAGTAACGAAATACGTAAAAATAAACCTTACATCAATATAAAAATATAAAAATATTAGCAATATGCTGAAAATACTTTTAATCTTACTTAAAAAAAAAAACGCTGTCCTGTATTTCTTCTTATTTTTCGATTTACGACTTTATTGCCACAAACAAGCAATTTATGTGTCAAACAGAAACTCTTTAACAGTCAACAGCGCCATAGCGGCTGTCCTAACAATATAATAAAAGCGATGATCCCATTCACCTGGGAGATGCCTCGGATAGCTAACGAGACCGCGGGACACAGTAATATTTGTAGAGAGAGTGACCAGCCAACTAGGTTGCGGGCATTCGGCCGCTTGAACCCGCATCTTGGACTTGATAGTTGGGTGGCTATTCTAATCGTCCGTTGTTTATGAATATTTGTTTTTTTTATTTTCCGTTGATGAACATATCGAAATTGGATAGATACTTTCGATTGTAGCACAGTAAAGTTCTAAGGATCTTACATCTTAGTAGTTTATTTTATGTTCTCCTACGTGTCTTACTTGCTCTCTCAGAAATGTTTGTGGTTTGAAAACTTGTAGAATTGCAAAGTGAGCATTTGATTTTCCAGCTTGAAGAAGACTCACACTTCTTCGAACTGAAACTAACCGAGCGCTTAGTTTTCCTCACAATTCATTTTCCACGAAAGAATACGTACCTAATCATAATGTTTAGTTCAGAACCAATAAAAACAATGAGAATACAAATAATACAGCTATTTATATGAAACCGAGATTCGAGAATAGTCCCCGTATATGAGACGACATAAAACTCGCGCGACTAGCTCGGATGTATTGCCAAAGAAACAATATTGAATTCGTCGAACTGGAATAATGAGACATGCGTCTAACAAGACTCTTGGTCTCCGTATATTTTCTGAAGACGTTGTATAAAAACATCCGACGTCTACTATATTACTGAGAGAAATAATAAAGTACGTTCTGTCGGATAACAGGAAGAATAAAACGTAATATTGGTGAAAATATGTCCTTGTCCCGCTAGTTAATCTCGTTAACGGGTTGAATTGACAGTCTGTACAGCGTGACAACTGTATTATACAAGTAGAGTAAACAAACCAAGAGGTAGAAAGCGAAAGGATTTCATTGAACGTGACACTGCACACACGACGTTCAGTCTACCCACGCCTGATAATTTATGGATAAGATAGTTGGTTGAATACTAAGAAATAATTTACCCTAATAGAACGACAATTAATTCAAATTATTACGAGTTAGAGAAACATGCAACTATAAATTTTGCGCCAAGCGAAACTATTGAACAAGCAAGCTGCAAGCTGTAATTACAGCGTTGCACATCCCAGTCTATCAACACATAAACGATAAATTATTTGCAAATTAATTTAGTAGACATATAAATAACGAGAGATAATATTTTGACCGTGATACGAACCTATGATAGGGATAGAGTGTGAACGTTTATACAACACGTAATTAGGTAGGCGATACGTTTTGGACTCAGGGTTGCATTAGTTACGATGTGAAGGATAATAGGGCTTCGAAACTTTCATACAGTTGATATAGAAACGGGGAGTTTGTTTTATTATATTACATATGTACATTATTTAAAACTACAAATAGATATTTACAAACTACAAATAGATATAAAAAATATGTACAAGTATCAAAACTACTGGGCGTCAAAAAATTCATCGACATCGCTGTCAACAGAAAAAGTGCCCAGAAGGCTGGCCGCATTGCCACGTTGGATAGCAATGCTGAATCCTTGGCCAAAAAAAAGGCCAGCTCTGGTCACGTGAAGAGTCAACCAACCGCGAAACACAAGGTGGGCACCCGTGAGTGTTTTGTTTGTCATACTGAAATTTCGCTGTTCAACATCGTTCAATAGCGCCTAGACATAATGACAGTGATAACAATGAAAAATCATAAAATAATGGATCGACATATTAACCTACAAAAAACCTTATCGATATTCGTTGTAGAACTACGAAACGCTTTGAAAACGATTGCCACTTCTGTAAGCCTTTATTACATAATTATCAATGGTAGACAAAGTTCAAGATTCATCAAGCTGTTGCAACGATCTTCGGAAAATATTTAATTAGAACATTCTTACGTAATCTTTTCATGTCTTATCTAGCTAATCTCTGGTGAGAACCTAGTTAATTAACCCATGATATATTATGCTCCATGGACTGCACGTAACTGCAAGGTGATCCGACAAGAGACATGGCCGGACCCGCGTGTCTCGTGCGGCGATCACGCTGCTGAAAGTTTTTCAATTACTGAGAACTTTATAATATGGCTCCTGCATTTTCCTAAAGTAGTCTATTTTAAACTCAATTATTGTAAAAAAGGGATGTGTATTGCTAAAATTAACTAGACAGTATCTTTAATATTTTTAAGTGTTTTTGCAGCATTCGTTCAATAATGACTTAATGACTTACTCTCCTAGTTTAGGTATGTTTTCATTCTCCTTAAACATTTCATATACGGAACGCACATGGCGATACATTACTTGGGATTTTATCGTAGTACCTACCGGTTGTAAGCGTCGAATGGCTACATACTACACAACACTATATACTATATAGCTTGTAGCAGAATGAAACTTGATTAACGTTGCAAAGAAAATTCCAGAAAACATTTCGGGAACATTTTCATTATGTAACTTCAATAGTAAAAGTCAGCAACCCTAGAGATACTACGAGTAGGTACAACTAAGCCACGTCACCGGACTAATTTCGCTAGTGAGTCTAATGCCAACATTTTGATTCAGTCCAATTTGACAATTTAGTTACCGACGCGGCATTCAAGCGGCCTAGTGTGCATCCATTGACCTCAGAAATGAAAACTTAGTAGTGCAATTAATGGATCAGTGAACGTTAAAACCAAGCGTTGTGTAGTGACAGAAATATCTTAAATACAACAAGTGGGTCGAGGGCGAAAGGTCGGTATTAGAGTAAATCAAGTTAGTTTGCCAGTACCCGTTTCAATTTGTGTCGTTTATTTCGTAAACTGGACCTTTTTGTGTCCTTTTTAGAGTTCCATGTTATTTATGCAAGGTGGATTGGATTTCAATGAAGAGTTTGTTGTGATAATTTTGTGAGCTTTGACTTCCATAAATGATGTAGAAGAGGAATCAAGTAGCTTTTACCTACTTGTTTACTTTTTACCACCAATAGAACGATTTATTTCGTTTTAACACCAAAAACTAATACCACTGGTATTTATTTCAATTACTGGTAGTTGAAACAAATACCAGTGGTATTCGTTTTTGGAATAAGAACGGAATAAATCAATAGAACCTTTGAATATATTAAATAAAATTGTTTTAATAATTAGGTACAGCAAAACCCAGTTTATTTTCAATTTGACTTTGATGTTATCGTTGTTTCAGTATTTTTGCAGGCCAAACGTTGAAAATAAACATAACATTTATAATTATCTTAAAATTTAAATATAAAGGTATAGTTTACAATACCTACCTATGTAGTTTATGATCTATAAAACTAAGAAATAGCAAACAATTCTACAGTTATAAAACTAAATTACAGGTGCCTAGTCATCAGATGTATAAGTCCCGATGTCCCTTTATAATAATTACATCGGACACCCTCTAGGGCCTAGAGGTCGTTCTCGATGTCTGTGAATTAAATGAATAAGGAAGAAATTTAACTTACTTGCTGAAAAAGTAAAATTCAAATGGAAAATCGAGTCCACATTTCCTTCGTGGACTCAATAGAGCTTGGGACGTGAATCGTAAGAGATTTTTCATTTAATTCTTATTCTGTAGAATCTCTTTTTTTTTTCTTACCTACCAGCATAATAAAATACCTACCTAGTTTAATGTTAAAGCAATCATTCAAATTTCATTCCTAATCTTTTAAATGAAGCAGAAAATTTAAATTGCTAAATTGATTTGACGGTTAGGGAAAACTGAAATCACGAAAGTTCTTTCTTGTTCCTTTGACTTTATACTGGACACTCGGACTAATAAAGTGTTTTAAGTGCGTTTAGTTATGATGAAAATATTTATAAATGAACGTTTTAAGTTTCTAAATCTTTCTTAGCTTTAACTAACAGAAATCGAAATGATGGTTCTTACTTACACAAGATTTAGATTAGATCTATTACTAACTTTAAATTGTTCAAAATTACTGACAGGCTTCACTAAGTATTTTATCTGCCTAACGAATTGTAGAAGCCCCAGATGTATTATTAAGTCCCCAAGGAGTCCCCACTGGTAGCCTGAGACCTTAATTTTCATAATTCATTCTATTTCAAGAACTGGAGAGGCTGTTTCGGAATTATAGTGACAGATTTTTACTTGTTTTCTGGTGCAAAAATGTTAATGATTTCGATTTAAAATGGAGTCCCTACGTTGGCCAAGCTTACGAACATTTACGAAAAGCTTTCAAATATGACCGTAAACCCACACTCTATTCACACTACTAATCACCTGCTTTGCCCAAAAAAACTGTATCACTATCCTTTTGAATTGCATCTTTCCTTAGGCAGGTACATTATACTACCTACCGGTTTCGTTGCACAAAAAATTACCCATAACGCAAACAATGGATAAGGTAAGGCGAACTTATCAAAAGAATAGCATTGTGGATCAGCTGTTTATTTTCCCACGCACTTGTAATTTGTTGATCGATATCGTTCAATAATTACTTGGTATACATGACCTAGCGACCAGACATGGAAAATTCACACAGGTGACACATGATTTTGTGGTAATAGATTTATTGTGTTTGATTTATTTTTGATAAGGGTTCTTCCTAAGTGCCTAACTCCGTATTTGATTCGATTTACAGGCCATCAAATCACAATGAATTGAATTAATAGTTGGTTTGCCACAGAGACAAGCCACGAGAAAAACAGAAAATGTAACTAAATAGTGTTTTATTCAGAACGAGAGTAAATGAAAGTGCTAAATAGCGGGTGCCTATAATAATGCGAATCTTAAGTAGGATCCTATGACTATTATCAACTAGGTACCTAATTTGATGTTTAAACTAGACATACCTCTGTTAATTCAAACCACAGACTTGATGTCTACTCATGTGCATAAACGTTAAACTAAAGCCCAGATTAACTGAGCAAATCCCTGATTTCCTGCCTACCCGACCGCATAACTCAAAACTCAGTGGACAAAGCCATAACAAATGAAAATAATAAACCGCGATAGTTTTTACTCTTCCAAGTAGTTTACTTTTTTCTCTTCGTTAAACTTTATATGAAACGAAAAATACAAATTGCTCTTAATGTTGACCAGAAAATCCGTTGACATGGAAAAAGTCATTCGCATGGAATTGATTCTGCTCCAGAATGGATTCGTGGTTAGATAAATCAGGGGTATAATGATTTGGACTGATCGTAGTGTGAAAAAGATTAGAGTGACTCTTTGTTACGCCGCAGGTTTTGTTATTTTCTGTGATAAATGAAATAATACATATAATATGATTCAATTTATAGGTCTTTTTTAAAATAAAAGCTGATTTGTGTTGCTCTGAAAAGAGAAACAACAATTAAAGCTACTATTTCCTGAATTCTCGTATTTACCACGATACTTTTGGTTTTATTTCTCTCACTAACTTTCATTACACGTACACGTAACCTTTTTCTGACACACCTCACCGGTGACATCTGCTCTCGATGTGTCAAAGTGACTGCGCGGGAAATTTAAATTAATGAAGAACAATGGTCTTCGTTTACATACATTTTATTTTTTATCAACTGCTAAAGCCGAGTTCTGTCAGAAAGAAAGGAGATGTTTCATTTTCGGCCATAACATGTACATTTATTGAAAAAGAGGAAAAAATACCACGAACTTAGGAAAAATATTCTTTCGTGAATTTAAGCCTGATTTACTGTGCACAAAAAGTAATAGTTTTTCAATTATTGCCCCATTCTATTCAACATGGCGTCTCCAGTTTGCAGTTTGCTTTCGTTCTGAAATCATGTCACACAAAAGCATAATATCACATCGACGTTAAATTATGAAAAGTATGTGTTTTTGTAATTCATTATTATTATTGGTCTCTTAGACATAATTGTCAACTAATTATAAGCAAGTATGGTGATTTCATCGTTAAAAACTATATAATAGATACTACTTTTTTGGAGTGTACTTCTGAACGAAAAATTCTAAATGAGATTTTGTTTTGACAAGTGACAAAACCCATCAGTGTCAGTCAGTCAGTCTCGTTCGTCTCGTATTGTCTAACGTTTTATGAAAACAGAGAACAAAACAAATATGAAAGCATCGAAAAAAATCAGTTCTGATAAACAATTATTATCAAATAACAATTTCTAGGTTATGTAAACGTCATCTCTACAACCTGTCATGGCTGTCATAACTCTCGCGACAAACGTCAAACATTTTTAATTTTTATTATGTGCATAAAAACCATCTATTACTATTTAAAAAATGTTACTTTATTCTATTCAGGGGATTGTTTCCCACCTTTCCTGAAAGGTACAGGTCATGGCCGGAGTCCCATACAAAAATGAAACATCTCCTTTGATTTACAGAATTTGGTAGGTAATAGTACATTATGATAATTATAAGTGCGGTAAGTTGAAAACTACAGCCGAGGCGATATTGCTAGCCCGAGCCGTAGGAGAGGGCTACAAGAAAGCAGAGGCTGTAATTATCAAAGCGCACGTATGTCATACGACGTTTTATAACATATTTGCGAGGAAATAAATAAAACTCGGACTTTCTTAAACGAATAAATCTTTAATCACTTAGTCTTGTTATAATTTTGACTTGTTTACAAATTAATGATGCACGCGCATCAGCGCTTTTTTTTTAAGGCAAAGTCACGAAAACAGCCAGTTAATACTGGCTGTTTTCGTGACTTAATAAAGTACATTAATATTTTTGTGTTTTGTTACAGATGAATGGTTGTATTTATGGTCAAAATTAATTAAATTAAATAATCAAATGTTATTTTTCATCTCCCAAAGTTAATTTTATTCATAAAATGTTGATCACTTTTCTGACATAAAAACACGTTGCTAACTAAGATTTAAAAAAATACCGTTCGTTTTAGAACGGAGCCTCTTGATAAACCGTGCGTTTTACATTACAATAACGCACAAGTACGTAATAGATAACAAGATACATTACGATATTGAAATTGGTGACATAAGAGACCCTTTACGAGCAAATGTGTTATAAACATAACTATGTAGGATTATCAACTAAATAGACTAGTTTTTTTTTTTTTTTTTTGTTATGGCCACTCGCAGATCAACCTTCTGAAGGTTTTTACTGCTTAACCCGGACATAAATAGACTAGGAACCTGTAGCTGTATATATACCCCTATTTCCGCAATTAAATTAGGTGGGGAGCCTACTCAGCCTACATGTAGGTAGTATTTAAGATTTCACCACATAACATGTAACCTTACATTTATGAAGAAAATACAATACAGAAATCTGGAAATCGACTTTAACTTATTAACTTTATACCATAAACAAGGCGAATCAATGAAGTACAATTCTATTTGTGGTTAGTGGCAGGTTTAAATTATATCACACCATATGCTAGTTTTCCTTAGGGACTGCGACTGCAGTGTAATTTACCCGCATTTGAAATCAGCCAGCGTAGATTTCTTTGAAATAAGCGCATATTAAGATTAATGATATGCATAGCTAAGTAGTACGTTCTACATGATTAATTTTCTTTTAGAAATATTTAACCACAACCATTCGTGATTCACAGTAGAAAATGAGTTGTAAGCTATGAGTTTTCAGGAGCTTTAGCATAGGAATATCTTCAAAATTCTTGGATCTAACCAGGGTTCTTAAGTCATATTTTACTTAGAATATTAGCAGTAGGACTGTTAACCCAATATGTTCGTCGAAATACAAAAGAATAATGTTAATAAGACCGTGACAAAGCAAAATATAATGATAGGCTGTTCTACTATTATCACAGTAATTCGCGCCAGTAGTAAAAGTCAACTGTGGGAACTAGTCAGTTGCGTGCGCTATTAGAAGTACCATTTACAGTTATTAGGTAGGAGCTTTACCTATATTCTGCTTTAATGGCCCGTTAGCAGAACTAGTACAGTTGGTAATAGTTGGTACTAGGTAGGTGATAGGCATAGGTATCGATCAACAACATTATGTAAGTAAAACGATAGGTACTCATCTTTCAAAGCTTTACTTTTATAGTACATTATGATATAAGTGCGGTAAGTTGAAAATTACAGCCGAGGCGATATTGCTAGCCCGAGCTGTAGGCGAGGGCTACAAGAAAGCAGAGGCTGTAATTATCAAAGCGCACGTATGTCATACGACGTTTTATAACACATTTGCGAGGAAATAAATAAAATTCGGATGACATTTTCAAAAAAAAACAATACAGCGTAAAGAGAAAGCGCGCGGAATAATTTTTACGCTTTTTTTAAGGCAAAGGCACAAAAACAGCCAGTATTACTAATAAAGTAAATTAATATTTTTGTTTTTTGTTACAGATAAATGGTTGTAATTTATGGACAAAATTGATTAAATTAGAGAATTAAATGTTTATTTATTATATTTTATCTCCCAAGTTAATTTTATTCATAAAATGTTGACACCTTTTCTGACATAAAAACTCTTTGCTAAGATTTAAAAAAGTACCGTTCGTTTTAGACGGAACATTTTGATAAACCGTGCGTTTTACTTTACATTACCGCACTAGTGCGTAATGTGATACATTACGATACTGTCATTGGCGCAATAAGAGACCCTTTACGAGCAAATGTGTTATAAAAATCATTACCTGTTTATACTGAGAATTGAGGTGGTATTCAATCTGCCGCCCTAATTGTTTTGGCGCCAAAGACTGCGGTTAGAGTTGCCAGGTTCTTAATATTGATTCAGGTCTTGCACCTATCGCATTAAAATTGGAATTGGAATTGGTTTGAAAACAAACCTCGTTATTATCGCCTCTGGACATATGTGAAAAATTTTGGTGTTATGGGTTATTTAAATCCATCCTCAACATTCTATTATTATAATATGTGGTGACGGTTATTGTTGTGGATTGTAAAACTCATAAAAATCTTATTTTACTTTCCAGTACCGCAACAAGCTGAACGAGCAACAGAACGGCAGGCTGTCGGCGCAGCGGGCAGCGCTGGGTGCGCGGCAGGAGGAGATGCGAAGCATCGACCGCCGCGTCTCCGAGCTACAAGCGCGACTGCTTAGGAAGAGGGCCTTGAACAGGCAGCTAGCCGCCGCACATCGACAGCCACAGCAGCAGAGGTTTGTATAGAGAAGTTCAGTTACATGCCGGGCAAAACTACCTGATTGATGGACTGAACTATTTTGCTCAGCTTAATAGTTTAAATAGTTACGAATTATGTGACTCTTCACATTCATCAATCGATTCACTCTCTGCCTGTCCACTTAATTTTATAATTCACTTTGCTCTTTAGGGTCATTAATAACTTTACGTTAAAAATTAAAATGATATACTTATTACGCCAAGAACATTTTCATTTTCATAATAATTAGGCCTATTGTGCCAGCGACTTACCTACTTCAATAACGCCACAAGTTCATAAAACCGTCGCTCCGTGGTGAATGTCGTTCCGTGGCTGTCGGTGCGGAACAATAGAGTCTGGAAGTACAATAGCCCCTAGGAGCATTTGAATTTTAATAAATTATGAAAGTTGCCTTCGTTATTCATGACGTAAGTCTGGGTCAGAAATAAATTCATAAGTAAGTATCATATTTCGTGATTTTTAATTTTCAGAACGACGAATCCCGCGCCCTTGCAACAGTTGCCCAGCTATCCTGCTGGTAACACCGGGGTAAACAGTCAACCAAAGAATCAACAAGCCCGAGGAAATGTTGCTGCTGTCGAACCTTATAATCACGTACCCCATGCCCAGAGCGTTAGCCATAATGCCAATTTCCAGGTAATTTTATCACGTTCTGTAAAAATATCTCATTTAATCTAACGTTTCAGAAATAAACAGTAATTAGTTTTACAGCTGTTAACACATTGTTCCATACTCTTTGCATTGTTCTTTGATACTCTGTGATTAAATTTGACTTTGACATAATATTGATGGTGACAAAATAGAGGGACCGCAAAAAAAAAAAAGTCAAAATGTCAAAAATAACCCGGCGGGAAAAAAGTTAATTCAAGTTTGTTTTGGTGATTAAAATGTAAATTTCAATAATACTTTCCAGGCGATGAAGCAGAATGTAATACAAAACAACGTGCCATTAAAACAACACACACAAAGCGACAATATTCAGAGTCATCTAACGCAAGAAGCGCATTATTTGCAACAGAAACAAATGATCAATCCCTTGTTCAACGGCTATACTCATTCGCAGGGGCTACAAGAAAATCAATATCAGGGGCAATATCCAAACAAACATGAGAACTTTAGTCACGTCCAGCAAGGCATTGGGAACGCGTACGATCAAAAGTCGATGCTGGATCAAAACAAATACATGGACTACTTAAAACAGCCGCAATACAGTCCAAACAGCACGAGTAGTTCTAACAGCAACCAAACTAACAAAGATCTGAAAATAAACGAACAAGAATTCCTCCCAGAATTTGCTGCAAGCAAGTCAGATCCCAAGTATCAAACATTGCCTTACAATACTAAATTCCCTCAGAGTACGAACGGGAAACTAAAACCTGAAGTAAATGGTAAGAACAACGAAAACCTAGACGCGAAAAATGCGATCAACGTAAATCACATGACTGTACATTCTACACCACTATCGGTGGTGAATAAAAGCCTTGCAACACCTCTAAGTCAAACAGAAACTACATATCAGCAAGAAAGTACATATCAGTTGCAAAAGTCCGACTCTTCAAGTAGATGTAATCAGGAAGGGAAGGAGAACCATGCATATCCACAGAGTAGGCTAAGTCAGAGTAATAGTCAGAGCAATGAAGCCTCAAAAGGCAACGGGAAGGGCCAGCCGGTGTTGAAGGGCAGCTCACCAAGTTTGGGTTCAAGTACAACATCTGCTAGCAGTTCTGTCGGATTTGGGGTGAGTTTCTATGCTTACAATAACTAACCTTCATGACAAAATTTAATAACCACTAACAGGGGGGAATCATCTCAAAGACACACACAGTGCAATTTCATGGAGAGTATAATAAAAAATAATGATAATAGAAAGAATAGAAAATGGGGATCAAGTTACTTTTTCTTAAATTTATTATGAAATTCTTTGGGTGTATTCCAAAAGCTAGATTGTAATTGCTGTGGAAGCATTGTCCACAGTCCAATAAAAAGTTCAAACTTAATTTCTGTTATTTACAATGAAGCCAAAGAGAAACTAATATGATTTACTTTTTGTTGTACAGCAAGGATAATAAAATGAAAACAATTTACTGTATGTAATGACCATCTCATTAAATTCTCAAAGTAAGGCAGTTGGAATTTTAACACACTTAAAATTTAATTTGGTAGACAATTTATAAATAATTGCCTTAACTTACAAGTGTTTTGACTACACACCTTGTGTTTTATCAACCAATATATTATGTTTCCACACAAAGCTTGAATCAGTTGCTGCACACCATCACACATCACCTGTAAATATCATCATCATTCATTCATTCATTCCAGAAGCCCGTATCGAGTGTAGCACCCACATCAGTTCAGGTCTCGAGTGGGAAACCGTCACCCATATACCAGACATCCTCCACAAAGATCCAACCGGTCCAGCCACAGACCGTTCAGACCCAAAGCATCACTGTTTCATCATCAAATCATGTAGCTTGTAATGTGGTGACCTCCCAACCACAGATCGTTAGGAACACGGCGTCTGGACTGTCAAGTACGGGCAGTTCGTTCGCTGGGCAGAATGCGTCGTCACAGAGTATCCTGTTGTCACCACCTCAGAGTGCCAGCACACCACTCTCGACGCCTGATGTTAGCGGTACAGACAAATCTCCCAAACCGGCCCTACCTCCAAAGCCAACTATCAAGGTATGTTGTCACTGCACTCATTGCTAGTACAAACTGTCACTTGCATTAAATTCATGGTCATTGCTAAAGTTGTTAACTGTTCACTAATTGTCAAATGTTTGCACTTTTTTACTAATGTGTTTATCATTCCTCTCAACCTTTATGCCCTAAGAACAATTAAAATACGATATTTTAACACTATCATCACTTCTCATTTCAGACACCACCAAGACAGTCAGTGAACACTGATGTTGGCTACAATCAATCAACTGACGTCACCCCTATGCCCACCATACCCTTGCCTTCAGACCTGTCAAATGACAGCGAACAACTAAACCAGAAAGAATCAGCCAGCAGTACAAGTAGCAACGAAATGATAATCAAAGCACGCCCACTAACTATAAGAAAACCACCGATGAGCGAACAGCCCAAACTTAGAAACGTTAGTAATGCTAAAAACGGAATAAGTGTCAGTATAAATAGGCGTATAGAAATGCCGCCAGCCTTCTTATTCCCCGAAATGGATCATTTAGTCGATTCCATGCCTAATGAGAACGGCCTAAAGGAAAAGAAGCAGAAGGATGAGGTTGACAGGGCGTTAAATAATAACAACATATCAATAGGACAGGAAGATAGTAAGGATATTGTAGTATCGGATATAACGGAGCAGATCAGCTCAGTAGACTTGAACGGTCAGGATTCTCAGGGCCCTGAGAATGTTCTGAGGCGGAAAAAGGGCAACTTGAAGCAGGGAGGCAAAGCTCCGCTGGCCAGGCGGGTCAGCTTCGATCCCCTCGCGCTGCTGTTGGATGCTAGTTTAGAAGGCGAGTTGGAACTCGTTAAGAAAACGGCAACACAGGTATGTAAAATGAAAACTAATAGAAATAGACATATAACTTGAGAAAAATAAGGTATAAAATTAATACTTATTTGAAAGGAAATTTATTGGAGCTTATCCCTTTTCCATGTGCTGTAGTTAATTCTTTAATACTGTATTCATTAAGAGGGGACTCTAGCCTCGAGGAATTTGAAGAATAGGTATTTGAAGAAACTATTGCCGTCGCGCTGCGCCCGACCTAGCCCCTGTAAAGTGAGAAAGGGACAACTGCAGCTCAGGCTGATTTTACCTACAAAAAACTTGACCAAATGACGTTTTGTATTCCGCTGTTTTCTTCTTCACAACTAAACTGATCTAAATAATTCTTATATCAAAATTTAGAGGAAAAAGTATATTTAAGCTTCTATTATTTTCTTTTTTGTTTAAAACTTTTCTAATTTGTCTGATAGCCGTCTGAACATGGCGGTAAAAACGGTTTTTTTTTCGGGTTTTTGGATTGTCATAATTCTTTTAGTGATTATGTTTTGAAAAAAAAGAAATGATAGGGGCATGTATTAACAAGACCTAGATTTTTTGGAAAAATATCATTGATCTAGACGCATTATCCACGAAGAAAACAGCGGAATACGTTTGTATAGAGAAAGGCCCACTAGAGTCCCTTCTTAACATGTCCCACCAAGATGTATACAAAAATCCTCAGATGTTTGTTTACCTTTGCTAATGTCTCTTTATGAATGTGATTTCAGGTGCAGAATGCAAGCGCTGCAAATGACGAAGGGATCACTGCTCTACACAATGCGATTTGCGCAGGGCACTTCGAAATCGTCAAGTAAGTATTAAACTATTAATATTCTACAATTTAAAAACTAATTATCAAAACTTCGATGAATTACTTCTGGTAGAATGTTCGTTCTACCCGACAAAAGCCAGGCTGCTATTAAAATAGAAACCCGAAAATAAGAAAATGAACCCTAGACAATATAATGAAAACTTTTATAAAGTCGCTGCGTAATTGCGTAATTTACCGACAGTTTATTATGTAACTTTCACTTAGCACAGTAAAGTTTTAATAAGCTTGCCTGTGTTGCGAGTACCTACTTGTGAGGTCTTGTGAACTTTCTACTTAGCCAGAAACGCTGTGTCTCTTCAGACGAAAGTATTGAGTGCTTCCAGTGGCTTCTAACATTTATGCCAGTAATTTTACGTGTCTTGACAGTCTAATCTGGTACTTTTTAGCGTACCGTTCCCAAAGGGTCAAACGGGACCCTATTACTGAGACTACGCTGTCCGTCCGTCCGTCCGTTCATCCGTCTGTCCGTCTGTCACCAGGCTGTACCTCACGAACCGTGATAACTAGCCAGTTGAAATTTCTACAGATTATGTATTTCTGTTGCCGCTATAACAACAAATACTAAAAAGTACAAAAAAATGTTTTTTTTTCCTCTTTTTGATAAATAATGGTACGGAACCGTTCGTGAGTGAGTCCGACTCGCACTTGGACGGTTTTTACTTAAGTCGTCATTTTATTTCTTTGTAGGTATCTGTTGCTTATTAAATGATATTCTAAAACAGCTTTCCTGTACATTTCCAGATTCCTAGTGGAGCTAGGTTGTGACGTGAACGCGCAGGACTCAGACGGATGGACGCCACTGCACTGCGCTGCCTCGTGCAACAACTTAGCTATGGTGCGCTTCCTCGTCGATAACGGTAGGTGTCATTACGACTATTGTACTTATTAACTATCGTCATATTGTGCATAAGTAAGTATGTACATATAATCAGCCCATAAAGTTGTTACTGTTGAAGTCACACAGGCTTTCTCTTTAAGGCATATACTCCTATATTGCGCCTGTCACCTTTTTTACCGAATAATTATACGATCGCGTTCCATAGAACACGTTTCGTATCCCGCAGGTAGGCAGCTATCCGACTAAGCTTGCCAAAACCAAATTGTAATCGTAATGTGGTCGTAAAAGCATACAAAGTGCGATTCAATTACCATACCCTTAGTCGTATATAAAGGCCCAGAGAAACAATACAATTTGAACAAAGTCAAGAACAGAAAACAGCGGTGGCCCAGTGTTGACTTACGAGCAGTAAGCTTTGGGTTCGAACCCAGGCATGCGCATTACTTAGTGTTATTTATGTCATCACCACTGCTCTCAAAACGGTGAAGGAAAACATCGTGAGAAAACCGGCAAGTCCTAGAAGAAAAAAATCGAAGACATGAGACATCTACCAACCCGCACTGGACAAACATGGTGGATTACAGCCCACTCCTTCTCATAGAGAGGAGGCTTGTGTCCCATCAGTGGGAACATTACAGGTTGATTATGCTTTAGTATAGCCAATAACACCCTAAATATTTATTACTGCATTTTCCCCTACCCTTAACGCGATCTAACGTTTAATGTATGAACTGTTTCAGGCGCATGTATATTCGCAACCACGCTGTCTGACCACGAGACGGCGGCCGAGAAGTGCGAAGAGGACGAGGAGGGGTTCGACGGATGCTCCGAATATCTTTACAGTGAGTATGCTTTTTTTTTTTCTTGGTAGTTGGAGTACTTGTCGAAAGATGGCGCTGTGTAAAATTTACATTTTAGTAGCTAAAAGCACCATACTTCCATTCTGCTTCCGACTTGCCTGCACTGGGAACCTGTTTAAAGCGTGTATCACAAACGTGATAAAACTTCAACACCTGCTCGAACAGCTGTATGGGACAGCTGCTCATTTTTCGCGAGTACGATTTTGGTCGGTTTGGAGAAAGTACTTTAGTTTGATGGACTCTATTACCCATAAAATTAAATACGACCACATCTTTCTTATACAAGCTGTATGCAAACACCCGAAGGGTATATCCGTATGTGTGCCGTATTATAAAGACATATTAAGACGTTTGAGCTTTGTCACTAATATATAATGTGTCTGAGATAAGTACTATTGCAGCCCCCGTATTCACAAATGCTCGTATTTGATTTCGATTCGGAAAGTCGTATGTCTATCTCGCTCGCTTTCGTAATGCCAAATCAAGATAGACATACGACTTATCGAATCGAAATCGAATCCGAGCGTTTGTGAATAGGGGGCCTAGATGTTCATTTTTTTATACTTTCTCATGTCATGGTGGTGGCCAGTGTGTCTTTTGGTTCATTGATTCAACAAAACTAAACTCATAACACCTTTAATTCTCGAAGGGTTAATAGGCAGAGGTGTACCTAATAGCACACCCACATTTTGCCAGTTATATTTAAGTTCCATGTAATAGGGGCAAGTCTATTGCCATCAACGGGGCACAAATCAGACTCCATGGCTGCTACTGAGAAATTCTTGATGGAAAAACCCGATAACACTGCCCGACCTGGGAATCGAACCTCAGGTTCAGCAGCCGCGCTTGAGCACTCTCGTTATTTAATTGAGCTTCTAAATGATATTTTGTTTTCTTGTTGTATTATTTTTATTACATAAGTTTATCGAGGTTATCCTACTCATGGAAATTGAGCAAAGGCTGGTCACACCGAAGAGTCGAATGCATGACTGTTTGCACGCCATCTTGCGTACCTAGTAGAACTACGTAGTCACAAATCATGTAATACTGCCATCTCTTCGTGAGTTTTAGAAAATATTCCCCCTCCATGGTAGCGTTAAACTTGTTGGAAGTCGCATAAGAAGTTTCACTTCAAAAACTAAAACTAAAGCGATCTTTATATTTCCAGGTATACAAGAGAAACTCGGCATAATGAACAACGGTGTAGTGTACGCCGTGTTCTCGTACAACGCGGCGCGGAGCGACGAGCTGTCGTTCGAGAGCGGCGCGCGCCTGCAGGTGCTGCGCAAGGGAGACGACAGCGAGCGCGAGTGGTGGTGGAGTCGCGGCCAGCGCGGGGACGGCTACGTGCCCAGGAACTTGCTGGGGGTGAGACACACATATTTGTTTAAACTTCATGTACAACAGTGGTACATAGTGGGACTCAATGCCACAAGGCACACTCTACCAGTCAACCTGTGGGCGTATAGGACAATTTTGTGACAAGAACGAAAAAAAAATTGAAAAATACCGTTTTGATACAAGTTTTTAAACTAAAATGGTCACTAACACTATCAATAACACTTGTAACAGGATATTTACCATGGTAATTATTGATAATACCATTTTGTTAGCATAAATTACATTGATATACATACAAATAGATACCTACATCCTAATACATAATCATTTTAATACAAATAGTCCGAAATAGGGAAACTTCATAATAATTATTAGTAGCAATTTAGTTTGACTTTTAATTGTGCTTCCGATATGTTTGAAAGCCATTACTTATTTTCTGACTCCTCTGCTGTTATTTTTTAGTTAATTTCGTTGCGGGATCCAAACCAATTGCAGTCGTTATGTGAATAGTGAGAAGGACTTACCAAAAAAATAATTACCTACATTTCGCTGTATTTTGAGTTCTATGTAAAATAGGGTGCGAACCTACTATGGCAGGATAATTGTTATTTATCCATCGATTGATGGCAAATCGATGGATAAATAACAATTATCCTGCCATTTCTGTTACATATGCTTCCGTTCTCTGGGAGGGATTGGGTCACAATACTTCACCATGATGCAAGCAGTTGTTACGAATAAATTACTGAAAGCAAAGAGCCAGTATGTCAGTGAATTCACGATCAGACGTCACGGCCCTTAGTCGGGGCCGCTACCAATATAGCCAGCTCTGTACAAATAATTATGAATAACAGCCGCCATAATGTGCGTAACAATTTACACTTACTTATTTTTGGCGATCTAATTTTTTTTTTTTGTTTCAGTTATATCCACGAGTAACCACACAGCAAGAATAAAGTCTTGAATTATGACCTGATTAATTTGTAAATATCTATTAGTTACTTTTATTTTTTATGTATTTATATCACTGTAATCTAAAAGTAACGACGCTGTATACAATTTTATCAAATCTAATATTTTGTAAATATTTAACTGTGTAAGTCAAATGAATGAGATTATATTGTACATTTTATAAATATTTTGAGTCATCACTGATATTATTGGTCATAAAATTTGTATATCTTAGTTCTGCAAATGTTGTGAACTATTACACATAAACTGACAATACAAATAATTATGAAGAATTAAAGCCGGAGTTTTATTTACCTTATGGCAACAGGACGTGTTTTTGTAAATCCTTTTTATTTCGTGCGGAGATATGGCGAAGGAGAAGGAGCGAGAGGCTTGGACGAAAACAATTGATCTTTTGAAGGATTTTTCGTATTTATGGGGTAAAAAATGCTATTACAAGTGTACAATGAAGAGGTCAGTAAAGACACTACGATAGCCGTCTTTAAGAAAAACTTGAAAACATGCGTACGTAGTAAGAGTAGACTTACGTAGTAAGGAAAAGAGCTGAAAAAGGTGAGGTCCCTCTCAAAAAATATTTTTTCATGAAAAAAATGCCGCCTACACTCTCAAAAAATTAAAAATGTTTTTTTTGAGAGTAGGCGGCATCTTGGAACGACGAGCGCTTTGCTGCACGGTGGGTTACGTTTTAACTGGCAGGGACGTGTGTAGAGTAGTGGCCGATTTCATCCCAACCACCACTCTCCCGATATTGCCTCTGATTTTAGGGCTGTGTGTAGGCGCTTTTACTTTTCTTCGGAAACGTCATTTGAGGCACGGACGTTGGTCGGTAGGCGGCGCTAATGTTGAATTATGTGTCAATTGCTCAAGGTCATTGGCGTATGGTAGGTCCAAAATATGCCGGAGGCACTCGCCGAACCTACCTGTACCCATGCTAGTGCTAGCTTAGTGGAACCTGTATGTCGTTTATCGCAACCAAAATGTGTTTGTTTCTAACAATACTTGTTTGGGCATATATGTCTTTTAAGTTCTGTTGTTTACATATTTGCCGCCAATTTAGAATTTGTCAATACTTATTCTTTGGCATTTTTGGCGTCAGTGTTTCGAAGGGCTACCATCTGTGAGTGTCGGAGAAATGTTTCAGAATCGTGTTCCATGATGAAGCCCATGTCTGCGGACTGTCAAACGCTGGTATTTAGTATTGATTGAGAATTCCAGCGTGGACATACCGGTCTCGTGAAGGACGTCCAAAATCCGCCTTCACTGAAGATAACATCGTTGCTGCGAGACAACTAATCCTCGATGACCGTCATGTGACATATCGGGAGATAAAGATGTCATTAGGCATTTCAGGGACAATCATTCAGAAGATTTTGCATGAGGCGCTTGGTGTGAGAAAGTTAGTTTCCCGTTGAAACCTGCATTTGCTTCCTGACGATCATAAGGCGGTTCGCGTCAATTGTTGTAAGAAAACTCTTCAAAGGTCCAAATAGAGTCAAACTCACCTACGACATCATCAGTAGTGACGAATCTTGGATCTATGCCTAAGATCCTGATTCCAACCAACAATCCACAATCTGGGTCTCCAAGACGAACCCAAGCCACGAAGCGCTTCAAAGAAGATGGTGGCTACTTTCGTGGCCAAAACCGGTCATGTTGCGACGATTGTACTTGGAAATCGTAGAACGGTTAATGCAGAGCGGTATACCACAGTTTGTTTAGGTACCACAAGTCATCGCCGAACTTCAGAAATCTAATCAAAAGCGACGCATCATCTTATACCTTGACAACGCACGCTCACATAGCGCTCGTCAAACGATTGAATAAAAGAAGCAGGAAAACTTCGAAATTCTTGACCATCCTCAATACAGTCCTGACCTAAGCCCTAACGATTTCTTTACATTTCCAGTTAAGAAAACTCTTCGTGGTCAAAGGTTCCAGTCGGTTACAGAGGTATTATTTTAAAATACAAGTTTTTAACTTGAGTACTTTACATTGAATCCTACCGTAAAAAGCGATTTTTTACCCCAAAAAACTAGGTTCTTAATTAATTTCCAACAATATTTTTTACGTTGAGTTACTTTGATGTGCAAAATTACTTGGTTGGCGGTTGCGTAAAGGGACCATATTCCTTAATATTCATTAAAATATTTACAGTTGAATCCGTTTATAATGATATCGAAGGGAATTGACAAACACGTCATACTAAGCAGACGTCATACAAAGCATTTTTGTGAAAAAAAAAACAACCTTTAATTTAGGTAAATACTTATTTTATTAAAGAAACAATAACATTTCAAAATAAAAAATTGCACGTTCAACTGTCAATTACTCACTGAAATTAAAAAAAAAAAACAAGACATGTGGCTTGTTTTTTCCGAACGGCGTCGGGAATCGAACAACGAACATTGCCGAAGGTGTAAAGATCGTGTCGGTCACTATAAAAACCTGCGCAGACGACCGACTTTTCTCTGCGGCGGAGAAAAAAGTACGCTCCGCGAATAAAAAGTCTGCCGCGGATTTACCGCGACCTCAACGCACACGGTTTCATCGTTCATCGTCGTGCATACGTACGGATCACTCTTGAGCCCACAACGCGGACTAAAGTCCACCATGTGCGTTGCTTCGCCTTGCCACACGAGTTCTATTTTTTTCGGGGACTCCCCCGTTGTTTTTTCCGGTCCGGTCTCTGCATGTCCTCGGTTATTCGGGGGACTTTTTGTACGCGGTTCTTTTAATCCCTCCTTGCTATACTCGATACAGTAATTGTAAGCGATCTATTTTAGCGGACAAAAAAGTCCGCGGAAAAAATCCGTCGTCTGCGCAGGCTAACGGACAAAATTGTGCAAAAGCTTTAGTCGTAGTTTAGTCGTCGTCGTAGGCTTTAGTCGTCACTTATAGCTATCTCTTCTCGCTAAGTCGTTGGGGTCGACTCGAGAAGTTTATAAAAGTATGGTTAAACCTCATAACTTGACCTATTCTAAACTAAACTACTACATACAATACAAATTATTATTTTCTAAATAAATCAGCAAGGAGAATTGTTATCTCCGGTGAAGCTTGCGCTAAAACATGAACATATTATGGACCTATACACTGAACTTATTAATTATAGTTTTATGATACATACTAATCTCCGTTGTGTGTTTTTTTTTAATTTATATCACATCCATATAAGTGACCTGTTCAGCAATTCCACATACGTTTTCCTTCATGGCAATCTTCATGTACCCGTTGTCTCCGAAGCCTACACCGTAGGAATTCTTGACGATATAATATGGTGTATGGCGTGGTAATATGGTGGGGGCTTTGGGGTAATAACCTTCGTACCCAACGATCTGGACCACATGGTTGCCTACGCCTCGGCTGCGAAGGAGAGAAGGTACCCAACTTAAAACAAAGCTTTTTTATACATTTTATGTTTGTGTTTAGCCGCAACTCGCCTGATGTGAAGCGATGATGAGGCCTAAGGTGGAGCACGCTTGCCGATTCACTCGACTTTGAAGAAAATTGTCTTAATTTTACATTGACGTCGTTATATTCCGCTTACATAACTACCATATGTATCGATTGGCATGACAAATAATTGATAATGCAACCCACACTTAAAAATGATAAAACGCTATCCGTTTTAATTATAAGTCCGTGGTGCATGGCTGCTCGCAGCGTAAGTAATGAAATGTAGTGTGCGTTAGAAATCTGGCAACGTGCGAAACAGGTTTCTAGATCCTTAGTGTGTTGTCATGCGTTTATCCCATTTGTTTACCTTCTTATTTTACTCGGCACTTATTTTGGTAATCTTATTGCGTAGTTTTTTATTTGTTATTTGTTATTATTATTATTGCTGTACACAATCTTATTTTATTTAAGTGCCCGTCTCACATACACATACACTCTGACACAATATATAAAACTGTTTTACGTCCGTCACATCACATTCGCAGGTCCAGTTGAAAACCAGCGTCAGGCAGCCTATAGCTGCCTGGCATTTTGCTGAACTGGCCCTTTTTGGCGCAGCCGTGAGGCACACAATAATTATCCCTCTTTTCTTTTTGTTTTATTTAGCTACACAATTATTAACCCGTTTTTCTTTTGTTTAAATTTAAGTATTTTTTGTGTTCATTTTCGTTTAATGTTGTGTGTACTTGTGGCATGTGCCAAATAAACTTATTTTCTTTCTTTCTTTCTTATATCCATATTATAATGATCAGGAAACATTGCCTATACTAAATTGTGGTGAACCTACTGTCTTATATAAAGGGTGTAAAACACCTCTTGCCGAAAGGCACTGGTTCTCCCTATCATTGCGATCATTTTTTTGTTCTACACCATACCTGGGAACCTTCTTAGGGGTCAAAGTTCCAACTTTTCGACAGGTATTTTTTTAAATACAAGTTTTTAATGTAAGAATTTTACTTTAAACACCTCCACGACCCCCGTACTATTCAATCCGTCCACTGTCCGCACAATGTTTTGAGTGCGTTACATTGACTTCTACCACAAAACATGATTTTACACCCCCAAAAAAAAGTCGTTTCCCAGCAATAATTTTTGCGTAAAGTTACTTAGTTTCATGTACAGAATGCTTGGTTGACGGCTTCGTGATGAGGTGATTACACCGTGTATACATATAAATAAAAAGAGAGTACCAACTTGTTGGTAACATCATATTAATTCAACGTTAAAATTCCTTTCAACCTAATTTTGTCTCGAATCACCCTGCCCCCTGTTTTACCCGATATAGTCCTAAAGTTCACATGCTGGAGATACTTCTGTACTTATCTTTTCTTTTCTTCATGATGACCATGGGCCGAAATAATAATATATCGTTATCCATGTGAAACTTGATCACTTACCTACAAGCCCGTGTTATAATCCCTCCGATGTAGTTTCGCCAGTTTGAAGAGTCAACTACAGCGATAAGAGGACCGTGGGTTGCTATCTGTTTCACCATTTCATCTTCATCCATTTTACTGAAATGTTATAAAAGGGAAATAAGCGTATTCTGTATGAACGGCGACTATTAGTCTGTATGTATGTTCACAAACGCAGTCGGAGGCATCGTCTCGAAAGACTATGAACAGTTTATTATTTTTATTCATGTAAGAAATAAGTCTCACCAAATAATATTATATCCCTTAATCATCCTTCCACTATAACCAGTTTTTGGAAGCTTACAGATTTGTGTCATGGACAGTGTCATGGGGTACTCCTCTTCGGTGACAAATTGTAGTTTATAACGACAAGCAAATTTCATCGCGCCGCTGACACTTCCTTTATTACAACCTTTGGTGTCTGGTGAACAGTCCAGAAGTTCCTGAGGGGAAGAACAAAATAGTTTTTGAAAGAAAAAAGAGTTATAGAAGAAGTATTGGTTTAGTATTGTGACTGTACCTGTATGCTCCTACTTCTAGAATCATTTAACTGTATTGCAGTCATCGACTCCAGGACTCCGACGATGCTGAAGGCCCAGCATCCATTACAAAGCTTCTGATGTAAGACCGGCTTTACGACACCTTCCAATCGCCTGAAACAGACGAAGATGCTAGTTTTTTTTGTTTAAACGTAGTCGGCTATAGTCTCTGCCAGATAAAAAAATGAAGGTCGTTGACACCCGTCTACCAATGCATTCAAATACATATTTCAAAACGATACGAAAAATGGAAAGGAAGTGTCGCTAACACGATCAAAACAAACGTATCGAGGAGCGTCCTTGACGCGTTCACTGGGCATGAGTTACGAACCTTTTGGCCAAAACTATATTCAGTCGTATTTATTTTGGAAGGTAGGACTAACTAGTACTCAATGAAACTCTGAAACCAAATTCAATGTCAAATCATTTAAAAATGCGTGAAAGTTTTCCAAGTATGTACGCTCAGTCAATCCCACGCGCAAATCAAATTTGGGACTTATCGCCACTCCATGTCGCCATGAGATCGCGCCGGAGGTCTGTCCGCTGAGCGACAATTTGCCGCGGCAGCGGAGTTAGCCCTTAAGTAGGAATATAGGTAGGTTAATGGATTAATAACTTACCAATCAAATGACGTTGGAGGAATCTTATTCCCATATTTTTTATAGTTCTGTGGTTTGTACTGTGTCTGCGTCTGCAAGCGCGCCGTACAGTCAAAGAAAACACCTCTGCAGTCATTTTCAAAGGGTCTTAACAACATACGATCTGCAAATTCCTCTTTCGACATGTCAGAGAATTTTGTCAAACCAAATACTGTGTTGTTTTCAAGTTCGTTTAATCTGGCGATTTCCTCTAGAGATTCCTGAAATTAGTGAATTGGAAAGGGTGGTAAAAGAGCCCTAACAAAGCCGAAAGGCACGTGTTCGTTCCCGTGTTGCGATCGTTTTTTCGTTCGAGACCATACCTGGAAACCTTCTAGTTACGAAGATATTGGCGGTCAAAGTAACAGGTCAACATTAACACAACTTTAAAAGGAAGTAGGTACAAGTTTTTATTATTATAACTTTAATTTAAGTCCATATCCCCTGTAACACAAAGAACTGCTTTATAATTATTTAAGTACGATACCCCTTGGTAAGACTGGTAGGTACCTGACGACTGGCTTGGATCAGTCTATCAATACCTAATAATAAAAAAAAACGGGTTGCACTCCGGGAGTGCCGGCAGAAGTGAAAACTTGAATATTAACGTTGTGCATTTTTGATATTTTAGAATGGTTAGGGAATAATTTTGCAAGAATTGCTTTAATTATCATCAGTATAGAAATACTATCATTTATGTGGTAAAATACAATATTCATTTATTGCGCTATCGTACACAAACATGACAATTTATATTACATTCAAAATGTAACACTTAAGAACTATTACAATCCGTCTCACGAATTTTGCCTCTTTGGAGAAACCGAAGGTTTTGTTTGTGCATAAGATAATTATTCAGTTTTGGAAACCCAAACTCAATGACAGATGTCATAAAGTTCAAATTCCTTCGTAACCTAATGTCAATCCGTCTTACGAATTTTCCAGTTTTGGAAACCCAAACTCAATGACATGTCATAAGTTCAAATTCCTTCGTAACCTAACGTCAGTCCGTCTTACGAATTTTCGATCAGGACACGTGTCCGGACGCGAGTTTAACATTTTTTACCCGTCACACAAGTGCAAAACGCGGCTATAAAAGTTTACACTTCAAAATACTCAATGTTTAATAGTCGAGTTGGGTATTTGAACAGAGCTAGGAACCTAATTAGAAATCCATACTCATCACGCTAAAGGAGTTTAGCAACCCCTTAAGTTCTCCTTACCCAGTTAACTCAAGCCCAGAAAACTACCTAGCCCACATTTCGCCTATGGTGTTTTAATTTTAACCAACACAGGTGCAGTGTTATTTGAAATCTTATATGAGGAATCTCTCTAAACAAGATGTAGGTAAACTGATCCTTCACGAAGCTGTCAAACAAGAAATCTGTGCATCAAAGTAATTAAATACTGCACAAAAATTAATATGTAAAACGACTTTTTTTGGGGTGAAAAATCACGGTTTATGGTAGGACTCAATGTATCGCACTCAAAACATTGTCCTGACGGATGCATTGAATATGGTCGTCGGAACTAGGAAGGTACCTACCTAACATTAGAAACTTGTGTTTCTTTTTTAACCGACTTCTAAAAAAGGAAGAGGTTCTCTATTCGGATTTTTGTATATTTTTTTTTTGCTTGTTTGCGCATTACTCCTTCGCTTGCCAACCGATTTGGAAAATTCTTTTTTTGTTGGAAAGGGTATACTTCCCAAATGGTCCCATAGTCACCAAGTCGGGATATGATGATGAAAACTTGGTGAAATCGAGGGAAATTTCAAATTTTATAGTAAAACGTACAGCGAAGCATTTGCGTTCAATAAGAACTATTCTACCATCAGATCTGATGATGAATCCAAGAGACAGGCTTCGGAATTCCATAATAAGACAATGTATCCTAGCTGTGTTTGGTCTTGTTGGATTGTAACGGTATGCACTTTCCAGGTGTACCACTAATAATAAAAAAATGAAGATTTTTTAACCGACTTCGATTGCGCTGAGATTTATGATTCATTTGAAAGGTGTTTTAATCGAGAGTGTTCTTAGCTATGTTTTGAGAAAATCTGCTCAGCCGTTTGAAAGGTATCACCTCTTTTCTAATTGATGAAGCGATATAAACAACTTCTACGGGTCTGGTCGATCCGAAATTTGAAATCTTGTCACTTGTCACCATTGCCAGAGGGAAGACTGTATATCCCCCCTCCCTCTCCCCTGCCAAACAAAACTCGGGATTTTAAAAAAATTATAACTTTCCTTGTTTTTGTTAATTAGCGGGAAAAGTGGAAGGAATGGGAGGATACCTATGCCCAGGAGTGGGACATTCAAGTCTAAGAAAAAATAATTTAAGTTTAAAAAGCATAAAATAAAAATTAAATTAAAAATTTAAAAAACCCCCCACAGAAAAACCTCAAAAAAACCTAATATAAATTAATCCTAGCGTCGTAGCGTCGGGGGACCGCTGAGTAGACCGGTTAACAAAAGCACAAAATAAAGCGGACCTTTTTTCCTTTGTCGTATGTATGATGGACGATGTGCTGGTGTCTAGTTACAATGTAAAAATGATACTTGACTAGGATAGTAGTGAGATACCACAACTGAAATAAAAACATTAAAAAAAAACCGACTTCCAAAAAAAACACTTAAAAGTGGAAAATAATTTTAGTTTCGGAAGTCGGTGGCAAAAAAGTTAATGAAACAAACAAGACCGACTGCCGAAACTAAAATTATTTACCACTTTTAAGTGTTTTTTTTTGTAAAAAAGATGGTTTTATCTTCTAAAATAGTTTGACCTCCAATATCTCCGCAGAAGCTTCAATGTTTATTTAATGTATGGTCCGGCACAAGAAAAAATCGCTATGACGGGGAGAACAAGGTGCCTTTCGGCTTCGCTAAGAGTCTTGTTCACTCAGTATTAAATCACTATAGCAAAAAGTATTTTAGGAATCATACCTGAAAGTTCTCGAACCTTCTCATATATTCTTCAGAGTTGTAAGTTTTACTAAAATCTCTTAAGTAACTATCGAATTGTAACTTAGCTACGTTTTCATGACTTTTGACCGTTTCCCTCAAATTGATGTTTTTGACGAAATTGTTCCAATTTTTGTAGAGTTCCCAGGCCGCGAATAATTGAATTATTATAATGAATATTAAAAAAACTACGGTTTCCCAACGCATTTTCAATATTCCACTTCCTTCTAGTCTCTTTGTCCCATTTACTTGGGGTGGGCTTTTCTTCTCCTTTTCTTCCAAAAACATTTAAAATGATTAAATAATTCAATAATCTAGGACCCAGAAGTGTTTAGCAATTGCACTGCTGGTGACAAGGATACAAAATGCTATTAATACTTTTCCTGTTGAACGATTACAAAAGTACCTACACATAAGGCCCAAAAGTTTCCGGTATCTATACTACTATTATAAAGCTGATGAGTTTGTTTGTTTGTTTGCTTGAACGCGCTAATCTTAGGAACAACTGATCCGATTTTAAAAAATCTTTCAGTATTATCTAACACTGAAAGAATGAAGAAAGTAGAAGAGGTGACCTTCAAACGGCTTAATAGATTTTATCGAAACATAGCTAAGAACTCTCGATTAAAACACCTTACAAAAGACACCAATTTCATCAAAATCGGTTCATCCGTTTAGGAGCTACGATAACACCCCTCTTTTTTGGTCGGGGGTTAAAAACCAGTTTATGCAATGTAAGTTTTTAAACTGACATGGTCACTAACACTATTAATAACACTTGCAACGGGATATTTACCATGTGTACGGATAAACTCAGTAACTCAGTTAAAATCCGTGATCATGGCGTTTGCAACAGCGCCGAAATATCGGGAACTCGAAACAAATAATACACATGGTAAATATCCCGTTGCAAGTGTTATACCTATACAAAGCAACGCCATGCTATACCGGAAATGTATAGCTTGCGAACAACAAAGTTTAGTATGTAATTATTAAAATCATTGGAAACCAGGAAATATGGATAATAGTAGGTACCTATTGATGTATTTACCGCATAGGTACATGTTTTTAATGTTTGGTTTGAATAAGAATAAATTTATTAAACCAAAGTTAGTCTAACGTCATTAAGGATATCGGTAACAAGTTTTATTTTAACAAATTTAGATAACAGTAGACCCCAAACTAGGCTGTGCCTGTATCTTGGGGGCCGGAGTTGCGATAACTTTAAATTAAAAACATTTATTTGTAGTTAGTTAGTTTGACTAGGTGTCTGCATAACATGTTCCCCGTTTTCGCAACATTTTTCATTGCTGCTACGCTCCTATTGGTCGTAGCGTGATGATATAAAGCTTATAGCTATAGACATACAGTTTATATTATTCCTCGATAAATGGGCTCTCTATCTATATCTAGTATCTTACACTGAAATATTTTTTTAAATCGGGCCTGTACCTAAGTAGTTACTGAGATTAGCGCGTTCAAGCAAACAAACAAACTCTTCAGCTTTATAATTAATAACAATGTCTTTATCTTTATTCCTCAGAGGAGCTTGTGGCTAAATAATAACGGCCGCACGGGTCGATCTTTAAGGTTAAGCCGTGCTTGCCGAGGTTGGTCCGTGGATGGGTTACCATAATTACATGCCGAGTTTCCTCCGTGCCTCGGAAAGCACGTTAAGCCGTTGGTCCTGGCTGTCATTTGTAGATCTTTGACAGTCGTTACGAGAAGTCAGAAGCCAAAAGTCTGACATCCAGTCTTACCAAGGGGTATCGTATTACCCAGTTACTGGGTTGTGGAGGTCAGATAGGCAGTCGCTTCATGTAAAATACTGGTACTCAGCTGCATCCGGTTAGACTGGAAGCCGACCCCAAGTTAGTTTGGGAAAAGGCTAGGCAGATGATGATCTTTATCTTTATTCAGAACCAAAAATGGGTCAAATACAAAAAATAATCTTACTGAAACAATGTAGGTCTTACAATGTTCGATGCCTGTACTAGGATAATCCTGTATCACAGGCTGAAGGAGCTCTAACAATATTATAGGACAACAGATTTTTAAACTATATAAAGTGATCTAATTAGAATCATTTGATACAGTAAACTTAATTAACTTAAACACGTAATAATAACAGGGAAAAATAAGCGTCAGCAGAAACATAAACTCGGTTAAAGTCCATGGATAAAACAAACACAGTCGAGGCACTCTTGTTTGTTTTCGATTATTGCACCTAGCGACTAATGTACTGATAACAAGAGTGAAAACTGACAGGGCAGGAAGTCAAATTTATAAAAAGCCTTTCTTGTGATATTGGGGCTTTTCGAATCTTGCCTGGAACCTCGATTATTTAGTTAGGATACAGGTCATCGGATCTTTCTTTCCGGATTTGTGGCTGAACTTAACCACGGTCAAAAAGGACTCCATTGACATCTCTGGAAACTTATCGCCTACATTCTGCTCGTAAATGCACCTCAGGACATCAGTAATTCAGTATCACCCAAAGGTCGGCACTCCTACGACCGTGATTCGCGGTTTGTGCTTTTTGGGTTCATCGGCTGTAAGTCCAGATGTTGACAGGTGGACTGCTTGCTTTAGTTTATCAGCATCCTGTTTGGTTTCCGTGCTGATTAAAACACCTCCATCTTTTGGTTTTGCGGACTCCACGCATGCAGCTTCATTTGATCAGGGCGTATGATTTCTTGTAGGTACGAGGTTTTTGGTTTCGTCACTGGACTTTAATTTATCGCTGGGATAAATGACTACAGAGCTCAAATTGTTTGGTCGAACGAAATCATTTGACCCCTTCTCTTTACCATGTCAGCAAACGATGCACTTCCCTTCGTACCAGAGTCCTCCATTACCTGCTTCAGCTCCGAAATTTGATCCGTCAAGGTGCGTTATTCTTTAAGGTCATCCATAATTTTGACGGCTTGCAGGTTGCAGGGCTTTCTGTTTCAGAGCTTGACATAGAACTGCCATTTGAGATGTTCCAGATTCTACTTCGCGGCATAGGTTTGTTATTTTCAGTTTCTGCTCCGAGTTGAGTTTGCCATCCGTGGCAATAGAGCAAACTTCATTTGACTGCTGTTATGCCGATATCCATGGATATCGATATGCGTGGAGTCGACAACCGGTATGGAGAAGTCCGGCTGGAGGCTTTTTGCTGGCGAGGCATTGGGTTGCACTGGACTACAGTTTTCCATTTTCAACAGGTTCACTATGTAAATGTTTTTATTATTTACTATATAAACTATACAATAAGCAAAAAAAAAAAAGAAGGTCACTGTATTGTGTTAATGAAATATTGCTAACGAGCACGTCTCTACGTTGTAAATGGTCGCGATGCAATCAAAATTATTTTTTTAATGCAAACGAAATATTATTGCAAAAAATATATGTTATTGAAGTGAAACTTCTTATGCGACTTCCAACAAGTTTAACGTTTTCATGGAGGGGGAATATTTTCTATTACCCACTAAGAGATGGCGCTGTTACAAGATTTGTGACTACGTAGTTCTACTAGGTACGCAAGATGGTGTGCAAATAGTCATGCCATTCGACTCTTCGGTGTGACTAGCCTTCGCTGAATTTCCATGAGTAAAATAACCTCGATAAACTTATGTAATATATAGTGTCGATTTGTGACTCGGTCGAATTAGTCGTACGTACAAATCAACACAAAAACGGGTTTGCGATAAGATTTACTTAGCTAACGCCGTCGCCGCCGCGCTCGGCCGGCCGGCCTTTTGTTCTAACAATATGAGTAATTCACCTAATAATGCCTGTTCGATACAATATGGAGGTCGAGATAATATACATCAGGAAGACCTGGAGGATTTGGACATGGAGGTGACTACACATCAAGAGGAAAGTACGGAAGGCGATGATAGCATTACTATAGGGAGAAAAAGGGCTAGGCAGGATTTATCAGGAAGTTGGACAACAGTTAATAGACGCGAGAAGAGAATATCAAGAAGACATACATCACCTGAGGATATAGGCGGTAACAATACAGAGGACAAAGTTGAGTTATGTATAACCAATAGCGAGAAGTTCCCGAAACAATTTGCATTAGCTAAATTATTCAAAACAAACATGATTTGTGGTAAATCTCGAGTAAAATATGTTAATCCGTACAAATTAAAAATCACGTTTGATAACGAAACCAATGCCGAAAAAATGCTCAATTGCAAAGTTTTTAACGAAATGGGATGGCGGTCACAAAAATCTTGGGAAGTTGGAGTATCATATGGCATAATCAAAGATATAGAATTGGACCTTTCTATGGAGGAATTTGTTAGTAATGTTACTTGTGATGTGCAAATTCTATCAGCGAAACGTCTTGATCGAAAATGTAAGGAACCGGATAATAATGCTGATAATTCTAATGGTTGGACTCCAAGCGAGTCTATACGCGTTTGTTTTAAAGGCGCATTTGTACCCTCACATGTAAATATATACGGCATGAGAGCCAAAGTTGAGAGATATATATTCCCCGTAACACAATGCTCCAAGTGCTGGAGATTTGGCCATGTGGCAAAAATGTGTAAGTCTAGTAAAGCTATTTGTCCTAGATGCGGAGGTAACCATGATCGTTGTGAGGAAACAACATTTGTGTGTGTAAACTGTAAGGGTAGCCATATAGCCCTAGACAAATCATGTCCAATCTACTTGAAAGAGAAAAAGTTACGCGACTTGATGTTTGAGTTTAATTGTACATACCGTAAAGCTTTGTTGTTATATGTACCCCCATCTCCTCCCCCTATCTCTCAGGAACAAAACATTGTTGTGACAGAGAAAGAGAATACCACGCAACAAAATATTTACTTATTTGACTTGAATGAGGAACCTACAACATACGCTGATAAAGTAAAGGCAGATGTCACTTTGTCTAGGCCAAAACATACTATGCATACGGAACGAAATAATAAACAGAAATCAACTCAACATAAAAAACAGCGGCAGTCTCGACCTGCCGCCGCTGCTGTTATGGAAAAGGATTCGGACGATTCGTCTACTATCGGAGAATGTGAACCATCGTCGCAATCTAATATACCACGAAAATGTAGTGACCACAATAAAAAAGACACTTCTTTTGGTAATTTAATAAGTAAGATTATGGACAGAGTTTTAAAAAAAGGTGCACTTATGGATAAAATACACAGTGTGATTAAGATAATTGTAGATTGGTTTGTATTAATTGTGGTCAATAATATGTCGGATAATTCATTGTTAAGTAAACTCATTAATGGATCATAATGATTACATTCTTGAACTAAATATTATGCAATGGAATGCACAAAGTTTAAGGCCCAAGTCTTTATTGTTAGAACAACTATTATTTAAAGATAAAATTTATATTTCCGTAATAAGTGAAACCTGGTTCGAACCAGACAGCCGTTTCAATGTTAGTGGATATAACGTTTTTAGATTAGACCGTGATGACGGATATGGGGGGGTGGCTATTATTGTACACAAATCTATTAAAGCTCAAATGTGTAATCTGCATTACTACAATTCAGGGATAGAACTTCTGTGCATTAAATTGTTAAATTGTCAGCATATTGAGAGAATCATTGCAGTATACTGTCCTTCAACTGTTCGTACTTTACAAAGGGATTGGGATCATATATTTTCTATAGCAAATAACAAAACCTTAATCTTAGGCGACTTCAACGGCCATCACTCCAACTGGTCATATAAAACCGATCAGCGTGGATCTCAAATTTTCGATACAATGATAGATCATAACTTTATTTCAATTAATGACGGAAGTCCGACTCGTATAAAATTAGTTAATAACATTATACAACAATCTTCTCCCGACATTTCTTTTATTTCTTCAGACTTAGCTTTAAATTTTAGTTGGAAGGTGTCGAATGAGTCATTAGGGAGCGATCATTTAATTATTAAATTATCCACCAGTTTTAATGTAAATAAACATACTATTCGTAAAAGGAATTTTAAAAAATCTAACTGGAAGAAGTATGTTTCGGCCATAGAAAGTAGTTTTAATAATTCCGTAGCTCCGGAAGATCCTCAGCTGTGTTATGATTTTTTTGAAAATACGTTACAGGAGGCAGCCGATGCCCACATTCCCCAAATTATTATTCCTCAACACATCAGTAGTAAGTTTACGCCAAAACCGTACTGGAATTCCGATTTGTCGAAACTTGTAGCAATACGTCGGTTGGCGTTAGCAAAGCTTCGGCGCAATCCCACACCTCAAAATCATACATTATGGCAGGAGGAAATTCAGGAATCGCAAAGGCAGATTCGTAAGGCAAATTGTGATTCTTGGAAAAACTTTTGTTCAAGTATCGACTCAACAACCTCTGCTAGCGATATGTGGCGCAAAATGAGGTGGATTAAAGGCCGTAAATCTCACAATCAACACGCAGATCCAAATTTAGCTGAAAAACTTCTTATAGACTTAACGCCTGATTATGTGTCTCCCCCCGAACCTTGTTTTCACTCTAATAATTTAAAATTAGAATCTGTTATATCTATTCAAGAACTGGAAAATGCAATTAAATCAAAAGATACGGCCCCTGGTTGCGACGAAATTTCATTTTCCATGGTCAAGAATCTCCCAGACATTGGCAAATTGTTGCTACTTTTTATGTACAATAGATTTTATGACTTAGGTTTTGTTCCAACTCAATGGCGTAACATTAAGATCATTCCTATTCCTAAACCGGGGCGTGAATCAGGACTAACATCTTCTCTTCGACCTATTTCCCTGATGTCATGCTTATGTAAAATTTTTCATTCAATTTTAAACAAACGTTTAGAATGGTATCTAGAAAATAAAAGCATCTTCTCCGATGACACAGTAGGATTTCGCAAAGCTAAGTCATGTCTGGATAGTCTTAATAATTTAACAGCTAAGATACAGCTTGGATTTGCCTCAAATCTTGTTACAGTTGGCTGTTTTATCGACATCAATAACGCATATAATAACGTCGATATTAATAGTTTGTTAAACATACTCGATAAACTAAGGGTAGGTCGTAAAATGTGCTCATATTTGTGGAGATTCTTAAAAGAGAGAATACTTAAAATTGCGGACAGCAATGTTGAGTTTTCGAGATCTACTGGTCGAGGATTGGCTCAAGGCGACCCATTGTCCCCTTTATTATTTAACATTGCTACTTATAATATTTGCGAAACTATAAAGAATGACGTAAACGTTGATATATCTCAATATGCTGATGATTTTGTTTTATTTAAGTCAGGTACTAATGTCAACTCAGTAATCTCAGAGCTGCAGTCTGCAATAATTTCTTTTAATTCTATAGTTACCGATCTGGGTCTAGAAATATCTCCTACTAAGACTAAAGTTTGTATTTTTAAGAAAGGTATGTCCAGACAATCCGTTAATTTAAAAGTAAATAATAGCAATCTTACCGTAGTTAATACCATTAAGTACCTGGGGGTGTGGTTGGATCGGTCTTTAAGGTGGGGGAAACACATTAATGAATTGGTACAAAAGGTTTTAAAATTCATCATTAAACTCAAAGTCTTATCAGGTCCTGGTTGGGGTGTTCACCCTAAACATTTACGTCGTCTATATATATCTATAATTCGCAGTAGGTTAGACTATGGTAGCTTCCTGTATGATTGTAGTTATAACAGCCATTTGTCTAAATTAGATAAAGTCCAAAATAAAGCACTTCGTATTATTGGTGGCTTTATTAGAAGCACTCCCATCCATGTGATGGAGAGTGAGTTGAATTTGCCTCCATTAAATACGCGTAGGAAATTTCTAGGAGGCAAGTATTATCTAAAATGTATGTCTTTTCAGGGGAACGTCTCGAGTAATTTGATTCAGTCTTTAAATTCAAGTATTATTAATAACTCTCAATACTGGAGAGGTAGAAAACAGCCTTTATTAGTCTCAGTTTACAACGCACTTAAATCTTCTGATGTTCACTCAGTTAAATTAATGGAAATGTTCTCTTTGGATACATGGGTCAGCAATATAAATGTTCATAAAGCCATTAGACATAATATTTCACCTATAACTAAGCCTAAACGTCGTTACGACTGTAGCAACTTAAGACAAATTTGTATTCGTTTCTTAACAGAGAACTATTCAGATTACCATAAGGTTTACACAGATGGCTCTAAGACTACTGCTGGTAGTGGTGCTGCTTTTTGGGACCCACAATTGAATACATCTGTCAGGCTCGCTATAGACTCCCAAATCTCCATTATGCATATCGAGTTAATTGCAATAGCGGAAGCTTTATCTTATATTAATTCTATTAATCACGACAAATTTGTCATTTTATCAGACTCTAAGAGTGCTCTGCAACACTTGGCTCGGTGCACCTCGCCCGTGCGAGGAGTACCGATAGCCTACACGATTTTGGAGTCTATATATGAGCTGGCTTGTAAGTCGATTACGGTTATTTTACAGTGGATTCCGTCTCACGTTCAGATCGAGGATAACGAAAGAGCTGATTTTTTGGCTAACCAAGCTGTGACAGATGGAATTTCGGTAAATGTCTCGCCTCTGTATACAGATTACATAAAACTTATTAAGCAGCAATGTACAGATGTATGGAGTGAACACTTTGACCAGAGATCAACTGAAAAGGTAATATGGTACAAAACCATCCAGCCACAACTTCCAGTAAATAATTGGATTGATAATTTATCTAGTAGGAGTGTTCTAGTTATGGCTCTAAGACTCCGTTCCGGTCATATTCCATCAAAAAAGTTTGGTTTTCTTATGAAAAAGGTTACTTCCCCCAATTGCGAAGAATGTGGAATAGTCGAAGATGTTCAACATGTTTTGATGGAATGTGTACGGAATGAGGCCATGAGATATAGTTTGCTCGGATCAACCAAAATTTATGATGTTGGTGAATGTAATTCAATCCTAGCTTGTCCTTTATCGGAAAAAGCTGGGATTTTATACAAATTAGCAACTTTTGCTTTAAAATAGTTTATTTTTAGTGCAGTGGTAGTTTTAGTCTTACTGTTGATCTTATAGGGCGACGTTATCGCTCAGCGATAAAGCCCTTTAAATAAAGAAAAAAAAAAAAAAAAAAAAAAAACTTATGTAATAAAAAGTGTACAACAATGAAATATTATTTAGAAGCTCAATAAAATAACGAGAGTGAATGCGTGGCACTCGAACGCATGCGTGTATTACGAAGTTTCACTTCTTCCGCGCGGAGGGACTCCACGCACTATTTTTTTTTTGTATTAGATTGGATTGGTCGCCGTGACTATGTATTTTTATCTGTCTATTCCCTCTTTACTGTGATTATTTTGTAGGTAAGTATATACATAGCTTTTGCCCGCGACTTTATATTATACTTAAACCCACAGGTTTATAAAATAAGTTTCAAACTTAACTGAGTTAGTATAATACTGGAACATCTATCTATTATACAGGGTGATTGGTAAATGGGTGCAGGCCTGATGAATGGGTGATACTAGAGCTAATTTGTAACAAATTTAACCCCGATAACAAGGGATCCAATCTTTCGGAGTCATCGAACTTTTAAGTTATTTAGTTATTATGAAATTTCGCACCTCTCGACAACAGATTATTGTGACAAATCTACGTTATTCAGATGCTTGTTTCAGTTGACATGATACTTTTCAGATAGCACATAATCAAATTTTTATCAAAAAAGAAACCTTTGGTTTTACTGCGACATAAAGTTCGTAATATGAGACAAAATTTAAACTACCTTGAATTTCTAGGCAGATTACTCAAAATAAATGTGTGACACATAACGTGCAAATTATAGGAACAATATTTGACTGTCTTTTATTAAGAGCGTTTACGCCTTACGACATTTCATACAAACTTTCAAGTCGTTATTTTCCGAAATGACTGAACTGATTTTGATGAAACTTCGTACACATAAGCAGGATACACAGATCTAAAAAGTTACTAAAAACATTTTCGAAAAATAGTGTTACAGGTAAATTAGACCGAATTTAAATTTTCTATAGAAACAGAAAATTCCAATTATCTCTTGTTTTAAAACACATTTTGAAAATATTTTTAAGTAACTTTTTAGAACTATGTATCCTGCTTGTAGTGTATAGACATTCATAGTTGTGTGTAACTCTGTCGTCTCGAGCAACGCACGCGCGGAGTCGCGGGGCGGGGGGGGCACTGACTGCCCGACCGACCGCCGCAGAGGAAAGACGCGGACGTTTGCTGCGAGCCGATATCGGTCTGTTACTTGTTATTTTCTAACATTGACTCCTGATACCTACAGTACATTACATTTGGCGACGAGACAAACTGTGAGTTTGAAGTATTTTTGCCTTTAATAACAAAAAGAAGGAGATTATGCACGCACGTGGTGGGTGAATAACCTACAAGTTACCTACCTATTTCAGTTCGAGTCTCAGTATTTATTACCTATTTATCTGTAAAAGAAATGTTAATGGGTAAAATATGGTACTCCAGTAGTTATTTTACGCTTTATACGCGGTATTTTTGTTGTTTTAGATTGTAAATATTTTTTTTTTTTTTTTTTTTTTTTTTTTCTGGCTTCGCACGGTTTGTGCATTTAGCCAGTGTCAAGTTATATTAGGAAGACAAAGTTAGGGAAACTGGAATTTATCAATAATAATATTTACAACGGAATTTGGGATAAAGGATCAATAGGATTATAACTAACTAGATATTACTAATGAATGATGAGATACAATAAATTGATGAAAATATATTTGTATTAAATTACAATCTAATATTATTAATGGTAATGAATGAAGCTATACATTTATATACAGGTAAACTATTTGTACAAAATAAAGTAAGAACTGAAGTAGGAAAAGGAATACGGAGGGACAATAGATCACTGAGAAAGGAAGAACGGTCATATAGAGGACAGGAGAAAAGAATGTGGTTCAAGTCGCCCACATCTGTGCCGCACGAACAACTGGGATCGTTAATAATTTTAAGTTTGGCAAGATGAGCTGGAGAACAAACGTGACCGAGTCTCATCCGTATGAGAACGGAGGTCTCCATCTTGCCAAACTTAGCCCTGGCAAACCACGGTTTTTCCGAAACGTCGGGGTGGATCAAAGAAAAATAACGACCCTTTTGTCTACTACTGATTTCCCAGACCACCTTCCAGATATCCAAAAGAAAAGTTTTAGGTAAATATTGTAAATATTATTCTGAGCATATTTGATACCATTGCTATCTTTTCGTCCATTTTTCTTTGGGACAGGCAAAGGTAGCTAAGCCTATACAGCCATGTCTGATTTAGTTTTGCTTTTGCTTTTTGGATGCCATTGCTAACACAGACCACAGAAAAAATAAATAAAGATTGTACGTGATGTATCTGTGTTGAATACGAGGCTTTTAGCTACTTTATACAGTTTGTGCAGAATGTGCGTTTTGCTTGTGCAGAATAAACATTTTCTTCTTTCTTTCTTTATTATGAATTTAATTAATTGGTCCATAGTATTAATTAGTTACGTGCCTACAAAATTAAGTGTGTACTTGTTGTTATCATTGTTACTAACTGATGTTGACTGTATAAAACATTTTGGACTAAAAAAAAAAATAGAAGGAAAAGTAAAATAACTACGTACTCACTTGGCCGCGAGTTGCGTAGGTATTCTTTTGTTCGCGTTTTAGGTATCGAGGTTTCTATGAGAGTACATGGATCTACGGGAGTGACATACCTACATATTTTCAATCATACCAACTTTTTTCGTTAAATTACGACTAGGCATTCAATTGCGACTGAGCATTATATTGCGGAGATTTACCGGTACCTATAGCATTAAATTGCGGATATCGATGAATACTTAGCGTACGACTTGCATTAAATTGCGAAAATTTACCGGTATAGCATTAAATTGCGGACATACCTACATGGCATTAAATTGCGAAGATGTACCGGTATAGCATTAAATTGCGGACGTACCTACATGGCATTAAATTGCGAAGATTTACCGGTATAGCATTAAATTGCGGACATACCTTCATGGCATTAAATTGCGAAGTTTTCACAGTTTCCAATTTTATGGTTACACTTTGAGCACCCATTCGCCACTTGGCAGCCGCGCGGTGGGTAATACTCACACGCCAGTGCCACAGTATGACGACTACGTATCGTCATAACCGCTGGATGTGTACTGCGGGCGTTGCCTAGGTACGTAGCGTACTTATAGCATAAGTACAGTCAGGTACAGTAGACGCTTTATTACTAGCATTAGATTGCGAAAGCGGGTTTATGCAACTTAGTTTCTACCTTGTCAACAGGTAGTCTTAAATGGCACAGTACACCTTAGAGAAGTTTGAATGTGAAGGAGAGGAAATTACGCACAAGAGTTCATGAAGCTGCGCACGAAGGCCACCCGGGGATAGTCGCGATGAAGGGCAGATTGAGGACCAAGGTATGGTGGCCTAAGTGCGACAAAGTTCAAGGCCTGTAAAGGATGCATCCTGGTCTCTGCTCCCAGCGCCCCAAACCCATTAAAAAGAAGAGATTTACCTTCCGAACCATGGGTTGACATAGCAATTGACCTCATGGGCCCCTTACCTAGCGGAGATTATATCCTGGTAGTTGTGGATTATTACACCAGATATAAAGAGGTGAAAACATGCCGAACCATAACAAGCTATGGAATAATCGAAATGCTTAAAGACATTTTTAGCAGACTTGGCAATCCGGTCTCGCTTACATCAGACAACGGGAAACAATTTTCCAGCGAAGACTTTAAGAGTTTCTGTGCAGAGAGGAACATACGACTATACAATACCATTCCCTACTGGCCGCAACAAAATGGAGAAGTGGAGCGCCAGAATAGGGACATTCTAAAACGCCTCAAAATTTCCCAAGTAGAGAAAAAGAACTGGAAGGAAGCTCTTCGCGAGTACATGGTGATGTACAATAGTACACCTCACACAGTTACAGGAAAAACACCTGCAGAACTCTTCTTTAGACGACAATTTCGAGACAAGTTGCCTATGATTCAGGACATGACGCATCTCTCAGAGGATCTCGAAATGAGGGATAGAGATAAGGAACTAAAGGAAAAAGGGAAGGAATACGCGGATAGGAAGAGAAGGGCCACTAGTTGTGAATTGGAAGTTGGGGATAAAGTATACGTCAAAAACATGACTAAACAAAACAAGCTGAGCTTAAACTATGAACCCGAAACACATACCGTCGAAGCGAACAAAGGAGGGGACGTAAGTCTACGGAACGATGAAACTGGCCAGCGAATCAGACGGAACGTCGTACACTTAAAACGAGTAGAGGGACAATGGAAGGTGCTAGATGATGAGAATAATACTAGTGATGCTCAAACCAACGATAATAGTGATGAAAATCAATCACAGCTCGAGTGAAGAAAACGATGGTCAATAATGACAAAATAAATTGATGATTAAGGATTAATCATAATTTGTCTAAGGATTTGCTGATTATACTTGATAAAAAAAATTTCATTAAATAACTACGTATTTTGGTAATATGAATGTGTTTAATTTGTATGTCACAGTTCTTCAACTGAGTATTTATATTTATAAAGAAAAACATTAACAAGGGAGGGATGTAGTGTATAGACATTCATAGTTGTGTGTAACTCTGTCGTCTCGAGCAACGCACGCGCGGAGTCGCGGGGCGGGGGGGGCACTGCCCGACCGACCGCCGCAGAGGAAAGACGCGGACGTTTGCTGCGAGCCGATATCGGTCTGTTACTTGTTATTTTCTAACATTGACTCCTGATACCTACAGTACATTACACTGCTTATGTGTATAAAGTTTCATTTAAATCGGTTCAGTCATTTCGGAAAAAAACTACTTGAAAGTTTGTATGAAAAGCGGTAAGGTATAAACGCTCTTAATAGCTTTCAAGATTGGTATCACAGTTCCTACTTCGAGAAACAGTATGGATAATAACCACATTAACCACGGCTGTTCCAGACAAGGTATTATTTTGATCGTACTGGTTATATAAATATGATAACAAGTACCTCATTTAATATTTCGATTGCTCAGCAAATGAACCATCCAGCAGTGATTAAGGTACTGGCAATCAGATCTCCGCGCGAATACCGCCAGGATAACGCTGGTGCCTGGCCCGAACCCTGCGGACCAGGACTGTGCACAGTTTTCGCATAGTCGTGTAGAAACAGTCTACTTGCGAGTAAGCGAACATCCCGGATGCGCTACAAAATCGGGGCAGACTCATCAGCACCCTAAACGCATTATTATATAGCACACGCAGGGCATTGTATTACTGTGCGCGCATGTATTAGGGTCAGTTCACACCGAGACGCGACGATACTTGAAGAGGCCGAGCCGCGAGACGCATTGCAACCTCGCGAGGCGCATCTTAAAATCGTAGGCAACGGCGACGCCTCTCGGCGCAGCGCGGTGCAGCGGAACGTGTCTCTACATTCGCCCCGCATCCTCCCGCAGTAGTAATGGGCTGAGTGATGATTTTTCTGTATCGATGACTGCATGACAATGACAAAAAAATATCGGTGACGGGAACAATGACAAAATCATCAATGATTTTTATTTGAGTATTAGATCTCGTCACTTCAATTGTGAGTAGATACTGAAATGATCGCGGAACGGCTAAGTGAAATTATCATTAGTTATTTATGTAGGCATGGGTCGAGTTTGTCACTTAGCCGCGTAATTCAACTTGGCATGGAAGGGTATTTTAAGGCAGCACATTTCACACACAAACGTAAACTACGCAAGTGCAAGCATTATTGCCGTTCCTTGCGCCATGCGCCAGTCCCGGTCATTGTCATTTTATCGAAATATGTGCGTTCTGTGACTTCTGTATCGCCGATCGCGCAGCATCGCAAAGTCGCAATTCACACCGCAGCGCCATAATGATTTAAAAGCATTGATGATTTTGTCTTTGTCATTGCATGATGAAATGATTTTAAAATATCGATGATTTTTACATGTGACATGATATCGGACTCATCTCTATCCCGCAGTCTACCATTTGCAAGCGCATGAAAAGGACTTATATTTGGCGGGTGCATCATGGAGCGGCGTCGAGCGGCATCGCGCAGCGTCGAGCGGCCTCGTGAGTTGCAGTGCTGCATGGCGCAACGTATTCTGAATTCTTACAACGAAATGTGTATCTTTTCGTGTAGAAAATAAAGTTATATTTTGAATCGCTCTTTAAAAGTGTGCGCGCAGCGTCGCGTCTCGGTTTCAAAGGTCTAAACAAAGTCATCACTTCAGTGGTACAATAAGCCAACCTGCGGGAAAACATATTCGCCCTCACAGACAACACCCTGCGCTCATTTCAATCACAACAAGCATAAATTGATGTTCCCTGTGCCGTGCAGTACTCGACAGTCTGTTTTATACAAGATGGCTGTCTCAGTGGAGGGTCTCGGCCCGAAACTGAAGGTTGTCACTGATGTTTAGGTATTTTATCCAGTTGACTGTTGAGCAAACTATCAAGCACTTTCGCTACCGTAGAAGCAAGTGCAATCACAATCAGAAGTATTACCTTGTTTTTCACATTCGGCACCACCGCTGATGCAGGCATGGCTAAAATTCCGTCGGGGCCCTTTTAAAACATTGATTTGTTTAAAAGGCATTTCACTTTATTAACAGATCTATCTACATATATAAAAATCAATTGTGGTTAGTTTGTCTCGCTAAAACTCAAGAACAGCTGGGCCGATTTTGGTTTTAAAATGTTTGTTGAAGTCCAGGGAAGGTTTAAAAGGTGAGAAAGGTAGGTAGGGTAGGGTAGTTAGGGTAGGGAGGTAGGGTACGGTAGGTTGGGTAGGGTAGGGTAGGTAGGTAGGGTAAAGTAGGTAGGAAGGCAGGTACGGTAGGGTAGGCAGGTAGGAAAAAGTGCATTGCAACGCATATTCATATTGCATGTTATAGGTACAGCTAGTTTAAAATAATAATAAAAATATGTAGGTACAACTATCAAAATGGGAAAAGAATTACAGGGTTTCAAAAAATTCGTCCACATCGTCGTCAATAGGAAAAGTGCCCACAAGGAAAAAATGGACATTTAGAACAACTATGACAACGTCTATCTATCCAATTATTTACCCATGTCTGCAAAGAAATGAATTATTTGATTTGTCCGCACCAATCCACGTCGCTGCTGAAAGTTTCAGCTACCTTCAATAGCTCCACTAGCTGCAAAGGGAATTGCTCACTTTGTTAGGGTAACTTGGCTTAACGTGGACATTAACTATAATATTTTATGACAGGGGTTTTTAATAGTTTATACCTCTAAGAAACGAATTATAGTAATAAGATTGCTGGAAAGTGTAAAAATAGTTCATATTTAGCATGTGTAATGATAAGGCTTGTCGCTGAAAAAAAGTTAGTTATGAGTATTTTATTTCCAAAAAACATGATTTGTAGCTTTCCTATAATGATATTCTCTTCCTTTTAATGTGGTAGTAACTCATCCTGAGGTCATTTAAATGGAAAAAAATAAAAATAATATATTTTCTCAATAACCTTTATTCCGAATCACAAATAAATAAAATATTATCTAAAAACTGGGCAGGCAGTCTAATATTATTTGCCTGCCTATTGTTGTGCCTTGCCCAGCTTAAGTACCATATTATGGTCATAACATGAGCACAGCAGCCCACCGTTCTTAGCTGTACAAGGCAATTGCAACAATATTGAGTTATTGCTTCTCTGCCTTGCAGATCATTATTAATTATGATAAAAATATATTTTTCGGCTTATGTGCCCGCTTTGAATTTTTCCTCATAACATTCAGCCCAATTGCCAGTTAAAGGTAAACCTTCAAGGAGGTTGCTGGCTCTCTCCCCCTTAGCAATGTTGGGATACTCAATCGCTGTGATGAGTCACAACAGGGACAAAAACAAAAAGCCTGTGTATCAGATGCTCTAGTATAATCCGGTAAGGTTATTGTTTCTGCTTATGATATTTAGATATTAAAGCAGGAAGTGGTGCTCTATCAGCACATTGCCAACATGGATGGCAGATGCGGTCAGATCCATGAACCTAAAAGAATTTCATTCATAGTCACTGGTTGAAACACAAACTGACATTTTTTTTTCCTCACACATAATGTATTACATATTTTCATTTCTATAATAGTATTTTTTATTTAATATATTCTAAATGCAAACATAAAATACATAAAAAGGACAGTACCAGCCATGGTGATATCCACTCCATAATTACATTTCTTATGTGTGTTTCTCTTTCGGAATTTGTATGCAAAACATGATATCTAGTATGTAGTATTGAACATTACATATAATTGACGTTGCTGACCACTACTTGTGCTTGGTTCATTTTCTTGAGCCGCTGCATTGTTGAGAGCCAACATCCAGCAAGAATGACAGACAAAGCTCTGGGCTGAAACCTACAAATAAGACATAAGCATATTTATTTTTATTCAGTTCGTATGGATAATAGCAATGATTATTTTAAAAATAATAATAGAACATTAGCTTACCACTTGTGGAGCAGTCCAATGTCGAATTACTGTTAGTATTTCAATGGGTTCCAGAGTGCGCCTTCTGCGATAAATAATATCAATGCCGCAATTGACACATCGCATAGGTTCGTCATTCCCGTTAAGGGCAATAAGATCCTGCACAGGAGCGTCAATGTTCATGCCAAGGTTTTCATTTCAAGCCGGTTCAATATTTAACAAAATAGCGCCAGGGTCATCGTCATGAGCAGATACAGTGTCCAAAGGTAAACCCGGGTCTTCAATTGGACCGGTATCAGAGTCCATTATAACAAAAACAGAAAAGTTCGCAATGAGGGAGTCTTTGCTCGAGGCAAAGCGAATGTAATGTTTATTTTTCACTGTACGTCATTATTGACAGATGACAGGTGTTGCCAAAAAAAAACAATTGTACAATGATTGATTTATTATTAAAATCGAATGGAAAATGATTTGCAGGTCAAAGCGATTAGTGTTTTGTTCATTTTTAAAGTATTGAAAGGAAAATAAACACAGATGCGTTTGAAAATCAGTTGATTTGATAATACATTCTCAAGAAAATACATATTTTTGACTCGGATTTAGAAATCGATTATTATCTTATAAAGAGACAACTCACTATTATTATTAATGTGGCAACACAAAATCAGCCTGTAACCAAAAAGATGGCGACTCTTTTGTAACTCAATCGGAATAAATACTTTTTAAACGACATGTTTTTAGATTTACTTTCCAACTACGAGTATACAAAAAATATTCATTTTAGATTTAATTATATTTAATCATAAAAATACTTTTAACTGAACAACTTGTCCACGTTAAAGCCTAGAATGAACAATACCCTTTTTAGAGGCAAAGAGTTTCAGGTCATCCATGTAAAGGAGATGAGATATATCTCTCCTTTGCATGATTGGAGAAGTGGTCATCTAGCGTCCCATCTGTGGGAATCGTCCAGCAGAATGCTAAGAGGATTCAAGGCTAAGCAGTACCAAAGTGGACTCTACTGGTCATATAAATGAGGAGCAGCTCCTTAGTACAAAAATTAAACAAACAAAAATTAATATTACAAAAATTTATTATCTAAATACATTCACATGTCACCCTCATCAGAGTCCTCGATATCAGCCAGGGCCTGTTTGGCCAAATTCTCGGCTTCGCTGGCCAGTTCCTTGGGGACCATCTGGTGACGTCCTTTCGTGTCCTTGGAAACCCATGAGAGTTCTAGCTCGAATTGCTTGTCCTTTAACTCATCGTGGACAAGGTAGATACTGAAATACGAAAAGAAAATCATAAAATTGTGCTGAGTCATCCTCTTCTTTCTAACAAATGCTTTAGGGAGTGACAACGTATGTTAATACGGGAATCAGCTGAGCCGATCAGCAAAAGCTAGATTTTCATGAAAAATTAAAACGGCAAAGACGTCAAAAGCTTCAACTCAGTTCGGAAGATGCGACACGACAACGCGCACGACATAATAATTTTCGGCCACATACAATGAGGTGAAAATCAAAGGTTAAGAACGTATTTTAGCAATAACAGCTTCGTCAAAAATAATAATTAATCACCTCGTTTTTTATTTACTTGGTAATTTTGAAACCTAAGTACTTGCCAAACTTGCCAAAGAAATAAAGCTTATTTTATACAAAAGCCTCAGAAAAGTATTTTAATTTCATCTGTGGCATAAGCACATTATTGGTGTGGGGTGGGGATTTTGCCGTGAATAAAAAAAAAATGGTACTTTGGGACAGGCAAATTGCTTGATCCAAGGTACTGCTTTTAGTAAAAGACTAATAATACTAATAACTTCAAAAGAAAACTAAGAAAATCACTCCGTGAAACAGCTGAAGAATTTTAGAACTCTCCCTTGGATATGTTAGGTGTCTGTTTGTCAATTCATACTAGGAGTAACTTTGTCCATTTCTACAGAAAAGCCAATCAATCGAAACAAATATTGGATAGATGTAGTGTTAGAGTTTCTTCTGACCATTCATACAGAAATGGGAGCTGTGAAGGTATTGTGTAGATTAATGCAGAAAAGGGGCTAAAATCAATCATCTGCTTAGATAGGTTGATTTCTCTCTATTGAGTGGGGGGTACAAAAACCTACCTAGGGTTCTGAAATAAACACAACACCCCCACATTTTATCAATGAGAAATGAGCTTATTCTTCATGCATTAAAATCCAAAATAAGGCGAACACCCTCCTTTTCAGTTTGATTGCGTGAAAATTGTCCAGCTCAAGGATTCCGCATCAATAAGGTTAAGTATGGTTACTCACTAATATGTTATTTTCTGACATTTCTCAACAGTTGATGATGATATTAAAATAAATAAAAAAGTTTTGCTTACATCCTAGCGGCCTCCTTGATGAGCTCCTTGACAGTGAGGTCAGCAAGCTTCAGTTTTTCAATTTCAGTTTTGGCAGCCTGCTTTGCTTTGCCTACCGCACAGCCAAAGTATGACTGAAATATGCAAATACCAGAATTAATACACATACATTCTATAAGAATATTATTGTGATGATGACAGTTTGGGAGGCTTAAGTTCAGCAAATTAATGTCTTTATTGCTATAAATTTTTGATGCTGTTCAATTCGAAATTGTGGGATGTGTGGCAAATCTCCCCCCTAATTGTATGGGTTTACTGTGGAGCCAATGTTGAGCTAAAGGAGATTTTTTTAATTACATTAAGGCTGTGTCACAACTTAAACAATGGTGTTATATGACAGTTCAAGAGGTCTATAATGATTGAATTATGCAGCAGTGGTTTACAGCAGGGGTAAATTTACTGCAATTAAATACGTTCCAACGATCAAGTGCTAAGTAAGCCAATACTTACAAATGAAACTCCACTGGGATCAAGCATGTACATCTGAGGACCTTCGTAATCATTCCATGTACCAACAACAACGGAACACCCATAGGGCCGGACAGCACTGTACAGTGTGTAAGCATGCATGTACATAGACACACGCTCATTTAAATACTTCAGTGGTACTTGGGCACCATACTGAGATCTGTAGTTGGATGCTTCTGAACGAGCTGTTTCTACGATCTGTCTGGCATCAGAGATGAGACCTGCTACTGCCTGAAAATGGAAATGTTTATTTATGTTAGTTTCATTGTTAAAAACCTAGCTGAGGACTACAGTAGTGAACTAAAAGACTCAGTTTTCTTGGGGCAGTAACAAAAAATGTGGAGCAATGAAAATCAAAACAATAATTTCATAAGGAACCTTAAGTTTAGATACATCTATTAGATAGATAATGATGCGTTAATTAAGGAAACCAATTTCAGTCTCTTTGACAGAATAGGCAATAGTTTATATTTGCTCATGAAATGTGAACTACTAAGCCAGTTAGAGCTTGACTATATGGCTAAACAGCTATGATTGGTGACTACACTGTTCAAATTGTAAGTAACACTAAAAACGGCTTATTAAAATTAGGCTAGGAATCAGCACTTTGGGAAATTCAAAGTTATAGTACCCCTCGCAGCAAGCGACTTCCTTAGCTGGGGCGAACTGGCTGTACAAACTCATCAGCAACTCATCATCAATCTATTTACTTAGAAGTACAATGTTGTTTGAAGAGCTCAATGAATAACCTCCAATATTCAATTTAAGGGAAATTCCAATTAGTACAATCAGAACTAGGTTTTAGCTATAACACTTACCATGCCAACATGCTCATCAACATGGAATATCCTCTTGTTTGCGCCAGGTTCATATAGCTTCGATGTTACCAGTTTCTCCACAGCAAACACCACTCCATCCTTCCCTCGGAGGCCGATCACTGTTCCGGAGTTCTCTACGGCCTTCGCAGCATACTCAACTTGGAATACCCGGCCATCCGGCGAAAATTGTGAGGCAGAAAGATCGTACTGTAATTGCATTAAAAACATGGTTATTAATGTGATGATGATTACGTTTGCCGTGTTTAGTAATCTGATATCGTTTTAAAATACATAAATACAGGAAAATTGTTGTCACTGGGGATTACAGGAACAAATTACAACAAGAAAAAGTTTGCAAGTTTAACAAAAATGGATTATAACCTAAACGTTAAATTGCAATTCTAAGATAAATACTTACACCCGTTCCAATAGAACTCATGTTTGAGATAGTTTATAAATTGAAATGCTTGATAAAACCTTGATTTAACACTTTTACATCTAATTTCTTGCAATATTTTTAGTTTGCGGCGGCGATGACAAGCAATTCAATCAGTTTACTTTGTCATTGATATGTTTTCTATTACACGGCTGAGCAAGAATGCAGGACAGTTTCACAGTACGTTCCAACTTTTTTATGTGCGTCCGATTTGGGTCCATTAAATATTACCGATATTTCTGAAATAACTGCCACGTATTCATAAAAATATATTACCATAAAATAGTATTTTTTTATTGGTTTTTGTAGACAGACAATAATCATTAAAATGAGGTTAGTGTGCTCCTTTTTCTTCAAACATTTCGCAACGAAAGGAACGTTTCTGCTTAAACAACCTCTTGTCCAATCAAAATATTTTGTTTTATCCAGTGAGAACGAGCTAGTAAAATTTTGACAAATCATTTGGTGCGTTCAAATTTTAAAAATCATTCATTTTAAAGATGTATTCAAAAAAAGAAATTAGATTGTCACTACATTTTACTTTATTTGCCAGCTGTTACAACTTGTTAAAATTTCTAAACCTTCTATTCGAGATCTGAGGTTTAAGGCGGAAACATACTTATGTATCGTGGCGTGTCGTGACGCGCCAGAAGCAAATCGGTTTCATACATGGTATGGTTAGGGACATATTTGCATGGCGTGTCGTGTCGCAACGATGTCTGAAACCGAATGCTTCTGGCGCGTCACGACACGCCACGACACGTAAGTGTGTTTCCGCCTTTAAACTAGGATTAGTTTAAAAGTGTACCCTTATGTACCTTACCTGTACCTTATGTAAAACATTTCCTATACTCCTTTAAACTCTACATTTTATGCAAATAAATATACTTACTTAATTACATACTTTTGACAAGAACCGAAATACGGCTTGCTTTTCTCCTTGCGATTTCCATTCCACTGTGCAGTGGCGGTGGTTCTTTTCGTTGAAGGTATAAGTTTTGTTACGTGCTTGTAGATGGCGCTGTTTTGAAGTACAAGGAAAATAACAAAACAAAAGAACCGGCTACAATGAATAATGTTTAATTTTATTAATTAACACAAAGGAAAAGGTTTATTTCATCACATTCGCTAGTTTGGTCTTTAAACTTCTACGATTGAAGGATTAGCCAATAAAATCAAGAAGTTAGGTCTCTTGACACTCGATTTTTTTTTCACATCTTATAGCTGCTCTATCTACTTACGTATATGTAGCGACTTACAAAAAGCAACTTACTACAAAAAATACTACAGCGCCATCTATGACACGACGGAAGAACTACAAGAACAACAATTTCCTACATCTCGCATCAAAAGTTTACATCGACTTAAGACTAAATAGAGAAACCCGACAACAACTGTCGGACAGCTGCCCACCAGACGTATCACCTATCTGGTCGGAAGATCCTCCTTAATGGAGTATTATGGAACTTAACACCCTGTTCCTCATACACCTAAATATAGGTAAAGGTTGAATTTTCCAAATGGGCGTGGATGGCCAAAATTTTATCCGAAACTATGAGGAATAGCGAAAAATACTGAAAGGAGTCTCAAGACCGATTTTGTTAAAAGTAAAGCTTCATTATTAGGTTTTTGAAAAATCGAACCCATTGATTTCGAAAACGAAACCACACACTGTAGGTACTATTACACCATTCGATAGTTTCGGTAATAAGGATCAAAGTCTGGGAAGCAGTAAGATAGGTACACTTAATTTTTGGAAAGAGTAAATATTTGATAATAACAGTACCTACCTACGCAAACAGTTAAACGAAACATCGAATAAAATCACTATTGGCACTTAGTTACCTACGTCTTGTAAGTTCTAATTTCAATTGTTTACAATTTTTTTCTTTTCCTTTGCCTTTAACCGCGAAAAGTCAATAATAATTAGAACATAATGTTGGGAAGATTGATTGCGCTGCAACCTTTATCAATCAAGGACATTCTTTTAAAACTTAGATTTTGATCCTTAAGACACTATCGAATGGTGTAATAATACAGTGTGTATGTGTGTTTTTTTTTCCAAAATCAATATTGATTTTTCAAAAATCCAATGAGAGAATTTTAGAATAGAATTTTAGTTTTCATTAAAATCGGGCTCGGGACTCGGGACTCCTTTGAGTATTTTTTCTATTCCTCATAGCTTCGGATTTGGCCATCCACGCCCACTTGGAAAATTCACCCTATACTGATACACATGTATAGTAAGGGTGGCTACCTAACTCAAGATTCTTAACTTCAATAAATTAAAAATAACTGTGTGATTAAGTCAGGCGTTATTGAAAGTTAAAAACACCTAGGTTGGTATCCCATAAATAGCCTTCATGAAATTACAGAATAACTAGGTATTTGAATGACTCTGTCAGACCGATGTCTCTCCCACACAGGTACGCGCCCAAGTACGAATATTGCCCACATAATATGACAAAACATTGCCGTTTTACGAAGCAAGTAGCAAAATTAACATGTCAAAAGAATTTACGAGCGTGAACCTGTTTACACGTTTTTGCCTGTCGCGTCATATCGCCAAAAAATCTACGAGAACTTTGGTTTAGCGAAATCCTTCAACGCTCAAGTGTCCCGGCCCAACATGGGAATTTCCGAAGTGGATAGTTTGGAACTTAGTTCTTTCGAACATCTGCCTGGCTGTGATATTGGTTTACTGGTATGTGGAGTGCCACATAATAGAAGAGAATGTAGGTAGGAAAATGTTGGTAGGTTCTTGAAATCAAAGGAAATGCGACGTATTATCAAACCTGTTCAGCTATTTAATGAATCAGTAAGTATTTTGAATAAAATTTTCCTCATCATCATTCTCTTGCCCTTGTCCCAATTAGTTTGGGATCGGCGCAGCATGTCTTCTTCTTCCATACTTCTCTATTGCTTGTCATCTCATGAGACACCTCCTTTCTTGCCATATCATCCTTCACACAGTCCATCCATCGTTTCTTTGGTCTTCCTCTACTCTTATAACCATCCACATTCATACTCAAAACTTTCCTCACGACGTTTTCCTCATTCCTCCGCATCACATGCCCATACCACGGCAACCGATTACCACACATCTTTTCAGTCACCGGCGCCACCAAATTTTCCTAATTCTCTAAATGATTTGCAAAAATCAAAGAGTAAAACATGATTAAGTTTTTATTCGTACCTTCTAGTTCACGGCACCGCTACCGTCTGCACTGTCTGCCACTATCAACTTTGGGCTGCTCTGTGAGAGTTATAAAAGACTGGTGGCCGTTAAGTTCAGGGAGAAGAATGCCTCCGGATGCAGATAACACCTCCTGATAGCATTTACGACTCCCACAAGCAAAGGGGATCTTTTCTTTGCCTATCCATTGCTTGTCTATTATACCACTGTCTTCATTGTGTTCCCTCTAAAATTACAAATCCTATCTTTTGTGTTATAAGACCCATTACAAAGTAACACCTACGTTATCAGTTCAACACAAAGGCCATAGGAAAGTTTAAATAGTCTCCACCCTCGTATAAGTGTGAATCTTTAGATCTTTAAACACCAAATAGATACTCTGCCAAAATCTATTCTTCACCAACCACTCGGATTGTTTGTTTCTACCACGATAATTGCCTACGTTCCCGCATCTTCACTCCCACTATCTGCAACTGTGTTTCCCAAACTTTCATAAGCAGTGGAAATGCTCAAAAAACTTTCCAGAAAATTCTTTGAAACACCAAGGAAAACTTTTGGATATGGTGCTTGGAATTAAATTATTATTGAACCTTAAAGTGTTGCAACCCACTTTCTCCCTTGCAAAGTAAAAATGTTTATAAATAAGCTCACCAGCCATTAAGAAAAACAAAACTTTCAGCTTTCAGAAAGTTAAAAAAACAATTTGGGCGGTTGGAAAAACAGTTGCAAAAACAGTAGTTAAAGTCAGAAGTTTGAGAACAGCTGTTCTATAGCGAAATGTAAGTAAACACAGCACCCTTGAAAGGGTTCGGGCGTTCCCTTAGAGTGGTGGAATAAAACAAAATGAGCTTTTCTATTGATCCACAAGGAACGTGCAGTTTATGTTCAGTGAACCTGCGAATATGAACGAACCCCCAAGAATGTGATACACCAAACTTATAACACCCCTCTTTTTTGGTCGGGGGTTAAAAATAGAAATGTCTGTATTGTTCTGTGTCTGTATTCTGTTACTGCATTATTTTGTTGACATCTAATGCATAGGGAAACGAAGAAAACGTGCCCTAGAATATTATTCCACATTTTCATATTGGCTCTTTATAAAGTCGGGTCAGACTTATAATCCGTTTTATACGAATTTTATGTAAGGGTAATTTCAGGGCCCAAAGAATACCTTACCTATTCAAATTCAACGAACCTTTTAATCGTCGACTCTCTTTTGTCATTTGGGTAAATATTTAAGTACAAGCAGAGCCAGTATTTACAACGACAGAAATTATGCGGAGTAAATGACTTGTCGGTACGCGGGTACGGGTAGTTAAATAATAGCGTACATAATCGGTGCCGACATTTTTATGAATTTTATGAAGTCATTGCTTGCACCAGAGCTAGCTCCACAATGTAAAGGCACCCTTATAAACCATGCAGGGCAGCAAACCTTCACATATCACGGTAGACGACGTATTTATTGCTTTAATAATGGACTTGGGCATGACCGCGCCGTATTAAAAAATCCTGTCGTACATGTTTTCTGGCGGGCTGTGGGCCCACATTAAGTAAATATTCCTGTAATTGCGTTGTCTAAAAAATGCGAAGATAAATTTTTTGGCCGCGAGTCGGGGCTGCATACGAAATGAGCCACACTGGGATTATTATTTGCGTAGCTGACATCCTAATTAACGTGACTTTTTTTTCTTTGTCCGCCTAGCGGAATTCTCCCCGTTTGGATAATGGACTAACAGTCGGTATGACGTAGGTCGCGAATAAATAACAAAAGAGGTTCGGTGGTAGGGTGCACAAAAAAAATGTACGTAGTACAAAATCTCATCTTATTTAAAAGTTAATTGCTCTTTTAGTACTTTTAGTCCAGAGCTCGAATTTCAAAGAGATGGAAGTGATAATTCTGAAACAAATTTCTGAATTTGCTCGTGGAACAACTAAACCGCTTGAATGTCAAATGGAAAAGCTGGACAAAGTTTGAGAGCAAAAGTCTTAGAATTTAAAGACAGATTTTCACTGGCTTCATTAACGTAGAACGGTGTAGCACGTTGAACTTCGAAGGTGGGATTATGAACACTGAGTAATATCATTATAGCTCTAGGTACCTTTATTTACGTAAGACTTATAAAGCTTTGCAATAAATGGTTGATGTGTGTGAGTAAAGGCAGCTTTATTTGAAGATTGCTTTTACCTTTATTAGTAAATAAGAAGGAACTTATGAAGTAACTTATTAAATATCTGAAAATATATTGTCTATATAAACGGGTACCTGTAATTATAAAATTGGATCAGATTTTCTTTGGTCTTATGACTTATCTTTTCACTTGCCAGCAACCTTCTTTCCTTGTTTTTTTTTTTATCATAAATATTCTGACAACTCTTACCCACTTTTGCAAAATAAACATAGGCATAGCTATCAAAGTTCCTACCTTCGTCAGGCCTCCATAGAAGTTCATCATCCTTGCTCGCACTAGATTCGTAATTCGTTTAATCACGTTCCATCATCACAAAAATGTACTCAGCAACACTTTTTACTGGCAGATTTTGAGCAGTCTATCAAAAAGTAGGGTAGTTAAGTTACATTTTATTTTATAGATACACAAGCTCTTCATCAAGAAAGCTTCTAGTTAATCAAGTCCAAGTACTAAAAACTTCTTGCCAAAAGTATCGGTCGTCCAATTTGTGGCGCCCCGTCAACACGGATCGTCGTAAAAGGCGCTAAGCAAACGGAGAGGCAGCTATCGCCTTTATTATATTTCTGTGGCAATATTTTGTCGGCATCACGACGTATATTAACGAGTTCGTGTAACGCCCCGCCGAGTAAACAGATTGCTAATATATCTGCGGACAATCCACCGATGTATTGTCGGCGCGAGAGGGTTTTCAACCGAGCTTGAGGTCCCCCAGGATAGTAAGGTCTCGGCGGGTCTGATTAAATTTCTAATGGTTTGTTCTGCAATTTAGCTTAGATAACTTATGTCTAGCCTTAATATTATCAAGCCTTTAGTTTATCATTGTGTTGTACATTCGTGGAATGTCAATGTTGATTTTGTAAAAAAAGTCAGACGAGGTCATTGTGGTAACTAAGTCAATAAGAAAGTAAGTCAATTGTTCGTATTCCACAAACCTCATGCCAAAATATTTGTCACCAATATCCGGAAGAAACCGTATCCACTCTGTATAGATAACTGGGGAAATATAATTATTGTATCCCAAAGGGGAAGTGCGGCAATAAATTACCAATCAGGTGGTGTTACAATGGCGTGCACTCGCAGTCAGCCTAAACTTGGTTGAGTTTGAGCCAAGTTGTACTAGCTATGAAATATTCTGTTGGTTCCATTTATCCGCTCTTATGTAAAGTGCACTTACTTGCACAAATTTGAACCAGAGAGACCATTACTGAGACGCGCGGACGATTTCGTCCCGTTCAGCTGGAAAAGTGCTATGGAATCGTAATGGTGTTGCGAATAATGGCATTTGAATTTTGCTTGAGTAAACATGAAGTGGAGGAGATTTAATTTTGTTTGAAAGATTTAACTGGCAAATGCGTTGACAATGAGACGAATTGTGGATTACCGCTCATTGTGATGTAAATTTTGAACACGGAAACGTGTGAGGAAGAAAATGGTGGAGTTGAATGCTGTTTCATTTTATGATGTCTTGGGGTTCAGAAATAGATGCCTGTGAACAGAAATTGTAATATAAGACCGGGTAGAATCCAGTTAGAACAGGTTAAAATAAACAGAATCAGAACAAAAAATACTATAAGAATTGATTCATTTATGAAAATTCACATTAAATTTTCATCTACAGACACCGTTAGTATGTGCTAACCCCTTTTTTTTTTCAAGGATCGGAAATCATCAAATGACTTCTCCCGCTCTGGGCGGAGTGGGAGGGAGTGTCAGACATAACTGACTAAAACCCATCCATGTTCCTTCTTAGCCCTTTGTGTTCCAGGGCCACGGTATCTCTTTCGAACAACCCGCAGCCCTGGCAGGCATCGGCCCTCTCGGACCCCTTCCGATTTGCTGACATCTCCTTGAGGCGCGCGTGGAACACAAACGCGCCGCCGGCACGGCCTGTCGTCATAAGACGGACGGACGGTGAGCTAGCCTATTACTCACCGTCCACAGGCCCACATGTGCGAACCCCTCAAGTTTTAAAATGTTACACTGCTACAACATTGAATTTGTTTCGAATAATCAAAACAATATAAAAAAAAAACTCAATGTATAATACCCGGAATGGAGGTAAGAACTTAATGGAGCTCTCTGTGTGTAGCACCTTGCAATGTGTGAGCTTTTTTCACGAAGGTGTGCTAAAAATAAAGTATCAGCTATTATTTACAAAAGATTTCCATAAAAACCAGTCGTTATGTGGAACATCAAATTGAATTCGGACCTCACTCGAAAGCTACTTTCATAAAATTTTATATGAAAACTTCACATACATTGTGGACAAAGGAGAGCATTAAGGATAATCTATGTGTCGTGAAATCCGAACTTTTCTTTTCATTACCTCTTTTTACTGAAGCGGTATGCTGGCGAAATGAGGCAATTTTAGTACTGACCGTTTTAAGTTTTATTTCAGTCATAAAAATATTTAATGTGATATTGAATGTGCCATTACTTTTTAAACTTTTTCATTAATGACTGTCATTAAAATTTTGAATTCTGTTAGCAAATCGAAACTCACTATTAAAATTCAATTTAAAGTGGAAAACGTTATTTTTCAATAAGCCGTAATCACATTTTCAATATGGAAAACCGATTCAGAATTGCATCTGCGTAGGTACAAGAGCAAACGTAATAACGTCAATACATTTCATTTGACTTTTATCATCAAAGAAAAGTGCGACGACTGCAAAGGGCATTTCAATTGTATCTGTAAAACACAAAGTCAGAATCAATTTTGCTCTTGAAAAATACGCTGGAAAATCCTTTAGCAAATGCTTTAGCTTATTGAATCCATACGACGCGATCGCTCGGACCTATTATTTAGCTGACGTCGCCAAATGGACATGCCGATATATTCGGAAAACCTTTTAGGTTTTCCGAATATATTTGAGGGATTTTACGCATTCACGCATAATTTAACTTGTAACGCAATAAAATATCCATTAATATTGAAGATGGCCATTTTCCGGTGGGCTGAGCACAAGACGTTAGATTCCGAGGGCAACTTTTCACTTGGAAAGGTAAATTTCGCGTCTTCATCTTACTTTCGTTTAAGTAATTTTACCTTGAGAAAAATTGGATAGAAGTCAACTTTTGAGGAAAGTCGTTTTATTATTGTTGCGTCAAAGTCTGAAATAAAGCAGGGAAGTAGTATTAGTTTATTTTTGTCATCTGCTTACACCAACGTTACTGAAACAAACGAAAATGTAAGTTCTTATGTAAACAAACAATAAAACCTTTTTCCTTAATCAAAAGGGGTGTCAAGACAAAGAAATTCACACTCAATTCAAAGACACAATTTTTATTCCACACACATTATGGGCGAAATAACGAGCACAATGTAAATAAAGCTGTATAAGTTATTACTATGTTATGTTCTAAATGATATATAGAAGGAAACACTTAAGAAGAGTACTTTTGCAGAAAACTAATATCAGTGTTTGCCAAGCAGTTCGCATTTGGAGAATTGGGGTGACAGCATAGACAATTTAACTAATAGAGCAGACAGAAAATAATATTTGGAATAGGATTAGCTTATATCCAACTATTGCTGCGTCGTGGTAAAAGAGAAAGATGAAAGAGTTGAGAGAAAAGGCATAAAATGTCTGACCTACTTGAAAAGGATATTGACATGTCATGACTACATGAAGACGTTAACTTGTCAGCAGTTCTTATCGTTCGCAGTTAAGAAACTAGTCTAAGAAATTCTACGTGACTCGGGAAAGTAGGAGCACAGAATAAATAAAGCACTAAAGTAGTAGGAGTATGTAACCACGGTGTGTGTAAATGGCTAGTTTCAGTTTCAAAACGAAAAGCTAGTGCTAAACGAATAGACTGAAAACACAATTGCAACAGGTAACACACATATTTTTCCGGTAGTGGAGCAGGAAATGCTAGTGACTGACGAGATTTTGAGATAGCATTCCAACCTTCCAAGATTACGTATACTAAAAACATGCTGGTATTGGAATCAATGCACTCTCCAACCAATCCCATCTTCCAATGCATTTCGAAATGCAGAGTTCAAAATCGCAACGGGTCTACTGCCAGTGAGGCCTACATCTTAATCCTACAAAGTTCACACAATACCCGCTTATCGGAACGTCGCAACGTTATTAAATAAACAGTAAGCAACTCGTACGAGGCAGTATCACAATATACAGTACGAAGCAGTAGGAGCGTCAGTAAATTATTGAAATCCAAATTTGTCGATCGCTCCTGCAGATGTTGCAAGGATTTCGACGCTTTGTCGTCGAGTAATGTAATTATTGGCGATGTTGTTGTATTTTGGGTAGATTGTAATGATTGATAGGAATTTAAGTGTAATATGACAGTTGGTGTTATTACAGCTATCAGTATTTTTCGAAATTGGTTTAGTCTCTCTCGTTTTCGTGATTAAAAATAATAATGAGCAGTGCCAATTCTTACAGTAAATAATTCGTCTGACCTAGCTAGATTCAGGATTCTCACCTTATGTGAAATCCACAGTCGACCAGGATGAAACCGGGTTTTTCAAAGAGACGAATGCGGAACGATTCAATCTTTAGCTTCATTTAAACGGAAGGCAGAGCATTGAACTATGAGGAAACGCCTCAATAGTGGCAAATGAGGCACGCTCACCGCTTGCAGTTTTAAGAAAATTTCTTTAAAGAAGCTTTAATTCAACGTCTTTAGAAAATGCACCCGGATTTACTTTTAATGAGTTTCGAGAGTGCAACTTGGGCTTTACTTTCCGAATGAAAAGCGGATCTAGCGTCTTGGGAATCTATTGCAAATCTTTATTTATTAATTATATCTTATTGAAGGTATTTCTTTGACGTTGCATAACTTCAAAGATTTTTGCTGGAAACCGAATATTTATGCAGAAAATTAAAATCTGTTTTTGATTGTACTACTCCTTGCTACCCCCCATATTATGTTATAATTGTAACTGATAAACTAACAAATGTAATTTAGCCAGTATCGCCAATGCTGTAAGATGTTGTTGTGTACGACAATTTCACGATTGATTGACAGGAGTCATCACACTTGACGTACGAATACGTAGTAGCAAGAATGCTCTCATAAATCTTACTATGGCCACGGCTTACATGGCGTCATATATGTAGAAAGAGTTTCAGTAAAACTTGGATTACTTTTACGACTTGAGTAAGTGTTGGAAAATAAGCTATGTTATTTATGATCGCATTAAAAATGAATCTTCATGTATCCAACTGTTTGTTCGTAACGGTCTTATTTTTTAGGGATTTGTAAAAGCTTTGTGTGGTGTATGGCTGTAAATCATGTTTAAAGTAAAGTAGAGAGCATTAGACGGCATGAGATCTTTGAAATAACAATAGACAAATCGGTTTCATAATTTAAAAAGAATAATATATATCTAGAGTTAGAGCATTCTTTATTATATTAATACCTCTTTTTTACTTTACTAGCTTTATTGCTGGTCAGTGATACATTTCGTTTATTTTAATATTTTTGGTTAAAAAGAACATCTTCTAAATTCAATGTAGGTATTTCTTCGAAGGAACTTATCTCAGAATCGGTTCAGTCAGTCATATTAGCCTATAAACGTCTTGAACTAAACATGAGCCGCCCACAAAGCTGGTTATATTCGATACGATCGGACGGCAACGGATCATACGGGAAATATCATGTGGCACTTGCAAATGTAGCGTAAATCTTACAATATCGATGCGAAGTATACCGATACCATTGCACTACGCATTTATTTTCCGAAAGGCTATGTTGTAAGATAAATCCACATTTGACCAATTATATATGCCACGTTATTAGGGGCCAGAATGTTGCAAAGAAACTTAATAAAGGCGTAACGTAATTTTTTTCATGTTTTTCTCTGCAAACCCTTTTAATTGTTACCCATATCATTACAGCTTTGTAATGAATGCTATAAGGTACTTATAGCAAAAAAAACTTTTTATCTCTGTCTTTTTACTTAAGTATGTTAACTTTAGGCTTCTTATTTGCAAAAAGGATTACGGTTCCGTGAAAAAAGAATTGAAACTGTGAAATGTTAATAAAATCCGGTTCAAATAGGAAAGTAATATTTTTATAATAATTTCGCGCGAATGAAGGTCGCAGGCAACAACTAGTCTTTAAAATAAATATTCCAAAAAAGAAAAATAATGCATCAATATTATAAGACCATCTCCTCCACGTGAGACAAGTTCAAACATCCAGAGGTTAAGCGTTGACGTCAATGTCAATTGAGCACCACCGGTGATGGATGAAACTCTCAGGGGTTGAGTTCAACCCTTCGAATTACTTAATACCCTCAAGAACGCACGCGTTTTTTATTTATTTTCCTCTTGAAAGCTATCAGTGATAGGTGAGGTTTTCAAAGTTGGAATTCATTGAATTTGTGCTTGACTTTTCAAGTTTAATTTATCTACCTTCATAAATCCATATAAACATGACTATTATGAATGTGTGTAGAGAGGTAAATTGTTGAAACATTGAAATTTAATATACAAAATTCTCGTGTCGCTGTGTTTGTTACCAAGCTCCTCCGAAACGGCTGAACCGATTTGTATGAAATTTTGTGTGCATATCGGGTAGGTCTGAGAATCGGCCAACATCCATTATTCATACTGTATACTGTTACTTACGTTTTATTATTGAGCTAATTTCATAATAATAGTGGGGGAATAACAAATAAACGATGAATGGTCTGTGTGAGGGATGATATGACTAGATAGGGGATGACGAAGAAGACATTAGAAAGACATTACCATGATGGCAAGAGAATGGTGAAGTAATTCAGCTATAACATTTAGTCAATTCACCTCTGTATGCGACGACTGCAAAGCCAGAAGCAAGGGTTATGTTTTTAGCAGTCTATGTATGTCATCACCGGTTGGCTTTCAGTCTAGCCGGATGCAGCTGAGTACCAGTATGTTACATGAAGCGACTTCCTATCTGATCTCCACAACGATACCCCTTGGTAAGACTGAATGTCAGACTTTTGGCTTCTGAGTACTCGTAACGACTGTCAAAGATATTCGGAACCAACGGCTTAACGTGCTTTCCGAGGCACGGAGGAAACTCGGTATGTAATTATGGTCACCCATCAACGAACCAACCTCGGCAAGCACGGCTTAACCTTAAAGATCGACCCGTGTGGATTTTATTATATTAACCACGTGCTCCACGTAGGTCTCGAGTCTATGTGTTTATGTTTGTACAATAAAACATAAAGTTGACAGCTAAAACTCAACTACGACAAACACGTGTTACTCCAGTTAACGAAAACCAAAAAATATATACATCAATGTGTTGTTAATACATATTTTTATTTGCCATTTTTATTGTAGTTGGGATTTGCTCAATTATCCATTTTTTCATTTGTCCTGGAAATAAATTAATATTAACGAGAGTTGTCTTCCCAATGTGTCTTACTATTTCTAATCAGGTCGCGAATGAACCCGCGACTCTATTAGCTAGTTATCTTGTTGCCTGTCACAACTCAATCTTCGTGTGTACACAATGCCATAATTGAGTTAGCGGAATTAACCCTACGCGGCTGCAAGGTGACTGGTAGGAACCGCCTTAATGAGCAGTGCGAGGGTTGTATTTGCCTTACCTTCATTTGTCATCTGGCTTTTCATCAGGTAATATGAACAGTCCCGAGCTGTATATGCTTAGCAAAGCTACTTTTAAAAGTGATTTTCATGTATTGTAATGATTGCAATTTCATGTTGTAATAAATTATAGTATTTTTTTTAGATTTCATAAATGGGTTTTACCATTTATGAAATCTAAAAGGTATCATCTCAAGTGCACTTGTTATTTCTCTTTTTAATTTTAATTTTGATGTGTATTAATGCTTGTATGAAATTGATATCTAAGAATGTAGGTAGGTACACCAAAAAGCAGACTAAGCGATCAAATGCTTTTCTTAAATTAAGCCATGGATCGATGAACAACACTGAATATTGTTAACATAAAAATGACAATCCCAATACGCACAATAAAGAAAACCACAAAGAAAACATACATTTTGTGGTTGTGATTTTTGCGCCAGAAAAATCAAACAACAAAAAATAAAAAGAAAGAAAAAAATCTGGCAAAAAAGCAAAACGGCGCAGACAACAAAACAGTACAAATATAAAAACAATAAGCACACGACAAGCATATAAATACATTGTGTTAACTAACAGCTTGTTGGTATTTCAGACGATGTTCGCAAGCGTGCCATCTGATCCCCAGTTTGTGCGTCTATCGACCTTGTAGGAGCAGCCTTTAGTGTTGCTACAATCTTTTATGATACTGTATCATTGTGTCTGCTTTTATTTTCTGACGTTCTAGCTTTGGGGAAATTTAATGTTACATTTTCTTTTTTGTTTCCAGTAATAGCATTGTTAGTATCTGCATACTAACTTTCAGTTTCTTTATTAACTTTATCATCATCAAAGACTATAGTATTTTCTTCTCCATTATGGTCCGTTTCCCCAGGAATGTCTGTATTCCAATCAAATACCATGATTAATATCGGTAATACTGATTGGTTTAATATTGATTCAAGACATTTACGGTTCGCGAGTTGCAACCGCAATATTACTAATTATATGTACGCCAAACATTTGCTCATTTGCATATCAAGGAGGTGATCAATATCTGTGTTCATTGGTAATCATGGAACCTCCGTGTGAATTATACCTTAATCTGTTGTTCAAAATCCAAACAATAGTAATTTATTTAAAGACTAAGAATCATCACTTAAAAAAGACGAAGATGTGGCATAAAAAACGCTTAAGCAACACACCTGTCTGTTGTTGAAGAACTACGATTCTGAACAAATTTCATATAAAAAAAAAATAAGAAGAAAAAAAGAATAGGTATAATAAAAAAAAACAAGAAAATCTTTAATAGAATTTTTTGATAAACGATACAATATTGAAATAGACTCTAGAGTCATAAAACTTCTACTAACAGAAACAACTTTTAGAGTAGCACTTCGTAAAAACAAACGTTAAGCTGAACAATGTTACCCCAAGTTACAAAATTAATGCACTCCACCACACACAGTCGCTGAATTGTAAGTCAGAGAAAGGCAACACTACGCCATTCTTATTCCACCATCGTCTTCAAACTAGCGTCGGCAAGTTAATATTGGCTGAACCTTGTCTCGTTTCTACCCCGTGCCACCCCTGACTCGGCGTATGTGGATCCGAACGTTTGTTGTGTCTTAGAAACGGCAGCTGAATGGTTAAAATCAATGGGGATAGCACACATGTATGACGTTGTTCACTTAGAGATAAGGTTGTCTGGGTGAATGTCTTGTTTTGCTACTAAGTCACCTGGCATTTTAATTTTTGGCTTACATTTAATAGAATCATTCATTATATTAGGTCACAATTTCTTGGCATTATTTCAGTTTCCCCCTTGTATCTACAGGAAAAAAAATCAAATCTCCAACTTTAGATATTATTTTACCTTGCCAAAAGAAGTTCGGAGCAAGGATGGGGACCGGTCTTTAGGCATTTTCAGTCAAAGAAAACTTTTTATACCATCGTCTCGGCTAAAAGTTCTCAAGACCGTTCGCCATTAGAGGCAACCCAACCATGTGCGTTACAGGAAAAACTTGCTCACTAATGCCTAAGTTTCTGAAAAGCTTCAAATACAATTTCGGGCCGCTCTTTAATGTTCGCTTAGTATGGCATTATCTTTACAATTTTAGTTCTCCAGCAGGCGAAAGTAAAATCCCCTTTATGTCCGACTTGTTCAAAGAGAGTCGTTAAAAATTTAGAGAGGATTCTCATTTGACAAATGTTGTCATAAAAAGTTTAGGAGTCTAGACTTTATTACTTGTTACCGAACTGTCGGAATGATACCTTTCAGCTCCTTTTACTTACTACTATCTAATTACAATTGAAGATATTGCGATGTTGAAGGAAAAACAGTTCATTCCACAAAAGTTCTTCAGAAATTATGAAGTGAATGCGAATATAATGTTTCACAACGAGAAAGTTCACAGAGAAAGCCAAACTCAACTATCTTAATTGTCTTAAAACCGCTGCAGTTCTCCTGTGGCAAAGTCAGGAAACTACAATCTAAGGAGGTAAAACTGTAAGTTTGTTTATTAAACCTAGAAAGCAGTTAGTATCAAAACTGTGTAGAATGAAACTTAAGTATTTCAGAAGAATGCAGTTTGAATGTTCTTTGACATACATTTTGCAACTAATGTACTTTTGCGGGATAAACGGGATTACCTGAGGGCATATATAATTGCGACTCACTCGTTGGATCGCAAGTGTGCTGCTGAGCATGAAGTCCTGAGTTTATTTCCCAGGAAGGGCTAAGTGTTATTCTATAAATAATTAATAAGTAGTCTGCAGCCACTTAGTCTAAATCTGTGCACGGTTGATGGGAATAGGTTCCCCTATTAAACGAGACTTAAACATATCTGGCGAAATATAGGAGTTCTAGGTAGGTACTACAACTATGCCTAACATTCGGGGATTACAGGCCTAGGGGATTACTATGACGTCTTAAAGCAGTATTGTTTTAGTCTTGTTCTAGTGTGGAAAAGAGACGGAGCTATAGAGGAAGTCAAGCGCAATCTCTTTCCCATTCTGAAATAAGATTAACACAATACTTCTTTAAGACGTCATGACAGGCCACCTGATGTGACGTTACATCTAACTTCGTAAATATAAATCGTATTACTCTTATGTACATGATAAAAAGTTTATGAAGAGTGTCTCCATCTAAAGCTATCAGTCAACATGTTGTAACTAAAGTTATCACGAAGAGTATTTCAAGTTACTTGTCTTTGATTTCGTTGTCTACGCCCCAGGTTTGATTGGAATCGAGGGTAACTTTATCTGACATTATTAGAAAGATAAATGTTTACGAAAAATTACAATTGATTTTAACAGGATCTTGTTATTGGGATTGAAAAAGATTAGAAGTAATTTAAGGTGTGATCGATGTTAAGGAATTTTGTGATTGTTTTTCATAATAAGCAAGAAACAGAATGATAAAACAGGATAGGTATAAACTGTTAAATAAAGTACCTAATTTGTAATTCTAACAGTAATTTGAAGGAATAGAAACGTTCAGGCAATGAAATCTATTTCAAGTCACCTGTATTCAAGTACCCATTTAAAGCGGTCTTTATTTCAACCTGTGGTAAAGGACCCAGTAATGTACCCATTCCTATCTCATTTAAATAAGTATAGGGAAAATCGTAATCGAACCCTTAAACTGGATTTATGAAGCAAATATATAAAATGGGGCAGCACAATTTAATACGCGAAGTTTACCTAAATCGTCGTTGTTGAGTAAATCGAAATTGCTTCTCTTGCCGAATGTAATTGCTTTCCTTCAATGTAGCAATCCAATTATTTTTCTAAACCCTGAAAAGATTTACCCGAGTAATATCGACCAAAGTTTCCCTTCTTATCGGAAAACGATATTGAGAGCTAGAGGCTTAACAACCGCTGTACAATACTGGGAAATAATTGTTGCTTATTAAATAGGAACATATAACCCTTTCGACGAGGAACGGACGAACACTTCCTGAAAATATAGGCTATTTTCGCGTGAGACGTCGCTAACATTTCGGTTGCAGCTGTGAGTAACGGAAACTTTAGCGTGAAAATATTTCGCTTTTAAAATATCATATCCGTCCCTAGTACTGCGAGTCATAATTACATTTTTTACGGTCCAACTCTTTGCATTGTGAGCGATATGATCGTTAGAAATGTCGCCAGCAAGGCTTGACCTACTTGTGGCTTGTTAGCACTTTCAGGTAAAATGAAAAACTTATTGGTTTTCATTGCCGGCATAAACTTTTCGGAATGTGATCAGTATTCTAGGCGGACGCGAATTGTAACTTTGACCACAAACTTCAGTAGATTCGGAACGTTTGTTTCCCCAATTCGGTGTGGCTAATTTGAATAGGACCCGTGGTCTGCGTCAAAGTTTAATCTTCCTCCTAATATTGATCCAGAAGGAGTGAAGTTTTTACATTTCTAACGAACCATGAAAGCGTTTGGGGAGCAATGAATCAGCCCCTTCTCTAAGCGATGACTAGTTGCTGAACCATGAGAAAGCAATTTAGCTTGAAACTAATCAAAGTCGAATGTTATAAATGTTCTATTGGCTAACGTAATAACGCCTTCGTATAATTAACAAATAAAAGTTGCTTCGAGTTGTAACCGTTAAAATCAGACAGTTTTAATCAGACATAAGATAAAAAATTAGTTCAATTCTTTGCACCCTTAGTAAACATGGAACCTCATAGTAAACTTGTTCTTCTACAGCTTGGTAAAAAATAATTACGTTTTACGATACGTAAATAATGAATTTAATGCGGCTAATGTAAGGGGTCTTCAATTCAATGAGTAATACTAAAAATATTTTGAATTTAATTTTAACTGGTTTCGTTAAGGCCACCTGATGAACTAAACACAATAAATCGTCCCAGTACATAAAATAGCTAAAAGTATATTTACGAAGTTCAGTATGTCGGTTTTATCGCTAGGTATCTAGAACTTTTGGCGACAAAACGAGAAAATGTCACGACTTGAAGAAAAATGTGTTTGAACAATACTGTGTTGCTACACTATGTACATAGTGGATGAAATTCAGGGAACTTGGGAAATAAAGGGGCTGGTTGCGAGACAAAGGTGGAGCTTATTGCAAATTCCTACGCTCACCTTGCGTTGCTATTAAACCTCCTTTGCGATACTGCAATATAATGTTTGTAAATCTCTTCAGTACCGACACGTTGGAGGGGTACGGCACACGTTCGTTTTGTATAATCAATCTCTTTTGTCGAGTTAAGTCTTTGCCTTGTTTATGTTATTATTCTGTGAAGAAGTTATCAAAGTGGCTAGCGGCAGCAAAATAATCGTATTTTAATGATCTTATTTTATCGACGGATCCTGTACCATATTTTTTTTTAAACAATATAATAAAAGCAGCTTCATGGTATATTTTAGAAATTATAAACACAATTCATAATCATTATGTAAAATGAGGTTGTGCTCAATATACCTAACTAGGTACAGTCACGGACTTTAATTGATGAGCCACTTGCCACTGTTCGTATTTTAGCCGTGTAATGCAAATCGGGTTTAGTCGGCTATATTCGTACATAGTTCAAAGTGACTACCCAAAGTCAACCAATTGCAAGTCTAGCAACCGCTACCTAGCGACAGTTTGTTTTAGCGTAGCTATAGTAAAGCTTAGCGTACGGAGAAATTATGATTAGTAATTTTGACATCGTAAAAACTCGCTCAATTTTATCGGAACGTGTGGCGTCTGAGATGACGTTCATGACAATTATTCGATTCATCAAAATTCAAAATAATCGCCTCTGAAGTCGACATTTCAACTGTCTGAAAACCAGTCCAAGGTTTTCAGAAATAAAGAGTATTTAATGAGCTCTAATTCAAAGAAGCTCAGTAAGATATAGATTGGATAAACTTATGTAACATTTTATGGATTTTTCATTGATAACTTATTAGTCTTTCTGCAACATCTATTTATAAGACTATTTCCGATTATTAGTAATATGTTATCTTGTTTACGAGCATGCGGTTTGAGTTCGGGTTTAATCGTGTAATTTCGTGAATGGATAAAACTGCAAAATTGGAAACTTTAAAAGTGGCTCATCAATTAATGTCCGTGACTGTACATAGATTAATGAAGACGTCATGTTGCTTCACAACAACATCGAACATAATTAGAGCATGCATTAATAGGCAGGTATTTACTCAAATATCTCGTGTACATAATTATATCTATTAATTAAGCCTTAATTAATATCAGAGAATAATTCAAAATACTGAAACAATGTAGCCCGAGTACGCACATATCGTTTCTACAGGTAATACGTCAGTAGGTAATATTCCTGAAAAGCCTTTCATGTGAGTTTCAAAATGGAAAATAAACTGCCTCTAAACCTTTTCATCATGGGCCAGTCAAAGTTAACGTCAGTGGGCCCGCACGCAGCGCCATTTCGTGCCATAAAAATATTCATACGAAGTATGGAAAAATTCCTACAATCAGTGAAAGCGGCCCCCTGAGGCATATTGTGGTACAGAGTTTTCATTAAACACAGAGCTCGGTTTTTGTCCAAAAAAATGCCTACACAGCCCGAGGCGCCTCCCTCGCATATAAGGAATGTTGTCTCTGGGAAATTAGTTCATAAAATTTCGCCCAACTCACGAAATGTACGAAAGTAAGGTACTGTTTTCTACAATCTATGATTATGTTTTCTCTTGTTTTGTTTATCTCGACGTAAAAATAAATTAGAAAATATCTGGCCCTGTAACATTTTCGTACTTTCTGTGTTGAAGATGAAGAATTTTATTTAAGTAACCAACCGTTGGCGTTACCAGCAGTTATAATTCCCGCGGGAAACTTATTTTTTTTTTGTAACGTTTTCATTTATTTATATTTTTGTTTGCTATTCATTGTGGGTAGCTTCTTGGAAAATTGCCAGTAGACAAGACAAAATGTAAGAAATTTCTTTTTTATATGTTTCTAGAACAAAAGTCTTTGAAAATCCAGACTTTTCCATTATATCACAAAAACCAGAACCAGCCGCTTAGGGACAACAAAAACATTATTAATAAAGCTCCATCGCCTTTTATTACATTTCAATAACTGTGTAACACGTTATTTGAACAGGGGCAACTATGGGGCAATATAGCGCGGTATTACGAACAAATAACAGGGGACACTTACGAAAATTGCTTATACAGAAAACTAATATCAGTGTTTGCCAGCCGCCCGCGTATGTTATGATGTACATAAGTTAAAAGTAAATAGGAAAATTGGACCCACACTGATTCCGTTACAGTATTTTGGAACCAACCGCGCGAGTTTCGTGCCAATTTTGGGTTAGTCCAAATATTGGTTCAAAGTTACTAAACTGTATTTGAATTATCGATTTTGGAGTTTGAGAAAAATATTGATGTAAGGTGGTTTTAGTTTAATTTGTTCGTTAATAGTCTGGCAGTTAATGATTGCTGGTTATATGTACGAGATAATAAAGATTAATTAAAAAAAAAAACGTTTATCTTTTATCATCAGCCAAAATAAAACCTTTAAAACCAAACCACTGAATTACCGAACCCAAAAAATTGATCTCAGTAAGCTATTTTCGCTAAAAAGTTTTTTTTTTCAATTTAGAATTAAAAAATATGTAGAAATTAAGCTTTTCGTTTAAAAACACGTGTTCACAAATCCGACACACGTGTATTCCACTTTCAATTAAGTATATTCAGTGCCTGATGGAGTTACCAAATCGGACCGCCGCCCGGCCGCGCCGAAAACTTTCATGAAAAAGCCTTTTCACAATTTTTCAATTAATAGCAAAGAAGAAACAAATATGTGTTATAGAATTACGTGGTCTATCGAATAAAATAGAATGAATGTGTATTTTTCGTATTGCATTTTTTCCAAACCAAACATTGATTTTGTATTTTAAGTTTTTAAGGCGTTTTTGGGAAAGTTTTGAAAAAACGAAGGAGCCCCAAGGCGATTCTTTTGTTTTTGATAACCACAACGTACAGTTTTTTTTTTTAATTTCGACCATAAAGGCAATGCAGCTTCAAAGGAATTATGGAAGAAGTTTATATCTCAAAGTTCATCAGTTTGCTGTAAACTTGTTCAGATACTGTGTGTCCGTTGTTCGCTTACCTACGGCATTAGGGATTATTTACATGAGGAAGGTTTCTCGCCCATCGGTAGGCGGGAATGTCCATCAAAGTCAACTCGAACTGTCATTTGTAAACCAGAAATTAAGTTATTTATATAAGGGCACGCCACAACAGTGATAAGTCGATAAGTCCCTTCTTTGAGGAGTGGCTGTAGAGGCGCCACGGCACCCGCACCTTCCACCTGCCGCGGGTCCTCCCCGGTCGCGGACACAGTTGTTTCGGGAAGTTCCTGTATCGCATCGGATCTGTAGACTGAGTATGGGCTAGCTTACCGTCCGTCCGTCTTTTGACGACACGTCGTGTTGACGGCGCATTCCAGTTCCACGCGTGCCTCAAGGAGATGTCAGCTAATCAGAAAGGGTCTGAGGGGGCCGATGCCTTCCAGGGCTGCAGGACTGTTTGAAAGAGATACTGTGGCCCTGGAACACAAAGGGCTAAGAAGGAACTTAGGTGGGTTTAAGTCAGTACAAGTCTGCCACTCCCTTCAGCTCCGTCCACAGCGGGACCCGGGTCATTTGATGATTTCCCATTCGTAATAAAAAGGTATTCAGGTACACTCGCCGAGTCAGTAGGTGACGCGGCAAATCTCGCAGAAGATTGCGAAACGAGCCGGACAAATCTAACTGCGGAGGCTTGCCCAGTATGAGGATCCTCGCTTACAATTAACTCACCTTTCGAAATTCGAGTATCGTACGTTCGCGTTAACACGAGTCAAGTTGACTCGTGTAACGCGAACCTTACCCTTAACTAATCTTTTTCCAAAATCGACTAGGTATTCGAGTTTGAGGCTAGAAACTGTGCTCTTGTAAACAAGTCTTTATAAAGATATTAAATTAAGTTAATTTTAATTACCCGGCTCTCGGTCTACGTGTAAATATTTACATGTCAAACGTCCACGTCTGAACATTGACTTGAACTGCGACAGATAAGATCAGCAGTTACTTGAATTATGCTTTAATTTACTGATTTGGTATTTGTTTAGAATACCTATTTAATCTTTACGTTTCCAAGCTTTTCATACAAGTCTCATTGGAAGCTTGATAAAAAAGTAGATTTTTTTACAATAGCCAGATTATGTTTTTGTTAAAAGATGGGATTATCAAAGTATGTAGCGGAGCATTTTGAAGTGAAACTTCTTATGCGACTTCCAACCAGTTTAACGTTTTCATGGAGGGGGAATATTTTCTTTTACCCACTAAGAGATGGCGCTATTACAAGATTTGTGACTGCGTAGTTCTACTAGGTACGCAAGATGGCGTGCAAACAGTCATGCATTCGACTCTTCGGTGTGACCAGCCTTCGTTCAATTTCCATGAGTAGAATAACCTCGATAAACTTATGTAATAAAAAGTGTACAACAATAAAATATTATTTAGAAGCTCAATAAAATAACGAGAGTGAATGCGTGGCACTCGAACGCATGCGTGTAGTATTACGAAGTTTCACTTCTTCCGCGCGGAGGGACTTCCACGCACTATTTTTTTATATGTTCTTATGTACGGTGCGGTAATTATTGTTTACCGGAGCAAAAGGGATCTTAATGGTGTCCTCATATGCCTAGATTTGCGAATACTAGACTAATGAGCTTTAAGCCTATCTATCTGACATTCTGACCTCCACAGATACTGGATTACACGATACTACTTGATGCTTACATTTATATTTAGACCGAGTTCTTATTTTCCTACCTCAGTACAGATAATTATATCTAGCGTTACATATATATATTTATTTAACGTCGTAAAAATACGACCAGAAATAATAAATTGTGTATAAATAATGAGATCGTACAAAAATAATCTCGAATAGGGCTCAATGTCTTTAATATTTTCCATCACAATGTTGGATTTTCGGCAATATCAAATTCTAATATCAAGCTGCTTGCCACATGTCGACATGGCATCAATAAAAATCCATTCCAATAAAGTTTCTTTTGTGTCGGTGTGAAGGCTCGTCCATATTGGCGCGATTGCGATTCATGTCCCAAAACTCGTAACTGCCTTCTACGAGTATGTACTATGTACGCCCACTGTTTAACTCTAGTGCTCTTATTGGAAGCTGTAATCGGTGGTAAATTTAGGTAAACTATTTTGATAAAACATCGTTTCTCGTTTGGGCACTAAGTCCGCATCTATCAACGTTGATTAGGCAACTACTTTGACTTAGGCATGCTATTACGATGATCCTGCCTATATCTTACAGTTATATTTTGATAGTTGAGCTGATCTTATAATACCTAGTCTCGTCCCCTATTACATGGGCATATTGCACACTATTACACTTTAACATAGGCGTCGCTGCGGCTAGAGGCTAGATTCGATTTTTTGATGATTTTTGTTCCTGCCTGATACCACAGAATTAGTAATAAATTATAGCGTACAGTAGAACCACACTCTCACTATAATAGAATTTTTGTTCTTATTAATTTAAGTGATTTTAACTAACAATTATTGTCTACGATGATGAGGAACTGATGTAGCCACAGCAAGGTTAGTATACTACGCTTATTTCCATAGTATTATGTCCTATGGCATTCTGCTGTGGGGATCGGCAGCAGACTTTGATTCAATTTTCATACAGCAAAAGGGGGCATTTCGCGCCATCTATAAAATGAGTCCTCGCGAGGAGTGTATAACGTGAGGTCGACACACGGAAGCGCGATTAACGCTTGTGCGACAAAACTGTACTGCGACTCCCTATAGGTCGAGAAAAAATTAAAGAATTTAAAGAAGTACGAAGTTCCATTGGCCCTGGATGTATTGTACATACTATGTGAGTATTATTACTTATGGAGGCGCGTTTGTGGCTTCCTGACAACATAAAATGTGCCCCAATGTGAGCAATGCTTTACTATCATTTATTCATCGCGGACATTGTTCGCAAAGGCAGTTAAAAACTTGAAAGTAATTCGCTTTCCCATAACAACGGAAGATTACATTAAATATTAAGTACAACATCGTCAGGCTTGGTATTCCCCTAACTAAAATTAAAAATTTACTTGAAAAACCGATATGCCCCATCCAAGTTCAAAAAAATGTTTCAATTTATCGAGAGCTCGTATTTTTTCCTTTTAAAACTGTGTAGTTACGTATGTATCTAAGAAATAATATTTAATATCATAACAAGGATTGTTTTGCTTACCGATCCCCGGGCGAAACGTAATTGGTTGAAGTTCTTTTGGGATGAAACAGAAATGTTATTACAGAAAATGATCCCAGATTCGTACTTTAGAAATAATGGACCTCTCGATGTATCGAAATAGATGTGATTTTCCTTTAATTTATTGAGTTCGACTTTCAAAATAATGATGTTGTAGTTCGACATTTTGGAACCAAACATGTTGCTTTTGAAACCGTTGATTTCGGTGATGTTAAAACGATCCCAGCCCTACAATGTAAATGAGAGAGGATACAATACAGACTGAACTTATCACTAATTTCATTTCCCAACTCTGTATAAATATGTATGAACAAACAAGTAATGTAATTTCAAAGATTCTGTAAGCCAGTATTTACGTACTTAAACTGAATTAACGTACACAGTGTGCAACTGTGTAGAAGTCAACACGTAGCAAATGTTTCGAGTTTGTTTTACATCCTTGTTGCACCAACCAGCGATGCTTTTGTTAGAAAAGGATGGGTAATAACAATCTTAAACTTGGAAGTTGACTTGGGTAAAATATTCAGGGTGCTTCACACTGCCTCTATTATTATAAAACTGAGAGGTGCTTTAATCCGGCAAACTGAAGATTTGTGACCCACCGTACTCCACAGTTACCTACCTACTTCTTTCGTAGTATTAGTTTCCCGAAAGAAATTTTTTGTGTCCTTATTAAAAAACAAAATTACTTTTACTAACCTTCAATTGCTTCCCTCATCTTTAATTTCCATAATGATTTCGGCAAAGGCAAATGGAATATTAATCTCCAAGACTTTTTCAAACAAATAAGTTTATGAATATTGTGTCTTAATTTATTAGTCGAGTCTTGCTGAAATCTGTCTTTTGTAATGAACTTGGCAGAATTTTAATAAGTTCCTTTAATTACACAAATGTTGACAGCCCTGTTGTAAGAAGAGAATTAATAAAAATTAATGTAGTGTTGCTATGGCAAAAGAAGACTGTGATTGAAGAAAAGTTATTAGTTTTTCCTATTAGTAAGTAAGTAACAATATTATGATACTCTATGAGGAATATCATTCCGCGCCACTTGCTTAAAATACCAATTAACATGGGTGCCAACAATTAAAATAAAGTTTGGCAAGCCTTGAAAAGAAATTGATGAATTTCAATTTACTGTGACGGTATATTCACGAACGACGGAATACAGTCACAAGCGTTTTCAAAAAAAAGGAGGATTTTTGACAAGCACGCCACCTCTGTTCCCGTACCACTTCTGAAAGCCAGAATTAACAGTGGTGACCACCAGAAAAGCGGCGAGACATTGAAGCTCGACGAAGTCCCAGAGAGACAATTTGACCGTCTTGGATCCCGCAACGAAATTAATCATAAAATTATAGGTGAGGAGTAGGAAAAACATAAAATTCTAATAATTCAATTAAAAAAAAAAAAACAATAGGGATGGTGACTCATTTTTTTTATTTGTCTATCGGGTAGATTATAAAAAAGTATTTGACACGTATTTTTTTTCTTTTTTCACGTAAAAGTAAAATTACGGAGATATTTTGAGTTGAAATGGCGCATGACGTCACGGCTCAGTACATTTTATACCTAGTTGTGACGTAGTGAGCCCCCACTCTCCAACTCTAATGCGTTTTAACTAAGTATTTTTTTGGTTTCTTGATAAAACAAAAAATACATATCTAGTATTTTTGTATTACCTGATTGACGGACAAAATAGAATTTCGTTTTCTTTACCCAGTCATCATCCCTATTGTCTCGAATTTTAATAATTTTTATTTTAAATTCTAATTTTGCTACTCTAAGTATATCTTAGTTTATTTTCTGCACTATCGCATTAGGATAAACCCTGTAAGGATATTATTTTAAGGTGTCAAAAATAAATAAATAACATAATTTCCACTTCCCTCCATATCAACAAGAAGAAGCTGGAAAAAGTTGTTCAATATGATTTTTGTTCCGTTATTGATAAAATTTAACAAATTCTACTAAGCTGGACAAACATTTTGTACACAATCTTTAGAGATGAAAGCAAACTTGAAAACAACTTAAATGTCCACTTCAAGACAAGTTAGGTAACCAATGCAACAAGCAATGTCAATTGGTGCAGTAATGTAACAGCATTCACTGATTTGGTCTGTTAACCGTTTGATTGCCGATCCATTCGACCAATAGAATGCAACAGCAATTGCAACGTCACTCCAATTTGTATTCACACGACTACGTTACACCATTAGTTACATTGCACGTTGCAAATGACGATTCGCACATAAAGTAACTTGTCGAACCCACAAATACAATCATCGTATGCATCAGTCTCCTATGAACGGTAATTTTATTTTATTTCCACGTATTCTATTTTTATTTCCCCGTTTGGTACCAAGTTTTATTACGGAGTGTATTTGAGTGAATGGATTGTTAAAAAACGGTGAAGGAAAGTTTAATCTTGGACAGAAGGCAATAAAATAAGGGTGAGAATTTCGTGAGAAGTTGGCGCCAAGCCTGCCAGTTGCAGACAGCCATCGATAGGGTTCCGAATGTAATGGCACCTCTATAGAGTGGGTAATACTTACCAAAGATTCTGCAAAATCATTTTGATTATTACCTATTTTGGGAGAAATTTTTTTTCTTGTTCAATAAACAGGCTAGAGGTTCAGGCACACATAATATTACCACCATTGCAAACGATTATTGCACTAGCACTTTTTATAGATAGACTGCCTAAAAGTTATGAAAATTATCATATAAAATTATGATCGTAACAAAAATTCTTTCCATAAAAGTAAGTCTTATCTTAGTTCATTTAGATCGTCTCCCCCAAAATATGAAAAAAAAGATAAAACCACTGGTATTATCAGCTCCACATCAATATAACACAAACCGTTTCTCTCTGTCATAAATTTGAATAGAATCGATTGGTGTCTGCGCCTCCGGGAAAGTTAGATTTCCCCCAGGACTCCCACGACACCTGACCGAACGTAAAATATATTCTCGATTTTTTTTCTGACTCCCGAAATGATGGATTAGGACTATATACGCGATGTTTCATGCTTTAGAAGGCAGGTTTACGTTGAAATATGATGATACTGTTGAGTTTCGAGAACGTTTACTTTGCGTCGAGTTGTGTTAGCTGGTTTGATGAACGATTGATTTTTATTTTTATTTGGCCCTAGTTGTTGCCCGCGACTTCGTTCGCGTGGAAATTTTCATGTGTAAGCGTTAGAAAAAGTATAGTATGAGTTTCCAGACTCTCTCGAATCTATCTCTGGGTCAAATGCATCCAGATCCGCTCTGGCGTGGTTGAGTAACAAACATTCATACATCCATCCTAACTTTCAGATTTGGCATTTCAGGACTTAAGGTAAGAAGTCAACAAGAATGCAGTAAAAATAACTCTACAGTTTTTTTTTGGAATAAAACTGGAGTTCATCAAAAAACGTATTAACTCAGAAGACACCAGTAAAGAAAAACTCCTGAAATCGACGTGATTATTTTATACACTCTACATACTAAAATTCCAATTTCTGTTTTTTTTTTAGAATAATGAATAATACCTAATGATTATAATAAATGATGATTAAGAGTTATAAACGAGAAATAGTTATAAAAAGGCGAACTTACAATACAATTTTCTCAGAAAAACTTTTAAAACTAAAGCTGACAAAGGTTTATAAAATGTCTAAGAATATAATTTTTATAACGCTAGCAGTACCTACAAGGTAAAGCGAAACTCTTTTAATCGTATTTTTTTTTATACTTCAGCTTTAAGTTACTGCTTTCAAGTTAGGATCTTTGTTCCATCCCCGGTATGATGAGGAGGAATACCTAAAGAAGTCGTTTCTTATGAAATGTAATGTTTCTTGAAGCCAAGTTTACGGAAAAAAAAGATCGTGTTTTTAAAATTCATGTTGTTCTTTATAAGTGATCGTGTATATTTTGTTTTAAATGAAACGTATTTGAAGTAGGATTATTATTAATCCGTCAATTTCTATCTTAAGATTTTATTTGCCCTTATCCCAATTTATTTGAGGTCAGTGTAGCATGTCTTTCTCTTCCATACTTCTCTTTTACTCGTTATATCAGCAGTCACCTCCTTTCCAGCCATATCATCCTTCACACAGTCTATCCACCGTTTTTTGGTCTTCCTCTTTTCTTATAACCATCTACCAATCAACCCTCAATTTTTACGTTGTTACATATTCAGGATTTATACAGAAACAAACGATTCGCCCCTGCTTCATACCCGTTAATTGTTAATCGTTAAAACCATTGTAAAAATGAAAAGGTTTATCAAATCATCAGCCTATAATGTTCCCACTGCTGGTACACAGGCCTCCTCTCAATGAGAGGGAGTGGGCTTTAATTCACCACGCGGGTCCAGTGCGGGTTGGTAGATGTATCAAATGCTGGTTCGTTTTTGTTCATTCAAATGGATGTTTTCATGGCTCAACAACGATTTACCTACAAAACGCTCCATCACTATTTCTTGTTAGACAACAGCTAGCAATAACGTCTAGGTAAGGTAGGCTAAAGTGCTCAATGGATTCCCACACAAACGATTACGAATAGCTGACATAACCTCTGTTCCCCCGAACTAGGTTACTTCTATTTACCTCATTCTCTTTGCGTTACCCAAACATGAACCTTTTTTTTATTCCTCAGCATTTTTACAAGAGGAAAATATTAATAATGTCGGAAATATAAAATAAAAATACATAGTTCAGCTTGTTCCTACAGCTGAACATACGGAATCCCTAATAAGGCAGGCTTATGGCGAATAACATCTGGGCTCCGAGGACGGCAAACACTTGGCAGTAAACATGAGGTTACAGTAAGAAAAATGTTTTTGTTTTCCAGGGCTTTCCTTATTATATTGACATAACTTTGTAACGACGTATGACTCATACATAGACAGCAGTGTTTTGTTTCGCTACACTACTTTTTTTACTTTTATAACGAGACAGAGTGAAATTTTTCTTTCGCCGGCCGCTATCTTGGAGCTCGCTTTTGTCAAAGCTTTAAAATTTTTCGCACAAGAAAAATATGCCTCGCGAATTTTTCTGTCCGTTTCAAGTTATGTTAGCTAAGAAAGTTCTGGTTTTATGTGGGCTTATCTAAGTTGAATTTTCTTGGCAGTGTGATGATATTCAGAGTGACTTGAAAGCTTGTGCGATAAGCATTTGTAAAATAAAATCACCCTTGTCCTGGGGGAGATTTGGTTCCCAGCATTCCTTTGAGGTTTCGCTGTAATAAAGTCTAGGACTTATGTGTTAGGCTTAATCTAAATCTTAGTTCAAATAGAGGTTTGTACTTTCTGAAGAACAAGTATTTAAGTAGGTATTGTGGAGAAGAGCCTAGAGCTTGCCTTATCATAGTCGCCGTCAACCTCATATTAAACTTTACTATAACCGCATTGAGTTTTATTAAAAAAAGTAAACATGGTTTAAGTTTAATTTTTAAGACATTTATGAGACGGCCTTTTTTGTAAAAATTGGTTCGATTTTTAAGAAATATAAAGTACCTACTGGCTTATGCCCACGGCTTCGCTCGCGTTTTGTTCGGTAATTGTCCAATCGTACTATCGGGATAAAAAGTAACCTATGTGCTATTCCGGACTATTATCTATCCCTGTGCCAAATTTCATACAGGTCCATTCAGAAGTTTTTGTGTGAAAGAATAACAAACATCCATCTAACCAAACATCCTCACAAACTTTCGCATTTATAATATTACTTATAGTACATTCGTACTTACATATAAAGTGTACTCATAGTAACTACGTCAAGTATACGTAATTTTCCTTTCCCTTCCAGGGATCCCTCGATAACATAGAAAAAGCGGCCATAAATACCATCCAATATAGGTTCCTGCCTCCCTCAAATAGTCCAGTGTGCGTACAAAAGTAATTCAATACATTGTTATTCCTTTTACGTACCCGCAAAACTCTATAAAGTTTCATAATGGTGCCTCTGTCACCTATATTAATGGTGGCCACAGCGTTTATCTACAGGACTAAATTAAGAAATACCTTTCGTCGCATAAATCAATAGACGTGTGATATATTGTTATCGTGGAAGGGGTGGCTCCTGGTATTTTATCCTCTCTTGTTCTGCACGTTGCATCAGCATTCGAAACACGCGCCACGTTGGGGGAAGCCTAATTCTTCTCCTAATTTCGCACCTTATTGTTGGCGGGTGGTAAGAAAATGGGTATTTTTTGCTATAAATTCAACACCACGTTCACAGGTCTATGAACTTTTATTACCCTTATATTTTGCGGGTATTATTACGTTATAATAGACTGTAACTAGCTTGGATCATTTTGCGTTGGTTGTCCACAACAAATAGGTTTATTATGAAGAAAATTGTTTCTAAAAATAAGTTGTTTGGCGATTCTTGATACAGGTTTCTTTTTGTATTAAAGACTTATCTATATGATCTTAGTATCATCAGACCACATTGCTTTACATAAAAAAAAACTATTTTACAGTATGTAGGTTGATGTCTACTGAATAGACTATACTGAAGAGCAGAAAAAAAAAACAAAATTAAAACTTGTGTACTGCAAGCATATGCTGACAACAAGCAAATTTGTTGAAAACGCTCATCCCAACCAATGTCAATTTTACGTAAAAAAAAATGAAATGCTTTTATTCAATTTCAATTTAAGGGGGAGATGGTTCCCTACATGCCTCACCCATCAAAATTCTGAGCATCCACGAAATGAAGTTGGTAAAATATCTAAGACATTTGTCAGACGATTACCTGAGGGGGAGAGGGGGAGAGGGGTGGTAGCCCCCCTGATAATATTCACAATTTCGAACCCCTGAAACATCTTACTATGCTTATGAATATAAATTTAGTTATCTCTCTTGCACCTTTTATTTATTATTGAGAGATAAAAATGTAAAGTGTGAATATTTTTCGATTATGTTTGGACGTAATATTATGATGTTAAAAAAAGCATAAAGATTCTCTAGAAAACATTTTTTGCATTGAAAGCACGAGTTTTTTGAGCTTCGCATTTTTCTCTTATAAAAAAAAAAATCTAAAAAACCGAACACGAGTTCCCAAAATGCTATCACTGACTTTCAGGCTTTCGTCCCAAACTACTGTAAGTACAAAGTATCCTCGAAAAATCTAACAAATTCCCTTTTCCTTTCACAAAAATTAAGTTCACACACCGAAAATGTTCAGAATTCGTTTAATTATAAGCAGCGGCGTACTTTCCCGTTATTTCGTATTTTGATGGGCCCGTTATATTTTGAGATAAAGTTTTCCAGAGTTGGGGAAAGAATTTTAATAGGAAAGGAATTGTTAAGAGGCCGGTGGTGGGTCAAAGCGTTTCAGACGAGGAACGCTAACAATACTCGTTATAGTGTAAGCTTGTCTTTAAGTTTCTCTATCGAATACCCCGGGGATTTTATATTTGAGTGGTTCCCTTTGCTATTTAAATAACGCTGATATTTTCTTTAGAGCTTCGGTGCACCTGAACGGAGGTTCTAGTATAAAATTCAATGTTTTAAATTCAAAAGGTAGTTCGTTCAATGTTTGTTTAACTAACCTTACGTCTGTCTGTGTATTTACGAAATGGATTTTTAGACTGGATTCAATATCAGGAGTATGTTGGATCTTTCTTGTAGAATTTACAATTATTTCAGTCTTAACATTATAATATTTATAATGGCGGAGTTCAGAAGTTCAAGAATCAAGAAACTGCGGATTCTCTTTACTATGTCTAAATAGATTCCCTCAACCTATTTTCTTTTCCTCTCAAGTAATTGTGATTTATACATGTATATGTATATATATTTTTAATGTTCATACAAATATCTTAGCATTATGTAGGTATATATAAGTAAGGTAAGGCACAATAACATATAAAAAAAAAGAAAAATGAAATGAAAAAGAAATGTACACGACAGTGTGTGAACACTATCGTGTACAATTCTTTTTCATTTCTCCTTTTAAAGTCAAAGTCATTTTTTTTTGCGAACAATTTTACAATATTGGTGTTATTTTATGGTCCTTTCGCAGGTCTGCTGGCAGAAATTTCATATGAAATAAGCAGTACCTTTGTATTCTAATATTTTATGTTTTTTTCCTGTGTTGTCTACTGGGTGTACATAAATAGTAAAATAAATATAAATTCAGAGTTATCATGTAGCTGGATATTACATAAAGATACTGACTTACTTTTTACCTAACTTATTTTTCTCTTAGCATAAAGAACTAATCTCGCATATTAAAAAGTTCATGGCTTGAGGTATCTCACTACCAGAGCTCTTTGAAAATATTCCTGTACTATCACAATCTAGTTCGCCGCCATAATAGTTACCTAGTGGTTGAGGCATCCGGCCAGCGACACCGCTATGAGGGCGAACATCCAAAATGTTGAACTCGCATAGGATGTGGGAAGCCTGAACGGAAGACAGGGGCCGCGCCGTTGAGAGTAGGTATCGGGAGTGTGGAAACTAACATTTTCATAAATACGTAAAATTGTGGTAAAGTTTGCTGAGAGGGTTCAATGGCACCTCTATAGGATTAGATTAATTTTAAATAGGTGTGCGTTTTTACTAATGTTTCCCGTTACATTTTGGCAGAATTGTAACTGGAGAAAGATAGGTATAAGTGAATATTAAAACTAACACCCATATTCTAAGAGCCTTCCTAAATCCATTTTTAAACTTATTAAACCTTTTGTTGCCATGACAACAGTTAAAAACACCCATCAAATCGTATTCATAGAATTTCTTGGCCGCAAGTGGCGGATCTTCGAAAAAAGTACCTCCTCTAGCTATCTATCTTTGTCAAACCCAAAGTTGCATTCTGCTTCAATCAACGCTAAAGATGTCATATGTCACTTTAATCAATGTTGAAAATGTATATAATTAGTATTTTTATATGTCAGTTAAGTTCATTTCATGCCAAACACTGGTATTATTGGTCATGAACTGAACTTAAGTCGGACTAACCAACCTCACCCTACATTCCGCCCTGTTTGTTTTTAAATTGAGATATAAACGCCTACTTTTCATCTGTCAAATTTGAAGGACAAATAGTACTATTAAGTTCTTACCTCCCCAAAAGACATGTGCGTTCAAATGCGTGTTGGACCTTGTTGGTTGTTGTATTTTGCAAAAACATTTAAACATTTTTTATTATAATTAATTTATTGTTTTAGTGAATGAATAAGTTAAGTTTGTATTTTTCTTTTAAACTCTGTTTTTAGTATTCATTTTTTCAATAAATGTTAATTTGGTGGATGTGTGGTGATGGTGGATGTTTTTAACTTTTGTCATGGCAACCACAGTAGACTGAGTTCAAAAATGGGTTTGGGAATATGGGTGTAAGAATACCAGTGTATGGCTCATCTGGTTTTTCAATACCAAAAAAAAAAATACACAAAAGTTTACTATTAGCGCCCTCCTGACGACATCATTCAAGTGTTAAAGATACCTGTAGCATTCCGACGATGATGAAAAGTCAAAAATGTCTTGGCTCAATATTATAAGCTACCGAAAAGCGTTCTTCAATCCAGTTGAAAATCGCTGAAGTTAAGTGATTAGATTCACTTCAAGGTCTATTGTCTCGACCATTTTCACAGTTTAGCTAAGAATGTTCAGGTTCTATGATAGGTTTGTTTATTATATAGAAGTATTGCATGGCACATTTTGAAGTTATGTAAACTTGTGCCTATGCGCGACTGAATCGCTGAAGACCACTCGACCAGTAAACCAATGGAGCGATGACGATAATACTTTTTGCCTTTTCTATTGTTGGCTGAAGAGAAATCCGCTCAGGGTACCATTTTGGGAAAAATAGATGAAGGTACAAAAGATGGAAGGATTTATCGTGCGCCTACGAAAAGGATTTATCGTGCGTGTGTGAGTGGAATTACCGAAACCCTAGGAAGAACATACTGACTATATTTGCCCTTCAAACATGAATGATGTTTGAAAACCCCAGTTCAGTATTTTTGTAAGGTCAAACCAGAGAAGTATGACCGCTTCAAGTGTGGTCTTCTAGGTGGCGTGCTTGTCAAGAAAATTTGTATCGATAAGTCGAATTTGGTGTATTTATTTTAGATCTGTGTTATCCCGCCAGGAAGCTGGCCATTTTTTTTTAACTATTACTAAATGTTTGCTTAGCTGTAAGTTTTCTAAAAAAATAAGTTGGGTGAAGTGTACAGCTAAATTGCACACAGGCGGACACTGACAGATACTTCAGTTCACCTGTCAATGTCCGTTGTCCGGAGCTGCATCCACAATTTGTCAATACTCAATTCATTTATATTGCATTCATTTTTATTGCATTCCACAATGTAGACTTAGGTGGTAAACATTTAACAAAAGAAACAATCGTGGACCCTGTCGGGCACAGCAAGAGAAAGATGTTTCGAGATGAGGACTTATCATTTAAGTATCTTATAATCTAACTAATTTTTACAACAAAAAAAAATACATTTTAGTTTCTTTTATATTATCAGTTTTAATGATTTATCATTTAAATATTCGTTGACATTGTAATAACACCTGCTTAGTAATAGTTTTTTTTTAATTTGTTCGTGAATAGGTGGAGTTTTTTTTCTTTATCGGTTTGACCAATCCTTAAGAGTGATCAAGAAGTTTCTAGTTCATTGAATGAAATATCAATTGACAAACACGTGTCGGTATTAAATAGGATGCGGAAACTTGTATACACATTCGGGTTCTGAGAAACTTACTGTAATGAATATATACCTTTTGTTACTTTTATTTCTGTTATTCGTATCAAAGTAGAACGCACGGCGACCAATCAAGCTATACAAAACCAGTTTATGCGGATATCTCATTGTACGAAAAATCTAAACAAAGCCAGACCATGTTATACTAGCAATGTTTAAGTTGATGTTCCGTCGTGTAGAAGAGAATCTAACCTAGTAATAGCTCGCAAGTCTGACAATCAGTCTCACAAACGGGTATCTAGTAAAAGAATTGCGGAGGAGATATAGACAGTCGGTCTATGAAAAGTACTGTTCGGGTTTGAGATGTCTTTATTTCCTATAAGAAATTTCACTTACATTAGAAATTAAAAATATTATTGATTTAACGTACAGTTTTAACAAAATAATAACAAACATAAAGCATAGGTACAAATTATTCTAGAAGTGTAGGATAATCGCAAAAAACTTTTTGGCTGGGTTAATCCCAGCCCAAAAAGTAAACATACACGGAACACGCGCAACTAGATGTGGTATGTAATGCACTAAGGTGTGCTTGCTTTAAAAATATGTCATTTTAACTGTTTTTCACTTTTTCCGCTGCTTTTGGTTACACTGAAAGCCGACCCTATAATAGTCGAGAAAAGGCTAGGCAAATAATGAGACTAGAAAAATGACCTAGGAAAAAAGTAAATTCATCATTTGCCTTTTCCCAAACTATCTTAGGGTAGGCTTTCAGTCGAACCGGATGCAGATGAGTACCAGTATTTTACATGAAGCGACTGCCTATCTGATTTCCACAACCCAGTAACTGGGTAATACGATACCCCTTGGTAAGACTGGATGCAAGACTTTTTGGTTTCTGACTACTCGTAACGACTAGACTGCCAAAAGAAGACGTAAATTTGCCTCATAAAACTGAAATCCGAATGATTCCCAAGTCTTGTCTTCATAAATAAAGGATGTTTAAAATTCGTACATCCCGCAATCAGTGGCAATTGCTCCTTGTTAGTCGTATCTTTCAATTGTGTTTTACAACTCACGTATAAAAGACAAACAGCTAATGTTAGCTATCTTGGAAACAATTTGCGTTAAATGCTGCGAATCCTGGAAACAATTTATTCGTTAAATAAAACTGCAGAGAAGTATTTATAGTAGGTCTTCTAAAGTGGAAACGTGCTAATTGTATGTAAAAATAGGTCACCCTTATCTAGAGGAAAAGTCGTTAAATGAAACTACAATACTGTGTCGGCTAGACGTGAATTACACAGTTTTTTTTCGGTTGGGAAATCATCAAATGACTCCTCCCGCTTTGCGCGGAGCGGAAGGGAGTATCATACTTGTACTGACTAAAACCCGTCCATGTTACTTCTTAGCCCTTTGTGTTCCAGGGTCACGGTATCTCTTTCGAACAGTCCCGCAGCCCTGGCAGGCATTCGGCTCTCTCAGACCTCTTCCGATTTGCTGACATCTCCTTGAGGCGCGCGTGGAACAAACCGCGCCGTCGACACGGCTTGTCATCATAAGACGGACGGATGGTGAGCTAGCCTTAACCCAATTATGTTGGGTTCGGCTTCCACTCTAACCAGATGTAGCTTAATACCAGTATTTTACATGGAGCTACAGGCTATCTGATCTCCGCAACCCAGTTAGTGCTGGGTAGTGGGTAATACGATACCTCTAAGACCGTGGTATGACTGGTTGTCAGACTTTTGGGCCTCTGACTACCTGTCTCACTGTCAAAGATCTACATATGACAGCTGGGACCAACGGCTTAATGTACTTTCAGAGGCACGGAAGAAAATTGGTATGCTATCATGGTCACCCATCCATGGCAAGCATGGTTTAACCTGAAGATCGACCGGAGCGGCTGTTATTATTTATCACCACGAATTCCTCAACTTGTATACATACAAGGTGTTGTTTTGCATCTTCGTCAAAATTTAGGCGGTTGCCACAAAATACATAAATAATCAATTTAAATTACGATAACTATTTAATTATGAATATACACTAGTTTTTTGGTTCTTTAAGTTTGTCAGAATTTCAGAACAACCCCCTTAACGTGGTTTAGTGAATAAGAAAGTATCGAATAAACGTTTGAGATTGTTTGTATGTGTGAAGGCATAATAAATAATAAGGCGCAATAATAGGCAGGTTATATTAAACATGTTTTTCAGCAAAAAAAATATCTGCTGCCCCTTAGAAAATTACAATACCTATTTGACCCAAATGTGTAGGTAGCTGATATTTTTTTTTCTGCAAAAAAAATTTTATGTTGAGAAACATGTTCAGTTTGATGGTCTGTAGTATATCCTTAAGGATGTATATTCCCTTTCCGTTACACCCTGTAGAGTGAGGATTGGACGGGCTGCGTTTAAAACACGGGTGGTTCACACTTACCGATTTCCGTAAATTAGAAAAAAAAAGAAATTACCTACTCATTTTATTATTGATTCGGGGCGAGAATCATTAGCATAGTTACCTCCTTGAATTTGACGAGGAAGCAAAACAACACGTTGCATTAATAACCATAAATCATAGCAATTTGTTTCTCTAAATAACAATACAACCATCTTAAAATAATTAGACAGTCAAAATAAACATAAATTGTAATATTTATTTTTACAATAGTCAGACAAATTGAGTTACAGTTCAGATACAGTATAGTAAGCAATAAACTACAAATTACAAGTTGACATTAATGACTAATTTGTTATGATCTATAGCGTCTTTGAAGTAAAAAACATGTTTATTATGATTCCGTGATACTATAAATAAGTCGAAATAAAAAAGTCCGGTCCCTATGGAAATTAATAGATTAATAAACGAATGAGCTTGATGGAAACAGGGTTTTTGAGCAAATAATATGATATTTAGTTTTATACAGTGACAGCTAATTGTCGAGCCGGTCGCGGTCGTGAGTGGTCATCTTTGCGTAGCCCTTCGGGACGAACTGCTTTATTTAATTTTTGAAGTGAAACTTCTTATGCGACGTCCAACAAGTTTAACGCTACCATTTCTAAAACTCACTAAAAGATGGCAGTATTACAAGATTTGTGACTACGTAGTTCTACTAGGTACGCAAGATGGCGTGCAAACAGTCATGCATTCGAATCTTCGGTATGACCAGCCTTCGCTCAATTTCCATGAGTAGAATATCCTCGATAAACTTAAGTAATAATTAAGTAATAAAAATAATACAACACGAAAACAACAAAATATTATTTAGAAGCTCAATGAAATAACGAGAGTGAATGCATGGCACTCGAACGCATGCGAGTATTACCAAGTTTCATTTCTTCCGCGCGGACGGATTCCACGCACTATTTTTTAAAATTTTATTCTTTAAGAAAACTTATAGCAAGTATACAGATAGTAGACATTGAGAAGGCCAATTAAAAGTTTTCACAGACACTATTTAAGGTATTACAAGAGACAGACAAGGGAAAGTGACTTGACGCTATGTTTTGTTAGGACAGCAATAAAAAAAAAATGTTCATTTAACCGAAATAGGCACATTTGAAATGTTATAACTTAAAAACTAGGCGCACGTTTCGAATTGGTTTTTTCTTATAGAGAGGAACCAGCACGCGTAGCATGACCAACCACTGTAGAAACGAGTTTTGTCTACGGAAGAATCGACATAATGACAGATAGACAATAACAATATGTCAGTCCGTCGATTCTTCCGTAGACATAGCCCGTTTCTACGGCGGTCATGCTACGCGTAAAGAGCAAGAAAAGCCACAGTATAAATACAACACTCTTTTTTTTGGCAGTTTGTAAAAAGAGGAAAGGTATGTAGGACTAATTTAATCAAAATAATGTTAATGTAAGTATATAAAAACGTACTTTACAAACATATTTGAATTTTCGATTGTTTGACGGTACTTCATGGAAAGCAGTTGAGATGTGTCAGTAAGACCATTTTTATATAGTTACTCATCCTAGTTTTGTATGCTGAAACTGGCCTACTTATATAATTCGTTTATGCTTGTTTAGATAAAAGTTGCCTATTTTCGTATTGGTTAATCATCCGATCAATTTCAGGCCATCTGTCTTCATCAGACGGCTGGATGTAAGCCCAATGAGGCTTTTAGGAGCTAGGTCGCGTTTTATTTCTATTACGACGATATTTAGGTTAAAGTGATGTATGGTACATTTTTAGGGATCCGTCCGTAGTCAACAAGGAACCCTTATAGTTTCGGTATGTCCGTCTGTCTGTCCGCGGTTTAGCTCAAAAACTGTTGGTACTAGAGAGTTGTAATTTGGCATGAGTATACACGTTAAGGACACCGGAAAAGTGGAAAATAAAATTTTGAAAAAAAAAAAATATTTATGTTACCTCCCCTACATGTAAATAATAATAATAATAATAATCTTTTATTTGCAGACTTAAAAGTCCATATTGTTAGTAATTACATGACTTATATGACTATTATTAGTAACACATACAATCTACGAGTACAACACAAATAGGAACAGTAGTATAATACAATAGAAATAAAATAGAAATAAAATAAAACTAGATGCCCTTACAGCTACTTATCCGACCTGGGTGTGCAGCCTAACCCATCGGCCAAGCATCGGGCAGTCCCACCGGTCACTCAATGCCCTCAACATGCTGTGGGAGCTGACATCTGTTCTATGCCGGAGAGAAGCGCATCGCTTTCGGATAATGGCATAGAAATCATCTACCCTTGCGTCAGCGAACATACCCGAAGCGCTACAAAATCGCGGCAGCCCCACAAGCATTCTGAATGCATTATTATATTGCACACGCAGAGCGCTGTATGCTTTCCGCGTATACTTGACCCAGAGGCTGCAGGTGTAGAAAGTCTGACAATAGGCCCGAAAAAGCGTCATTTTAACTTCATTCGTACACCGTGCAAACCTCCGGGCCAGCATATTACTTCGAACAGACAGCGCCCTGCGCTCCCTCTCTATGTCTAGGTCATCACATAGATCCTCAGTGACCCAGTGGCCCAAGTATTTAAATTTTGAGACTCGCTTCAAGGGGATACCTGCTAACGAGACGCACGGCACATTCAAGTCTCTTCTTACAGTAAAGTATGGATGATATTTTTTTTTTCGTCCTTCCCATTGTGTGGGATATCGTTGAATAGGTCTTTCAAAAATATTAGGGGTTTAGGAAGACCGTTTTTTGATTAAGTAAACCGTTCGTGAATTATCAAGTTTTAAAGTACCAATTTGCGTTAGAGTCAAGTGTCCCCCCCCCTCTACTAACTAAACGGTTGTAGTTAGAAATTCAAATGTCACGGCAGTAGTACCTATATATAACTAAGTTTAAAGGAAAACTATCACATTTAAGTGGGCTTTACAAGTTTACGAGCAATAGTCGACCAATTGTATTTGACTCGAAGATTTCGAACAACTCCATAGAAATGTCGATAGATGCGCTAAGCGTCAGTTGTACTAAAAACGAGTCTCATTTGCAGATCATATATGGCGGTTTTTATAAATATTGGTAGGGAACCCTTCGTGCGCGAGTCCGACTCGCACTTGGCGGCTTTTTTTGTAATATAAATATGAAAATTCTGTCAGTTGCTTAACAACGTCTGTATTCCATGAAGGTTTATTCAATTCAATTCAATTTATTTTTTTCAATCAACAATTTTGGATCATACAATAGGTACATTAAATAATAATTTGTGAAAAATAAATAAAAACAAGACAAACAAATTAGAAATAATCATAAGTCAAATAAAAAATATTTAATAATTATCATTTATTCAACATTTTAATATCGAAAGTCCCATGTAATAGGGGCGAGCCTATTGCTGTCAACCATTATCCTAATTCCGTTACTGCTACTGAGGAATTCCTGATGGCCAAACCCAGTTATACTTTCTCCGACCTGACAACCGAACCCAGGACTTCATGTTTAGCAATCGCACTTGCAACCACTAGACCAACGAGGCAGTCATTTGTAATAATTATCTTATATATAAAACTCTCGTGTCACAATGTTAGTTACCATACTCCTCCAAAACGGCAAAACCAATATGTATGAAATTTTGTGTGCATATCGTGTAGGTCTGAGAATCGGCCAGCGTCTAAACCCATCAAAATTTTCCATGCGAACGAAGTCGCGGGCAGCAGCTAGTAATTTAAAAAGACCGGCTGCTTTTATGGCCAAAGAATCAGCATTTCCTTCTGAGCATTTTCCGTTTGACAGCGATGCGGATGAATTTTTTGTTGCCTGGTAATAAAAAGGATCTAAAATTATAAGGAAAGAGATACATCTAAATTGAATGCCGGTGGCAAAAAGTTTCAATAAGCAGCAGATATAACCGTTCGTTTCACAGACAATAACTGTCAAGTTGGTACAAATCAAGTAGAAGAATTGTCTATTGTTTGAAAAACCCGTAAAAGGAAGGAAAGCGCTAGCACCAAAGTTTAACGATGACATCGAACACCGCACACAAACTTTTCGAAAGGAACTTTGGCACGTGACGTGTAAGTAAAAGGGGAAAAAGATGTGCGTAACAAAATTACATAGAATGCCGTAATATTCCTAAGAATTTCCTGATCCCAATATAACTGCTCACGGCTCACGCCTTTTGAGCCGAATGTTTTACCAAATTGACGTTCGACATGAGATCATGCATTCTTTTGATATGGTAATCCGGCCCAACCCCGGGGCAATAATCGATTATTAAATAGGTAGAAATCGACAGATCAGGGTCCCTTATCTACTGTAAGATTCTTAAGAGGATTCCTTTATGACGTGAAAGGTCGACTGGTCGTTGTTGAACAAGGAATCATTTTTCGACAAATAATTTTTGTGACTGCGTTGGTTTTCCATTGGTAGCAAGCATTACCTATTGCTGATCATGAAGTGTTAGGTTTGATCATCATCATCATCAGCCATAATGTTCCCACTGCTGAGACACAGGCTTCTTCTCTATGAGAGGGAGTGGGCTGTAATCCGCCACGCGGGCCCACTGCGGGTTGGTAGATGTCACATGTCTTCGAATTTTTAGTTCTAGGACATCCTCACCGTTTTTGAGGGCAGCGATGATGAAATAAATTACACAAAGTAATGCGCCTACCTGGGTTCGAACCCACGGTTTACTCCTCGTAAGTCTGGGCTGCCACCACTGGGCCACCGCTGCTCTAGGTTCGATACCAGGACGGAATTCCTTAGTAGCAGCTCAGCATGAAGATTTGGGCAGGGATCTCAAGCGTGACATTATGAAATTCCATTAACATATCTATGTACAATGAGTTACCACAAGGAGATATCTTGGGCCTGTTCTTATTTTCCTACAAGCAAATGAACTTGTTTGCTAGTGATCACTTTGAATAAAATTGTTACAAATTAAGTTGCGGATTTCCATATAGCGGAGGCGGGGGCGGTTACCGGTATGCAAATGTTGGCGTGACATGTCGATTAGGCACAGCGAAACGAGGAAGAAATTTGAATTGCTATATGAATGGCATAAGTGGTGTAATTGGCAAGAACAAGTAATGTAACAACAGGCTGTGGTTTAACATTCCGTTTTGAGGCATAAATAGCACTAATGAATAATTAAAGTATAACGACGACCATTTTTTTTTTCTAATCATAGATCATGGAGTGTTAGACCGGTTTCTGAATAGCGTATTATTCTGTGCGTATAAGCTCGTAGCGGCTTTCGCGCTTATATGCGAACCCACATTTTACACTTTAAAAACCAAACACATGTACACGCGCTTACTCAGCGTGTTTACTCCAACCAGTGGGTTCAATCGGTAGCAATATGTTAGTATCTACGAGTATCGCGGCTCACGCTTATAAGCAAGTCAACGATCGTACAAGTTGCGTAAGAGACGAGCACTCTTAAAAAGTTCAGACGCAAACCACCGTCTTTCCGACCTCGCCGTCGAGGTCCGTCGCGACGTCCCGGTCCTTGCGCTCCCCGACCCTCGCTCGAGCTAGCCCGTGATCCTGTGCCAGTAATTTTAAATCAGCCCCTAAATCATCCACAGGATAGTCCGGTTAAGCAGACGACAACCTCTTAGAGTCAACTGCGAGACGCCATAAATAAAAAAATGCAAGTTGCGTGTGCGGCAAATAGAACGCGTATACTCCTCTACACGCTTTTCCAAAAAAACAGCTTATACGCTAATCTAAGATAAACCGACCTTAGATTAATTGTGTTGATGATATATCTAAATCAGAAGTACCCATGTTTAAAATAATTCTAAAAAACACGAATTTTAAACAATGCCTCTATTCTTTATTCTTACTCAAAATTAAGAGGCTTTACATAACTTTATTTTTATGTATAAGTTAAGAAAAGACTTATTAATCTCCCGATAGGTACTTACTATTTAAAATGAGCTCTCTTTTCAACGTCTTTAGCAAGTTTCTAGTGGAGTTATAAGGCTGGATTTTCTTGAGAATTAAATAAACTTTTATTATTGAAGCCAAGAAAGCTCTCGAGTGTTAGCTCTTACTTAATTTCTAAACTCATAAACAAATTTTGTGTTATTATTTTCGTGTAAAAGTTGTTATTTTGTAGACAGTAGTGGCGCCGTTGGCGGGAAAGTTAGGAGTATCTACCATAAAAGTGTAATGTAATTGTAACAAATTCAATTAAGTGGTTTTCTCGAATCGTTTTATAAAGTGTCACTTTAACTTATTATACACATAAACTCAAATTCGCACAAATTATTTTGTATTTATAGTACCTATCATAATAATGCTTAAAGCTCTAAAAATCAAATTAAAGAGCATATTCTTGCTACAAATGAGTTGGTAGACAAAGTCGATTCGCTGACTCTCAGCAACACTCAGTGTATCTGTCAGAGGGAATCCAGCCTTGATGACTTCCAGCCTGTGGCAACGGAGGACCCGTCCCTAGCTGTGAGTGCTCAGGCCAGTATCACCAGCCAAGATACAATACCTGACATGATACATAATGATTCACAAGTAGCACAGCCTGAGTTTGGTAGTTTTGTATTTCCTAACAGTCATGAGTTTTGTCATTCAGTTATGTTCTCTGATAGTATAGGCAGAGGGCTAGGTAAATTAATAAGTAACAACCTGAGTTATTCCACTCAAAATTATTGTATGCCAGGTTCAACCTACAAACAGATAATGGCATCAGTCACGAAAACTGTTTTAAACCCAAATTCTACTGTAACCATTTTTGTTGGTAATAGTTGTAATGTAAAAAAAGAAGATATCACTGACTGTGTTGCAGAGTTGTTAAAGTTAGATTGCAGTAAAATCATATTGTGTGCTTTTCCATATTTTGAGAAATTATGTAATCGAAAAAACAATTATATACACACACTTAATCAGCATGTACATTTCTTGGCTAGTCACTATTGTGAAAAACTTTTGTTTTTAGACATCAATAATTCAGTTGATAAACTTAGGTCGACGCGGGATACAGTGTATCTCCCTATCAGATTTAGACATCAAATAGCTAGGCTATTAAGTTTTAATATTCACTCTGACATAAGTAGTATGTCGATGTTTAGTTCTATAATTAACACTGCCACTATTAGTAATTATACTAATATAGATTTATACAATTATTGTTCTGAGGAGGATCCATGTGTCACCGTGGAAAATTCTCAGTTAGCTTATAAGATTAGTGATAGGATCTTGCTGTCTGGTGATGGCACTGGTGTCTCGGGGCTCACTCCGGATACTAATATTAATTTAAACTAGGAAGTGAGACAACAGAAGGTACGGTTAACAATATAGTTAAACCTAACAACATCATGGTATCTTCTTGCACTCAATTAGTTAAATATAAGAAAGGGCCTCAGCAGAATACCTTGAAATTATTCCACCAAAACATTCAAGGTATTTCTTCCAAATTATTAGAAATTGAATTGTTTTTAGAAAGGACTTTATTTGACATTATTTGCTTTACTGAACATTGGCTAAAGGATTACCAAATGCTCATTAATTATGAGAACTATACGGTGGGTAGTTGTTTTAACCGTAAATCTATGCTGCGTGGAGGTTCCCTAATATTAATTAAAAATTGTTTTAAATTTAAGCAACGTAATGACATAGTAGGTCTCTCGGTTGAACATTGCGTCGAACTGTCCTGTGTTGAGCTAGATAGGCATGTAATTGTGTGTGTGTACAGACCCCCAAACTATCAAAACTTTTCTTTATTCGAATCAATAATGGAAGATGTCCTGGCAAAACTTACAGCCAGTAATAAATCTGCAATTATCTGTGGTGATTTTAACATCAATATTTTGGAAGAAAATTCTAATAGCAGCAGGCTATTAAATCTCTTTAAGTCATTTCATTTAGCCAACATTTTTATAGAACCAACTAGAGTCACTCCATCGTCTGCTACTTGTATTGATAATGTTTTCTGCGATTGTGATTACTTAGATAAAGCCATAGTTAGTAGTCTGCCTTCGGATCATAGCGGACAATCGGTAACTTTTAGTTGTAACACACCAGAGCAAAAAGTTCAGATTAGATTTAGACCTATAACAACTAGCAAATTAAATAGATATAATAATTCCCTACAGAACAAGTTAAGTATTATGAGCCATCATATGGGCGATTGTAATGTAAATCAGTTGTATGATCATTTCTTTTCAATAGTTCACACTCAATTCAATAAAACATTTGAAAAGAAGATGAAAAGCATCTGCCCTAAATTTATATTTAGTGATTGGGCAACTACAGGGATAAGAAAAAGTAGGGAACGACTATTTGAGCTGTATGGCCTAAAGCCTTTCATAAACACTGAAACTTTTAACAAGTATGTTGCTAATTATTCGAAAATTTTTAGAAATACATGCAAGGCTGCTAAAGCCTTGCATATTAGCAACAAGATCAAAAACGCAGATAATAAAATAAAGGCAGTTTGGAAAATTATAAATAATGAGACTAATAGGAAAAAAATACTTAACACTAACTATACATTAGATACTAAATGTGGTCCTAAAAGCTCTGATCAGGAAGTAGCTCAAGAATTTGTAAACTTCTTTACCGATATACCGTTTAAAACTACGGAGGCTCTAAATTCCTCATCCGAAGTCTCACTAGCTTTGTTAAAGGCGAACGTGTCTGGCTGCCCGGCTGAATTTAAATTTAAACACATAAACCCTATGACAGTTATTAAAACTTTCCGGCAAATAAAAATCAAACTGACCGAAGATCTATGGGGAATGTCAATCAAAGTTTGTACATCCATAGTTGAGACTATAGCACCATACCTAGCTTTAATTTTTAATTTGTGTGTGGACCAAGGAGTTTTCCCTGATTTAATGAAATATAGTAAAGTTATCCCTCTTTTCAAATCCGGAGACAGTAAAGATACAAATAATTATAGACCTGTATCCGTGTTGCCAGTTTTTAGCAAGGTGTTTGAAAAGGTAATGCTGAATCAAATGCTTAATCATTTTAACACCAACAAAATGTTTCACGATCAACAGTATGGTTTCACCAAGGGACGTTGTACGACAGACGCCGGTGTAACCTTATTAAAGCACATATTTACAGCGTGGGAAGAGTCCCAAGACGCCATAGGAATTTTTTGTGACCTCTCTAAAGCATTTGATTGCGTTAGTCACGACACATTGCTTTTGAAACTTGAGCATTACGGACTTGGTAAACTTGCACTTAGTTTGGTTAAATCCTATTTGAGTGACAGGAAACAGCAAGTTCAAATAAATGGTGTTAATTCACAGGGTTTAAAAGTAAAAATGGGGGTTCCACAAGGCTCAATATTGGGTCCTTTCCTCTTTCTAGTATACATTAACGATCTACCCTATTTATTGAAAAACCAACCTCAAAATATGGTGTTATTTGCTGATGACACTTCTTTAATTTTTAAGATTAATAGACGGGCCCAAAATCTAGATGACGTTAATTTTGCCCTACTTCAGGTTCTTAATTGGTTCACAGCAAACAATTTAGTATTAAATGGAAAAAAGACTAAATGCATAAGATTTTCATTACCGAATGTTAAAAGTAGTGATTGTGATATAATATTGAATAAAGAGAAACTAGAATTTGTCGATAAAACGGTTTTCCTGGGGATTACGCTTGATTCAAGGCTGCAATGGGGTTCTCATTTAACATCTCTTGCGGGGCGGCTCAGTTCGGCAGCATATGCTGTTAGAAAAATCCGTCAATATACCGATGTAGATACCGCAAGATTAGTCTATTTTAGTTACTTTCATAGTATAATGTCTTACGGCATTTTGTTATGGGGACGGGCTGCAGACATCGAGTCTATTTTTATTCTGCAAAAAAGAGCCATCAGAGCCATTTATAATCTCCGTAGGCGCGATTCTCTACGGGAACTGTTTAAGGACATTAAAATCATGACGGTACATTGTCAATACATTTATGAAAACATTATGTACGTAAGGAAAAATCTGCATCTTTTTAGTAAAAGAGGTGACAGACACAATTACAATACTAGAAATAGGGACCAGTTAGTTCAGCCAGGCTTCAGACTCGCTAAAGTAGACTCATCTTTCATGGGGTACTGTTTAAGATGCTATAATAAAATTCCACAAAGTATTCTTGAACTGAGTGAAACGAAATTTAAAACATGCATTAAACGCACACTATGTAAGCAAGCTTATTACAAATTGGACGATTATATCGCTGATAATAATGCTTGGCTCAATGCCGGTCCTGCTCCACAAGGACAGGGACGCATAAAATGATAGCATTAAAAAGTATTGTTGAAGCTGCTGAAGATTGTACAACTATCCTTGCATTGTATAAATTCAATTTAGTATTATATAACTGCATAGCCCATATTGTGTGAGTACTATGTACTAGCTATCATTTACTGGAAACCTGCGTCTTTTATTGACTTGAATGTGCCCTGGCGGTTGAGAGTATGTCATGCTCACTTAAATGTCACGCTGATGGTGGCGGGTGTGTCGGGTCATTTAGTTCCCTTCAAAATGGTTGAGTTGAATGATGGCTGATCCATTCGTCATGTTCGTGAACGGGCGCTATCAGTTGTGCCTGGTCATCTCTTAGTTGCCACGGCTTATTTCGAACTAATTATTTTATTTTTTTTATTGTCTTTTTTATTTTACTATGGACACTTTTATCGTGCACGTCATGCTACATCGTTCTCACATAATGTACCATCTCAACATGAATGATGTAACCAAAGTTTTGTAACAAGATTCTGATTTAAAAGAGTGTCCATGGAGTTTCTTGCCCATTCTTCTCCATAGAGATCTACGCTTTGGAATGGGCAACTACAGTACTTTCACAAGTTATTATGTCTTGTGACTGGGACTGTAGCTTAATTTTTATTGTTGTTTGACTATTCAAAAGTGCCTGTAATTGGCTTACTTGAAATAAATGATTTTGATTTGATTTGATTTGATTTGATTTGTATGATAAGCCTAAACTTCTGGTAAGTGAAAAATAAGAAACACCACGAACATGATTCTATAGGTATGCTTCTGTTCGTTTATTTTTATTCATTCTTTCTTTCCTCTTTTTTTTTTTGTTATCTTAGTAGCAGTTAGCTGTAGGCGCATATTATAGTGCATGTACTGCTCTTCTTTATGTGATGGGGCACTTAGATTTAAGTTGGTAATGTGTTTTTCTAATATGTATAGTGTACTCATTGTTGAAGAGCCAAATTAAATAAATAAATTAATAAACATCATCCATAAATCCAGAATTAATTAACAGAAAATATAAATAAACAAATTCAAAAGTCAAAATATTTACCCAACTGTCGTTAGCTAAAGCGAGTCCGTCATAAGCATCGTTAGATAAGATGAAGTAAGCTCAATAAGGCTTACAACAAATACTTTAAGTGCCTCCCTGGGAAACAAACAGGCTTTAATTTCCCTTTTACGAAAAAGAAAACGCTCAAACGTCTTTGAACGTTTGTACCTATTGCTTAAAAGATTAATTTTTATCTTTTAATCAAAATAAAAGACGAATATAAAATCTTTTTTCGGACTCAACATTGTCAATAGGATGATAAATCTCCAGTAATTTCTCAAATAATTGGACGGTTAGTATAATGTGGATGTTAAAACTGTATAGAATCGGCGCTCACTTACAAATGCACGGTTGCTTTTGAAAGACAAAGCGAATCCTAGAAAAGGCGAAAAAAACTAAACTGAAAAAGTTGAGGCAAGTGCCGCGTCATCTCTTTCCTACAAAAATGAAAAAAGCTATGATGAAAGAGAGAACGAAAGCATCACGTCTCGTTTTTCTTCATCACTTTGAATGCGTGGTTGTGAACTCAGCCTCTAAGCAGTAGGTACACAGGGTATCCACGAATCATATCTACGAAAAAAAAGGCTACTTACATTTATTGAATACCAACATTTTAATGCTACTGCGTTGGATTAATATACTGCATATATCCTGTCGGTATCGTTTAATACTTAACTGCTCCAAAAATAAAACCTAAGACGACAGATGATATCCAATACATTTTAAACTTAACTTCATTGCCAGTATTTTTAAATTATTTTTAATATCGTATAGTTAACCGACTTATCAATCATTGTTAATTACTTTTTACAAAGTAACTGATATGTGTGCAAGCGACAGGTCACTGGCCACTTGAGACACGCCGTCAGATCGTATCTGAAGCCTGAGCAAGGAGGATATGACGACTTTACTTTTTGCAGAAAAAAAACTTCGAAAGATGTCTGAAGAGCGAGGCGACGCCGCACCGAGCCGCGCCGAAAAAAATGCATAACGATGCTTTGAAACCATCACTTGGATGGTGCGAGTCAAAAATAGAAGGTTTTCACTAAGAATAATTACTAAAAATTTTAATTACGAGTAACGAATGCTTGGGACAAGTAGTAAAATTCGCTCCGGCACCCCTGGTGGTGGTATTTTATGCAAATAGTGGTGGATTCGTGAGAAGTATATTTTTGAGGAATAAACATGTGCACGAAAAGAAAAGCTGGGGGGAAAAATATGGAAATTCAGTATATCTGCAGAATTGCATCGACCCAACGAACTTCTGACGCTTTCCATATAAAACGTTAAATTTTCCAGCCAAGAACTGACCCGCGAGTCCTGAAGTGATATAATATTCGTACACTCTATCCTTTGACGTAGTTCCACAAAAAAAGCACGTACCCATTCCACTACGTTCAAACACATACTTTTCCAACTACGACTTCAAAATAAATTCGTGCCTTGTGGAATACATAAAAGAAAATAAACAAACAGTGACGAAGCGTCGGAAGAAGCGTCCTGTCTGATCGGAAATTCCGTTATTCGCAGAGGGAATCGACTAGTGGCGCATTCGGTCGGTTTGAATTCCAAGAGTTTGCAGTACGAACGCCATAGCCCAACTGCGTGTGATTGGATTCCGAACGTATAAAAGTTTAGGTTTAAAGAGCATAGTTTACATGCAGGGGATAGGTTCACCATGAACAACACGGGTCGTGTTACAAAGTTCTGAAATCTAAATGTCTTTGGGAGTTTGCATGCGAGATGGAAATAGATAACTGTTTGGAATGTTATGGCTGCTTGGTACCTGTATCGACTTGCTGAGTTTGGGAGTTAGGAATTGCTTCATCTTTAGGTAATACCTAGGGTTGTACCAGAAGTATGAAGAAATTAAATGTGTTCACTTACAGTGAACGACACCTTCACTTCTTCTTCACCAACGAAAAACACAGAACTAAAATAAATGTACCAAGTTTGACATATCGATGCGAATTTTCTTACCAAGCAACGCCACCTTGAACTGCCCACTTGAAGTGGTTATTCTATAAATGGTTGTCAAAATATTATTTAGTTATTATTAGAATACATACAAACTAAAAACTTATATTTATGAAAGTAGAAAAGAATTACAGGGCGTCAATAAATTAGTCCCCATCAATGTCAACGGGAATAGTGCCCTGTAGGCAGAATTTCGACTCTGTCTCGTTTCTATGCATTCATTCGTATAGTGTTAACAAAAACGGGTATTTTCGCTGATAAGACTACGATGTATATTTTTAAATACCACTTACTCTATAATAGAATAATTGCTCCATTACCCCGCCAACAAACAAACGCTCAACTACTCCACTGCAGGCGTTCCCACCGATTAATCCCGCAAAAATAATTACAAATAATAACGTCGCGTTATGTAGAGCAACGTGTTAATCATACCGCTATCGTGTGAGTTTGCTGTCGAAGAAAATTGCTCAATCAAAACCCTGGCCAGGTCAAGCGTGACTTAACTCATAACAATGTAATAACTGACCAACCAACAGCTTATTGACCTATTAGCTTTTCACTACTTGAATATTTATAGTCACTGATAACATTTCAAAGTACTCGCCTATAATTATACAGGTTGTTAGTTTGATGTTATTTTTAGTTAGTTGTTGTACAAAATATTTTACAGGAAGCCGGCAAATATTGTGACCGAAATTGTTGAGCTTTATTTTTTGCTTGTAGTTTTAAATTAGTTTTATACAAACTGGCATGAAACGATTTATGGTTTAAGGTTTATTAAAAAAATACCTAGAGGTCTACCTAAGTATTTTAGTTACCTGTACGTAAGTACGAAAATCGTAAATGCAATGTTCTTCACTGCTTGAGCAGTCGACCGATCACGCTAACATGAGCGTGGAGTGACATACAGAGGTCAAGCCAAAAAAGTCATTTTACAATGTCTGTCTAAGATGTTTCCATAAAATGGCTTATCAATCCCTTTTTTTGCAATCCACTGAAGACCAACAGATATTTACAACGCAAGGATCTATACTTAGGTCTCTTATTGTGCACAAAATATACAGAACATTTCCATTCAGTTTTAATTTCCTGGGTGGGAGATGATTTCCCAAGTGATAAGTATCTAACTTCATAAAGTTAGCCCCACTTTATGAGGTTGGAGTGACATCTTCCCTTCCTCGAAATAACCTCAGCAGAGTGTGGATGGTGGAGCTGTGTCTTTGTCCTATATACCTATCCCAAAACATGCACTCTAAGTGCCATCTGCCGACGAAAAGAAATGGCGTAGGTTCGCACCAACAAAATCTGACGGGACATAGTCTCCTTCATGCCGTGGACACGAAGAAGAAGACAGCTGAACTAATAAAACTAATATACCTACATATACCATAACATCTCAGTATTATTACAGCTGGTTTCTTCAGTAGCATAATGAATAGAGGAAAGTTTACTTAAGTCTGAGCTCCCCACGGCTACGCTAGCGGGTACAACAATGTTTAGATGAAAGAACACCTGACTACATTGGCGCAGTGGCTACATGCATTATGTGAGCTCGTTTTGTTTCATATTTTCAAGAAAACGGACCATTGTTTGGATCTAGATCTTGAGGGGAAGAAAATAAAGATTTGTTTCACAATTGAGTGAAACTGGGATAATTTGCTATTGTTTCTAAAAAGGTAGTTAGAACCTTCTCCTAAGATTCGTCTTCTTAGCGAATCGACGGAATTCTAAATTGAGTCGCCCCAGAATCAACGCCTTCAGTAACGTCCATCAGTTCCTGTAGTGAACAAACAATGGGACACGCAAGGCACGATATTATGTGCCCCATAGTTTGTAAAACAAGCAATTGTAGGTTCACTAGAATACTCAATTTACTGTTGTAAAATAAAGGGTCGCGTTTTTTTCCATTTCATCTTGAAATAATTTACTTAATTGAAAACGAAAAAAGTTGGACCTACTTTTCGTTGTAAATACATTGAAAAACAGACTGCTCTACTCAAACTTAGAGACATCTTCAATGAATACAAATCATACGAGTCAACTTGAAATATTGATCTCAACTTGCTCAATTTACAGAATGAACTACATAAATACTTACAAAAGATTCAGTAAAGCTTTAAAACTTAAAGGTCAGAAAGTTGAGCAAAACTAGATATCAAAGTGTCCAGACTAATCTTCTTCACAAAGATTTCTTTACCAACTGGACCTTTTAGTTCATTAACGAATGTAATTTACTTGTATAAATGTAAATGAAAGCAATTGATCCTATCAGTGACAAGAATAACATTTGTGATGATGCCTGTAGTGAGTACGAGATAATGATGTAATGGACGAAGAAGTAAAACTTAATCACCCACAGAGATAGAATACCTAGATTGCGCAATTATCACGAGACCCATATAACAAAGCGTGCCACTTTTTGACTACCTACTATGACGTCATACGCACTATTTAGTTGCTATACAAACATGTTACTATACACTATGCACAGAACTAAGTTCTTGAGTTGTAAAGTTAGTGTTTAAAAAAAAAATACCTTGCAGCGACAATGGCCGCGTTAAGCATAAAATGCTTAATCCGGGCACGCGAAGTAGGTGCTATTGCGTGCGTTATCTAGGTATATCTATATCTGTGGCCTAACCGAATAGATACGATAGTAGTCTTATCTACTAATGTTATGTGGACGTTAGACTGTTTGATTGGCTATTGGGTGGGCTTGACGTTTATTTAACGAAAGGTATGTTATTTTGGTTCTAGTTCCACGTAGCGCCACATAACACGCCTGTGATACCTGAAGGTTTCAGCAGATAAACTTGTCATGTTTGACCCATAAAATATTTGTTTCCTGTCTATTTGTTATTAATACGTTTAAATACGTTATCGCGTTACGCTATTTGATATTATGCGTTATGTTCATGAGGTATTGACGAAAATCAAAGAAGTCTATTTTTTTTCTTTTACTTTATAATCATTAAAAAATATATACTTTGCTTAATTTGACACAATGGATTTTGAGATTTTTTATAAAATTTTGCTAATAATTGCAAAACTCTTTCAAAAACAGGTTAGATTGTTTGGAAAATGCCCATATTTAATGAATTCTTCTATCTGTTACTGATCGCAGGAAGATTTACCAACACATAGTGCCGTCCCCGGAGAATAAAATGATAACCGCCATTATCTCAGTTTTAGTGTTATGTCATTTTTGGGATCTAATAGTAGGTGGTAATACATCTGCTCAATTTTTTTGGTAATTTTTATACTGTTGTTTACGAAGTTACGAAATTTTACAATAGTATTCAAAGATTTAACACAGGCCTTAAATTACGAGAGTAAAGTGTTAATATAATTTTATCTAAATGTATTCCTACTTGTTAGTATGACAAACAGTCATAAAATTATGTTCTCGTGACAAATGTTTGACTAGATAATGATAAATGTATTTAAGGAGCAATCGACGAAAACATCTTTTTTAATTTTCCTGAAAAGTTGCGTTTTTGCAGTTATCATTTTATTCTCCGCGGACGGCGAATTAGATTTGGGCATATTGGCCGCAAACGTTGAGATAGATTACCATAAAATCGAAACCAAGAGTAGAGGAATAATAAAAACATTCAACTAGTGTGGTAGTAGTATAACTGCGTAAGGACAAAGTTGAGTAATAAGGGACACTACTACACCAGTTCTCCATAACAATTACGCTACTCGGAAGTAATAAAAGTTCTTTTTTCTGCGTACGTGACGTAGAAATCAACCGACTCTTATGGACGTGTTCGGCATAGCTTACTTACGGTTTCGCCCTTTTATTTCTTTTTGGTTCCTTCTATTCTTACCTCTTTTGGTCCTTATTAAGGTATGACTCCATAAAGTTATGAGATGATCATTTTTGTATGCGTATGTAAGGAGTTTCTGCCTTTCCCCACAAAAAGGTGTGGGTTGGTGAATCTATTTTCCTTTGCCGATCAGATTTTCGCTGATATTTATTATTTCTTTATTTTATTTGTATAATGTGTATTAGTATTTATGTAAGTGTATGAATTTTCGAAAACTAGTAGTTATTTGTAATTTTTTTTTTGTACCCTACCACAATGTTGTCGTATTTTACCCTATGGTTGACTGGTAGAGAATGCGTTGTGGAATTAAGTCCGCCTATGTACCACTATTGTACATGACGTTTAAATAAATAAATTAAATACTTTTAGTTTTTTTTTTCAGTTAACGACTTTCTGTAGATGCGGCTTGGCCAGGTGACGCGTCATCTCATGCGCTGCACACTTCCGCCAAGAGCTGGGTCGTATATCGAAGTATCAGAGGTCGGTGGGCCTCGAGGTCCGAAATCGTCCGGCGGCCGACGTCCTCCCCGTCGACGAGCAGGTCGTGGCGTCGTGGGCGGAGAGAAGTACTCGTCGCTGTCGCTCGACGCAACTGCCACGACCGGTGTCACAGCACGCAGGTGAGGCTCTGTTCCGGTGGCGGCGAGGCGGAGCGGGGCGACGAGTCAGGAGGCGGTAGGCGTGCTTTAGCTGCTGCTGATCTTGAGATCATATTACGTTTTAAAACTCTCTCATTGCGACAATGGTTGTAGTATTATGTGACAGATGATATTTTCTGTCTCCCTCAAATATATACCATTTTGGTTGTAGGACCTCTTCCAGAACATTCAGAAGATCAATCCTGAAAAGACAGCCATATTCATGCTTAATCGTAAGAAGTTCAATTTCGACTTGAAAATTACTCTTCAAATAACAGCGTTAAATTTGAATATGTAATAAATGTAATAATGCTTCTTTAATTTTGGTACATTCAATCAAATAAATGGACTATGTTCTCCGTGTTCCCCAAAGGGTAAGACAGAGATGTACTTTTATAAAACTAACATAAATAATAATATAAAACTAAAATATAACATAAACACTTAACAACGTACAGTGTCAAAATAAAAATAAATCACAGTACCAAACTATGATTGGTTCTTTGTACCAAACTAGCAAAAGGAAAACTATCGCTTAAGCGCCAGTGCAACCTATGAAACTAATTTATTAACTCAACACGTGGCTGTGAGAGCTTTGAGCAATGTAGTGCTACCCTGGCGTTTGCAGTGCTAACATAAAATGTGAATGTATTTCAAATACATTAAGATCGTGAGTGATAGGCTTGTACTTTGGTTGCACTTACCTACATCAGCTTCACGGAATCACGAGGAACGCTTGTTTGACAGAACTATTTTTCTTGTTTTGAACTACATGTGATAATTTGTAGTCGAAAGGTTGCTGGTAACAATATTTTTTTTAGGCAGAGAAATACTTGATTTATTTATTTACCTACTAGCTGTACCCAGCATGCGTTGCAATGCACTTTTTACTACCCACCTACCCTATCCGACCTACCTACCCTATCCTACCTACCCTACCCGACGCTACCTACCTACCTACTCTACCCTACCCTACCTACCTACTCTACCCTACCCTACCCTACCCTTACTACCTACCTACCCTACCCTACCTACCTACCCTACCCTACCCTACCTACCTACCCTACCTACCTACCCTACCTACCTACCCTACCCTACCTACCTACCCTACCCTACCTACCTACCTACCCTACCCTACCTACCTACCCTACCTACCTACCTACCCTACCTACCTACCCTACCCTACCTACCTACCCTACCCTACCTAACCTACCCTACCCTACCTACCTACCCTACCCTACCTACCTACCCTACCCTACCTACCTACCCTACCCTACCTACCTACCCTATCCTACCTACCTACCCTACCCTACCCTACCGTATCCTATGTCCTTCTCCTGGCTCTAAACTACCTCCCTGCCAATTTTCAGCTAAATCGGTTCAGCCGTTCTTGAGTTATAAGTGAAGTAACTAACACGACTTTCTTTTATATATATAGATTAGCATATTTTGGTGACCAACCCGCACTGGGCCCGCGTGGTGGATTACAGCCCACTCCCTTTCATAGAGAGGAGGCCTGTGTCACAGCAGTGGGAACATTATAGGCTGATGATGATGATGACATTTTGATGTAATAATCAATTTGCAAGAAATAAGTTCGCTCAAATCGAGTTTAACCACCAAAAATTAAGAATGTAATTGTTAATTTCTAATATAGCCAATAATATTCACGTGCATGATATAAATATTGTACAACCCATGGGTATGTTACGGTGATACTATAATGCAAATTGTAAGAACTGTCTTTCACTTGTGACAAACATTAAATAAATGAATATGAATATGACGATTTAATTCTAATAGTGTTTGAGTAGTCGATTCGCACAAAAACACCATAAATTATTTGTAAGTCATTTTGACGGTCACTTAAAACTTTTAACTTTTGTAAATCTTAACAAAAATCAAAGCAAATCTTCAATTTATCAACCCTGTCTCGTTATTTTTCCATCAATGATTCTGTATCTATTTTCACCGTCTTTTGTCACCAAATAAACAGTACGATCACCGTCCTCGGTAAACGAGTTTCGTTTCCTTTCGCACGTGAAAATCGGATTTGTTTAATTTATTACTTTGTCTCGAAACAGAGAAATGCTACGGTTACTTAGCTCACGACACCTCACAGTTATAATAGGATCTCTAGGAGGATTTAAATTGAGTTCTGTAGCAGGGTGCTCAAATGTATTTAAGTCTGCGTTGCCGAAAATCTTGATGGAGCATTTTGAGGGCATTTAATGAGTAAGAGTCTAACAAGTTACTTTCATGGAAAGTGAAAGAGAAGGGGTTGCGGCTTATAAGTAGTTCAAAAGTGTAATGAACAATTTACTACTGAAATACAGAGGTTTAGAAACAGTTTGTACTGAGATTTTTAAACCAGATGAAAAATATAATTTAAAAAGTTAGTATTAACATTTTCAACAGAGTTGAAAAGATAGAAAGCCGACTTTACAAATACCTTTAACATAAATAATCCATCTGTTTATCCCCATGTTAGTTCATTCCCCTTTCGTCAACTGAAAATCCACCTCAATACACCTCCCACTACGTCAGCTGTAGTTTTTAATAAAAAGCAAAAGTAGAATGTATTTCATTTACCCCTCACAATGTATCAAGACAAGACAAGGGTGCAAAAGGGCTGACTCCGGAACGAAAATAAACGTTGAACGATCACTTAGACCCCTCAGTTTGACCTGACGGCCGAAACAAAGGAGCTTGTGTGTGAAATACCTATGTAATTACGTTGAGGGACTAAACATCTATTACGAAAATAGCAATTTTCTACGTCCTAGATTTTTAGACTTGTTTCCAGAGTGCATTTTGTGTAGAAGAATTTTAGCTAAGTGCTCCGTCAGGGTTGTATGCCACCAGATCATCCTTTTAGCTTCCTACCTAAATTGATGGAAAGTACCCGTATCTTGTGTGGATTGACACCCATCTGAGACCCTAGCACGAGAGCGCGCGGTGTAAAATAGACGTAAATACTTCGATTTTTATTTTGCCAGACTTAAGTGGCAGTGGGCAGGGCACATTGCTCGCAGAACGGATGGGCGATGGGGCCGAAAAGTTCTGGAATGGCGACCGCGAACCGGAAGACGAAGCGTTGAAAGGCCTCCCACTAGGTGGACTGATGACCTGGTGAAGGTTGCGGGGATCTGCTGGATGCGGGGCGCACGGGACCGGTCAATGTGGCGTCACTTGGGGGAGGCCTATGTCCAGCAGTGGACGTCTTTCGGCTGAAATGATGATGATGATGACTTCGATTTTTGAATTGAACATAGAATTATCATGCAGCTTTTTAGTTAAATTGTTTGCAACAAGCACATTCAGTATCATCTATAAATATTAATAAACTCTTAAAATTATGAAAATTTTATGTAGGTACGTGAAACGAGTAATTTTTATTTTAAAATCGACAAATTTACGTTACGTTTACACCGCGGGCTCGTATTAGGCCCTCTGAACTCCTTAGGTAATAAAACTCTTAGAGGTCCTAAGAACTCCTACTAGTAGGTACTCTAATTTCTTCAGTACTCCTGTAACCCTCATAGCTAGGGTTGGGATTTATCCAGCGTCAGGCAGAGGGGTCTCAATGGGGATGTCGACTCACCAATCTTTATCCGCGTTAAGCACCACTTAACTTTGCAGGTCGGTCAAAATAGGCTGAAACTGAACATAAAGTATTTGAAAATAGTTCCAGAATTCGAAATAGAACCTACTAAGATTGTTATAATAGGAGAAAACAAATATCTTCCCAAAAGACTATTCAAGTTAAAAAAATAAATTGTAAACAAAAGCTTTAGGCATTCTAACCGGATTAACGAAGATCTCCAAAGAAAATAAAAGTAATTTTGTACATACCAAAAAATCAGATTAAAATATTCATTATTTAGATAGATTAAAAAAGATTGAACATTTTTTTGTAATAAAAATGAGAAAGACAGAAGAACAAAGGACCTTAATTACATCTCCAATAATAACACTCATTTAGAGATAATAATTATGTTCGGCCTAATTAAAATGAAAGTGGATATTAACGTTATTTTCTATGAAAATATTTTGCATTTGAAAATGTTTTGGAGTTGCCTCCTCGATTTTAAATGAAAATTGGTTTCGGTCAAATTTTGTTTTTATAAAGTTGCGTCTTTTAAAACATCATGTAGCCGGCCAGCTATCTTCTACTATATCCCTAATATTATAATGACCGTTACTTACCAGTAGCTAGCTGCAATAAAGAATACCTTCTTTATTGCTTGTCGCCTACACTGTAAATGTACAAGAAAGGTAATTGTATTCCGAGTGAGGCCACGCTCCCATATTATACTTGATTTTGACACCATGCAGAACACACGTATAATACATATATTTTTTGAATTTTTGTTTACTAGGCCACATGATGTCGACAATCTCGGGCACCATGGCCTGTCCTGCTACAGGAGCGCAGGTCGCATAGCACGGCACGCCAGCATCAATGACATTATTCGTCGAGCTCTTGTCACCGCCCGGCGTAACAGCGGTTTTAGAACCTAACCTAACGGTTTGGTACGTGACGATGGGAAGAGACCAGATGGTATGACGCTGATGCCTTGGAAGGTGGGTAGGCCTTTGGTGTGGGACGCAACTTGCGTCGATACCCTTGCGCTATCTCATGCCCCAAGTACGGCGGGCTGTACTGCAGCTGCTGCTGCGGTTGCTGAGAGCCTCAAACGGCGTAAATACTGTAACCTTAATGGCAGTTACAGTTTTGAGCCGTTTGGGGTCGAAACGCTCGGCTAATGGGGCCCAAGCGCGCATTCTCTTTTTAAGGAAATATATCGTCGACTGGTTGACACTTCACGAGACCAGAGGGCTGTCTATTTCTTTGGGCAAAGAATTAGCATTGCCATTCAACGTGGCAATGCCGCCTTCTGGGCACGTTTCCGGATGACAGCGATGTGGAGGAGTATTTTGACGCCTTAACGTCCTGTTGTTTTTAATTTAGTTTATATTTAGTTTGTTTATGTAAATACTGTTATTTCTATTTAATTAAATTGTTCAGTAGATTTTGTTATTGTCAATCAGAACCTCAAAAGTCTGAAAATCCATTTTTCAAAGGGTTTTCGTGTTATCCAGTAGCTATTTAGGTTGTGGAGGACAGGTAGACAGTTTTCCATGAAAAAAAAAACTGGTATTTAGCGGCGTCTGGTTAGATTGGAGGCTGACCCCAACATATTTGGAAAAAGGCTAGGCAGATGAAGAGGAGTTGAATTTGTTGAAAGAAATACAAATTTTTTTTTTTTTACTACTATTAGAGAAAACATTCAAGCAATTAAAGTTGTTTAATAGGGACACCAAAGTACAGCGATCGACAAAATGGAATGCAATGTGTATAATATGTCAATAGCGCAATCCGTCATGTGTATGCAAAACGAACGTTTAGCATATCGACGACACGTAATATGTGCATATCAATCCTGCAAATCTGTCGTGATGTCCTTCTTCACTTCGTATGCGTAGGAATCATTTAATTTTAATGGGTGGGTGGTTGGATATTTGGATTTAGAAACGATTAATATTTGTAAAGCTTGCAGTTTTATAAGATTGCTTCTTTTCCAATACAAAACTAAAAAAAATGATAATTTCTAAACAAAAATATTTCAGTTTTATTTTCTAGGATTAGCCCTATTTCATGAAACACCTATAAATCCATTTACTACCTTTCAGAAGAATCAGCACCTCACTCGATGATACTACAGCAACAGTTACAAAACTTGTACCGCAAACACATTAGAGCCATTGTAATAATACTTTGTCAAGTTGGGTTCCAAGCCATCAAATCCCGCTCTTTTCCTACTACATAAAATCGTGTCACACCACTATAAAATAAACGTCGCATGTTTACAAAGCATAGACCTTAACCCACCAGGTGTTCGCGGTTATAATTGTTCCCCTTTCAAACCAGACGTTATCGCGCTTCCCTGACCTTTCATTCACTGTTACAGCGAGCAATTTCTGTGCAAATGTCTCAATTAACACAGAAAATGGTAATAAAAGCGACAGGGAATAAATTGGTGCCAATTTTGTACCTAACGACAATTCAGTGGCTGAGCTAAAATCACGCCAAGCAGACCTTTATTATGGTCTATTAGGAAAATAATCGACGTCGAAATTCCACAGTTCACCATCATGGCTAATGAAAAAAGTAAATAACGCCTCTGAGTAATGGAACGCAAATTCTGCTGAGTAGTTACACCCAAAGAATTGTTTACAGCTCTGTTTTCTAAACTTTTTTGCTTGAAAGTTGGCTTTGCCTTTGCTTTGCGTATTTACTTTGCATTCTAACAAAATACTTCTTTGAAAATGTTTCTAGATTGATCGTTTAAAGCACTGTTTTGAAAAAGGTTTCTTGAAATGAAAAGTTTGCAGCAGCTTATTTTATCCCATAGTAGCTACTGTTAACACAACGAAAATGTATAACCTGGTCCGACAAAGCAATTATTTTAATTTAAAGCACTTGACGGCAACTTTTGGAGACAATAATGCGCTGGAAATGCATTTAATGTTCAATGTACCTGTTCGCAGTTTACTTCTCAGCCAAATGTTTATGGGCGATAAATCTTCGAATAATTGCGACTGAGGCACTTGCATACTAGCCGTAAATAACACGAAATATGAACGTAGACAGACATCAATATTAATAAATTGATTACTTTCAGTTCGTTTCATATTAAATAGTGTACCGTTTGTAATAAATTGCTCAACATTTCTGTGATAAACTTTGTCACACACAGTTATACTAATTGATTATAAGGGCTTTAGCACCACGACAATTATCTATGTTAAATGATTTTGCAGAAAATCGAAGTGCTCGTATACCAACAGATTAAACCGATACTGGTTAAAACAATGAGCATACACGGTAGTAATTAATCTTTATGATTTCGCTGGAAAATTAATTACGTGAATACGAGCCACGAACCACTAAAACAAGTGTAACATTCTTCATTTAGTCGTCAGCTCACTGAATTTTCCGAGTAAAAGTCGTGGAACGTGTGCAATATCTGAAAGCGGGAACACTTAAAGCGAAACAGTCGGAAACCTCCTCGAATATGTGTCTAATTACACGCATTTATTCGTGTAGCCGTTTGTGCAGGCGCATTAAAAGCTATTTGTTTGTTCGCCTCAAATGTATCACATCCACAACGATTGGGACCGCTAGGAACTGCAGTTTATCCACACAGAACGACGCACACAATCTCAAGTGCCCATTCTATACGTCGTCAAGCCTTAATGGGCAACAACAAATGGTGCTATTTATCGTAAAATCGACACTAAAAACAGACTAACACATCGTTTCGGCAAAACCCGTAGTAAATTTTATACGCCCCTTTGTACAGGAGACGGATGTACGGTTTGTAGACATTTTGAAGTACTGAAAATTGAAAAGTTTATTCCATGTCGATTGTGGATGGCCGGTTGACCGGCGATAAACTAGGTAAGAATGACCTCAGATGTTTACTTTCATCCTAACTCTCAGGGCGTAAAAGTGGAGTGTAATACCTCTGTGGACTAAGCTGAAAGCAATATCAATCTAACCTTTACTGGGCGTCGTGAAACATCCATTCTGGGCTAATAAAATATTTACTGCTACAGTTGCACCTTGCAATTCAAGTTCATCTGGGAGTGTGGTTGATACTTTTACAGGAACTTTTATTTTTGACTTGTTCGTGTTTCCTTTTACGTGTCATGTGACGAATTACTTTTGGCTGAGTAAATACAATACAGTTTTATTATCATAGCAGTTATAGCAATGGTTCTTTAACATCTGGCACACAATTTCGAGTTCTTTTGTTCTGAAATGTTGTTCCAATCTCACCAATTCCCGGATTTTACAGCAATTTTCATGTGTTATAGCTTTTTTATGACAATCTTGAGAGAACGGCGTTGTCATTAAACATACGGGTTGATCGTGGAGGAAATTGCTCAACAAAACGCCACAAAAATGGGATAAAAGCCCTAAAATTTATGTTGGGGGCTCATCGAGGCCATTAACACGTAGTAGCGTTGTGCATAAAACATTAAAATGTCGTGACACACCGCCTGCACTGTTATTTACGTACGTATTAGCAATTTTCAATTATTTCAGCGTAGTTTTAGAAGCGCAGCTGCTCTTTGCTATGTAAAGATCAGCGGTCTTTTTTTTATTAGAAAAACGGCAACAGCCATAATTTAAATGTCTGATGGCATTTTTGTTCTAATAAATATTTACCTAAATTAAAGTTAAATGGTTGTAATTCATTTTTTATTTTACCATTTTCTTACATTGATGAAGTCGTTTGCCTAATAATGTAATAATTGAAAATAAAAGGATTTTTAATCTTTTTAAAATCACGTAAATCAAAAAGTCATACCTAATTTGAAAACTGCACCAAAAACTTCAGTGGCACACGTGGCTCGTAAAATAAAATAATAAGTATTGCCTTAGATTGGTGTCGAAGCTCGCAGTGTTCGGGTGGTCCAGCTAAGGCTGTCGACACACTCGCGTTATGCCCGACAAGCGACGCGACACGACCACACGACTTTGAATAATTAGCTAATAATCTCATTGTTGTCTATTCAAGCGTTCACAACTTTCTTACATAGTCATTATGCAAGTTCGGACCAAACGTGAAAGAATCCTTTGTTACACGATATTAAAAGAAATAATATGATTTGTCGACTTGCTCTTAAAGAATACTTATGTTAAGTTTTGTTCTTGCGATTTGTAGAACAGGGTATAAACATTATGTCTAATGAATGCGAAGTGCTTTCCTAACATTTTAGTGTCCAATTTAAATGTTAAATTGGTACTTCGAAGTGTAACGAATAGACTGATGAATTAATGATGAACCATAAAGTCTATCTTGAGTGAAATTCTTGATTTTATTCAGTTTCTTGACTCTTTTGCACCTTGCTCTTGGAGTTTTTGTAAAAAGAACATCCATTTTTAAAACCGCTGACTGAGAGTATGCAAAAAATCGGGGTTCTCGCTTTGTCTTCGTTATGCAGCAGTCTTTAGTTGCACCTGGCAGGCAGGTCACGACCCGGCCTCGGCCCTCGGGTCTCAAGATCGAGAACAGAACTAAGATTCATTGATATCGGAATACCGTCCGAACATTCTCTCAGTTTCAAAGGTTTTGCTATAAATTGGAGACGGTATAAATTGGCAAACTATTCCGAAGGTATTAGATCCAGTTGAAGTATGTGTGCTCATTATTTCCAGTGAAGACCTTTCTTGGTAGAGGCATTAGTTCAAAGTTCTAAGTGGTATGCGTTTAACTTCCTTCAAAACTTTGGTTTCTTGGATTTTCACACCCAAATATATTTTTGAAGTCGAGGTTTGAGCTTAGCGGATGTCCAGAAGTGAACTGGTTGTTCTGGTGAGAGTTAGTGTTTGTATGTACTCGTAGGTAATTTAGGATACAGTTACCCATTGAAGCTGAATGAGATCAGCGCACCTAAACTGCGCCCAGACTCTGTCTGTATCATCATTGCAATGAAACAATGACGCTGACAGCTATTGTACATCTGCTGATCTGATTGATTGCCTTGTTGATCTAGTGGTCGAAATCGTGCCTGCTGAGCATGAGGTGCTGGGTTCGATTCCCTGGTCGAGCAAATTGTTGTTGGATTCTGGATCTGTGCCCGGTTGATGGCAATAGGCTACATAACTTGGGAATAGTGGGTGTAGTACTATGTATTAGGTATACCTCTGCCTGATCTTTCGGAGATTTTAGGCGTGTTGTTATGATCTGATTGAGTTCAGTTCTTTTGGTGAAGTAAGTTCCTTTTGTTGTAAGTTCCAGTTTTTTTTTTATAAAGACGTGTGAGATCTAGTTAATTTATCTCTCATAATCTGAAACAGTTTATCAAGATCTTACTCACCATCAAAGAACTACCTAAGAACTACCTATAATGCCTACCAAAACAAGTCTATTGAAATGTCCCGAAGATAGTGAAGTCTTTTACCAATCCAGTCACGCCTCATTCTAATGAAGTGAGGAGTTTGTCACGTAACTCCTGGGGTAGCATTCGGAATCGCGATAAAAGGAAAATTTACTGCCGCCCTAAATACTTGTAAGTACCTATACATTCTTTAGGAGCTTAGGAATTAGTTGTTTGATATTTCAAGGTTGATTTTTTTTTTTGACCTTCATGATACTCTGGTTTTGCCTCTGAAAGATAAGCGTAAACGCAGAGAAACGATTCTGAAAGTACAAGGCAGGTGGACATGTCCTAGTGTTGCATGGTACAGACAGACCCAAAAAAAAAAGACAAGGAAAAAGTAATTGTCTTCAACCGAAACCAAAAAGTTATGAAAGAATTTCATAACTTTTTTTATGGGCTTGCGTTTGGAAGCGATGATGCAGCCTAGGGTGGAGCACGCTTGTCTACAAGAAACCGAACTATGTATCTATCCATAGTTATACGTGGATACAATGTTGTGAAATGTTAAACGTTACTGACAATAAAATGGGTTTTTGTCCGTTTTTTGGTACATATATTTGGCTAGGCTGACTGTGCATGATAGGCAAAGGTTATATCTGTGATTGGATGGTCCACCTATGCATGATGACAGGCAGGAGATGGGATCCTTTTGTATGATTGTAAGAACGCATTTTTATTGCCAATCGAAGCCATAAAATGTATTGAGACACGGTTTTTGTTTAATACAGTCGTATATGTTTTAGTACTTACCTTTAAATAAATGTAAAGCTTTGTCATTATTTCATAATATAATGAAATAATGACAACGCTTTACATTTATTTCTACACTTAGCAAGAGTTAGAAAAATGGGTGAAAGAAATAGTTTTAAGCCGAACCTCAAAACCAGAAACGCAAAACCTTTCCGCTTTTAGTTTTTATTTAACAAATTGATAACTTGAAAAACGTTAGCTGCATTTGCACAACACAAACTGAAACGCACAGGAAAACTGGAAAATCCAACAAAATCTTCTATCGCAAATTGTATTTGATATAGCAAAGCGCGAGATGGGAGCGGCCCGGTCGAATCTAGATAATGCAAATACAGGGCTGCAGCGTCCGATGTACGGAACTCTTTTGACCGCGAGCTCCGAATAACATTTCGTTTGTATAGGGTTACCAGGCGGTTTAAATTTTATAGCTATTTTTTGATATGGGTGTCGGTTTGATATTAAAATCGGAAAGGAACTCGATTTATTTTTTAATTCTTTTGTTTTGATGCAAGACTAGATGTATTTGTGCTTATTAGTGACAAGAATAATAGCCTTCAAAATAATGCGAACATCACCTTGCATAACTGACGGCCGTAGCAAGATAGGAACAACCGTATAACGACTCATATTTATAAAGTAAATAGTGGATTTTCCACATTGCAATTGGTACCTGGCTTTGTTGAGAACAATTTTATGCTGAACACTTAATTTAAAAACCGTTTCTATCCTAATTACAATAGATTACAATGAGGATTAATGATGAAAACTAAGTCAGTGTATATGATAAGATATGAGTTATTGTCGGGCCTACGACGTCCTCCCATACTTAAGTACTAACGCTGTAACAGAAATATTGTAAAAACAAATGATTGGAAAAGAGTTACCATGGAGTTTTACGCGGTTCTTCTCCATAGGAAACAACCAACCCGAACCGAGCACCTTTTTGTGACGTTTTATAAGTGCCCATGTAGGCCTATGTGAAAAAACTGATTTTTCTTTAAAACTGTCTCTATAAATGTTTAGGTACGTATCTGTTATAATATTAGTATAATATTTGTGTTGAATTTTCTAGCTTTTTATCCTGACTGGTAAACCAATGATGGTGACCGTACTTATATCAAATACCGGGCCAAAAGCGGCGGCCGAGCGGTCACGGTACATGTTGTTTTAATAAAATGACACTGATTTAATCTGTGCTCACTGGGAAATTAGAATTTTTCACAAGGTTTTTCAGGACCCATACGAAATTGTGAATTACGTCATATCTGCAGTAATAAAAGTGTGTTGGGTATAAAACGTGCGTATTTTTCTGTTTATTTATTAAAATGGAAGCAAAATGGTACAGTATCCAATTAGTTTTTCGTATGGTACAGACCGGGGTAAAATAATATAGGTTTATTATTTCGACTGGATCTTACTTCAGTTTTCTAACGACGAATATGGACGTTGAGGAAGAAAAAGGAAGGATGGGGAGGATGTAAGGATCTTATCAGGTGGCATTATGTGGTTTCTGCCTACCCCCATTTAAAAAAAGGCGTGAATTTTTGTATGTAAAAAGTTTTGGTCTTACACAAAAATCTATACTTCGATCTGTCTCAAGCAGATATTCTCGAGACCTCAAAACACCAAACCAGATATTGGCAAATTCCATTCTTATGTTTTCCAAAATAAAAGCATATTCCTGTTGCTATGAAATTCTTCGATTTCATAAATTATAACGCAATTTCTGGTTTTCTCTTTAATGTTTTATTCAGGCAGTGGGTACGTGTTAACGGTTCCGATGAATTTTTGACATCCATTCCTTGGCAATTTTAAATAAAATTTTGATGTAGACAGCATTGAGGCCTCGGCGATTCTGAGTGGTTTCTGAGATCGAACATTCGAAATGAAATATATGATGAATATATTTTCCAAAGTGCTAAGTTGCCTACTTTGGGATTAAAAGCAAAACTTTATTTTTTGAAATTTTTGTTTTATATTATTTTAGGATCAAAGTTTTAAAAGCACAGGTAGTTGACTACATACATAATAGTTCAAAAGAACCGCCCAATTTATTGTGGTCATCTTTTGAAATAATTAACTAAAAAATATTCATTTTAAATACAATCGCCAAAGATAGATAAAAAGTTCATCAGACTATTATAACGTAACATCACACCTGATCACCAAAGGGTATGGCAGAGGGCGGGATGTTAGGTACACCTAAAAGTACACCCACGCATTTCGCCTATTATGTGTGTTTAAGTCAGTTAGTGTGTGCCTGTGTGGAGGAGCTAGTGGCTAAATAATTACAGCCGCACGAGTCGATCTTTAAGGTTAAGCCGTGCTTGCCGAGGATGGGTGACCATAATTACAAGCCAAGTCCCATGGGCGAGCCTATTGCAATAATGCAATCATCAGACTACTAATAATATAAAGTCCAATCAAAACAGAAGTAGTCATAATATTGATTAGTACACACATCAAAAGTGTCTAGGGATCAAGCATTTTTATGCGGATTTCTTGAGATTGAGATGTGGCTTTGTAATAAATTTATGATTTTATAAATTTATATGGATCCTTTTTGGTGCATTTCATAATTTGAATCAGGAACTGTGAATCAAATTCGAGTAAAAGATGAAAATCAGCTGTCAATATTTTCCCTATAAAAACATACAACGCATTGAAGACATTATTAGTGCTACTGTTTCCCTACTACTGATTAAAACCAACGTTATTATGGAGCGGCGACGTCATTTAAGCAGGGAAGAAATGCTCAGAGCCGTGGGAATGATAGAAGCTGGTTCCCGGCAACGTACTGTGGCTTTAGCTCTGAATACAAGTCAGAGTGTTATCAGTCGACTTTGGACACGTTACCGAAGCACTGGTACCGTGGCTGAGCGCCATGGAGGACGGTATCGCTGCACCACACGGAGACAAGACCGATACATTCAAATCTTAACTCGAAGAGCTCCAACAATAACCGCCATGATGTTAGCCGTGAGGCTTCATCACTCTTCAGGGAACTTAATTAGCGACCAAACAGTCAGAAACCGCTTGCATGAAGTGAACCTTCATTCCCGAAGACCGCTACGGGTACCACCTATAGCAATGCACAATCGTAGGATTCGATATCAATGGGCTCTTGAACACAGAAATTGGGCAGAAGAACAATGGCGTTTCGTGTGCTTTTCTGATGAGTCTCGTTTTGGTATGAGACCGGATACAAGACGTATACGACACTGGAGAACCCCTGGACGCCAACAGCGATTAAAATCCTGCCAGGAAGTCCATCCTTATAGTGGTGGAACCATCATGGTATGGGCGGGTATTTGGATCGGCGGAAGAACTGAGTTGATTTGGATCAGAGGCAACCTCAACGCTCAAATTTATGCTGAGACGATTGTATCAGACGTCATCGTTCCTCTACAAGTGCAAATCGGTCCCTTATTTCAGTTAATGCATGATAATGCACGACCGCACACCGCAAGAGTTGTAAGACAGACTCTCGCCGCAGCTAACATCAATGTCCTGCCCTGGCCTGCTCAGTCGCCAGACTTGAACCCGATTGAGCATGCATGGGATATGCTACAGAGAAGAGCTCTGCCGAATATGGAGGGTATCCAGTCGCAAGAAGACCTTTTTTTGTTGTTGCAACGAACATGGGCGGCCATTCCACAGCGTGATTTGGATGAACTCATTTTGAGTATGCCAAACCGATGTTCTTGTGTTGTTAGTGTTCGCGGTAGAAACACGGATTATTAATTGTTTAAGTTACCCAATAAAATTTTAAAGAAAACTGTTATTTCAGTCTTTTTTTCGAACTTTAATGTTAGTGGTTCAAATGTCAAAAATCCCTTTATTAGAAAATGGCAAATTTCTTTATTAATGCAAAGGTGACTTGGTTTATCGTTACTGTGACAAACGAAAACACTTTATTTGATGAATCCTTAAAGAAAATTTTAATTAATATCAATCAGGAGAAAAGTTATTGCAAAAATATATGTTGATCCCTAGACACTTTTGATGTGTGTACTTTTGAAATGAATACGATTGTACCGGCATCGTGAAGTATCGCCGTATCCGCGTTTAATATCAACACAATAAGAGTAATCCATTCATGTCAGTGAACAAAAGCAATATTGCCAATGAAAACTAGTATTCGTTAAGCACCCTTTATCCTTTGTAAAATATTGAAAATATTCGATAATATTTTCATGAATCTCTTAACGCTTGCAAAGTTCGGTGCATCGTAAAATACAATTTTTCGGAATGAAATTCGATCTGGTGGTTTTTTTTTTATCTTATTTGCATCTGCTTTGGTGTATTGCGAGTATGTATGGGTTTATTTTGTTTGTGATATTTCGGATATTCGTGAGAAGGAAAAAGTGCATTCAATTGGTGGACATTACAATCTATTGCTGTTTAAGTAAGCGACTGCTACACTTCAAAGACAAAGACATTTGTTTTATTCGTAGGATACTGTAGGCACAAAGTTGTTATAATCGCGTAGTTCAGGACATATCCACCGCTTCATCATCATCTGTCTAGCCGTTTCTCAACTATGATGGAGTCAGCTTTCAGTCTAACCGGAGCAGCTGAAACCAGTATTTTATATGCAGTGACTGACCTAAGTAAGTAGGTAACTGCTACATTTGTCTGAACAGAATACATGTACTGCCTAAAAATCTACAGACAGCTTTCGCTCGCGACGTTTGCCCGCGTGATAGTCGAAAACTAAGTTAACCTAGTTAAACCGATATAAAAAACATTTTGATTTACCCGTTTTCAGGGTTCCGTAGTCAACAAGTAACCCTTATAGTTTCGGTATGTCCGTCTGTCTGTCCGCGGTTTAGCTCAAAAACTGTTGGTACTAGAAAGTTGTAATTTGGCATGAGTATAAACGTTAATGACGCTGGAAAAGTGGTAAAATAAAATTTAAAAAAAAACAATTATTTAGGGTACCTCCCCTACATGTAAAGTAGGGATGATAATTTTTTTTTTGTCGTCTTTGAAAAATATTAGGGGTTTGGGAAGACCGTTGACCGTTGATTAAGTAAACCGTTCGTGACTTATCAAGCTTTAAAGTACCAATTTTCGGAGTCAAGTGTCCCCCCTCTACCAAATAAACGATTGTAGTTAGAAATTTAAATGTCAGTAGGCAGTAGTACCTATATATAACGAAGTTTAAAGGAAAAATTCACACTTAAGTGGCCTTTACAAGTTTACGAGAAATAGTCGATCAATTGTATTTGATTCGAAAATTTCGAACAACTCCATAGAAATGTCGATAGATGGCGCTAAGCGTCAGTTGAACTAAAAACGAGTCTCATTTGCAGATCATATATGGCGGTTTTTATAAATATTGGTACGGAACCCTTCGTGCGCGAGTCCGACTCGCACTTGGCCGGTTTTTAGTTGTGGTATCTCACACAAATCTTTGTCAAGTATGTATTTTATATTGTAACTAGCAAATATTAGCACATCATCCACATAGACGAAGAAGAAAAAATGCAGGTTACTCATAAAGAACTACTTGCCTAGCAAAGTTAATAAATGAAAAAGTATCATGGAGCAATCGGTGAATATAAATAAAATTTAAAAAGAAGTTTTGGTGAAATACATAGCTTGCTCCTTTTTTAGAAATCGTTTAAAAAGTATTCTTCATAATGTTCTTACCATCATCCGTTCAGCCGTTAATGCCTGAAAAGGTACAAAACAAACAGATAGTCCGAATTCCATTCGATGTATATATATAACTAGCTGTACCCAGCATGCGTTGCAATGCACTTTTTACTACCCACCTACCCTATCCGACCTACCTACCCTATCCTACCTACCCTACCCTACGCTACCTACCTACCCTATCCTACCTACCTACCCTACCCTACGCTACCTACCTACCTACCCTACCCTACCTACCTACCCTACCCTACCCTACCTACCTACCCTACCCTACCTACCTACCCTACCCTACCTACCTACCCTACCCTACCTACCTACCTACCTTACCCTACCTACCTACCCTACCCTACCTACCTACCCTACCTACCTACCCTACCCTACCTACCTACCCTACCCTACCTACCTACCCTACCCTACCTACCTACCCTACCCTACCTACCTACCCTACCCTACCCTACCTACCTACCCTACCCTACCGTATCCTATGTCCTTCTCCTGGCTCTAAACTACCTCCCTGCCAATTTTCAGCTAAATCGGTTCAGCCGTTCTTGAGTTATAAGTGAAGTAACTAACACGACTTTCTTTTATATATATAGATATGGATTACGGTACGAAGTGCCAAATGGCCAATTTAAATAAAATAACTGAACAAAAAGAACAGAGGTCCTACTAATTATTATTCCACCGCCATTAAAGCGATAATATTTTTTGGCCAACATTGGACAATATTATGTCCAAAATCTGCAGGCATTGTTCATCATAAAATGCAAATTCGTGTAAGTAGGGTAGGAAAGCTCACGAGTGGCCAATAAATAAGAAATCAGTCACAGGCATAATGGGACCATTCCTCAGCGCCAAGAAGTTGGGAGTTGGCTGTAGTTCAACTAAGTTCTTGGTCCTGCGTTGTTGGTTGTGGTGAGGTAGGTAGCCGTTAGTCAGCTGCTGCTCTTATCCCAATTTTCCATATTTCTCTTTTACTCCTCATTTCATTCGACACTTCCTTTGTAGCCATAACATCCTTCACACATTAAATACATCGTTGGGTAGGCGATTTTTATGACTGATAGAAGCTTTTGGTGGTGAAATGTCAGGTCTCAATTAAAATATTGAATTTCAAATTTATCTGCAGCGGTCCTGCAACTTACAGCTTTAGCACTTTTACCCTAGCTTATAAGCAAGCCTGTATGGCTAGCTTAGCAGGACTGGTTCAGGCACGGCGTAGGTTAAAAAATGAATGCAATACTGGTATCGGTAACTATAGATGTCAAACCTTATCTATACATCTACACAAATTAATAAAATTAAAGTGTCTGTTTGTAATATTAAGATAACCGCTTTTTACTCCATGCATATGAATGTATATACGGTATATATACCAAAATAACTTTTTTTTTTCAATTTTTGTCTGTCTGTTTGTTCTGGCTAATCTCTGGAACGGCTGGACCGATTTTGACGGGACTTTCACTGGCAGATAGCTGATGTAATAAGGAGTAACTTACTTCTTAAATTCCACGCGGACAATTACGCGGGCACAGCTAGTGGTAAATTAAGTCCCTACCACGAATCTAATACCAGAGTCCGATCAGAATATAACTTACCATAAGGCGCACTGTACACTCGTATATGAAATATTCAGACAAATACATCGCGATCGCAGCCCGTCGCCGAATGTTCCACTGGAAACTGGACCAGGGCTGAAATTGTTTCACAGAACGAGAAGGCCCAGAACAAAAAAGAATTTTGAATAAAATACAGGAAAATGTTATGACATTTTCATTTGTTTGTCAACTGTAAAAGCGAAGCGTTTCGTGGAATCGAACTTTGAGGTTAAATTTCCGAAATAATGCTATCAAGAGCGTTTACGCCTTACGGCATTTCAAACAAACTTTCAAGTCCTTATTTTAATGACTGAACTGATTTTAATGAAACTTCATACGCATAAGCAGGATCCACAGCTCTAAAAAGTTACTAAAAATATTGTCGAAAAATAGTGTTACAGTAAATTAGACCGATTATAAATTTTCTACAGAAACAGAAATTTTAATTTAAAGACATTTCAAAAATGTTTTTAGTTACTTTTTAGACCTATGCATATTAAACTAAATTTGTTTTTCATAGTAAGTAATGAAAAACAAAGTTACTCAAACCAATTTTCATTGAAAGTTTTTTTTTACGTTCTACATCCCAATATTTTTTCAGAATTTTAATTAATTTTTTTGGTGTGTCTATCTTTCAAACGACTGACTTTGAAAAGAAATGGTTTTAGGAACTTCAATGTATTTTTAAAGACCTATCTAGAGACAACCCACACATATAGTTTTGATGGTTTTTTTTTTGTTTCAGTTCCGTGTGGGGAGGTGATAATAATATCCTTATTTTTTTTTTTGTACAAAAATCGTATAGCGTTTCACAGATTACATCTACCTACCAAGTTTCAGCTGTGTAGTCCTAATAGTTTCGGAATAAAATGACTGTGACATACGGACGGACAGACAGACAGACAGACATGATGAATCTATAAGGGTTCCGTTATTTGCCATTCAGCTACGGAACCCTAGAAAGTAAGGATTTGTTGGAGTTTCTGATTAAAATATTGGAATGGACGCACGATACAATACCCCTAGGTGAGACTGGATGTCAGACTTTTTGGCTTCTGACTACTCGTAACGAGTGTCAAAGATCTACAAATGACAGCCGGGAGCAACGGCTTAACGTGCTTTCCGAGGCACGGAGGAAACTCGGTATGTAATGATGGTCACCCATCAACGACCAACCTCGGTAAGCACGGCTTAACCTTGACGATATTAATATTTAGCAACGAGCTCCTCCTCCTCCTGTACCTACTGATAAAATCCAACGAGTCCTATTTCGAAGATAACAATAAAAAACTTTAACTACAATTAATTTCACTTGAAACCCGCTTAAATACCATTCAAGAATTAAATTCTAATCCAGACTTACAACTCTAAATTACCTTCAACAAATCCGTTGTAATGAAATGGAATTTTCTTCATAAGAAGTTAGATGTAAGAATTAGCTTGGGCATACGACCTAGCGTTGTCTGCCTCAGTCTACAAATGCTCGCGTTGATCCTCTGAAATTGAAATTTAAGACCTTATGAAACCTTATCTGGTAAAAGTTTTACCTCGAGTCTAGAACATGTACGTACGATATGAAGTAAATTATAGAATGTTTATTAGCTGCACACCTTTTTAGTAAAGGTTTAAGGCTATATATAGTCTACATACTTGTGCAAAACTCGGAAAGTCGCAGCAAAAACAAAAACGAAGCGTGTGTGCGGACCTCCCGTTTGACACCTTGGCGTATTTGAATTATGCAAAGCTGCTCTACCTGCCTATTAACCGACTTGACCTTTTTGTTTGGATTTCGCACAATGCAACTTGTCGCCTTGTCACTGCAAAATTGCTACAATACTAATAATATATTTCTTTTTTTTAAGATCTAGAACATTTGCGCTAGTGAAAATCCAAGATGACACAAACGGAAATATTGTTTTTCCTTCATGGGTGTCGTTTTCATGGCATTCGGGGTCGCTGATAAGGAAAGTACGGTTAAAATAAAAATCCAAGAAGTGTGCCCATGAATATTTCCGAATTTTGTTTCATGCGTGTCATTTTAATGGTTTTTGGGGATGATGATAACGAAAATAAAAATCCATATATTGCCAATGAAAATTTGTGGATTTTCATGGGTGTCATTTTAGTGTTTTTTGGGGTCGAATGTAATTCGTTTTTTTTTGATAATGCTGTTATCAGCCTAATTTGAATAAATGCACTTGATTTAGTACCCATAAAGACAACTGTATAAAATAATTTGTATAAACGAAACAACAAACTGTTTGACGTTTTACAAACATATTCATCTATGTTACCTCCAAGTAGCATTACTCTTGTCCTTTATAATGGTAATAAGAGACTCCTAAGGTGCCTTAAAGGCCCCATGCTTTGTAGGGTCGCACTTAACAGTGATGTATTACCGTCGTTTCATACGAACACCATAAGATACTCACCCGTTGGCTATTTGTCCTGATTTGCCCAAAGAGATAAACTGATATGGAGGTCTACTAGTTTCTAAATAGCTTTTTTTTTTCGACATTTTATGGATGAAAACTCAAACGTCTTCTTGCAAATACTACCAAATGTTTTTGGTCAAGTATTTAGTATTAGTTTAGTTACTACCGAATAGTAAAGTATTATAAGTAATACTTTGTAAAGTTAATGAGTAAATATGGAAATACTAGAGAAAATGGTTGTTTGTCGACAGTGCCTAATTTATTTACTTATACTGAAGCGACCACAAAAAGCAACATACTACAAAAAGTACTACAGCGCATCTATGACACAACGGAGGTACTAACATCAATTTCCTACAAGTCGCAAGCAAAGTTTACATCGATTTAAGAGTATAATAGAGAAACCCGACAACAACTTTTTTTTTTTTTTTTTTAATTTATTTATTGTAATCTTCATACACAAGTTATGTTTGTTTTGTACCATTAAACCAGACATGGTCACTACTACCTGGGCAGTTGCCCGCCAGACATAACACCTGTCTGGCCGGAGGATCCTCCCTTTTCTATGGAGTATTGAGGAACTGTTCACCCTGTTCCGCATACCCCTTAAAATACCATCTGGAAATTGTAATTAAGGTAATATTATGTTTTTCCATTTATAGATTTCCCATGAACCAGTCTTACCAAGGGGTATCGTATTACCCAGTGCTAACTGGATTGTGGAGGTCAGATAGGCAGTCGTCGTTAGATTGGAAGCTGACTCCAAGATAGTTGGGAAAAGGCTAGGCAGATGATGATTTAAAGATTTGCCCGAAAGTACAGGTCATCCAGAACAGAGGTCATTTACTAGAGTTGCAAAAAACTCGATGAGTTTACCCGCACGTTTTTTCTTAGTCCTACCGGGGTTAATAAAATGTTTTTCACTGTACCTATTCGCTCAATTATTAATGCCTACCTACACGTATTTCATCATGGGTATATTTTTAGGGAGTTAAATTGGATAACTTGAACGTAAGTATGATATATTGCCGCTTGCTTTGTGTATTCGGTTGTAATAAATAGACGATCGGAGTAAATTCCGTAGGGAGTAGGAAATTATTGATACCGTGTAGATGCGAACACTGCACACGTTTTTTTTTTGCGACTTTTGACTTTTCTAAATAAGGAGCTCTTGGCTTAATAATAACAGCCGCACGGGTCAATCTTCAAGGTTAAGCTGTGCTTGCCGAGGTTGGTTCGTGAATGGGTGATAATAATACATACCAAGTTTCCTCCGTGCACGTCCGGAAAGCACGTTAAACCTTTGGTCCCGGCTGTCATTTGTAGATCTTTGACAGTCGTTACGAGTAGTCAGAAGCCGAAAGTCTGACATCCAGTCTTACCAAGGGGTATCGTATTACCCAGTTACTGGATTGTGGAGGTCCCAGGTCGCTTCATGTAAAATACTAGTACTCAGCTGCATCCGGTAAGACTGGTAGTCAACCCCAAGATAGTAGACCTTAGCTAGTAGACCTAATAGACCTAGGCAAACCCTGCTTCACCTTGAAGATTGACCCGCGCAGCTGTTATTATTATTATTGAGTCACGTCCTTTGAATGATGACAATTGTCTGGACTTCAAAAATGCAATGGGTGGGTTGTTGTTACCAGAGAGTGGAAAGTGATGGTCTGTTCTTTGTCAGCAAATACATAGAACAATTATTATCCAGCCACATTCTTCAAACGTATTAGATAATTAAGATGGACGTTCAAATCCGACACGTTCGATTAAGCGAAGACCTCTTACTCAATACTCGGTACTGAGTGATTAAGAGGTTGTGAGAAATTCTACCCTGTTAATCTGTGATTGGGTGTGAGACCAGTCCGAGTAAAACAACCGGCTTGTTACTTCGATTACTGCTTCTCTGGGAACTAGATGCGTCGCACCATCTTTGCAAGTATTTACTACAGAAATCACAATATATGCTTTTTTTTTAAATTGAAAAGAGCATGCTTAGATGGACGCTGACGGCACGGTTTGCGCAGTGGCTGAGCGGTCGACTGCTGCGCTGCGTGTCACAGGTTCGATCCCCGCACGGAACAAATATTTGTATGGCCTACAGATATGTTCCGGGTCTGGCTGTTTGTGTATGTGAGTTGTAATGTTTGTAAACGCACCCACGACACAGGGGAAATTCCAAGTGTGGGGCAAAGTTTAAAAAAAAAATTTAATACACAGATTCAGATTTGTTTAGACCCCAAATTCAGTACTGCAAACTCTAAGACATACATAAAACCGAAACGCCTCCCCCATTAACAGCACGCAAACTTTCCCGCGAAAATTAACAATTTAAAAAGCTATACAACAATCATGTCGTAAACTCAGCTCAAATACTGGCTCAGCTATAAAGCAGAAAAGTTAAACAGCAGAATTTTAATTACAAGCAAACTGGCGAAGGTCACAATAAAACATAATGAATTTTCGGTGCCGTTAATACACAGTGGCATTTAGTGGCCATTTGTATTCACACTCACGTTTGCCATACTGCCATGTTTGTTCACACGTGTATGTAAAAACATGCTGCAAGGGTGGGAGGTGACGTCATTGGTCCAACGCGCACCCTTCCACTTCGTTCGAGTGCAGTATATGAGTACGAATAGTGCTAGTGCACTGACGGTTCAGCGCTTTGTTTCTATGTGCACCGTTTGAATATGTTAGAGGAGTATGTACTTAGTGACGTGGTGAGAGAAGACTTGTAAATTCCTTGAGCTGTGGTAGTTAGGGTGGATTTAAATGAGTCTGGAATTTTTATTATTAAAGCCTAGGATGGTTCGTTGAGTACTCATACTTTAAACGTAGTCTAATGATGATTCAAATATTATCAAATTCAAATTCATTTATTGCAAATATACAGGTGGGTTTTTGAAGAACAGGAAAGTTGTTAGTGTCACCATATTATGCACTAGGCATGCAACATTTAGTTCGGAACGTAGTTAGTCCCTAAATTAAAAAACCAAAAATAAAATTAATCCAAGCGTCGTAGCGTCGGGGGTCCGCTTTGTTTGTATATATATTTTTATGTACTAAGCGGTCTACTTAGCGGTCCCCCGACGCTACGACGCTTGGATTAATTTTATTTTTGGTTTTTTAGAGGTTTTGCCCGTCGGGGGTTTTTTAAATTTTTAATTTAATTTTTATTTCATGCTTTTTAAACTTAAATTATTTTTTCTTAGCCTTGACTGTCCCACTCCTGGGCATAGGGTCTACTCCCATTCCTTCCACTTTTCTTGGTGTTGCGCCTCTTCTCTCTTATTAACGAAAACAAGGAAAGATATGAATTAAAAAAAAAACTTGGGCTTATAGGGGGGCGGGGGTGTGTGTAGCCTACCCCCCTGGCGATGCTCATGGTGAGAAAGTGACAAGAATTCAAATTGCCAATCAACTAGACCCGTAGAAGTTGTTTAAATCCCTTCATCAACTAGAAAAGAGGTGATGAGCTTCAAACGGCTGAGCAGATTTTCTCAAAACATAGCTAAGAACACTCTCGATTAAAATACCTTTCAAATGACACCAATTTTATCAAAATCGCTTCATCCTTTTGGGAGCTACGATGCCACAGACAGACACACAGATACACACGTCAAACTTATAACACCCCTCTTTTTTGGTCGGGGGTTAAAAATATAAATACATTATACTTAGTTCAAAATTACATGTCTATTGAATTGTCAATTAACGTCAAAATAAATAATGTCAAAGTAATAATGTTAAAGTTAAACTGTTATGCTAAAATGTCAAGAATGAATAATTGTGAAATTCGTAATCTATGTCAAACTTAAGTAATAAACATTATTTTGTCACACAAATATTTCTTAACACTCATCATCTGCCTAGCCTTTTCCCAAACTATCTTGGGGTCGGCTTCCAGTCTAACCGGATGCAGCTGAGTACCAGTACTTTACATGAAGCGACTACCTATCTGACCTCTACAACCCAGTAACTGGGTAATACGATACCCCTTGGTAAGACTGGATGTCAGACTTCTGGCTTCTGACTACTCGTAACGACTGTCAGAGATCTACAAATGACAGCCGAGACCAACGGCTTAACGCGCTTTCCGAGGCACGGAGGAAACTCGGTATGTAATTATGGTCACCCCAATATTTATTACACTATAATAAGATTTTTCTAATAACATTTTTTTAACATTACATTTAAATGTGTCCATACTTTTTAAGTCTACAATACATTTTTGTAAATGATTATAAAGTCGTGTTATGCGCAAAATTATTTTAAATCTTTTCTTAATCTTTGTAATCTTAAACAAAATGCATAGTGTATATGATTCAGAGGGTTGACAGATACCATACCTGGTACTCTATTAAATTGTAGACACGTTAGTGTAATATTTTCCAAGTAACTTGCAATCAAGCTATGAAAATCAAATAAAAACTATCAGGTTCATCCATTCATAAAGATTATTGTCATTGATTTAGGGTGATGTAAGAACAGATAGTAAATTACAAATTTTGATTCCTTTATGACCTACCTATACATACATTCCACCTACTTATCATATATTTATAAGCCAATTGATTATGTCTTCCAAACGCTAACGATAAGCTCATAGTCACGTATCACACAAGAGAGGATAATAAGCAAGAAAACACAAAAGAATCAAGCACAGCGTCTACTGATTTTATCCCTAATAACAAATGAGCGGTAATCAAGTCTGGGGGTATTTGTTTCTCAAAGAAAACGTGTGAAGTGCGAGTCGAACAGAGAGGAAAAAAGCTCAGACATAGAATATTAATCAATTGGACGATGCTTTAAAAACGCTTTCATTCATTGGACTGTTCCAGTGATGTACGCCAGTACACTTGCAGTTGAGTTATTATGCCATTAGATTTCATATCAATTTTATTGAAATACAAGCCATTACATTTTTACATTTAGAACATCATCTTTCTCCTGCCCTTATCCCTATTTATTTGGGGTCGGCGCAGCATGTCTTCCTTTTCCATACTTCTCTATTACACGTCATCTCATCAGTCAACTCTTTCCTTGCCATATCATCCTTAACACCGTCCATCCATCGTTTCCACCGTCCATCCAGCTTTCCCACATATGAACCATATTTCAACATTTTAGTTACAGACAGACAAAAAACCTATCAAAACATTAATAATTGTTGTAAGTGTTAATGTTATTAATTGTTGTAATTATTAATGTTATTAATTGTTGTAATTATTAATGTTATTGATTGTTGTAATTATTAATTTTACGGTGGGTTTTTTGTACCCTAAAAAACAGCGTTTGAACCCTAAAAAACAGCGCAAAAAAAACAACCCTAAAAATCAAAGCAAACTCGTGGCTTGGCTGTTGTACCATATTGAGTATTACGTAACTGCCTAATACTGGCCTAGGAACGCGGGCCTTAAAAAATCTAATATAAGCAATATCTTTTCGAAGTACCCTATATAATAAATTCGGTACATTATTATACGTATTGTTGTCTTTATGTAAGTATTCCGGCTACAAGCAAAAGGTTGTTCCTTTCACATATTAAGTAGAGTTTAATATTGTCGGATTCAAAGAACATGTTATGAAATAATTTGGCCTTATTTGGAATGTGGAAATAGAATGTTTTGTGAAACTAAATGGTATCAGTATATTTTAGCAAACTTGTTTTGCAAACCATAATATATGTTACTCTGAGATGACCGCTGAACTGTTCACTAGTTCAATAACGATAGCTTTTTACTGTATGCAGTTATAAGCTATTGCCTAAATTATATAGAACTAGCTGTCCCGCGCAACTTCGTCTGCGTCACATTTTCCCCGTTTTCGCAACATTTTTCATTGCTGCTCCGCTCCTATTTGTCGTAGCGTGATGATATATAGCCTATGTCCTTCCCCAGGTTGAAATCTATCTTCTTGCCAAATTTCATTAAGATCCGATCAGCCGTTTAGTCGTGAAAAGGTAACAAACAAACAAACAGAGTGACTTTCGCATTTATAATATTATAAGTATGGATAGTATGAAAGTATGGATTAAGCAATGTGATATTTGAGAAGAGTGGTACCTTCTTAAATAAATTACGGGGATCACATTGCTTTTCGTGGATTAGCATCGCATGTACACGTGGTGGATACACCCACAATTTTATTACGACTTTGCTTTTTTCAACATGACAGAAAAAACTTTTTCAGATTTTTCACCCATCATTTAAGCCGACCTGTATTTTGAATGCGTGTGTCAATTTATCACAATTCATACAAATATTTGAAGCATGAAAATTTAAAATTGGACGCAAGCGGCCACAGCGATACGACTAAAGGTCTGTGTTTAACAATGGCGGCTTTTCAGCAAGCATATAATATAATGAAGGTTTGTTAAACTTAACTTGGGGTACAAATAGCCTGTACTTTGTCAAGAACTAATACCAGTTTAATTTTATGACCAATATTGAAGACCTAAGCAAACACTTTGAACTGAGGCTCAGGTACCCATACAAGTAAATTTGAACTTAGTACCCGCATAAATGTTTCACAGAACGTTTATGTTACCAAGTTTCCAATATCACTAAATAACCTAAGCATCGCCACTTGAAATTACGGTGTAAGTAATGATTTTCAAACTGAAAGTAGGTATTAAAATAGATAGATACAGAAGGTCAAGTTCAGTAGGAGGTCGTGGCTAAATAATAACAGCCGTACGGGTCGATCTTTAAGGTTAAGCCGAGCTTGCCGAGGTTGGTCCGTGCATGGGTGATCATAGTTACAAACCGAGTTTCCTTCGTGCCTCGGTAAGCACGTTAAGCCGTTGGTCACGACTGTCATTTGTAGATCTCTGACAGTCGTTACGAGTAGTCAGAAGCCAAAAGTCTGACATCTAGTCTTACCAAGGGGTATTGCTTTACCAGTTACTGGGTTGGGTCGCGGAGGTCAGATAGGCAGTCGCTTCAAGTAAAATACTGGTACTCAGCTGCATCCGGTAAGACTGGAAGCCGACCCCAAGATAGTTTGGGAAAAGGCTAGGCAGATGATGACACACAGAAGGTCAGGTTCAAATATGCCTCACGTACAGCAAGTGCAAGTGCACTTACGTTATGGTGGCTGTACTCTCCCGGCGAGACATTCAGAAGCAGGGCGAGTGCGAGAGTGTAAGTACAGCCAAGCGATACACACCGGGGCTAGACGAGCACTCCAATACGTGCTGGAAGAAACACCGACCCTAAAGCTAAGTGCTAAGTATTCAGTATGATTGCCGCCTGACCGCAGATAGCTGAACATGAAGTCCTGTGTTCGATTACCATTTAGGGGCATGAGGAACAGGGTGTAAAGTTCTTCATACCCTATAGGAAAGAGAGGATGCTCCGACCAGACAGGTGTTATGTCTGGTGGGCAACTGCCCGAGCGTTGTTGTCGGGTTTTTCTGTATAGTCTTAAGTCGATGTAAACTTTGCTTGCGAGATGTAGGAAATTGATGTTAGTTCTTCCGTCGTGTGATAGATGGCGCTGTAGTACTTTTTGTAGTAAGTTGTTTTTCAACGTCGCTACCAGGTTTGGATAACAGTTATTGGGTTTCTCCATCAGGAATTTCTCAGTAGCAGCTCCAGACTCTGGATTTGTGGTGTACTCTCAGGTACTACATCTCTACCTAACCCTTCTGAGATTACAGGCGTGATGTTAAAGCCGCTGCCCGCCGCGTAGATATACCGGCATTGTATGGAGCGGAACTTCTGTATATTTTTTTCTGGTGGCGAAAGTCCGTTAGTTATCGACAAGTTGAGACTTGATGTGCTTATGTATTCCAGTGATACCTACCTACACTTGAGAAGGGATTTGAACAAGTTAGTTACTAGTTGGTGAGGACCCTTTGAAGTAACATAGAAGATAGTTAACACTTTGTCGGAGCCCAAAGTGGCTAACTATAGGAAATTGTTCATTTAATTTTGATTAAATGGCACAAAGTAGTTGCTAGTCATGATATGGCTATGTGATGCGCAGGAATGAGGTTCATAATATGAGAAAAATCTGGAGTATCGATGTGGATGTATTTAACAGTTAAGGAGAGACCAAAGAAGACATGTTTGATATACCTATTGTTAAAACTTATTGGATTGCTCTTGAACTGATTAAAACTAATGTTATGTTAATAAATATTTAGTTGAATCTATTAATTAATGGGTTTCAGTTAAATATGAGTCCAACGATATGGCTAGAAAGAGGGTGACAACTCACATGACAACTTATAGAGAAGTATGTGCAAAAGACATGCTGCGTCGACCCCAAATTGTAATGAAGACTAATCGAATCGAATCATTAACAATCTCTTCATAAAAATCTTTGCGGTGAACGCATTCGTTGAACGTAGAGCGCCCCCCCCCCCCCCCCTGTAGAAGACCCTGATGCAAAGAAGAAAATTTCATGTTTTGTCGAAATACAACGCCTTGTAACATATTCACATGGAAATGTATGTCGTCGTTCACAATAAGAGCAAATTACTGTCTATACGAGTGGAAAATACGACGCAAGGATTTTTCAAACGAATTTTAGGAAAAACTTTTTGATATTGATCTTACTTTTATGTGTATATATATATTTAGTTACGTTGTTAAAGAAGATTAACACTGGTAAATGTATTGCAACCTTTGATAAAAAAAGGAAAGAACATTGAAAGAATATCATCTTTTTAGCCCTAAGCCACATGCTTGCATCGCAAAATTCAGGCCATGTAAGGTAGACCAGACACAAAGCGCAAGCAACAAAAAACAAGCCAATTCAACCAGCAGACAGTCCTTGAGACTATGACGCGAACTTAAAAGAGGTCGGAGTACCAACAGTAACCAACGGAAATGATGCTTGAACATTTTTGATGATGCCAATCAAATGTAGACTTCAGTAGCTCAACTATGGGGTGATGAAAATGAGCATTAAAAGTAACACAAACCAAAAGATATTACGCTGGCTTGAGACGGAGAACTCGGTGCTATAGCGCAGCTTTTGGGAGAAGCATATGTTTACTAGTTGACAGCAATAGGCTGAGTTGATTGTTTGATTTGAAACATGAATTTAAGCGAACATGTTAGCTAATGCACTATTAATGAGACAAAGAACAAACTGTAAGTTCAATGAAACTTGAAGAAATACTAAGAAAAAGCTGCAGTAGCTACAATACAACACCAATCCATCTCCGAATAGACTTTAATATTAACGAAAAGCCAACGAATATAACAACAAATGAAACAATCTCAACAAAACCCAGAATCCTTTACATACCAAAACACGAGTCCCCAGCGCAAATTACTGCCTATGGTAGGAAGTCGGCACACAAAGAATAAGTGATAAAAAACAAGTCATTTGATGCACGAGACAGCTCTTGAGACAATGGGGCGCACTTAATGCCCGTATCATGTACAAGCGTGTGATACAGATGTTCCCGTAATTAGCTGAGCTGCGATGAGTAAGTTAAGAACTAGTTAATGAGCGGACAGTTTAAACATATTTTTTAAATATTTAATTTCAGTGCTCGTTTGGGTTTTCAGGCAGGTCAGTGTGTCTATGAGCTCGTGTGCAGAAGGTTTGAATGCAAACTGAAACAGACCGGTTTTTTGAATATTCCAGTAGTGTTTACAGCTATACAGGGTGAAATTGAACAGATGCGACAAATTTAAATATACAATAATACGTGTTGTCAACAAAATTTAGAACATATCAAATGTAAAATTAAAAAAGAATCTAACAGTGTTACGAAAAACGTTAAAATAATTAAAGTATCAAAGAATTTCGCGTACTACCGTTTTCGCGTAGTGGGCACGATTTAGGTATACATTCTCGCTATGAATGAATCGCGCCGCCCCCGTCCGCCCGGTCGCCCGCGCATCTCTTTCCCGCGCGCACGATTAATAAAATTTTTGTAAACCTTTCCCTTCATACTTTTGTCGGCTGAGGACGATCAAAAATACAATAAAAGTAAATAGTAAAACGATTTTAGTAAGAGGTATAACCTGAATAATGTTTGTTACAACAACAAATCAATTATTGTATTTTTGGCGTATTTAAAAAGTTGGAATCACAGTATTTACAATAATTAGTAATTATTTACACTAAATCAAATCAGTACACTTACGTGTATTTTAATAATTGATCAAAATGTCCACCTCAGTTTTGTAAACACAATTGAGCACGGCGCCGCAAATTGTCCTTAAGTTTTATTAATTAAAATTTGTGATTTTACAGTTTCGAATGCACTCCTGATTTTTTGTTTTTTAGCTCGTCTATCCAGCATGTTTTGAGTGATTCTTAGAATTCTTCCCAATGAAGGTGGGTCATTAGGATATTTTAGCCGAAATCTTCGCTGCGTTTCACGTAGATTTCTTACGGTGTTGTACCACACGACAATATCAAGATACTGTACGTTTGTTAACGGTTCACAACTATTTCGTCTCGTCCTAGGCATTGTTATGACAAACACAAGACAAAAATACAAATTATTCGCAATACGTAAAGTGGGATTTGCGGAATGCGCGCGCGACCGTGACCTACAAACGTTTTAGGACAACTAATGAACTAAGGAAGGGTGGGCGGCGGGAAGGGATGTCGGCGCTGGCGCTCATGCGAGGTTTGGCAACGTCGCGCGATACTTACACTAGAAAATAGGCAAAATTAGGTAAATGACCGCTATGAACGGCAACGGGATTATTGTGCACTGCGATGAGTAGGACGAGATTTTTTGATACTTTAATTTTTCTTATTTATTTTGCATATTAATTTATTTTGCTGGAGTACCGATAATTCGTACTTAAATAAAGATAATAACATCAATGGACCATTTTAAAGCGATAATCACGTAATTTTTTTTAACGATTTAGATTGTAGAAAATACAGTTTATAATTACTATGTTACTGTAACTGAAGCTCCCATTTCTTTTTGTCGCATTTATTCAAAGTCAGCCTGTATTTTGGATGAGGTCAGTTATGAAAAAGTTACGTTTTGCTATCGTAAAAGTTTTTTATAACACATTGGCTCGTAAAAGGTCTCTTATTGCACCAAGTTCAGTATCGTAATGTATCACATTACGCACTAGTGCGGTAATGTAAAGTAAAACGCACGGCTTATCATAATGCTCCGTCTAAAACGAACGGTACTTTTTTAAATCTTAACAAAGAGTTTTTATGTCAGAAAAGTAGTCAACATTTTATGAATAAAATTAAGTTGGGAGATAAAATATAATAAATAAACATTTAATTCTTAAATTAAATCAATTTTGACCATAAATTACAACCATTTATCTGTAACAAAACACAAAAATATTAATTTACTTTATTAGTAATACTGGCTGTTTTTGTGCCTTTGCCTTAAAAAAAAGCGTAAAATTATTCCGCGCGCTTTCTCTATAAGCTGTATTGTTTTTGTTTGAAAATGTCATCCGAATTTTATTTATTTTTCTCGCAAATGTGTTATAAAACGTCGTATGACATACGTGCGCTTTGATAATTACAGCCTCTGCTTTCTTGTTAGCCCTCGCCTACGGCTCGGGCTAGCAATATCGCCTCGGCTGTAATTTTCAACTTACCGCACTTATTTCATAATGTACTATTACAGGTTTGCAAGGAATGTACCTATTTAATAAAATTCGATGGATTATTTAAAGCTGATCGTTCGTATCTAAGTGGCAATGAGTTCAACAAAAACGATACAAGATTCGACCCTTTAGCTAGGTCTCGATAAAACATTTATACAGATATTCTTTTCCTCCACGCATACACGAGGATATCGACATAGGTCAAAGAAATAAAGAAGAAAAAAAAAAACAATCTAATCCTTTAATCCTCAAGGAGGCACTAGAAGTGTGCCTCGGTACTTATTTATGAAATAAAATATAGAATTATTTATGTTGGCAACTTTAGCTCACACTTCGTTACAATGGCGTGTTTGTTTATGATTTCCCTTGAGTACCCCTACACCTATTTGTAGAAGCCTTGAAGGGCGATAGAACGTTTTCATTACCCACGTTATAGCTTGTTGTTGAGAAAATTATGTCGCAACATATCAAACTTTGTGCTTAGAGTATTCCTATTAGCTCTATTGCTGGATTCCCTAAAGTGAAGCTTATAACATTTTGTTTATGGTAGGTTTAGTATCAGGCGTTGTTCAGACACTGAAACGAAAATTTCAGTTTTTTGCAATAAATACAGCCGAATTGGGAATCAGTTTTGAAATAGGCTACTGAAGAGATCGATGGCTTTTACTACTTTCAAAAGTTGACAGAAGACATCGTAAGGAAACTGGCAAGTCCATATAACCAAAAATTGGAAGACCGTACTGGGTCCTCGTGATGGAATATGGCCCATTTCCTCTCACACAGAATCCTGTGTCCCAGGTCAACGCAGTGGGAATGTTGTATCCATATGCTTACAAACTTTTTTGGGTTTCTGTTCTATAAGTATCAACACAACAATAAAAAAAAACACTTGAAAAATGCAGAAATGCCTTCCTCTTAACAACTCGTTGTTAATTGTAGAAGGTAAGAGCTCTTTTGTAGCCAGCTGATGCCTTCCCTTTTGAAAGCAAACAAAATAAAATGCTTTAGGCTTCCGCCTCTGATATTTCTGAAAGTTTCATTCTTATGTAACCTCTTGTGGGATGAGTCTGTAGTGCCACAATAGGGATAGTGACTCATTTTTTTTATTTGTCTATCGGGTAGATTATTAAAAAGTATTTAACACGTATTTTTTCTTTTTTCACGTAATCGGCAAATTACGGAGATATTTTAAGTTGAAATGGCGCATGACGTCACGGCTCAGTACATTTTATACCTAGTTGTGACGTAGTGAGCCCCCACTCCCCAACTTTAATGCGTTTTAACTAAGTATTTTTTTGTTAACTTGATAAAACAAAAAATACGTATCTAATATTTTTGTATTACCTGATTGACGGACAAAATAGAATTTCGTTTTCTTTACCCAGTCATCATCCCTATTGTACTTCATTGCTATAAGAAAACCTATTTCGCTTGATAATTTTGACGTTTATGAATGTTTCATTTGTTGGTTTGAAGTTCTACATGGTATTCTATTCAAAATAAACTCTATGGTATTGCGAGGTGGTTCTCAAAATATATTGAACACCTAATAAATCGCCAACTAAAGATTGTTAAAAGTTGCAAATTTTGGGATAAGGCCACATCCTAACCGAAGCGATTGCCGCGCAAACAGGCGACTTGAGAGTTGAGACAGTTGTGGTGGTGTGTCGGTTACTCGAACAAATGAGGGACATGATGGCGGTTCTTGCTTTATTTTTCACGACCACTAACTTTAGTTAGGCCGTGGGGTTTGAATAAGAAATATCTTCAATGCCTGTGAGTCGAAAGAAAATAAACCATAAAAATAAATTGAAGGTTTTTTCATTAAAATGTACGTCGTTAAAACCGCATAAGCTTATTGATTGTAAAATAAAACCCTCAAAGTCGGATATTAATTTGCAAACCATTATTTCATATCACAAGCCACAGAACAATGCCAACCTGTCCACCACAATATCTAATCATATCAGTACATTACAATACTAATTAACAGAGGATTACATAATGATAGATAAATTAGGCTAGGCTACGTGCAAGCCACACTACGAATACAAACATCATTATTGAAAACTGTTATTGTTGTGATCCCAGCATTAATTGAATTTACTCCGAAGTTTATACAGATGAGGTTACTGAAGGCAATCGCTGGCTCTTTGATTAAACTAAACAATGTTTGTTGCCTTACAATTATTCATGATACGGTCCCGCTGTTTAATTTAGTAGGTACATACTTTAAGTTGGCTCCAATAGTTGTGGCTAGTTTTAACCGTAACTTTGTACCTAATACAATATACATAACCTGTGTAACCCCAGAATTTTGTAATAAACAGGCCTCATTTTAATTTCAAGAAGTGAACTCGAAGAGTTATTACTGGGTCTTGTATCATTTTGCGAATTCGGAGCAAGTAATGTTCTTATTACGGAAGTATGTATGTAGATAGGAATTATTCATGATACGGTCCCGCTGATTAATTTAGTAGGTACATACTTTAAGTTGGCTCCAATAGTTGTGGCTAGTTTTAACCGTAACTTTGTACCTAATAAAATATACATAACCTGTGTAGGTAACCCCAGTATTTTGTAATAAACAGGCCTCATTTTAATTCCAAGAAGTGAACTCGAAGAGTTATTACTGGGTCTTGTATCATTTTGCGAATTCGGAGCAAGTAATGTTCCTATTAGGGAAGTATGTATGTAGATAGGTAGGTACCTATATTTCGCTCAGGAAATGTTAATGTCGTAAAATATACGTCTGTTTTTACAATTTTCTTTGGGAAAACTTTTAAAATTAAAGTTTGCTGTACCTTTGTACTACGTATTTTAGTCGTAAAGATTTTAAAAAGCTTGCCTTATTAATGCGAGAGACGTTTTGTCATGCAAATCATAAATAAGCTGAGTAAAAGAAAAGAATTAATATTAAAATTCCATCAAACATTTTAAGAAGATTTCTACGCGTGGGTTGGTTTGTAAAACACGAAATTAAACAAGATATAATAATTAAAAGCATAATTTAATATTAAAACCATGTTGAGTCAAGCCAACCTTAAACGAGATAAAAATTTAATGTTTGCACGTGTAGGTTCGCAAATCATAAATCATAGTAACCTACTTGAGTTAATTTAACAAATATTAATTTGCCAACATACCATGTAATCTAGGCACGTTGTTAATTTACGAAATAAGGTTAAACAAGAACGTATCTCTCCAAATATTTATACATAATGGAAAAGATGAAACGTGGGTTCATTGCCTTTGCTGAATAATTTATATTTTATTTCTCATACAAGCTCGCTCTGACGGCCTTAAATGCGAGTCTATGAGCCCCGGGCAGTATTAATTTTTTAGACATATTAGAGTTTCAAGCGAATAATGAACAAAGAAAAATTGAGGGAAAATGTTATTATTTTTGTGATAACAAAGTATTATTTCGACGTTTGTCAAATGTTAAGATTGTACAGAATTAGAATGGGACCTTACATCGTTTAATGAGTATTGTATTATTTTTATTATATAGGTAGTTTTCTTTTATGGCACCTCGTTGGTCTAGCGTTCGCCAGCATGACTGCTGAGCATGGTGTCCAGGTCCTGGTCCTGGGTTTGATTCCCATGTCAGGCAAAGTGTTATTGAGTTTTTGGAACGAAGTTCCTTATCACGCGTTGCGAAAGGGGGCTAGACGGAAAAAAATAAGACAAAAAGTTGTAACGACACTTTTAGCTATAGTTGTAAGCCGTGCGGCGTGCGCGTGATTCTTTGTCTGTCTCTCTCTCTCATAGAAAGCAAGCCAGTTATTTTCGTTTCGTCTTTCTATTTCGCATATTAGGAGGAGCTCGTGGCTAAATAATAACAGCCGCCCGGGTCGATCTTTAAGGTAAAGCCGTGCTTGCCGAGGTTGGTCCGTGGATGGGTGACCATCATTACATAACGAGTTTCCTCCGTGCCTCGGAAAGCACGTTAAGCCGTTGGTCCCGGCTGTCATTTGTAGATCTTTGACAGTCGTTACGAGTAGTCAGAAGCCAAAAAAAAAGTCTGACATCCAGTCTTACCAAGGGGTATCGTATTACCCAGTTACTGGGTTGTGGAGGTCAGATAGGCAGTCGCTTCATGTAAAATACTGGTACTCAGCTGCATCCGGTTAGACTGGAAGCCGACCCCAAGAGAGTTTGGGAAAAGGCTAGGCAGATGATGATTTCGCATATTATAATTTAATTTATTTATTTAATTAAATTAAATAACTTCGTTCCATCCGGGTGTCCCTTGACACCTCTCAAGTTTTTTTTTCAATCAGGAATTTCTCTGTAGCTGCCACGGAGTCTGGATTTGCACGCGGTTAATGGCAATAGGCCATTGGGGGCGGCCCCTATTACATGGGACTCAAACATACCTGGTGGATTGTGGTGGACTATTAAGTACATCTCTGCCTAACTATTTGGGGATTACAGTCGTGATGTCTTGTAACGTTTTATTTGAAACTATTAGCTTTATTAGGTACTAAGTGCCTACTTTTCGGGCCAATTTAAATTGTGTCTAGCGAATTGCGAACATAGTGCCTTCCAAATTGAAGAGAGGTTTGGTGTTGAATATTTAATAGCTTTTATAATAGTCAAAAATACTGTCAATAACGGTAATATAATATAATATGACGACGAAACAAAATTTAATTTTGCATTTCAGTAAAAAAAAACATCATAGTCAGTAGTTGGAACTTTCATAAAAATTCCTTAAATCTTAATTTTTCAGTACAATTTCCAGTCAATTTCACAAAATACCAGGGTAAGTCATTATCAAGGTAGTTATTTTCTTTGACAATGAACATGATAATTATCGAATGATTATCGATGCTTATTCATAACTTCCTCTCTTTAATTTTTGACTCGAACCGCCTTTATTGTTTTGACGTACTCGAATTAAGGCGCTGCGCAAACGTGGACACTATTGTGTCTTGTGTCGGATACAAGCTATCCATGAATATTTGATTTCTATATAACCAGTATGAAATCAGCCACTCGCTGCCCAGACGTTAACATTATTTTTCCAGTTGCTTTTACTTCACAAATACTCGTTGCCGATCGAAAAGTGTTCGACATCGGTAACTGTAAACTAAAAGTCGTCGACATTAACAAATTTTACTGAGCTGCACAAACGGACGATTTGCAATCGGTGTCGATCGGTCCGTATCATGTGTGCGACACAAGCCACTCACACCGCAACAAACGAACAAGTAACGAATTGTACCAGTGACCAGAAGTAGTGACCAGCGACAGTGTCCGATCACCGCCACCGGACACAGCAACTACGGTTTCCGTGGTGGTGTGCCGTGTCGGTAACAAAAAGTGTCAACGTTTGTGCAGCCCCTTAGTCCAAACAGGTAAAAACAGGGTGTTGGTTTTTCGGTATTTTTCGTAACAAACGGTTTATTGATAAAATATTTTTTTTTTAATTTGGCACTACTCGTTTGGATACGCGTGGAAGCCGCAAATCGCGTCTGGATGAATGTAAAGTGAGATTGATAATGATTTTTGTTATTATCAAGATATGCAATTAACAAGGTATAATTATCAAGATCATGATCAAGATAATTATCGTTTATTATTGATAGTTATCACTTCACTCCAAGATACCAACAGCGTCTTTCTGTCAGTGTCATTCAAGCACCAAAATAACCAAGCAGCATTGTACCTGCACATTTGTCAAGCAACTTGTAAAATTCTTATACCCCGTTTTCAAGACAACCCATTACTAAATACTTAAACTGCAGTATCATGAAACTCTAATAAGCTACAACAGTACCAGGACCGCAGCGAACAAAAGAGCATTTCTTAAATTTTCAATTTGGAGTCTGAACGAGGGTTGGGCATAGCAGACGCTCATAATGCCGCTCTCGACACGAGGGCTGACCGGGGCTACTTCGACAGCTTCGCATTTAAGTGGCTAGTGGAAGTTAGTAACTGATAGTGATGGATTTTTCTAAGAAGAAAAATAATGAGTAGTTCTGAGAGGATTTTTCTGACGACATGACGGAGTACAGCTGCTAAGTTTTTTTTTTTAATATTATGAAATCGACAGGCTATGCATCGCTGTTTTTTTGCCAAAGCTCCATCCAGGTACAGCAGTACTTTTATGTACTAAATCGATTTAAGCCCCTAATGTCTTCAATGGTTCTTGGTACTTTTCAATAGTGACTAGTTGACACTTCCCGTAACCCAAGGGCTGGGTTTTACTTTGGCCAGAGGCTAAGTATTGCCACACAACGTGGCAACGCCGCCAGTCTCTTGGGCACGTTACCAGTTGACTCCGTTGAGGAGTTTTTTGACGCCCTTTTTTAATTTGTTGTTGTTTTAGTCTTAGTTATTTAGTTTTAAAATAATATTAATCAGTAATTATAAAAAGTTGAAACATACAAAAGTAAATATAAAATATATATAACTAACTAGGTTTAAAAGAAAAAGAACCCAAATAAATTAAAATAAGGCGCAGGGTAGTGAATGACAAACTATTGGATTAAAAAATCTGATATCTGATGAAAACGGACCCGTCACGAAGCAAGTAACTCTACGAAAAAATATTTTCCTTTTTTTTCTGGGGTAAAAAATCTCGTTTTATGGTAGTACTCAAAATAATGCACTGAAAGCATTATGCTGATGGATGCATTGAATAGTACGCGGGTCGTGGAGGTATTTAAAGTAAAGTTATAACTTTAAAAAATTGTACTTATTCAAAAAAACTTGTGATGTATCTGCGTAACAAGTTTTCCAGGTGTAGGCTAGACCAAAAAAAATATCACAGTGACGAGAAGAACAAGTGCACAAGTGCCTTTCGGCTTCGTAGTTCTACACAAATTACAATGTGTTACACAATATATTATACTGAAGATTTAGATTTACAAAAAGAAGTTAATAAAATATTTCTTTCTCCTGTAACTTCCACCACACTCTAGATTTACTCATTCAACCTCTTACAACTGGCCACTGAATGAAACGTCAATTTTAAGCCTCAAAATAGTTTTTTAAAAATGTCTAGTGCGTTTAAAAGTATATTCATTTCGATTTAACTTGAGTGCAACAAGAAAATTTTCCATTGTTATTATGATCTGTTCTTTGCATTGAGTTACCAGTTACATTGTTCCAATACTTTGTTAAAACTTCTGTTTCATGAAATACTATAGAATACCATAATTATATTTTTTGAGGATAGAAGTAAGTAACAGCGGTGGTTTTGTCGAGTGCACGTTTCACAGACTGGCTGAGTGCAGGCGTTTGTTTTTTCGTTCGACTTTTTTATGAAAAACGTCAGAAAAGCTTTGTTCAAAGCGACTAGGTGGACTCATATACATTTTAGCTCTACTGTGAGCAACCTCTATTAACCTTTTCAGTCTTATGAGTTCAAAATAAAAATCACTTTGGTAAGTAGGTACCTATATATTTACTTATGAGTTTCATGGTAACCAAGTTATACAAAAGATAGGTTATATAGCTACTGTTTCGCTGAAATCTATAGCAAGTTCAGATAGGCAGTCATGTATATTGGATATAGCAAACACAACACGACAATCACCAATTCAAATAATCTTCCATATTAATTCCAACATTGAAGTCCTTCAAGATATCTGAAAACAATAGCGACTTCGCTTCAGCAACAGATTGGCCCAAAACTCAAAGTGACCCGCCTTTAGACTCAGGTCTTATTCACAATCTCAATATCCTAGTACCCGGGGACCTCGTTAAATTGGGAAACCGTACGTTTACCGCCATTGTATCGGGGTAGATGGCATTCTTCACACCCTTGGCTCGTAAAAGGGAATGCGAGATATAGGCGAGTCTGTGAAGGGTCATTGGCGCCCTTATTAGGAACGTCTTTAGTGTCGTATTTCTTAAGGTTTGGCGAGCAGTATAAATTATTCGGAGCATATGGAGCGGCTGTGGTTTGAGGGCAGACTTCAGAGCTCAGATCTATGTGCCTATGTATATGTATAACATATCTTTGTTAAGTTTTGTTTGCCGAGATTTTAGTGTTGTGTGTTCATTATCTCTGTTTGTAATGTTGGAATTGTTGTAAAGTTATAACAATATGGAGCATAGGATAGTATTGTTCCTCTTTAATGAAATTCTTGGTATTCATTTAAATGAAATCTTCTCTCACTCGCAATGAAATATTCTATCGTACTTGATTCTTAGAGATTTTTTTCATACAACAGTTTTAGGGCATCATGGAAACTTGATTTAGCCTGACTCATTTACCCGAAACGTTTCTGAGTACGTGCACATGTTAACCGTAGATTTTCCCCGTCATGTAAAAGTTATGTTTTCATCTTGTATAAACCACAACACCCAATATTCATATCTTGACGCTCCTGCATCGTAAAAATATACGACAATGTTATATGTTAAAAGAATCGTAACTTTGCGGCGTTGATGTTTCAATATTTCTTTCAAAATTTACAAGGTGCTCTGTTTTTTACGATAAGAAAATATGAAATTATTAATGCTTGTGTGCTTTTATGGCTCGCACATGTTTCATATCAACAATCAGGGTATGGAAGTAAATAAGGAATCAGGCAGACTATGTTGTATTCTTACCAACGCGTTGCGTTTTGCTCATGGTTTTGTAAATGTTTTGTTACAACAAATCTTGTTATCGAGTCAAAAAGTAAATGAATATTTAGGTTAATTAGGCAAATTGGCTGAATTAACTATGGCTAAAGCATGCCAATCACGATGATAATGCAATTTTTTTTATTATTGTCAAAACTTTAAGATCGGCGCTAGACAAATTAAATAAATAATTTGTAACTCAACCGCAAAATCTCTTAGATATTAGATCTGTAATGAGATAACTACTTAGCCCAAAGCTGGGGTAAGACTTTTCAGATTGAGCTTTTCTGAACAACAAAAGATAATTGGATTCGCTTTTTATTCACTATTATTTTTTTATAATCAAAATTCTAATCTCGTTTAGAATGTTAATATTTCGGTTTCCAAACTAAATGTAATCGAATAAGTATCTTAAGTAAACATAGTCTTAAAAGGTTTTTATAAAATGCTGACAGTCCATAGCAGACAATATTAATTTAAAATAGAACATGTAATTGTGAGCAGCGGACATTATCTACAGACGTCGTTCAAGGAAAAGAGAAGAGTTTACTTTAAAAAAAAAAATGTATTTCTTTCTATGTTGAATGTTTCAACAAGAGTTAAATTAAAATACTTGACTATCATCCAAAAGTCCAAACTCAAGGTTTGCCAACGTGCTATGGAGGGCAGTATGTTAGGTGTAAAATTTACAGACCGTGTTCGAAACAAAACGCAAATTGTTGACGGGGATCAAAACGCTGCCCAACTTAAATGGACTGGACCGCATGCCGAGCGAGCTATGGGCCCGCAAAGGTCAGAATTGTCGCCCTGAAAAAGTGACACGGGGTCGCGGCAGACCACGAAGGAGATAGCGGGACGAACTGGATGTCTTTGAAAGAATAAGCACAGAATCGTGTCCGTTGGAAGGAATGGAGGGAGGTGTTTGCCCTGCAGTGGGCCAATACGGTCTACCTATAATAATTACGGTTTGAGTGAAGCTTTGAAAGAATTTGTATTTTTTCATTCATTTGACTTGTGTGTGACTAATTTACGATTTTACATCACCTGGTAACAAATTCAGTCTTCGAGATTTCTTACAGCTTTTTAATGTTTCTCAATATTTTCCTTAAAATAATGCTGGATTTAGATTATAATATGCTTCCTCTGCTAGGATTATACCAGCATCAAAAGCTGTTATTTCCTGCAAGTATTGTTACGTAACAGCGGCTGTCACGTCGAGCGCAACATCACTGTACGCCACTGTACTCCACTCTACGCGATAGTGACTTGCCAGCGTTCATTACAATGATTGACATTCGATTATGCATTTCTGATTACCCACAGGATATGTGGAAGCGCGATGACACCCGTCAATAAAGAAGTGCTTGGATGTGTAAGAATTGCGGATTGAAATATAGAGAATAATACTTATAAAGTTGTTGCGTTTTAGCGTGGTTAAAGCAGTCATTGACCCATCACCATTTATTGCCATTCTTCGTTTCAAAAATGTTCGTTTCGCTTCGTTTGAAACATATTAAAGCTTTAAACTTAAGTACAGGATTGATTTAGTGTTTCTCAACATTTTTACCAATGAAAAAACGATATAGGTACGGTACTCGTATTGTTATGGTTCATGCGAAAAAATATTAGAGAAAGGGCAATGACCACAATGTTGAAAAGCAATTTTTTTTATCAATTATAAGAGTATTTAGTTTCTACTTTGAAGAAAAGAGTATGTACGAGTTCTAAGTAACTTCTGAAAAGATTTGTGAGAGTCTTTTCTTGTAATAAACCAGTCTATTAAAGTTAAGAGCCTTGATCTTAAGGGATGCAAAGATTTAAAGATATTCAATTCGACTAACATTTTATGAATTTTTAACTCAGTTTTTGACTGTAGAATTAATATTTTCTCCAAAAAATAAATCCAAGTTAGAAATACAGATTTCAGGAATTTAATTCTACACTTGTCTTTTGACAGATTTTCATCAGCTGAATAAATATTAATATCACTTTGCAATGTTATTCATGAGCAAATTCTTAGTTATTTTTCGTGTGTACGAACTCCAACACTATGTTTAAACAATTCCCAAGGGCAATTTTCCTTGCAATCACATTAACAACGGTTTTTCTTAACCATATAACTAGAACCTTCAGTACAATTAACCAGACGTGACCCCAACATAATAAAACTAGTTATTATCAGGGTTCGTTGCCATTCTGTCTTTACTTTCTTAACTAAGTGAATTCTTTCTCCGTCTTCCATTGGATAAATGACATGAAATTAAAGAGAATATTCTGGATTTTTAAAGAGCAATGTGGTGTGACCCGTCTCGGCAAAAGAGAGACAGGAGACAGGAGTCGTGTTTTTTTAATGTGACAGTATTTTTTGTCTAAGTATCTCCAGAAAACAGATATACAAAACAAATATACACAAAGATTACTAAATAATGAACAACATATAGTATTAAGTAGATTCTCCTTCACTTGTAGGAGACCACAGTATGAACAATAGAATTAATATCTAAGCTAAAAAATTAAACCCCTAATAATAAATTGTAAATTAATGAATAGGGGTTTAATTACCAAAAAATTGTTATCCTAACATAACATTAACATACATTTTTGAAACATTTCTTAAGCTTTGCAAGCGAAATGGTGAGCACATACAGTCTTGTATGTGGTCACGATTTCGCTAAAATAAAATAAAAAAGAAAATGTTTTTTTTTTTAACTCCCGAAGTCCCGACACAAAAAAAAAACTATAAAACCAAAAATAAATTAAACCAAGCGTCGTTGCGTCGGGGGTCCACTTTGGTTTGTGCTTGTGCTAATTGGCCTACTTAGAGGTCCCCCGACGCTACGCATGCTTTTTAAACTTATGTTATTTTTTCTTAGCTGTGACTGTCCAACTCCTGGGCATAGGGCTCCCCCAATTGATGTATTGACAAGGTACCGTCATGATGTTAATTTCCTTATAGAGTTATCGTAGAGAATCCCACCTACGTAGATTATACATGGCTCTGATGGCTCTTTTCTGTAGAATAAATTTAGACTCGAAGTTTGCAGCCCGTCCCCATACTAAAATACCGTATGACGTAATACGATGAAAATAACTAAAATACACTCGCCTCGCGTAAACTACATCAGTAAATTGACGGTTTTTTCTGACAACATCTGATGCTGCACTCAGCCGTCCTGTAAGGGATATTAAATGAGGACCCCATTGTAGCCTTGAGAGGAGTGTGATTCCTAAGAAAACAGTTTTATCGACAAATTCAATCACTACATTTGTCATTCTCTTTTTTGGTCGGGGTTAAAAATAGTTTTAGTCGATTTATATAGAATTTTGTCACAATGGGCAAATGACTTTTGTTGGAACACTGAAAATCATACAAAAGGCAATAGAGAGGGCTATGCTGGGAGTTTCCCTGCGCAATCGTTTCACAATGATGAGATCCGCATGAGACTACAGGAAAACGCTGGATATGGAAAGCACTGGATTGGTCAACGGCGCCGTGGCGACGCTTGGGAAGGTCTATTTCCAGCAGTAGATATATTTCGGCTGATATGATGAAGAAATAGACTTCTGCAACATTCTTAAACATGCAATAGATTTGTCCAAAATCTCGGTCAGCTTTTTAATTAAATTAAATGAATTTTGCCTGGATTCGATAAAAAACTTGGCTTATTACAAATGGCGGATTTGTCATCTTGGAAATATCCCGAAGTTGGGTTTTCTCAATTCTGTAATGAATCACGTTCAGTCGATTGCTTACAGCTGTATACTAACTAGATAGGCATTTAAATTATCCCTGTAGCCCACACCCATTGCTTTGGCTATCTCCGGCCACAATTTTAGTATCTATATAATTTAAATTTAAAACCGCACCGCCGCATAATCACTCTGAATATTACAGCACGATACATTGTGCGAGTATTCTATTCGTCTATAACACTGGCAATAACATCGTGACTTCAAATCCGACCATCAAAGTACAATTAGAACGTGCCAGGAGACCGTTTTGTCCCGCAGCTATGTCTTGAATAATATCCATTACCAACACATAAGCTTAACCCTTCATAAGATATTAACATCTAAGGCATTATTAACACGTAATCCTTCAGAGGAGAGGTGACCCAAGCTTTCGTATGTTAATTCTGACCTATTAAAACGGCGCATAATCTTGACTCGGTTGATGTTGTGAATAGATGTGAATGTATGACGAAATTGCTTTATAAGTACGTCTCTTGGTATGTAGTTCTATGGGGATTAGACTTGTCTGAGTGGTTTTGGGAATGTGTAGACATTTTGTGTTGTTAAAGGAAATGAGAGTTGAATACCAGTTGGGCACGACTGATCATATTATTAATCAACGCCTTTATACACGGTGTAAATCACCTCATCACGAAGCCGACAACCAAGCATTCTGTAGAAACTAAGTACTCGTAACTTTACGCAAAAATTATTGCTGGGAAACGACTTTTTTTGGGGGGTGTAAAATCATGTTTTGTGGTAGAACTCAATGTAACGCACTCAAAACATTGTGCTGATGGACAAATTGAATAGTACGGGGGTCGTGGAGGTGTTTAAAGTAAAAAAAAAATACATTTTAAAAGTTGTATTTAAAAAATACTTGTCAAAAAGTTGGAACTTTGACCCCTAATATCTCCGTAACTAGAAGGTTCCCAGGTATGGTGTAGAACAAAAAAATGACCACAATGACAGGGAGAACCAGTGCCTTTCGGCTTCGTTGGGAGGTGTTTTACACCCTTTAGGCTGTTCCTCTTCAAGGAAAACACGATACTTGCTCTCTTCTTATTATTGCTAGATAGAGAGACCAACATCTGTTCCAAATCGCAACAGACTTGGGACATATAGGTACTATTTGGACATTTAATTGTCCATCATGGTCTTATACAAGGTGTCAACGGGCCCCTTCATGAATCCGTCAACCAAGCATTCTGTACATCAAACTAAGTAACCTTACGCAAAAAAAGGAAACTACTTTTTTTTTGGAGTAAAAATCACGTTTTACGGTAAAACTCAATGTAACGCACTCAAAACATTGAGCTGATGGACGGATTGAATAGTACGGGGGTCGTGGATGTGTTTAAAGTAAAAAAAATACATTTTAAAAGTTGTATTTAAAAAAATACTTGTCAAAAAGTTGGAACTTTGACCCCTAATATCTCCGTAACTAGAAGGTTCAATGGATGCATTGAATAGTAAACCTTAAAAACTAGTCTTTAAAAAAAAAACTTTGTGTTTAGTACAGTTGATGATTTTCCATTCAAAATCTATACATGAGGCCTATGTGTAACTCCGTGCTTTAGTGCCTATTACAGCTCAGCACTTCATGCGTCCTAGCACCTATTTTTTTCATGCTCGAAATTCGATATTTAGGATGACATTTGAAACGAGTTTTTGTATTCACGTTGATTTATAACAGTGACAGTTATATTCGTTAGTAAAAGACATTCATACGGCAAAAACTTTACTCAATATTTATCAGAGATGACTGAAGTCATAACCTAAAAAAAATGATGTTTTAATTTTTCGTCACAAAATCATTATCAACATCTGCCTAGCCTTTTCCCAAACTATCTTGGATTCGGCATCCAGTCTAACCGAATGCAGCTGAGTACCAGTATTTTACATAAAGCGACTGCCTATCTGACCTCCTCAACCCAGTAGCTGGGTAATACGATCCTCTTGGTAAGACTGGATGTCAGACTTTTGGCTTCTTACTACTCGTAACGAATGTCAAAAATCTAGAAATGACAGCCGAGACCAACGGCTTAACGTGCTTTCCGAGGCACGGAGGAAACTTGATATGTAATTATGGTCGCCCATCCACGGACCAACCTCGGCAAGCACGCCTTAACCTTAAAGATCGACCTATGCGGCTACCATTATTTAGCCAAGAGCTCCAAAAAATAAAAAAAATAAAGGCATAGTCGTAAACACAGCTTGTTTGTAAAACAAATGCATTGAAAAGAACAAAAAGTCGGGGAACATGACTTGCCCCAAACGTGACAAAATGTTGATTATCAGGCGACCCTAGTTACAAACTAAACTAGTTGGGCTTTCTGAAAATAATATCACAGAAAATAGGGGTTTATCTGAAACAGGCTGATAGAAAATACCTAGATTGGGACATTCCATTAACATTGGGACTTATTTGGTAAGTTTGGGACATGTTACATCGCATTCTTTGTGTTATAGAAACTATTTTTTCTTTCTGAAAAACAGGGTGTTAACGGATCCGTCACGTAGTTGTCAACCTAGCATTTTCTACATCAAACTTATTAACTACGCAAAAGTTATTACACGGAAACGACGTTTTTTTGGAGTGAATTATCATTGTTTTCGGTGTGGCTCAATGTAACGCACTCAACATTGTGCTGATGGATCATGGAGAAACTATAACATTAAGCACTAGTATTAAATTAGAGCAGCGGTGGGTGGCCCAGTGGTGGCAGCCCCGACTTACGAGCAGTAAGTCGTGGGTTCAAACCCAGGCAGGAGCATTACTTTGTGTAATTAATTTCATCACCGCTGCCCTCAAAAACGGTGAAGGAAAACATCGTGAGAAAACCGGCATGTCCTAGAACTAAAAATTTGAAGACATGTGACACCTAACAACCCGCACTAGGGCCGCGTGGTGGATTACAGCCCACTCCCTCTCAAAGAGAGGAGGCGATGTCCTAGCAGTGGGAACATTATAGATGATGATAATGATGATTAAAATAGAAAGTTGTGAAAGTATTTGGCATAAAATAGAAAGTTGTGAAAAAGTTGGTATTTTAATCTCCAATAATAATTATGTCAGTAAATATAAGATTACCAGGTATAGTCTAGAACAAGGAAAACTCTCAATGACAGGGCGTAATTTATGATTTGGAACTGGAGGAAGATATCCAGAAGACATAAGGAGACGTCATCGGTTAAAAGTTACAAAAAAGGCTTCGATATCTTTGCTGTTTTTTTGTTGCAGATTTTCGCTCTGTATTTCACGTTTTGAGATTTCTTTTCGGTCCATAATTTATCTAATCGACAGTATCCAACTAAAACAAGTAGAATAATGCGCCCATTAATTTTGTGTTTTTATTTATTTATTTAAACTTCATGTACATAGTACATAGGCGGACGTGCTATGCCACAAGGTTTTTTTTGTGCTTTACTTTTTTATGCGTCATTTTTGCGCAAATAAATGTATTTTCTCCCTATTGTATAATAACAAAAAGAAAACACAAACAAATCTACATACAATTATTTCAAAACACGAAGTTCCTCCCAAACTCAACCACGCAAAAAACCATTCGAACATAATTTCGCAAAATACCACGATAAATATAACGGTCCCACCACACTGCATAGCAGGTGGTACAGGCCTTGGGCAACGAGAGCCAACGTGGGTCATGTTAGCCCGCTTCCTTTAATTAATTATGTACGACTTAAAGACACTCGTTAGTAGTTAGCTTATAGTAGCAAAAGGTAGGAGCTTTGAACCGCATCCGTGTAAAAGCAAGCAATTATTATAATTATTGCTATTTTATTTGCACTACAGGATACTGTATTATATTATTTAGATTTGCCCGCGGCTTTACCTCCGTGGAAGTCTGAAATTGTCCCACGGGAACGTCCTGCCGGACGGCAGCCTGTCAGCTATGTCCTTATTCAAGTCTTTTCTATCTGTGTTAATTTCATCTAAATCCATGCAGCAGAAGATGTGACAAGCAAACTAACTTTTGCATTTATATTATACTTACATATCATAATTATGTTAGCATTGTCCTCAAGTAATTATTTCGTGGCAGTCTGTGTCGTTAAAAGCAACAAAACAGTTGGTGTGTTTATTTTGGGTAGCTACTAGCTATCTGATGAATATACTTGCCTAGGCATCAGCGTAATATATCTTACACGAACAAGCACTTACACGTATCGAAATCAAAAGCAACTTGCAATAAACTATACTCCATCTAAACACTATCCACCTTAAAAATCACCCTAAACTTTTTGCCCAAAACATTGACCGTACATTTAAAGTACAATTTGCGAGCAGTCGCAAGTAATTTATAATGTATAATCAAGCTAAAAGCTTGCAGCTGGGTCGACAACTACTGGACATACGTTTACGAAGCCAACGCAGCTTTTCAGTAACGCCAAGCAACACCAATATAAATGCCTAAGTGTAACTGCACGTTGGATTTTGAACCCTCCATGCTGAGTCAAGAGTTGGAAATCGAAGGGTGTACTTTTGTTTGGTAGGAGTCGCCTAGTGTCAGTGGACATAAGAGCCAGTTGCTTAGCAATTTAGACGGTAGTTTTGGATGTAACGGCAGCTACTTAGTATAGGAACGGTTAATATGATTAGTACTGTCTTGCTGCTTAGTTGGTTAACATTCTCTTTGAGAAACTTGTATGAATAATGCATGCTACTGTCCTTAGTTTAGCAGTTTGGAGTTTAGAGGTGTGAATGTGTGGAGTTATGACGAGGTATTAGTTCGAAACAGTGTTGTGGTGCACGAATATACCTACACATATGTATAATCTATTTGCTGGACCTGCAATTTGTTCATCTTCATCATCTGCCTAGCCTTTTCCCAAACTATCTTGGGGTCGGCTTCTAGTCAAACCGGATGCAGCTGAGTACCAGTATTTTACATGAAGCGACTGCTTGCTGCTGCTTGCTGTCTGACCTCCACAACCCAGTAACTGGGTAATACGATACCCCTTGGTAAGACTGGATGACCGACTTTTGGCTTCTGACTACCCGTAACGACTGTCAAAGATCTACAAATGACAGCCGGGACCAACAGCTTAACGTGCTTTCCGAGGCACGGAGGAAACTCGGTTTTTAATTATGGTTTACCCATCCATGGACCAACCTCGGCAAACACGGCTTAACTTAAAGATAGACCCGCGCGGCTGTTATTATTTAGCCACAAGCTCCTAAATTTGTTCATCTTATAATACTGAAATGTAGTCTATGTTGGAGTAACGTAGAGTTCATAGCTTTATATGTATTTGAAAGGGCATCATTCTTGTAGAAGGCGTTGTCTACATAGTGTTATAATATTCTTGTCTTTAACGAGTGAAGTGTTCATATTGTAACATACTTAGTTCTCATAGCGCAATATGGTCTTTAATGTGTTGCACCGTCTTTCACATCGCAATAAAGGCTTTTATTTGTAGAGTTGTGAACTCAATTTTTAAAAGAGTACGCATTGACTGAAACAATGATTCATATTGACTGTAAATGAAGTGACCGCTGAGATGACAAGTAATAGAGAAGTATGGAAGAAGAAGACATGCTGCGCCGACTTCAAATAAATTGAGACAAGAGCAAGAGAGTGATAATGAGGTGTGGTTGTGGTGTGGACTGGCTGTGGACTTCAGTCATTATAATATCCATCAAGTCCGGTGTCCGCAGTCTTGTCCGGAGCCCAGTCGATTTGATCACAAATTGATAAAATGTTAAGTTTCTAATTTATTGTTTTGCAAATTAATAACAAGCCACAACTGAATTTTTGGACAGTATTTTAAAATATCTGTATCACGGCAACTTTACGTAGGTACTCTTACAGTCCTTTCACAGTTATTTCACCACTATAGAATAGCGAATAGCTACCTTATTACAAAACAAAGGTTACTTTCATCAGACTTGACAGACTTGTCTGTGGAAGCAACCCAAAACCAACCTTACAGTAACGAGAATTAAGTTAAAGACAATATGAAATGAAATCTTTATTTTCCAGATATAAATCCACATAAAACATATACTACCATAAATAAACAACAGAGATGACAAGTCAGTGGTAAAATAAGTAACTTTAAGGGCTCATTTACGCAGGCGCGGCGCGTGGCGCGGGGCGTTGCAATAGGCGTCGCGCGGCGCGTCTGGCGTTTTTGCCGTTTACGGAGACGCGTCGAACGCTTGAAGCCCAACGTGGGACCATTTTCTTGTATTTGAGCGTTTGACATAACGCCGCGGCGGACGCCGCGTCGCACGCTTGTAGCCCAACGTGGGACAATATTCTTCAACTGTTTGAAAACTGTCAATTTTTATATCATGCATTAGAATAGAATGTCTATTTCGGCTCATGTGCCAATGAAGTATATAGTCTAACGGTACTGTGACCGGACTGTGAATCAGAAGGTGCAGGATCAAATCCTAGCAATTAAGGATTTTCTTTTTGTGTTTTTTTTTTTATCATGTTAAATATTACTTTTTAAAACTAGGACACTGTTTTATTTTAATGCATTATGTAGGGTTTTCAAATCATTATAAAATATCTAGTTTAAAAATATAAACTTTTAGTTTTTGAACCATTCAAAAAACAGTTAGATAATCATGAATAACAAATAAAAATCGAACAAAATTTACGAAAAAAAACACAAATAAAATTAAGATAAAAACAAAATGATTATTTTTGGATAAAACTACGACATTGTAAATTTGTTTTATATGGGAATCGAACCTGGGCACTGCCGTATGCTTGTATTGTCCGAGTGACATAACGCCGCGTCAACCGCTTGCAGCCCAACGTGGGACCACTTCCTTGTATTTGAGCGTTTGACATAACGCCGCGGCGGACGCGGCGTCGAACGCTTGTAGCCCAACGTGGGACCATATTCATCAACTGTTTGAAAACTGACAATCGTCATAATTATCATGTATTGGAATAGAACGTAGTAAATGGCCTGATGGCACTGCGATTGGACTGAAAATCAGAAGTTGCAGGATCAAATCACAGGCATTAAGAATATATTTTTTGTGTTTTTTTTTGTTGTAACATTACTTAAATTAAACATTACATAAACGATAAAGAATAGTTTTCACATAAGCTGGTCGCGTGAATGGTAAATGCTATAAAAACTATCTTTTATCGTTTCCATTTACTCCAAGATTAGATATCTTCTTTTCGGTGCATCATTATAAAAGTTTGTTTTAAACTTTTTTGATATTTGCTGTAATCGTTTCTGTCACATCATTATCGCAACACTTTTTTCATATCCGTGCGATTAACCGTTGAGGACTTTTGAGAAAAAATCCTGGTCGTGGAAACGACAGGGATTATGTTTATTCAACAAAATGGAACACGTATCTATACAAAGTTTCATGTTTGTGCTATTAACCGTTGAGGAGTGCCCTCGTGAGAAAACGATCCTGGCTGCAGGACGAGTTCATTATACAAATCGTGATTATCCATCAAATATAAACTTGTATGCAAAGTTTCATGTCTGTGCTATTAACCGTTGAGGAGTTCTCTCGTGAGGAGACGATCCAGGCTGCAGGATTAAGTTATGTCTGTCATATTAATATTCTGTTCTTACAACCAAAGGTGTGTGCAAAATTTCAGCTCAATCGGACATCGGGAAGTGGTTCTAATTTAGCTTCCAAGATTCTACCCAAACAAACATACATACATACATTGCAAGTTAAATAAAAGCTAGTAAAAACTGAACAATTTACGAAAAAAAATCACTACAAAATTTAAAATAAAAACAAAATGATTATTTTCGGATAAAACTACGACGTTGTAAATTCGTTCCGTATGGGAATCGAACCCGGGCACTGCCGTTTGCTTGTATTGTCTGTTTGACATAACGCCGCGTCGGCCGCCTATATCTCAAGCAAACGGGCGTCAGACCGCTTCTCCGTAAACGCTCTCATACATCGCCTTATGTTTGAATTTAAAGCGGAACGCGCCGCGCACCGCCCCGCTCCACGCGCCGCGCCTGCGTAAATGGGCACTAAAAGGTACAGTCCTCGTGTTGCAATTTCTCTTCAATAAAACACAAAAGTATTCAAATAAGCTTTTCCGGTCCAATCACGACAAACGAGCATAAAGCTATTAAGTAAATGAATATTAATTATCACATTATGTTTTTGGCACACAAACGGCCATAATCTGGCACATAAAATATTGGCGTTTCGTCAATAGCCGAGTAGCCATCGGACATTTTAACCGTTTAATCCTGCTTACAAACATAAACTCATTCCCACAAACGCATTGCGGGGCTTACGTTGTACGAAAAGCACATCGGAACGCGTCATCACAATTGATGAAATAGTACACGGAGCTGCGAAAACGCGGTTCATGGAAGAAGTTTTTTGAGTGGTTTTTTGGGTATGTTAAAACGGTTGCAAAATGGGCATCCAGCGAGACAACTGAAATTACGTAGAAGATTTCATTAAAGAAAATCATGAATTGAGTCAAATCGCATTTACTCCAGGAGAAAAAAAATAGGACAAGCCGCAAAAGTAACCCTGTAAATAACTCCAATACTTAATGCTATTAAGTAGTGAAAGACCAAACAAACAATGGATAGACTGTGTGAAGAATGAAATGGCAAGAAAGGAAGTATCTGATAGATGAAAAGTAATAGAGAAGTATGGAAGAAAGAGACATGCTGCGCCGACCGCTGGCATAAGGGCAAGAGAATGAATGATGACTTAAAGAAGGCACTGAAATTCATGATTTCTTGTTGTAAGTGTGTCATAATTTCGTAATTATCTTTGGATGTAAAAGCAATCTAGTACCATTATAAATTAGGTCATAGTAATACCCAAATTGTTCTGACCTAAGACAATGGATATGCAATCAGAACACGGTCTTAACCCACGTGCAGTTAATGTAATTATGTTACCAGATCAAACTATCAAGCCGAGACCTTAATCAACAAATCCATTGTATGCCTAGCTCAGGTCATTATAAGCGTCGGCCTAATTACTTGGTGTTTATAGGCCTACTTCTGACCATCATAGAATTATCTCTAATGATAGAATAAACTCCGCAGCATTACTGCAGAAATTCTCCAACAATAACTACGCTTTATGCTTTTAATACCAGAAATATTCTGCATTATCTATTTAACGAGAGTAATTCTGTACCTAATTCCGATGGATAAATTACTTTACAGTACAATTAGGGCCATTCTTAATGTCTTTCTAGATTGTATTATTAATTCTTGATTATGTGTTATAAAAACTGTTGTGTTTTTATTTTAGCTATTAAGTTAGTCATTCGTAGATCCACGTTTATGTCCATTATACAAAATGGAAGCGCAGGATTTCAAGTTCATTAGACTTCGCATCTCGTTAGTGTATAGTCGAGTGCTTTTCCAATATTGGTCTTCTGGACAATACGTAGGTAAGTTCATGATTTACATTCATGCATTAGCTATTTATGTAGTCTTTATAACAAGAGTAAATCAACTGGTTGGACGACTAAATAAACGTTGCTACTGGATGTAAGAATGAAGTTTAACATGTTTGTTTTGTAGAAGAAAGGTTAGTTGGCTAAGATTTGCGTAGAACTGCTGCTCTGGAGCATTTTGTTTCATTGTTATTGGTCTTTGACATCTTATTACAAGTACAATTTAAACTCTATGTTGGTTAGCCTAGAGTTTTTTTTTATAGTTAAACAAAAACAAAAGCACTTACCTTGAGTGCTCTAGCGAAAAAGCAACCATCGCGATGTATTTGTACCCTGTTAACTCGGATTCCCAAGAAACGAAATTCAGGACTGATAATATTTGTAATACCTAAATAGGAAGCGGATACCATTCGCGGAAATAACGTAACTCCGAACATGTCCAATGCTGCACCCCAAGCTAGATTTGCTTTGGAAAAATAGCAACAGCGAAATGAAAAATCTTTTCAGAATAAAAAGCTATATACTGGCTGATTTTTCTCTGTGCTCTTATTATTTAAAAATATACTGCGTTCTAGTATGTTTATGGCCATGATATTACGTACACAGTTCCATTCAGTTCTTACCCTCCCAAAAGGCATGTGCATTCAAATTCGTGTTGAGCCTATTTAGTTTTTGTATTTTGCAAGAAAATATTATTATAATTAATTTTATGTTAGTGAATAAATAAGTTTAAGTTTGTACTTTTTTAACCCTGTTTTTAATATTGATTTTTTTCAATAAAACGTTAATACTTCTATTAGTAAGACTACTAGAAATAATACGCTCAACATTTATAGATCATTTTTCAACGTTTAAATAGTCCGCTAGGTTTCAAGACCACTTGTCGTGCATTAGGTTGGAGGTTCACAATCTAGATATTTACCTTTTGTTATGCATTACATTTTTTTTATATAAACTATTTTTCTGTTTGGTTTTAGTAATATTTAAGATACAAAATACTCTAATAATATTTATTATTGCTACTATTTAACAAAACTTTGATCTTATTTTACTACAAAGATTTACATTATGCTTTACAATTTGATTTAATAATTTATATTATGATAACTATATCATAATATACATATTTTGCCTACTGACGCAAACGGGTCCCTATACAAGTGACATCATATTTAAGTAAACCATAAAATAGGAAGTGCTATAAATATTTTAGATTAACATAAGCTAACGTTATAATATAACTCGAGGGTATAGGATTAATTTTATAAAACGTAGGAAACGTAAGTAACTAAAATTAATGGATACCCTCAAATTTTATATATCAATATTAGACTGAGACCTGAATGTAAAGTGACCCTGACGATAGTAAATACCGATTTCATCGCAATTTTTAAGGGCTCGCTGGCTAATTTGTTAAACCGTATTCGTAATACGCAGCTCGGTGAGGCAATGGTTCAAATTCTAGGTCGTTATTTTCGAAAGTATTCTTTAGATTATTCAAAATGAATTCAGTGTTGTAACAGTGTAACATTTTTAAACTTGAGGGGTTAGCACATACTGATTCTTTTTATTGGCTTAAAAAGATTACGAGCTTAACTTATTGCTATTTACCCTTGTAAATTATACCTATCTGAAATTGCCAGACACAGGTCTGGCTGCTTTAGGTTTCTATGACTAGGCTAACCGCCTTTATTTTATGAGTTGGTAATATAATGGCTTTGTGGATATCACATTGTGCCTCTACTGTTTACTCGGCTATCTATTCTCAGATTTTAACCAATCCGTAGTAGATAACATTGCTCTGTGTGTCTGTCAGTTACAACTCGAGACACACACAGACACATATTATTACTCGAAAAATACTAGCTATTCCTATTTTTGAGATTCTTATTTTAAACCGACTTTTTTTCCCTTTTCTTTATAACCACTCCAAATTTTGCCAATATCTCTGCTATGGTTTTCGTATCGATAATACCAGCTCATACAAGGACAGTTGTAGGAAATGCTAGAATGTAATGTATTCTGTTGTGTGTTCTAATAACAACACTGGTCCCAAGCCAATAACTTAATATCACGTCACGGTCAAATAATCCTCTTGTAACTTTAAGCGATTTCTGCGGTCAAAGCAATTTGTGTGAACAATGATTTAACAGCCATCGTAATTAGTGTGCCGAGGAATTAATGCAATTATAATGGAACGGCATGGAATTCCGGCCGGCACTGTTTGTGCTAATGTGTATGTTCCTCAGTATCTACATATTTTAGAGGGGTTTATTTGTGTCGAGATTGAGATTTGAAGCTGAAATTAGGGTGTTAAGTTGCAGATAAAGATGATACCTATTCATATAAAAATCTTAAAACAACAATTTTCATCATTTTTTTAATTGGATCGAAATATATTTTCAGGAGAAAAATCATTTTTGTCACACTTTAGGTTTAGTAGTAGCTGAAAAACTATTCAAGGGGTCTAAGAATAGTGCGAAAAGCGTAGGCCAAGATGCATTACAAAATTATGCTACAGAACGTTTACGAAATTCATGTTTACCTTACAGCCACATAATAAATCCAAAATTCCACCTAATTGATTGACAAGGGAAGCTCTTTCTCAAACCACTTTTCCAGTAGAAATAATTTCAACATTACAAACGGAATCCGAAAGAGCCACCGCTACCGCAAAATAAAAAACCCGTAAGTACGCACAAAATATTTTTAATCTGAACCATTTAAATATTCACTTGTGTTTTTATTTCTCCTTTAAACAAAACAGTATTCTTTTGTGGACGTCTAATGAGAATGTTGGCGATGTTCACGGGCCAGGGGTCAAAGTGGCCTCAACTTAGAAACTTGAAACAATCTCAGCAACGTTCGTTATCTCGCAAGAAAATTGAACTTGCCAACATTGTCATCGTAATGAAATTCCTCTTGGATAATGCCACATCGTTGCCCTTCCCAGTTTGCATTTTGTTTAGTGGAAAAAACCTAGTTATTTCTTGGTATTCTTGAAAATGTTATTAAGATTTTTTCCCAGATATAAGATGATAATTTAACGAGATAGTCTAACCACGAACGCTGGAGGGTACGGAGCTAGAAACAGGTGCTTTTGAGCTGAATTTCAATGAAAATTCACAAGACCCTTATTTTTATCAGACTCTAGGTGAGATCTCGAGTCGCTAGACGAAAAATGTGTTATGGATCTTGAGGCGAAAATGGTATGGACCATTGATATAAAAATGGTAATTGAATCTAATTCGTGGATTAGATCCATACACCCCATTGCCATATTATTGAGCCCTCATAAATCAACTTGACACAATAAAAAGATGCATTTTCACCCTCAATATTGTGTGCAGTTAATCGTTTCCCTCTCTTTGTTGAATGGCTCCAATTGGAGCAAACTGTGTCAGTACACCTACTCACTACGGCAAGGTCTGACCGCCAATAGTCAATATATGAAGGAATTCCAGTATTCCAATTTGAGCAAACGAGCAGTTGTTCAAAGGTTTTGTATGAAAAGCTGCTACTCTGTGGCTCATTCTTACAGAAGTGTTGTCGTAATGCGAACTCCAATCCGTAATAGGTTATGATTGATGATCGAACCAACTGCCAAGGGGACGAATTCATTTGCAAATGGATCCGTCATTTATTATTTGATAGGTGTGAGATGAAATGTTAATTAAATATGAACGAAATGACAATCGGGATTATCATAATTGACTTGTATGGGCTGTACCAAAGCGTTGAAGTTAATCTGATATCTTTATAGCTCTGTCGAACACTTTATTTCACAAAGTAGCTATATATTACTACAATAATTATATACTAAGAAGCTTATGTCGTAATAGTAATATACGTTATCCGAACTTGTGAATATTAACACCAGTTATTAGGGTTCAAAGCCTCTTGCAAGATGGCGGGTAGACGCGGATTAAAATTAAAATAAATTGCTTTACACTTTAATTGTATTTAAGGATAATTTTCCGTGCTCCTGAATTCTAGAGTTGCTAGCTGATGGTATGAAGATGTGGAGACATTGAGGGGTATGGAGGAGATCAAGACTGAATAATAAATGTTGAACTTTAAACTTGTACATGCAACGTGATGAAAGAAAACTAACTGAGGAACGTGGCGAGCAAATGGAAAAATATAAACAGATCCATACTAATATTATTAATGCGAAAGTCACTCTGTTTGTTTGTTTGTTACCTTTTCAGGACTAAACGGCTGATCGGATCTTAGTGAAATTTGGCAAGACGATAGATTTCAACCTGGGAAAGGACATAGGCTATATATCATCACGCTGCGACCAATAGGAGCAGAGCAGCAATGAAAAATGTTGCGAAAACGGGGAAAATGTGACGCAGACGAAGTTGCGCGGGACAGCTAGTTTACAATAAATGAAACAGGAGGTATTCCAAGCCATTCCGGTACCCAAAGCTGCACTCCATCTTTATCATGCAAGTTTTTTTCAACCACATTGTATCTTCTTGCCTAAAACTAATTAAAAGTTTCTCTGTTCAAAACTTGCACTTCTAAAAGTCGAATAAAAACAGCCGTTGAAATTAGATGCCCACTGAAAGTACGGGCTACAAAAAAATATTTACAAGGAAAGGCGACTCCACGCCCGTTGGTTTCCATTCGGCATACTCTAAATTTCATTAGGCGTTTAAGTCGAGCCACCGCCGTCGTGTAATTGCTCATTTTCCTCGTCATCTCCTGGAAAAAAACCTTACAGGCTAATAGTATTTGGGTTTTAAATTGTACTGATACAATAATAGTTGTGATGGCGAAGTATTTTGGAGCAGCTCTGGTGGCTTCATCTTTTCTTTGAACAGAGTGAAAAAAGACAAAAAAAATGAGGACTATTTCTAAAGACGCCATGTAAATTGTGTTACTTTTATTTTTATATACAGGGTGTAACGGAAAGGGTATATATACACGCTTAAGGGTATGCTACAGACCATCAAACTGAACATGTCCCTCCATCGGACAAACATCGTAATAGCGACAAAATCATCTACTGCTCCGTACAAAATTCCAATAACTATTCGACCCAAATGTATGCGGCAAATGTATTACGATATTTGTCCGATAGAAAAACATGTTCAGTTTGATGGTCTGTAGCACACCCTTAAGTATGTATATACACTTTCCGTTACACCCTGTATAAGTAGGTTGATGTATGTATAAAGAAAGATTATTTAATTTGAAGCTTTCTATGGCGTTTTTTTGTTTTATAAAACTTTTCTATCGAATCACTTATCGGCGGCCACTGTATTGATTATTTCATGCAAATGGTAGATTAAACCTGGAGCTCGTGTCTAAATAATAACAGCCGCGCGTGTCGATCTTTAAGGTTAAGCCGCGCTTACCGAGATTGGTCCGTGGATGGGTGACCATAATTACAGACCGAGTTTCCTCCGTGCCTCGGAAAGCAAGTTAAGCCGTTGGTCCCGGCTGTCCTTTGTAGATCTTTGACAGTCGTTGCGAGTAGTCAGAAACCAAAAGTCCGACATTCAGTCTTACTAAGGGGTATCACATTACCCAGTTACTGGGTTGTGGAGGTCAGATATGCAGTCGCTTAATGTAAAATAGTGGTACTCAGCTGCATTTGGTTAGACTGGAAGCCGGCCCCAAGATAGTTTAGGAAAAGACTAGGCAGATGATGATGGTAGATAAAACCTGGAATCTAAGAGAGTAACATAGGCTATATTATATTTTCCAGCTATCACAATTTTTGCGGACGAATTCACGGGTGAAGTGCTAGTCTATACAAATAAATAAAATTGAAGTGTATGTTTTACTTTTTACTACATGTATATGAATGTATATACGGTGCATAGCCGAAATAAGATTTTTTACTTGTCTGTCTGTCCGTCAATCCGTCTGTCCGTCTGTCCGTCTGTCTGTCTGTCTGTCTGTCTGTCTGTCTGTTTGTTCCGGGCCGATTATGACGCGACTTTCACTTTCACTGGCAGATAGCTGACGTAATAAGGAGTAACTAAAGTTAAGTACTTATATTTTAGAAAAAAAATGCGTAAACGAAAAAAAAAGTTTTTTTTTTTGTTAAATTCCTCGCGAAGGAAGTCATAGCTAGTCAAAGTCAAAGTCAAAGTCAAAGCATTTATTTCAATTAGACCATTACAGGCACTTTTGAAAGTCAACAAAACAAAATAAAACGCGAAGCTACAGTCCCAGTCACAAGGCATAATAACTTGTGAAAGTACTGTAGTTGCCCATTCCGTAGCGTAGATCTCTATGGAGAAGAACGGGCAAGAAACTCCATGGACACTCTTTTAAATCAAAATATGTTACAAAATCTTGGTTACATCATTCATGTTAAGAATTACAAATATGTGAGAACAATGTAGAAATACGGGCAAGTTAAGAGCGTCCAGAGTAAAAGATTAAATCAGTAATAAAAAAATAAAGTAATTAAAATAAACCGTGGCAGCTAAGAGATGACCAGTCACAACTGACAGCGCCCGTTCACGAACATGACGCATGTATCAGCCATCATTCAACTCAACCATTTTGAAGGGAACTAAACGACCCGACACACCCGCCACCATCAGCGTGACATTTAAGTGAGCATGACATTCACTCAACCACCAGGGTAATTTCGCGTCAATGAAAGATTTAGGTACTCATTAAATAGTGGCTTTACAGTACATGGTACTCACACATGTGCTATGAAATTATATTATACTAAGAGATTGAATCTATACAATGCAAATATATTTTTACAATCTTCTGCAGCTTTCACAATAACTTCACATTCTAATCCTGATGATTCCGATTGCCCCTATGGTTGTGGAGCAGGACCAGCATTGAGCCAAGCATTTTTATCATCAATATAATCCCCCAACTTATAATATGCTTGCCTACATAGTGTGCGTTTTATGCAAGATTTAAATTTCGTTTCATTCAGTTGTAGAATGTGGGGAGGTATTTTATTGTAACATTTTAAACAGTACCCCATGAAAGATGAGTCTACTTTAGCTAACCTGAAACCTGGCTGAACTAGTTGGTCTCTGTTTCTAGTATTATAGTGGTGCCGGTCACCTCTTTTACTAAATAAATGCAGATTTTTTCTAACGTAGGTACATGATGTTTTCATAGATGTATTGACAAGGTACCGTCATGATGTTAATTTCCTTGAACAGTTCTCTTAGAGAATCGCGCCTACGTAGATTATATATGGCTCTGATAGCTCTTTTCTGCAGAATAAATATAGACTCGATGTCTGCAGCCCGTCCCCATAGTAAAATACCATATGACATAATACTATGAAAATAACTAAAATACACTATCCTCGCGGTATCTACATCAGTAAATTGACGGATTTTTCTGACAGCATATGCTGCTGAACTTAGCCGTCCTGCAAGAGATGTTAAATGAGGACCCCATTGTAGCCTTGAGTCGAGCGTGATCCCCAAGAAAACAGTTTCATCGACAAATTCAAGTTTCTCTTGATTCAATACTATGTCACAGTCACTGCTTTTGACATTTGGTAGAGAAAATCTTATGCACTTCGTTTTTTTCCCATTTAATACTAAATTATTTGCGGTAAACCATTTATGGACCTGCATTAGAGCGTTATTTACATCGTCAAGGTTTGTGGCACGTCTGTTTATCTTAAATATTAACGAAGTATCGTCCGCAAACAACACCATCTGTGGTTGGTTTTTAAATAAATGGGGAAGGTCATTAATATATACTAAAAAGAGGAAAGGACCCAATATCGAACCTTGTGGTACACCCATTTTTACTTTCAGAGCCATTGAATTTACACCATTTACCTGTACTTGCTGCTGTCTATCATTTAAATACGATTTTACTAAACTGAGCGCAAGTTTACCTAAGCCGTAATGCTCAAGTTTCAAGAGCAAGGTTTGGTGATTTACGCAATCAAATGCCTTCGAGAGGTCACAGAAGATTCCTATGGCATCTTGTGCCTCTTCCCACGCAGTATATATGTGTTTTAATAAAGTGACACCGGCGTCAGTTGTACAACGTCCCTTGGTGAAACCATACTGTTTCTCGTGTAAGATTTTGTTGGTGTTAGTATTACATATATACCTTCCTCTTAAGTCAGTCAATAGGGGATAATCCATTTTTTTTTTCTTTGGCGGTCGGGTAGTTTATTGAAAAGTATTGGACACGTATTTTTTCATTTTTCACGTGGTCATAAAATTACGGAGATATATTGAGTTGAAATGGTGCATGACGTCACTTGTATGTCAGTTTTATACCTACTTGTGACGTAGTAAGCCCCCACTCTCCAACTTTAATGAGTTATAACTAAGTAATTTTTTGATATTTTGATAAAACAATAAATACGTGTTTAATATTTTTGTATTACCTGTCTGACGGACAAAATAGAATGTCGTTTTCTTTACCCAGTCCGCACCCCTATTGATTAAAACCGCATCAAAATCCGTTGCGTAGTTTAAAGATCTAAGCGTACAGACGGAGGAAGTGACTATGTTTTATACTATGTAAAGATTTACATTCTACGCACGCAAACCATACAAATGTTATTTAACTTTCGGTTAACGAACGGATTTATTGGTCCGAATAAAACAATCTTTATCCAAATTTAAAATGGCGGTGGCGGCACTTACAAACTAAGCTTTAGTAAAATGCGTACTTAACCATTATAAAAGTTACGATACGACAAAAAAAGGTTTAAATCCTAAGCCGAACACATTTTTATACGATCCCATAAAAATCGGTAATCCGGTCCCGAGTGCCGTTCGCACAAAACGCGAAAAGCGAAAACAATTTGTCCCCGAATAAACAAAAGCGAATGGAATTAAAACAGTGGGAAAATGGCTTTTTGCAACTACTTAGTTTACAGATTGTACAATATTTAAAACATTCGCAACTGTGTTTTTTTCCAGAGAACATTGATGACGTTCATCTTTGTCAACTCGAAATATGCGCAAAATACAAATTAATAAAAAATGCTTCTGAAAAATAATAAACTCGCCATTCCATTTTAAAAGTTAATGTTTATATCGTAGGTACTTTTATGACACATTAAAACTACTTTTTACCATCAAATAATAATTTTCACACAATCTTTGAAAAATCACTGTACCTAAACATTACAAAAATACCAAAAAAAACACTCAAATTACCCGGCTAATTATATGTTAATGCGTTCCCATAAAAATCTCTGATGCTGTCCCGCAAAATCGAACACAAATCGTCCCGAAACATACAAAAGGGGACCGAATTATGAAAAAAAAACTCATTACTTTAAAGCGATATCAATGAAGTGCATTCCACCTTTACCGAGACCGCCAGGAATTGAATTAAAAAAAAGTGCACTTGCAATTACGCCATTCAAACGGCCCTCTCGCGTTTCAATCTTTTATAGCAGCCTCTATGAATCCGAATGGAGTGCAATATGAGATGAGAGGGCCAATAATGAAATATAAAAACAGAAATAAGCACTCCTTTCCCCGGGTATGGACCGTCGAGTATTCTCCATTATTCCCATTCAGTAGATTTGCTTTGACGAGTGTCCTTACGGAGCGTTTAAATTATTGCACTTATTTTTGGTTGAGAAAGGTAATGCTGAGAAACATGAATGGATTCGATCTTGTGTCGTCAACAATTTTATTTTGGTACATGGAAATAAAGCTTGATGTTTTGGAAAAATATGCCTGATTTTTTTTCCAGAACTTTTAAAACCAATTTTGTAGGCAGGTACGAACACCGTACGAGTATGATTGAGATTTTCATTGGCATAAATTGAAGTACAAAAATAGACCAAACGAACACCGAATCTGTACCAATAATGATGCCGCAATTGAAACCTCCAAGTATCTATCAGATTCCCTTGTATAGATACTTTGAATTTTCGAGGAGCACTCTACCTCAGCGACATTCGTGTTGGAAGCCAATGTTCAGTTGTTTAAAATTATCAGACTGTGCACCAAAACTGCATTCACATAGCTACTGCTTTTTTAGTGTTTTTGTTTTATTGTTATGAAGAATTGCATGTAAATAACGAAAATGTTGTTTTTTTATTGCTACTGTCATATTAACATCGAGCTTTCGTTCTGTAACGAAAAATAAGTCTTTTATGTTTTTCTCAACCCCACTACCCTCGACAAATAAGATATCTCCAGTCCACTATTATTCAGGAATCACTTCGACCTTTTCGGAATCACCCACCATATTTCACTTCAACATCTTTCGTCCATTGTACCTAGATCCAAGATACATTAATCTAAACTGTACCAAAATGAACTAAAAGACGTATTCATTCAATGTCGTCGACGAAACACGCAACGCACGCGAAACGCACACAAATAGAAAAAGAAAAACTGTCACCGCATCGCTAGTTGGAGCAAATAAAATTGTTTCCTGTACCAGGGAAATCCAGAGTGGTGACAAAAGGTGTCCAGACAATGTAATTGTTCAATTTATTTCGGGATTTTTGTAAAAATGTGTTTCTTACTGCTGAAGTGCTGATGTTGTAGAAAGTTTCAGTATTGTCAGGTTTTGCAGCGAGGAAAAGCTTATTTGAGAATCGTTGCACTTGACTTTTAAAGCTCGATGCGTTTTACAAAGGCACCATACTTATTGATCTGAATCTTTTTGAAAGTTCTTGGTATTAAATAATGAGTTAGGTATGTTTTAAATGTATTTAATTAGTACAGAACGTAAGGTTTTCATTTTATGAGAGCATTTATTTCGTGTTTCTGGGAGCAACTTGTGCAACCAAAATGAGTTTGACTTGCAAAGCTTGTTCGCTAAAGACACGATTTTGTTAAGTACCTACTAAGACAGTAAAAATCCTAGTTCATGTTATGCAACCATTGAGGAGGCAACAAATCACTGAGCGGCCTAGCTGCAAGTGATTGTTAGGCGCACATTAAACGACGCGTGCGAAATAGAACAAAACGCGACGTCTGTAACCGGCCTGTGTGCGAATTGAGATTCTGGACCTGTAGGAAGAGCGCAGACGATCGACGTTATTAGTCTACGAAACAATCGGTTTCATAATGATAGGTCGTTTCTTTCTTCTCACAATAGGAATTTAAAGACTGCACGTATTGCAGAATAAATTATCTGTTGTTTTACTTACGCTACGATGAGTCTTGCTAGTATTTAACAGAAATAGACTAGATAGGAAGAATTACACTCAAAACTCGGTGAAAGCCTATGTACAAGTCGATTTAAAAACTGCCACCGTAAGCGTGAATTGGATAAAAGGATGAAACATACGAGTGAACACGCATTAATGCAGGACGTGTGCGATGAGTCGATAAAAATCGGACTATGTTACCGCCAGGACTTAGCGTTGTCGGACACAATTCGATGACCGATAAAAATCGCCCATCTGCACGAAACCTAAAGGAGAGTGTTTCCAATTTAGACGACAATTTCTTTTAACTTTAGAATGTAATCTATTCCATGTAGTTCAGCAATGTAAAATGACATTAACGTTTAACGAGATACTAAATGCGGAGAACAAGACATTTAATTGAATAATCGATTCTCTATTTTGTGTTGGTGTTGAGTGTTAAAGTGGTATTATTTTCTGGAATTATTTGCGACTTGATTTTATTTTTACGTAGAAAATGTGATTAAATGGGGGAGACGTTTATAGTTTCCCGGATCTAGCTATTAACTCGGAACTATCGAATCATGCTCTTGACTATAAATTAGAAGAGAAAGGACAGTATTCTAAGATATCTAAGATTGCAAGACGGTTAACTTAACATAATCTATTATAGAATATTTTCTAGAACCTAATTTTGCTTCACAGATTAAAATTTTCAGTTTTAAAGAAGCTATCTTATAAATTTTGCGTTCAGTTCATAAAATCTAACTCATTTATTTCATGGCTTCATCAACACAAGATAACTCCAAGGTAGCTTTCAGTTTGTTAAAATATTCATTCTCTGTGCGAGTAGACCTGCCCTAAAGGAACTTCGGCATATAGTTGTGGCTTTACTAAGCCGGGGTTGAATTAATTGTGAAATTAGTCAAGTTAGGTACATAATGACCGATGATGGGGCTCAAGCGCCTTTACTTAAGGCTTAATACTTAATAACCTGTTCTTAGCCGGCAGGGATTAAACGTTTCATGTCAACAAAGCCTAAATTGATGAATCACATGTATTTTGGGACAAAGTACTCTTATATTAAAGTTAATACTTTTTAAGTCTTACTTTTGGGATATTGGGTACTCGAAAACTTATTGGGGATCGCTGAAAATTTGAGGAGTGTCTTTTTGAGACATGAAATGGTACACAAAAATTGGCAAGGTTGTAGAAGACCAAGAAAGCGGGCACCAGCATCTTTCAGGGCAGTGAATGAACGTACTATGCTATGCTCAATGGTTTCAGACCTGGTGTCTCTCGACTGTTACGAAAATATTGTCTATTTATGTATCGTAATTTTGTCTGTATCAAAACAGTCCAGCCAACATTTGTATATACGAACAGTAATGTTGCCAGCCACAATGTTTAAAAATGCAAATTACACGGAAACATAGACCACAACATTTTGTGGTGTGTATAAAATATCGCAAAGCTAAATATGTGTTGTGGTTCTATTGATAAATCAACCACATCGTAGCCTGCCAATGAGTGCTGTACCGTTATATTCTCGATCAATACAGCCTGAAGCAGTAGCCAGCCTAGTTAGGTTCCTGGTTACTGGCGAAGTGGACACGCTAGCTTGAAGTTCATCAGTGTAGTCCGATGCTGTTCTTGTATCTGTCGTGTCTTTCCCTTCGGGTATTACTTCCGCAAAGCATGGCCAACCAGATTGTGACTCATCTTTGAAATATTACAATATGTGTCTGATAGCAAAAAGGGGACAAGTCTTTTATTACTTTAGCTGGATAACGAATTTCAATTTGATCTATTTATCCTTTTTAATGTTTTACGTAGAGAGTTTTCAAAGGCAATAAACGTTCAGTAATAACCACTAATAACTTTACAAAGTTATAGTATCTGGCAATCGTCATTGAGCTTCAAAGAAGCCCGCTTCGACATCGAAGCACCTGCCGGTCGGAATTAGATTGATGGTGTAATTAATACGTTGTGGCACTTCTCCTTTGACTGAGACCGTTGTGGTCATCCGCTTGAAACCACAAGAAGCTTCAACGCACTTTGCGTCCAATGCCTAGCCTTGAGCTGTCGGCAACTTTTTGTACAACCAACAAGGTTAAATTAAGACGAACATTTCACAAAAGAATCTTTGTCATTTCCATTCTGGAACAAGTTTCTTCGAGTCAAAGAAAGGCATTAATTAATCCGAGATATAGATGCTATTCAAATAGCGCTAGACCTTAATATTAAATCAGAATTTCTGCTTCCTTTGTCCTCAATGCTCAAAGCGGTTCCTATCGGCATACCAATCATTCATCCAGGATATAAATCTTTTGCTAGCGTCTGCCGACAGAAGGTCGATTTGGGATTCTTGTTTTTGCTCAAGGGTCGAGTGAGACGTTACAAAAAAGTCGTTCTGTCATCAGGACCCCATGAGATAGACAACATTGCGAAATAGTAGGGCAATTTCCAAACTAGTCTTATTTAGTATTGACATTTTTCTTTTGTTTCCTGGCTAAAGAAAGATGAGTAGTTCCAAATTCTAGACAAATTTAACAACTCAGATACAATTAATCAAAAAGTTGTTTTAGACCATATTAAATTAACGTGTTCGTATAACAATAGCCTTGACATAATGGTAGGGAGTTTCCGTGAGAGCAACGAATTTGTAACTCAATCACCTAATTAGAGTTTGTTTGGAACAACTACAGACTGTAGGAGAGTAATTAATAGGCTTTGTAATCTGAAATGTATCAAGAAGAAAACAACACAAATACTGAACTGTAAATATGACACTGAATAGCTGTAAATTTTTACTTATACCAGCTTTGTGCTTGCATTTTGGTTCCAGATGCATATGAAAACACAATTGGGAAAAGGCTAGGCTGATGATGAAGTGTCTGTTAGATACAATATTAAAAAAAAAACACAAAAGATGAAAAATTAAACAATTATAATTTTCTATCTTGTTTTTTAAATTGATGCGTAATTGTATTTTTCACATAAATCTCAATTATTGGTTCAGACACCATACAAAAACCCGGTACCAATATTCGGTACCTCTCCTTTAAAATGAAAATATTATTACACTCGGCTCCCAGCCTAATGAAAAACGAACAGCGAGCGACGGGACCGCACGAAATCAACTTATTATCGCTTATTAGGTTTCCTCGATACATTGCTTTTCTGTTGTCTAGTCAATTTATCGTCGGCAAGTTAGTCGAGGGGACGGCGGTGTGGTGGTACGCTCACTCAATTAGTTAATTTTGTTAAATATCCTTGATTGAGCAGCGGACGGCAATCAGCCATGCAAATTCTCCCCGTCATTTCCGAGACTGCCGAAATAGGATTTCGCTAAACGCAGTGTATTTAGCTTTGCGTTGTAATAAATTGTCCGTGCAGAACGAACGGTATAATGAATGAGGAGAATAATGTTGTAACATTTGAATAGAGAAGCTTTTATATTTTTGACAGTTGGATAATTTTTTGTCGGGGTGTTTGAGGGTATGTAGGCTTTTTGTTTTTTTTTTTTTCGCAATGTTGAGTGAATTAGGTAGATTGGGTTGAAAGAAAGAGTCTAGTTTATTTTAAAAAAGGTTATTTTTATGCAGGTAATCTAACAGGTTGCTATCATGGAGAAAGCCACCAGTAGCAGATGCTCGTTAGGAAAACCCACGGGATGATCTGTGGACTTCTTAAGACATGTATTCACTGTAGTTGTAGGTACTCTAATATTTTTTTAATAGGACATATTTTTTATCTTATGATCTAGATGGGAAAGATGTTTTTCTCCTGAATAAGAAATGGGAAATAATTTTGAAATAATGCATGAAATAAAAAGGTAATGAAAATAAATCTTTTATTTTATACACAATAATATAACGTTTACAAGCATATACTAACCTCAATAAAACCCATACTAACACACACATGTAATATAATATAGGAACATAATGTAGGGATTGTATGGAATTTAATATTTTTCGGTTAAAAAACCCCATCGAGCGGATAGTTGTTAACACGTAACAGAGGTAAGGTAATATATATTAGTGTCATTAACCTCCATAAATATGTAAGGTTTATTTAATGTAGTAATTAAAACAATTTAATTACTTACGTAATGTCACCATAACACCACAGTAATACATAGTTTCCCCCACTAATCTCGCGTCATAACAAACGCTATGAGCACCGTGACACACCACACTGTTGTCCTATCACTGAATTTAATTCGTTGCATCTGTAAAGGTTGTTTCAGATGAGATGTAGGACTACCTAGTATAACATCAAAAAAAAAATAGTTTTTATAAAAGCCTATTCTTTCCCACTGCTGGGCAAAGGCAAAACAATGGTAGGACGGAGAACGGGGAATGGTGGAGCCCATTCCTTTCCAACTCTCTCGGCGTCAAGAAAATTTGAATGTATTTGGCCCAGAACGAGTCCAAATAACGGGTTTTCCAATAAGAGGTGTTATTTTGATATTCAAAGAAAAATGCGTTTTTTAATATAAATGATCGTATGTTTATTTCATTATAAAGAGGAAGGTATGCCGTTAATAGTGGAAAATAACATCAGGCAAATGACCACCACGACCACGCTTACAGGACCATATCCTTTTCATGAAATTTTCCATAACCAAATCGCAAAGTGGCTGCCTTATGTCCTCGATAGCCTCACGAATTCCATATTTGGGGTCTTGAGTCGCAGAGGTGATCACAATTGGCCACCGAGATCTTGTGATTTAACGGAATTTAACAAAAAAGTTACTTAGTTTAGTTTTTTTTTCGATTTTGCATTTATACTTTAATGATTGAATGATTTTTATAAAATAATCATTATTACATCAGCTATCTGCTGGTGAAAATCCTGTCAAAATCGGTCCAGTCGTTCCAAAGATTAGCCGGAACAAACAGACAGACCGACAAACAGACAAAAATTGTAAAAAAAAATATTTTGGAATATATACCGTATACAAGGTGTTGTTTGCATCCTCGTCAAATTAAAGGAGGTAACTATGCTTATGATTCTCGTTCCGAATCAATAATAAAATGGGTAGGTTTTTTTTTCTTACTTACGGTAATCGGTAAGTGTGAACCACCCGTGTTTTAAATGCGGCCCGTCTGGTTCTTGCCCTATAACCTCGCTTACACACATACAAACAATCTCAAACGTTTAATTGATAATTTCTTATACTTTAAACCACGTTAAGGGGGTTATTCTGAAATATTGGCAAACTTAAACAACCAAAAAAATCAGCGTTTATTAATAATTAACCAGGTACCGTAATTTTAATTGATTATTTATGTCTTTTGTGTCCACCTCCTGAAATTTGACGAGGATGCAGAACAACACCTTCTATACATTCATATGCATGTAGTAAAAAGCGATTATTTTAATATTACAAACAGACACTTTATTTGTATGTATTGTGTGTGTATATGTATAGAAGATGTATTGATGTTTAGATGTATATGTCGCATCATGGGTGGCCGAGGTGCGAAGCATCGGGTCTTCTTCACGATCCGACATAGTTTTAGGTAAATGTGGGCACTGACTTGGGTACTCGAACGAAAGAACTTTTAAATTCAAATCTCAATAACTTTATTTAAAAGTAACGGTTGTACAAGAAACAAACACGTGTGTTGGTACTGAGCGTCAGCCATGACTGTTGGAGTTCGACTGTCTCAACACTCCGTCCCTCTGCTAGGGTTCACTGCATCCCCTCTACCGACGATCGTGTCCAAGCGTTTGGTGCGCTTGCGTTTCTAGTGACGATATTGTTAATTCCAAAACGAATTGTTAGATGGCGCTGTCTGTTGCACCATGGCGCCATCAATCCACGACATATAGATAACGGAACGGAACTCCGTTCATCGTTTGCCGTATGTAATTACTTCCCAGAATTTGATCCTTAGCAGTGACACTATCGAATGGTGTAATAACACAAGTTGTTTTTTTTTTTCAAAATCAACAGGTTCAATTCCTGGCGTAGCATGACTACTGTAGGAACGAGTTTTGTCTACGGAAGAATCGATATAATGACAGATAGACAATGAAAATGTGTGATTTTGCGTTGCGTGCTGGAGATATCACTGTCAGCGACGTTGTACCCATAGAATGAGCATAACTGTGAAACAGTCATGTAACCTATTTTTCTCAATCTATTTTTGGGCGATATTATTAAGTCCTTTCCTGTTTCCAGATACACCATTCGCTTTCATTTTCCTAATGAACGCCAAAAAATACTATTGGATTAGGTCAAGAGGATGCTCAGCTGCAACATCTTCTTTGTGATAGTAAAGACTTGCATCTATTAAAGAAATCTAGGGGCAAGTAATGTTTTGCTAATAAGTAATATACAAGATACTAAGGAGACCCTTCTCGAAGCCGTCAACCAAGCATTCTGTACACAGAACTAAGTAACTCTACGCAAAAAAAACATGTTATCCTAACTTCTCCAAACCTGAGTAACTGATTACTTCTAAAGCTTATTTCTATTAATTCAGGTTCTCCAAATCTTTTACAAGTTTTGACAAACTCTGTCACTAAACTTCGCAGACGAATTGGGTGATTGCAATAACTTATAATTTTATTAGCCAACAGGAGGACGCTGCCCCCTAGATGCTAACCCTTACTTGGCTTTTACGACACCCATGGGTAGAGGGTTGCTCCGTAAAGGTACAGATTACCGCTTATAATGTATCTGAAGCAACCTTTACATGTAAAGGAGAAACTAACGTAGTTTTGGCAACCATATCCTGAAATGGTGCTGTGTTTTAATGACTCAGTGGCGGGTATTAGGGTTAATTTTGTTGAAAATCGTGGCGCTGTTGTGTAAGCTGCTTACATTCTTGGATTACAAAAGGCTGTGTTGAGTTTTCTGTACCGAACGTATTTGTTTAGTAAGTTAAAAAAGTTAAAAAAATATATTTAAATAATAATAATAAATAATAATATTTAATAAGCGTGCTGACATGTCCAGGTCTTCTTTGTTAATGAGGACGATTTTGCCCTGGAATAGGCCAGTAATACGCTGGTATTTTTTCAAGTACAAATTATAATGAAAGACCCAATAATTAAATTACAAACTCAAAGCATTTATTTCAATTAGACCATTACAGGCACTTTTGAAAGTCAGAATACAAAAAAAAAAAACGGGAAGCTACAGTCCCAGTCACAAGGCATAATAACTTGTGAAAGTACTGAAGTTGCCCATTCCGTAGCGTAGATCTCTATGGAGAAGAATGGGCAAGAAACTCCATGGACACTCTTTTAAATCAAAATAAATGTAACAAAATCTTGGTTACATCATTCATGTTAAGAATTAAAAATTACAACCTACCAAAATCAAAATAAAAAAAAATTTATTTCACATAGGCCTACATGGGCACTTGTAAAACGTCGACAAAAGGGCGCTCGGTTCGGGTTGGTTGTTTCCTAGAAGCTTTCTAAAGCAAAAACTATGCTTCGGTATTAGTAAAACGACCGTGTTTGTTTATGACGGTAAGTATCTTTTGTTTAAAACAATGAATATTCAGTACATTTGTGCATTTATTGAGAAGCTTTGATGTTTATTTGAATGATTATGTCCAAATGTGGTTTCAGTGCATGTGTGTGTGGGATGGTGTATAAGCACGTGGGTGTATGTTTTAATTATAATCATGTCGGCATTTTCAGCAAAATGCTTCCGGGTCGCTTGTTTAATTATACAATAACATTACCAATATTTTCAGCAAAATTATATGAACGTCAAATTGGTTTTGTTGAGCGAAATAATTTGATGAAATTGTTTTTGAATTAAAATTGGATAAAACAAAATACATTTTGGGATTTCAGGGTACTTTTACTACAGGTGAGTAGGCAGTAAGTATAAACACAAACACTTTTTTACCATAAAAATTTAATATTCCTAAAATAATTTCCAGAAAACTCCTCGTAAGCTGAAACTTAATTAACCGAAGTACGAAAAACAACATGGCCGCTACGCAAAAAGACCTGTATCGACCACAAAACCCACTTAATAAAGGTAAGAAGATATTCCAAACAAGAATTTAAAATTACATTAGTTGGGAATCCTTATTACAGCAACAACATCCTCATTTTAATGTTGCTGAACAAAACCCACCCAGTATAGAGGGTTGTTTACATGCGGTCGACGATTGCGGCGAGTCGAGTAAGAGACTCGGAGCTAGTAAATGCACGTACTCGTATGTATTATAATTTAGGAGACAGTGCTGTTTGCCTGGAATTAGCGACCTTGTTTTGGGGAGAATCATTTAGACAGCGGTTTTTGGCATGTGTAAAGGCAGCATGTAGTTGTATTATAAGCACCTACATTAGTTAGCATATCTGTGGTGGTAGCAAACCTAGAACATACAAGCTGGTCTCATATTCTATTGAACCTCCGTACTACGAGCTACGCGAATAAAACTCGAGGTAAAAGGATTACCCTCCTTCTGCGAAGCAGTCATGCTAGCGAAGGAGGTGGCGGAACGTGAGAGGGAGAGAACCTCACGTCCCAGCCGCCGCGGGAGACGCCCCGGGCGTCGGGGGGCAACCAGTGGCCCCCGGCCACCGTAGGCGCGAGCCTGTGGACGGTGAGTAATGGGCTAGCTCACCGTCCGTCCGTCTCATGACGACAGGCCGTGTCGACGGCGCGTACGTGTTCCACGCGCGCCTCAAGGAGATGTCAGCAAACCGGAAGGGGCCCGAGAGGGCCGATGCCTGCCAGGGCTGCGGGTTGTTCGAAAGAGATACCGCGGCCCTGGAACAAAAAGGGCGAAGAAGGAACATGGGTGGGTTTTAGTCAGTACAAGTCTGACACTCCCTCCCGCTCCGCCCAGAGCGGGAGAAGTCATTTGATGATTTCCCATCCCGAAAAAAAAAAAAAAAAAGGTAAAAGGATTACTATCAATGGTGCGGTCTACTGTTCCATGGTCATATCACATAACATAACAAAACATCACGCCTGTAATCTCTGAAGGGTTAAGCAGAGCTGTCCCAATATTACACCCACATTTTGCCAGTTAGGTTAAAGTCCCATATGTAATAGGGGCGAACCTATTGCGCTCAACCAGGCACAAGTCTGGACTCCGTGGTTGCTACAGAGAAATTCCTAATGGAAGAACCCAAAAACAATTTGTCCTTCCCGGGTATCGAACCCAGGACTAGACAGGACTCATGCTCAGCTAGACCGCTAGATCGACGAGGCAGTGATATTATATATAAATTAATAATCATCTGCCTAGCCTTTTCCCAAACTTCGTTGGGGTCGGCTTCCAACCCGATACAGCTGAGTATCAGTATTTAACATGGATCGACTGCCTATCTGAACTCCACAACCCAGTAACTGGGTAATACGATACCCCTTGGTAAGACTGGATGTCAGACTTTTGGCTTCCGACTACTCGTAACGACTTTCAAAGATCTACAAATTACAGCCGGGACCAACGGCTTAACGTGTTTTAAAACTAGGTATGTAATTATGGTCACCCATCTATAGCCAAACCATGGCAAGCACGGCTTAACCTAGTAGATCGACCCGTGCGGCAGGTATTATTTAGCCACGAGCTCCACATATATAAATAAATAATAGTAAATTAAACTCAGATATCTGCTTGAAGTAACCCGAAAACGTAAATAAGAATGAAACAGAAGAAAATATACTGACTATTTAATTATGTGCGGACAGTCTTGTTGGTTTCTTCGTTCTTGAAATCTTTTGAAGATATGAAAATCTATAAGTAGATGAACTTATTTCTAAGAACACAAAAAGTTTACGACGCCTTGTGAAAGTGATGATACCAATACAAAGTTAAGCTTGAATTCCATGAGATTGACTTTAGACACAAAATAAAAAATTGACATCTACATTATTACGAAAACAAATGCTCACAAAAATCAATTCATTAATGAACACATTTATTTTAATATCCCGACTTTAATGGCGTTAGATACGTCAGTAAAATAGATTTACTGGGTTCATTATTCAATATTGAAAGTAACCCGAAATGATTATTTTAATCAAGCAAATACATATTGAATTGATTCATTTATAACGCAATTGTGAAATCCAGTTATATTAATTATGTCTTCTGAAGGTGGTCCACCCACGTAGTTTTGAAGAGGTTTTTATAAGATTCAATTAAGTACGTACGTATGCCTACTCAAAGTTAAGACACGTTTTCTTTACACACTTAAAATAATACCTCAACAAAAACATACAATTGGATTCTCTGCCCAGCGCCGAGAGTTCAAATAATTCCAACAGTGTCATTGCATTTAGACATTACATTTAGGTGTTGCATAGTGTAAAGGAAAACGAGCATATTATGACTGGGTTAGTTAATATTTACAGATAATAACTCGATTCGTAGAAAAAGCTACAGCAAATTCTTTGCCATTTCTTTGAAAGCCAAGGAAGTTATAAACGTGGTTTCCAGAAAGGGTATTAGATCGTGTTAATTAACGACTATCGTGTCTTCACCCACACTGACTGTGGCTACGCAGGGAGAGCTTGAGAGAGATTATTGAAAATATTCAGTCGCAATTTCGTGCATCACTGATTAGATATTAGGACCTTCATTGTTCTGATGAGCTAAAAATTATAGTGCTTCTGTTAATTACCAGTTCTAACATCTATGCATTCATAGTTAAATATTTTTGTAAATGGGAAAGTAGCTCTACCTGTTAGTGTTTCTGTTGTGTTTTTGGGACCATAGTAGCTGTCAGACCTACTTGTACCATATTTATTTACGATTAGGGCCAAACGAATTTCGATGAAATTTGGCACACAGGTACACTATGACCAGAGTTGGGTCATAGGATACTTATTACGCCAGGAGTACGATCCCGTAGCAATATTTCTAGCCTCCGCGACCCAAGCCGTCAGCAAAATATTGTCTTAAATAGAAAACCGACCAAGTGCGAGTTGGACTCGCGCACGAAGGGTTCCGTACCATTATTTGTAAAAAATCTCTTTTCTGTATGGGAGCCCCCTTAAATATTTATTTTATTCTGTTCTTAGTATTTGTTGTTATAGCATAAACAGAAATACATAATCTGTAGACATTTCAACTGGCTACCTATCATGGTTCATGAGATACAGCCTGGTGAGAGACGGACGGACGAACGGACGGACGGCCGCACAGCGAAGTTCCACCCCCCTAGAAAAGTCATTAGTTTCTTCTTTGATTTTATAAAACGTTGCACCTTTCATAACCTAACACTGACACGTGGGGGAGCTGGGCAATTCACTCAGTTATATTATTCACTTACTGAGGGAATCCGTTCTCATTAATTAGAAAGTAAAGTGACTCCACAGAATTTGTTCATAAAGCAACTTAATACAGTATACCATAAATTCGCTTATCTGCATTTTATCAAAGACATTTCACTGACAAAGTTAGGTTTTATGTTACAGTTTATTTGCCTTGTTTGAATAAAAAGTTTGGTAATTAAAGCGTCGTTGGCTATTTTGTTTACGAACTTATGTTTAGTGTTGTCTCGGTTTGTTTAACGGTAATTATGTCATACCTTAAAACTTTGTTACTAGTTTTAGAAGTCGAAATAAATTGGTTGTCGTTAAAATGTTTTCAGTTATTTTTTTTATTATATTTAAAGGTTTATCTAAAACACAAAACATTTATTTGTAAAACAGACTCACACAGAACTTACTGTTGAAATAATTGGAATTATGCGTAGAAAATCAGAGGAGACAATGACCCTAGGAAGTCGAGTATCTATTAACACTCTATCAGCCGACAGCCAAATTATTTATTCGCATAACGGCGGGATGGATTACAATGCCTTAAAACCGCTCCGAGACAATCGCTCCAACAGCTGAAACCTTCGGACGCTCACAAAGCTCGGCTAGTTATAACTCGCTCGTTATCGTCTCGGTGTTTCCGCAATTAATCCTATCTCGGCGATAAGGCTGTTTCAAGTTAAGGGCCAGTCACTAGGGATCTAAGCAATCTTTACGGGTGACTTGTCAAAGTGAGAAAAGGGTCGGAAGCTCGAGAGACTTTCAACAATGCTTGTTATCTTAGAAGTAAGCCAAGAACGTACCTAATGATACCAATTTTAAAATAAATACAAGGTTCCGGTGATGGTATTCAGCTCTTGGGAAAAGATTTCGTCTTTGTCATGACAAAAGAACGCTCGGATGGATTTGATAAAGAAGCGAAAATATAACTTGTAAGTACTGAGAACGCTTAGAAAATATTTTTACCGAAGTAAAATAATACTTATAAATACACGCTAAAGGAAATGAAATCGCAAATAAAACCACGCTTTATAAACTCTGAAAGTGGAAACGAAAATGTTTATTAAGCGACATTAAAACTTTCTCATTCCGTTTCATATACGCTTAGGTGTGGAACAGAGGAATCGTTTGAGGCAAATAAACACAACGTAACCAAAAGTTAATATGGTCGGTAGTGGAGTTCAATAAAACGATCCGTGTTCGTGACGGATGTCGACAGGGGTTGCGAACATTTGCTTTTATTTCGTCGTGCAACTCGTTTAGCACATGCCGACTGACAATCAATCTCAGTCAATATATGGGACAAAGGATCGTTGTTTCTCTGTTGTCGCGGCCTAATGAAATTTTTTTGCTGCACTTTTTTGCCTCTGAACTCTCTCTCTCTTTAGCAGAGTGGACATAAAAGCCTGCTTAACGCGGACTTTATTGCGAGAATTTTGCGAAAAAGGTATCCCAAAAATGCGCGTGTTTCTGGCAAATTTTGTGTCACAAATATGGCATCGTTGATGATGGAACAAAAGAATAAAAGTAAGTTGTGAAAGTGGTATCGTATGAAGCTGATAATTTCCACTTACGTCAGAATCCTTTTAATTCTTTTTTGTATTAAAGTTGCAATACGTAGCTAACAATCATTATTCGCAAGCATTTCCCTGACGCATTACTAATACCACCAGACTTTCCGAGTTTCCATAACCAGCTACCCAAAACCGACAATCAACGTAACATCTGTTGCTGAGTCACCGGCTACTTTCCAAGTTTTAATATTCACAAATGGGCTATCTTCATTTGTGGCCTACCCTTATCACGGGTGACATAAACCAGCACCCTATTAATTTATGCCCACTGTCAACTAATAAAGAAAAACGAGGATCCCCCTAGGAGCTACATTGAAAATCACCTCGGTCTGGCCGACAAATTAAATTTCCTACACATTGATTTTCACCGAGCACAGTAATTACTTAATTTACCGATTAGTTTACAGAGTCGTGAGGCCAGCCAATGGGGCGAAGATTTATGGACTAATTTTATAAGGTAGCTCCTCAGGTATCGATATATTCAATTACAGAGATTGTGCTGAGAAAAATTCTCTTGTGAGATAATTTGGGGGAGGAAAATTTACAACGTTGTCGTTATTATGATAAAAATTCATTCTTTTTACGGTTTATGACCCGTCCATTGAAGGTCTTAGGGACACTTTGGGGTATTAAATGCATTAAGTGGGCAACAGAAAATTAACTTATTTCTGAATTGCTATATAAGACAGCCTACGCTAAAATATTTTTGAATGCATTAAACTAGAGTTCCTTAACCTTAAACTTCCTTAAAACCTTGCTTTAAAAAAAGCATCAAGTATTGACTCGTTAGGTATTTATGTCACTTAAATACAACTTTATTTTATTGAAAAGGCCCGCGGCATTGATCAGAGGTATTAACACGATACTTCACGTTACAGATCTGTCAAATTTGTCATCGCTGAGTTATTAATTGCAGATTATTTTGATCGGATAAGACGTCTTCTTAATACAAGTGCTTTTGTGCGCAATAAGGATTATAATTTAGTGAATAGTTACCCAGACCTATTGATAATTATAACTGAAAATATTTATAGAATTTCTACCATATACTTACTCACCTACCTACTCAGCAAACTTCTCTTCATTTTGTTAATCGGTAAATGACTCGTTGAGACTTAATTGGTTTCGACTTTTCAAGATCTTACCTCCTCATTGTGTGCCGTAGTTCCAAATGTAAGTACTACGACAGAAACACTGGTTAGCTGAAAAATAAAATATGTACGAGTACGCAAGTACAAGTAGGGACACGCGCGGTCACTAGTTTAAGTACTAAGTGCTCAACAAAGAGGGGACTGGCCGGCTTAGTGCCACTTTGTTCTAATTCTATATTCATGTTGATCAAAAGAATGGGTGCTTTCAAAAGCCTACAAATGGAAGCCGATTTTTTTATGAATTAGTACATTAAAAGGAACCACTAGGGGCTCACAACGGTCAACAGTACTTTTGATGACCAAATGACCGGCCCTCGGTTTGAGAGCACTTTGAGCGGCCCCTGTGATCAATATTACGCGTGATTCTACACAGTTATGTACGTAAAAGCTAATGCAGAGGATTTTTGCATTTGAATATGGAAATTATTCAATTCAAAATCGGAAATCTAATCCTATATGAGTACTTGAAAGCTGAATAATTGGGCATCCTTGATTTGCGAGATGTATATCAAATCACATCTTGGGTTTGGGAAAGCCAAATGTTGAAGTGTGTTTTCAACTTAGTCAAGTCATGGGTCTTGAGTTTGAACCGAAGGCACGAACCTCAGATTTTTCGTATTGATGTCCGTATTGCATAATTAACAGTTGCTTCGGTGAAAACCGTGAGGAACCAGCATGCGTAAGATACATTTCTCGACGGCATGTAAAGCCAAGTCAGGAAAAACTTTGCAGTCAGGAGGCATACAAACTTTGACACCAGATTATAATGCAATAACCACACAAAAAAAAAAACTTGCGTAGCATAGAATTGAAAAACTAGATCGAACTATTATTGAATTTGGCTGTTTCAGTAAAAAACTTTGAGGAATTTTCAATCAATATTCTTTAGTGAACATTAACGGTTCAGTGAGTTTAAAATCGAAAATGCGGCCGAATGGTTTTGGAGTGGAGAACACACAGCACGCACTCACACACGCCTCCCCCACGAGGTGGACCGATGATCTGGTGAAGACTACGAGAATCCGCTTGATTCTAATAACCATAGAACCGGGTAATGTGACGACGTTTGGGGGAGACCTACGTAAAACAAAAGACATCACGAAGCCGTCAACCAAGCCTTCTGAGCATCAAACTAAGTAATTACGCAAAAATTAACATTGGGAAACGGCTTCGTTATGACTATTTTTACAAGCATTATGATGATCATGATGAGCTAAAATAATGAAACATGTTCCTTATAATATACCGTAGCATTTATCTCTACATACAACATAATTATCGCAACTCTCAATACCTCCAACAATCCAGCTATATCTTCTAACAGACGAGGAAGTTTATCAGTTCTCGGCACGTTTTGCCTGTTACAGGGAACTTCATTAACGCACACTATCCTACCGGGAATTTATGCTTAGCGACATATAATGACGTTAACTAGTGAATTATTACGTGTCTGTATTAGAATGTATAACTCTTGCCTGACTGCTTAAGTACTTTGATTGATATTAGTGTTGGTTGCTTATTTATCACTTGGTTTAAATTCTTCATGATGGTTCTTTTTTGACATTTCTTAGTTCTTGTTGTATTGAGAAAATCACACATGCCTGTGTTTGTGACAAAAATGCTTTCATTTTCGTCACAAGCACAGGCGACACGACTATTTTGTGAGACGAAAAATTCAAGGATCGCAAAGACCGGGCGGTAGTTTTTTATTATTCTTCGATTCCTGATCTATAAGTGTCTTTGACTTGTTTTTACAACCCCCGTCAACTGTTCCAAATTGATTTCTATTAAATACTAGATTGTTCCTATAAGCAAAAATGCAAAAACAATTCATTCGTTAACCAATTCTAAATCAAGCTTAAATCCACAAAAATATAGCCCTAAAACGAACACGAGGAGAAAGTACGCCAAGCGCTTTGAAAGCCAAAAAAAAATTTAAATCACCACGTATAATATTTCACGTGCTGTATAAGAAACGCGCTAACATTGAACGGAGAATAGCGTGTTTTAAAGCTAAAATGCAGCCGACCTATATGCAACACAATGGCCTATTTTTTCGGGAACACAATGCGATCCCATCGTTCACCATCGTTGCAGTTTGTACAGGTGCTCGCGATTTTTGCTCACAACGCTATTTTTGTTTAAAATTCTTGTTTGAAAATAGAGATATAATTTTGCTTTATGGCTTTAAGCGTTTTAAAGTAGACTTCTTGGTTGAAATTCTTTGAAAAATAATAGTAACTGAGTTTGTTCCGGTTTTCTTTCTTTAGCTTTTGTTTATTTGGAGACTAGCTAGAGCGTATCATTTAACCGTCGTTGTTTGGGTCCAAAGACTGACTCTCTTATTTTAAAAGTCACTGAGTAATTCCTGAAGCGGTTCGTTATGCTACAATTTTTAAGTTTCTATGATCTTGTTCTTTATAGCAATAAGTGCCGATGTCGACATTACTGTCAAGGTCAAAGTGCTGTGGCAAGCCGAAAAGCAATTTTGAGGAGAATTAAAAGATTCCTAAAACACGTTGTGTTCTAAATGAATAAATTTGTCATTTTTAGATTAACGAAAACCCAGGTATTTCAAAAATGTGCATAATAGTTTAATAATATAGTCATAAATCAGTACTAGTTAATAAGTCTCCGTTCCTAGGCCTGGCATGTGCCGATGGACACACAATACACATCCGCAGCTATTTCTATTCATCCGATTCAAGAACGTCACTTAACATCGAAGATAGGAACTTAGCATAATTAATAAGATGCTCGCTGTCTTGGCTCAGAAAACGCTTTGTCTTAACTAACTCTTATAAACAACAACACCCTGTAGTACACTTTCAACTGATTAATAGATTTCTAGAATAGTATTTTTTTGGGCATAAGTGTGGCCTTAGCATAAGTCATCAACAAAGACTGCAACAAATATAAGCCACCTCTGTAACCAGTTCGACTATTGGCTTTTATCAGCCACCACCAATTCCTAAACTTATCTTTTAAGAAATATAACATCTTCCTCCCCCACAACAAAACACATTACATAACAATATGTATCGTCGTAAAAGAAACTACAGTTCGTATCGGAAATTCCCAGTGGGAACTTGAACAATAAGAGCAGTGCATCTTGTACAGTCGACCAATCTTAAGTGCAGAGCATCGTCATGTTCTGCATTTAGACATTCGTATTCCGTCTCATTGCCATTGTTGGATCTCGATAAGGAATTTAACTGAATTTCGTGAAATAGATTGTCGTTTGAAAGTTTGATTTCAGACGTGTAATAATGAAGACAGATTTCATCTTTCTAAGATCTGAGTTAGTCAATTCAAGGAACACCAAGAAAACTGTATGAATGAATAATACAAGCCTAAGTAACTGTCCCACTGTTGCCAAAAGCTTCTTCTCGTACAGAGCAGGCACGAACATTAATTACCACGCTTGTTCAAGACGGGTCGACGATTTCTGACTCACATTCATTATAAATCCAGGTCGATGTTTTCCTAAACCGATGTCAGTGATGCCCAAGATATACTAAGAAAGTAGTTAGGTATACATGAATTGAAAAAGTTAATACATTTGTACTTGCCCGTATTTGTACCCAAACCTCATATTTGAGAGGCAAGACTTTAACCTCTGGAACAGCACTCGAAAATATTGTGAAAGGGAGTGAAGCCTAGAATGGTAGAAAGATAGTGATGTATAAAAGAAAAACACAAGAGGGACTATTATGATACAAATGCCAGAAATGTATTGGATTGTCATAAATTGCCGAAGAGATCCTTTTAAGCCACGTATAGGCCTATATACGCCTATCATACGTCGCCCCTAAGTTTTAGGAAAAAATACAGTAGGATTAAACGCTGTCTACTGCTTTGGATACATTGTAGGCCAAACTTCAGATGAAAAATTGCATTTCTGGTCAATTCTGTCACAATCTTTTTTGGTTCGGTTTACAATCTAGAGGTTTCGACATAGGGCTTTTTCAGAAAGATATTTCGTAACGTGTTCCATAGAAAATCCGAGGTTAGGAGTTCCTGTTTTGGATACTGTGCAGGGTGCTTTGAATTTTTTACTAGAGTTCACATTTTTGTGGGCTGGCGCAAAGTTATTATAAACCAATTACTCACACAAACTTTTTCAGTGAACAGAAAACAAAATCCTTACTTTTGTTTTATTTCGATATTCAATTTTGGTACCGCCATCAAATTATGTGTATATCTTCTTGGCACCTTTATACTTATGTCATAATAATTAAGTAAACTCTATGGTGCAATTCTTTAAAATTTTACTTAGTATCTGAGTTCACAATCATATCGTGAATGTCAAGCGTATCAGCTATTCATCTTCCCACGCAATTTATAAGTGAATATTGAAATAGAATCTCAAAGGGCAAAGTTAAATGTGTGCACATTAAAGCAAGCTATACAGCACTAACTTATAAATCCCTAAAAGAAGACTTATTTATACTGATGCCAAGCAGCTTGTGTAATAAGTTTTCTTACATCAATTGATTGCGTTTGACAACTACTTTTTTTTTAGCTTTTTTCGCAGGCCCTTTTGTTGACTACCAATGTGTCAAAACTATCATCACTTTCGATTCACCCATGTTTTATCATAATTATTTTGTTTAAGAATTCTCCAATTCTTAAACAAAATAATTATGTTCAGTTATTACAATATATTAACACAAATAAATTAATAGATAAGTTCCATTCTGTTTGACAAAGAATACTAGAACTGCTTTGTACATTTATAATGTAGGTACCTACAATAGACTGTTTTCATACACATACATGTTCAGTAAAATAACACAAAACCGCGATAAAGTTAACTCGCTCGAAATAAAATACGAGAAGCTTACGTTAATTTAAATGGTTAAAACCTTCGGGATTATAAACTAAGAGTTTTCCACCTACACATTCTTGCAACTAAAATACAGAGAATCGTTAGTCGTTTTGTGTGAACAGACTTATCCCGAGGGCAGGCACTATCGTCTAGATCTATGTTTTTAATCTAGTAATTAGCTTCTCGGGACACAGGAGTTAGATTACCATTTTGGTTTTGCTACAACGCTGTACTATTCTCAAAGAGAAGGATTAGCTGTGGCTTTTTTGGACTAAACAAAGAGACTCTACAAGGTGTTGTTTTGCAACCTCGTCAAATTTCAGGAGGTGGTCATAAAAGACATGAATAATCAATTAAAATTACGGTACCTAGTTAATTATTAATAAACGCTGATTTAATACCAAGGTTCCGTATACAAATAACGCTGTAGACGTAAGATGATTATGCTTGAGACTCTCATGATAGATATACATAGAAACATTTTTTAACCGCCCTGGGCGTTACAAAGCAATTTACTTGAGTAAACAATCTCTAACTTTGTGGGACTCTCAACATCTTGCTAGGCGTAGATGGTGCTTATTTGCTATACATTTATATCCAGCAAAACTAAGAAATACCCATATGAGTGCCTACATATTATAGCAATTTTAGAATTTCATGTTTAGTTAGAAAGCCGTGGGTTACAAATCCAACAGTAGGTACTATTAGGCATCTGTTTAGGTGCCGACTAGGGTAAATGAAGACGGGCATACGCTATGAGTAGGTATGCTCCAGTTTTCAGAGAGTAAGTAGGTAAAGAATGTCAGTGAAGAACGCTTTTGAAGACATTTTTCTTGGGATTTGTTTCGTTGAATTTAAGTCTGCAGTGAGCGGAAAGAAAGGAGAACTATGTATGTAATAACTTTGTTATTTATGTTTTTTAGAGAAAGAAACAAATTCGCACAGTCATGAGACAAATAGAAGAACGCCTTTACTCACAAGGAGTTGATGAACAGGGCTGACAAAAAACAGAATCAGTAAGAAAAACAACGAATATCTCAAACTATTCTAGAAAACTTCAGTCCCAGTTTATGACAACATCACAACAGACATAAACAACTACACCGAACTTGCTCACAACCTCAATCAAAACACTCGTGTGGTTCCTTTGACAGGTAAGTAATTACACCACCAAAATTACGTATTTGCGTTGAAAATCCACAAAGCAAGCAAATTACATGCCCAATTACATATCTGTGACAAAATTCAAAGATGGTAGCGCGAGCCTTACAATCAGTTAACCACTGAACGAGGATACGGGCGTTGGAAACACTCGCTAGATAATCCAATTATCTGAGAGCAAGCCGAACAGGCGGCCAATTAGATACCAAAACTACAGTACACACTGCCTTTATTAGCTACAGAGTCAGTCTAGTCCTGTTAAGAAATAAACGCTGATTTTTTAAATGTTTTTTCTTGTTTTTCGTGGATTAAATAAACAATGACGCCATTTTTTGTTAAATGATTGTATTGTGACGAAGGCGTCACAATACAATCAACAATCATTTAACATTTTGGCGTCTAATTCTATTAGAAAAAAAATATAGAAAAATAATTCGGCGGAAAAATTTCAGCAAATCTTTCAAACAGTATTTGCGGTCCAGATCTGTAAAGTTCATTTCAGTTATCATAATACCATTTTTACAAAAAAAGAATATTCAGTAAAAAAATTACTTCTCTCAATTATTTATTCAGAACTTTGAACTAGCCTCCACAGTCTGTACCACACCGCAAATTATGTTACCTCCCCAAAATACAAGGTGTTGTTTTGCAACCTCGTCAAATTCAAGGAGGTAACTATGCTAATGATTCTCGTCCCGAATCAATAATAAAATAGGTAGGTAATTTTTCTTTTTTTTCTTTTTTACGGAAATGGGTAAGTGTGAACCACCCGTGTTTTAAACGCGGCCCGTCTGGTTCTTGCCTTATAACCTCGCTTACACAAATACAAACAATTTCAAACGTTTATTCGATAATTTCTTACTCCCTAAACCACGTTAAGGGGATTATTCTGAAACATTGTCAAACTTAAACAACCAAAAAATCAGCGTTTATTAATAATTAACTAGGTACCGTAATTTTAATTGATTATTCATGTCTTTTATGACCACCTCCTGAAATTTGACGAGGTTGCAAAACAACACCTTGTAGAGTCTCTTTGTTTAGTCCAAAAAAGCCACAGCTAATCCTTCTCTTTGAGAATAGTACAGCGTTGTAGCAAAACCAAAATGGTAATCTAACTCCTGTGTCCCGAGAAGCTAATTACTAGATTAAAAACATAGATCTAGACGATAGTGCCTGCCCTCGGGATAAGTCTGTTCACACAAAACGACTAACGATTCTCTGTATTTTAGTTGCAAGAATGTGTAGGTGGAAAACTCTTAGTTTATAATCCCGAAGGTTTTAACCATTTAAATTAACGTAAGCTTCTCGTATTTTATTTCGAGCGAGTTAACTTTATCGCGGTTTTGTGTTATTTTACTGAACATGTATGTGTATGAAAACAGTCTATTGTAGGTACCTACATTATAAATGTACAAAGCAGTTCTAGTATTCTTTGTCAAACAGAATGGAACTTATCTATTAATTTATTTGTGTTAATATATTGTAATAACTGAACATAATTATTTTGTTTAAGAATTCTCCAATTCTTAAACAAAATAATTATGTTCAGTTATTACAATATATTAACACAAATAAATTAATAGATAAGTTCCATTCTGTTTGACAAAGAATACTAGAACTGCTTTGTACATTTATAATGTAGGTACCTACAATAGACTGTTTTCATACACATACATGTTCAGTAAAATAACACAAAACCGCGATAAAGTTAACTCGCTCGAAATAAAATACGAGAAGCTTACGTTAATTTAAATGGTTAAAACCTTCGGGATTATAAACTAAGAGTTTTCCACCTACACATTCTTGCAACTAAAATACAGAGAATCGTTAGTCGTTTTGTGTGAACAGACTTATCCCGAGGGCAGGCACTATCGTCTAGATCTATGTTTTTAATCTAGTAATTAGCTTCTCGGGACACAGGAGTTAGATTACCATTTTGGTTTTGCTACAACGCTGTACTATTCTCAAAGAGAAGGATTAGCTGTGGCTTTTTTGGACTAAACAAAGAGACTCTACAAGGTGTTGTTTTGCAACCTCGTCAAATTTCAGGAGGTGGTCATAAAAGACATGAATAATCAATTAAAATTACGGTACCTAGTTAATTATTAATAAACGCTGATTTTTTGGTTGTTTAAGTTTGACAATGTTTCAGAATAATCCCCTTAACGTGGTTTAGGGAGTAAGAAATTATCGAATAAACGTTTGAAATTGTTTGTATTTGTGTAAGCGAGGTTATAAGGCAAGAACCAGACGGGCCGCGTTTAAAACACGGGTGGTTCACACTTACCCATTTCCGTAAAAAAGAAAAAAAAGAAAAATTACCTACCTATTTTATTATTGATTCGGGACGAGAATCATTAGCATAGTTACCTCCTTGAATTTGACGAGGTTGCAAAACAACACCTTGTATTTTGGGGAGGTAACATAATTTGCGGTGTGGTACAGACTGTGGAGGCTAGTTCAAAGTTCTGAATAAATAATTGAGAGAAGTAATTTTTTTACTGAATATTCTTTTTTTGTAAAAATGGTATTATGATAACTGAAATGAACTTTACAGATCTGGACCGCAAATACTGTTTGAAAGATTTGCTGAAATTTTTCCGCCGAATTATTTTTCTATATTTTTTTTCTAATAGAATTAGACGCCAAAATGTTAAATGATTGTTGATTGTATTGTGACGCCTTCGTCACAATACAATCATTTAACAAAAAATGGCGTCATTGTTTATTTAATCCACGAAAAACAAGAAAAAACATTTAAAAAATCAGCGTTTATTTCTTAACAGGACTAGACTGACTCTGTAGCTAATAAAGGCAGTGTGTACTGTAGTTTTGGTATCTAATTGGCCGCCTGTTCGGCTTGCTCTCAGATAATTGGATTATCTAGCGAGTGTTTCCAACGCCCGTATCCTCGTTCAGTGGTTAACTGATTGTAAGGCTCGCGCTACCATCTTTGAATTTTGTCACAGATATGTAATTGGGCATGTAATTTGCTTGCTTTGTGGATTTTCAACGCAAATACGTAATTTTGGTGGTGTAATTACTTACCTGTCAAAGGAACCACACGAGTGTTTTGATTGAGGTTGTGAGCAAGTTCGGTGTAGTTGTTTATGTCTGTTGTGATGTTGTCATAAACTGGGACTGAAGTTTTCTAGAATAGTTTGAGATATTCGTTGTTTTTCTTACTGATTCTGTTTTTTGTCAGCCCTGTTCATCAACTCCTTGTGAGTAAAGGCGTTCTTCTATTTGTCTCATGACTGTGCGAATTTGTTTCTTTCTCTAAAAAACATAAATAACAAAGTTATTACATACATAGTTCTCCTTTCTTTCCGCTCACTGCAGACTTAAATTCAACGAAACAAATCCCAAGAAAAATGTCTTCAAAAGCGTTCTTCACTGACATTCTTTACCTACTTACTCTCTGAAAACTGGAGCATACCTACTCATAGCGTATGCCCGTCTTCATTTACCCTAGTCGGCACCTAAACAGATGCCTAATAGTACCTACTGTTGGATTTGTAACCCACGGCTTTCTAACTAAACATGAAATTCTAAAATTGCTATAATATGTAGGCACTCATATGGGTATTTCTTAGTTTTGCTGGATATAAATGTATAGCAAATAAGCACCATCTACGCCTAGCAAGATGTTGAGAGTCCCACAAAGTTAGAGATTGTTTACTCAAGTAAATTGCTTTGTAACGCCCAGGGCGGTTAAAAAATGTTTCTATGTATATCTATCATGAGAGTCTCAAGCATAATCATCTTACGTCTACAGCGTTATTTGTATACGGAACCTTGGTATTAAATGTCAACGGGGAATTTTATTTTCCCACAGATTTTTCCCCGGTGTTTCCTGTTCAAATATTATTTTGACTTTTGATCAGAAAATTCTCCTTGAAATGAAACTCCCGAGAAAATTAGGTACTGTGTTCTGGTTTCATATGGACAGTTATCAAAGGCATGAGGCTGTGTTTCATTTATTATAATATTTGTTTGAAATTATTTAAAATGTTAAAATGGCATTTTTGACGGTGAATAAACTTAAATAATCATGGTTTTGAGCTTTATAATTATAACATCATAAAGCTTAAAATGTATTAATTATTCGGCGTATTAATCTGCGTTTCAAACGAGGGCAGGAACTGACTGATTATGTATTTACCAATAATATTATCAAATTCCTTTGTTTGTCAAATTTTCAATAATGGCAACATTACTCGGCAATTGCGAACAATAATGTGGGCTACCATTATAATTTGCAAAATGTATGGAAATGGACCAACGAAATTATAATAATTTCAATACAATTAACGAATCATATCAATCAAATAATTTGAATTAATGTCATGCCTGTTTACTGCGATGTGAGCAGAATTTCACGTATTGACGACTTTCAATTAACATTAAATTATGATGAAGTAGATAATTGTTAGAATTCTTGTTATTCAGTAATTGTATCTAGCAGTTGCTCTAAAAATAGGTGCTCAAATGGGAATACTCCAATTAAATCACTATACTGGGAATTGACGTTACTTTGAATTTGCCTCAAGAGTTAATTTAGTTATATCATAATCATAATTGAAATATATGGACAAAATTAAACAATACCACAGACACACCCTGTAGATATTCCGCTTAGCAGCATAAAAATAATACATTCATCATTTTCCAGACTAACTGGACGTAGCTGAGTACCAGTACATGGGGCGACTACCTATCTCTCCTGCCTGCTCTACCTCCTCAACCCAGTATTGGGTAACACAATATCCCATGGTAATACGACTGATTGTCGGACTTTCGGGCGACCTACTGGAGGCGATAATCATCGCGCGCCAGCTCGAATGGCGTGCGGAGGCACTACGCCGGGGGGAAACTTCGCTGCCGCGGTAAATCGCCGCTCAGCGGACAGACCTCCGGCGCGAATTCATGGCGACATGGAGACAGCTTCTGTTGCAACCCCATGCAGGGCACGTCACAATAGTGGCGATAAGTCCTCTCTTAAAGGAGTGGCTGGAGAGGCGCCACGGCGCCCTCACCTTCCACCTGACACGGTTGCAGGTGCAGGTCTTCACCAGACACGGTTGTTTCGGGAGGTTCCTGCACTGAATCGGGCGGGAGGAAACGCCCGGGTGTCACCATTGCGAGGATTGCCCGGAGGACATGGTGGAGCACACCGTGGAGCTCTGCTCCGCTTGGTCTGAGCACCGCCTTGTCTTCGTAGCTGTTATTGGTCGACTCCTTCTGGGAAGCAGTCATGCTAGCGAAGGAGGTGGCGGAACGTGAGAGGGAGAGAGCCTCACATCCCAGCCGCCGCGGGAGACGCCCCGGGAGTCCGTAGGCGCGGGTCTGTGGACTGTGAGTATGGGCTAGCTCACCGTCCGTCCGTCTTATGATGACAGGCCGTGTCGACGGCGCGTTCGTGTGCCTCTAGGAGATGTAAGCAAATCGGAAGGGGTTCGAGAGGGCCTGTCCAAAAGAGATACCGTGGCCTTGGAACCCAAAGGGCTAAGAAGGAACATGGATGGGTCTAAGTCAGTACAAGTCTGACACTCCATTCCACTCCGCCCTAAGCGGGAGGGGGGTCATTTGAAGATTACCCATCCGTAAAAAACGGCATAACGTGCTTTCCGAGGCACGGAGGAAACCACAATGTGTTTTTGTAATAGATTAATTTGTATTTGTGTTAATTATACTATGAAGTTAATAGTCCCACTATCAAACTAGGTTCTGCAATGATAGTTGTAAGTCTGAAAATAAATAAAAACGTTACGGAAAAATGTCTTCTTATAGCCATCTTCAAATAAAAACCATTTCCCATAACAAAGTCTTATTAAAAACCTCAATGTATCGGAAAAAGCACTTATTACGATACCAGCAGCATGATCTAAGTTCGTGATTGTCCTCAGAACTTGTTCATTCAGTTTATAATTAAACTTGGGTCAAGTCCTAGTTGACTTCACTGTAGTTTCCCGGCTCCCGGGAACTTTCTTCGTTTGTTTACTACTACTGCTTTGATTATCCTCTAAGTGCCTCCCAGATTGATAAATATTCAATTAGAAGATAAGGTTGTGTTAGCGGTTGACATTCGAAGGCTTGGTCTAAATTTATACTGTTTTGTAAAGAGGTTGGAAAATTCTTTGTGTGTTTGTAGAGGTTAATCTTGGAAAATACTTATCTCATTTAAAAAAATAACTCGTGAATAGAAAGCTGGACTATTCCTGAGTGACATCGTATACTTTTTATGCTAGAGTTATGTTCAGTTTCTGCTGGAATCTCCGTGCGGTAGTTGAAACCGCGTGGCGCTACGAGTATCGAATATTTTGCGTAGGCTTGTTTTAATTGATCCCTATTGTACTAAGAGGTACTAAAGTGTTATGATTCGATTGCTACGTTTTATTGCTAGGTTTAAGAGGCTTTTAAAAGAATCTATTCGGAAGCGTCATCTAGAATGCTAATAAGTTGAGGATAAAAACTGTCGTCTTTTGTTTTTCTAAATTAATTAGCAGTTAGGTTAAGACATTCAACAACGGGCTTTACTGGTTTAAGAATAGAAGTTAAAATATATGTTTCTCTAATTTAAAAAAGTAGGGTCATAATATTCTAGAAATTAAAGGAAGTATGCCGCAAGGAAGTATTTATTAAAAAAATATTACTGATCTACGATTCAACATTACTAGAATATGTATGCTGTTTCATGTGGGGAATCAAAGGGAGGCTCTTTTATAAAAAAAAAAAAGTACTACGAGAATTCTAACATTTGTGAACGAGCCTCGGAAACAGGGTAGTGAGATAGATTTTAATTTTAGATTCAGTTCACATGTCGTATGAAATTGAAATAAAATATTTAACAAATATTTTTAGGTTATGTGATGACTTTCGTTTAAATTGATTCAACTTTAAGTTTTCTTATGTTGGTAAGTACTTAGTATAAAATTAACATATCTTTGCCTGCAATAATAAATTAAAGTATTTGTTTATTAAGTATTATTTTCGTTGGCAGTACTTTAGTTTTAGTACACAGTCAAACAGCTCTCTTTATACTTAAATTCTCTTTGCAATTTGAAATCTTATCTAGAACATAACTAATAAACCGAAGATATAATCATTTTTTCTGTATCTTGTCTAATATATAGGTTTTTAAACATGTTCTAAATACAAACAAAGCAATAAAAGCGAAGTTATCACCAGCAACACATGAAACAGTTATATTGTGAAGTTAGAAGCATGTCAGACAACGGGCCGATAACCTAGGGAGCCCGTCGAACTATAAACTGGGCTCGCACTTCCCCCAAGGGGGTATGCCGAACCGTTGGGCATGTACTGTCTGCAGAAGCCATCCGGTTGTACGGTACGGTTGTTGAGAAAACACTGAATTAAATATGTGTTGGAGATACAAGATATGTGTAATATTTACTGATATTTATAGGATATGTGGAAATTGAAATACCAAATTGAAACTTACTAAGGTGAAAATGTAGGTATAAATATACAGTAAAGTGGTAAAAGTTTTACTCTTTTAGTAGTGTGTAAGCCTCTGATGAGAACCTCTGATGAGAACTAATGCATCTTTAAAAATTAAGAGCCACTGTTCAATAAAACGCTAAAAATCGCTAAGCTGACTCAAAAATGCCGCCATGTAAGCTATGCACGAAGTGAGCCCCCTCAGACCGGATGTATTAAAATTTCCACAGTTTAACTTTGGGGTGCGCGAAGCGATGCGTTTTGGTATTCACGTATACATACACACCTACCAACTTATACATCCTTACAACGGATTTTCTCTATAGGCCTACCACTCCTTCTAAATGACACCGTATTTCTTAGTAAATAAAGTTCAAATTACAGCAACATATTTAACACTGCTGATCGCCAGGAAATTGTTGAAATATTAATGGGTACGTTATGCTCAATTTCCTGGCTTTCAACGAGTAGCTATCGGTAACTTTGTCCTCTAAAATGTTAATAGGAATACTTGGTTGAATTAGTTGATAGATAATTAGCAGTTTAAATAAGGCGTGTCATTGTTTTAGTTTATCGGGAAGGATTTTAATTAACGGTTTATGTGACCGTAAAACAGCGTTTTATGAGGCATTGAAAGTAAAGATTTATAAACGTTATTAAAATTTATAAAAGTTTGACTTATAAAAGAACTTTGTTATAAAACTGTTAAATATTATGAGAACTTTTGGTATTTTAAACAAAGTGCGATTTATAGACATTTTAATTGATACGCAGGCAGTATTCTCGCTTGTGCCCGGTGTATAAATATACAATACTAGCTGTCCCACGCAACTTCGTCTGGGTCACATTTTCCCCGATTTCGCAATATTTTTCATTGCCGCTCCGCTCCTTATCGTATTCGTCGTAGCGTGATGATATATAGCCTATAGCATTCCTCGATAAATGGGCTATCGAAAAATTAAAGATTTATTTTAATCAGTTCATTAGTTCTTGAGATTAGCGCGTTCAAGAAAACAAACTCTTCAGCTTTATAATATTACTAGCTGTCCAGCGCAACTTCGTCTGCGTCACATTTTCCCCGTTTAAGCAACATTTTTCATAGCTGCTCCGCTCCTATTAGTCGTAGCGTTACGATATATAGCCTATAGCCTTCCTTGTTAAATGGGCTATCTAACAGTGAAAGAATTTTTCAAATCGGATCTGTAGTTCCTGAGATTAGCGCGTTCAAGCAAACAAACAAACTCTTCAGCTTTATAATATTAGTATAGAAGTATAGATTTCTTAACACTTCACGCATTCTACAATTAGAATACTTACTATAAATAATTCATAATACATAGTCATACGACAAAAGCCCTGTCAGATTTCAAGCCGCAGTTTCGTTATTTAAAACATGTTAGTCGGTCAGTAGCACTTTGTAGGCTCGAGCGCCAAACGTAAGGGCTGTGAAAGATTGACGCTTTTGAAAAATTACATTTATTAAATTTGCAAACGTTATTCAACACGCCATCCGTTGATTATTCCAATTTTTCGCATCGGCCGTTCCCGTTAATTGTTTTCCCAGTCGATCCAATTCGCTCTTCAGTTAGCTTTACAATTTCAAAGTGTCATTTGATTCGTGATGGATTTCGGAAGTTTTTTGGCAATTTCACGGTTCACGGCTATCCCCGATGGATTCTGTTTTGTTTCAACATACATCTGAATCGACGGATCAACGCCGATAACGTAGTTCCACGCAATTGTCCCAAAAAGTGGGTGTAGCGAATGACACAGCGAAGTTTTATTTTTATAGGAGGGAAAATATTTTAATTTGGTTTTGTTGAATAGTGGCTCAAGTTTTGTCGCGTTTCCCTTACAAAGTTAATACGATTTCGAATGGTGTAGCCATTAAGTTAGATTGACGCCGAAGCCATAAATAAAACAAGTGAAGTAATAATGTGTGTAGCCTAAATAATTAAATTAAATGAAACCCCTACGACGGACTTTTATACAGAAAAAATAAATAGATGGTCCAATTTACATAGCTTTTTCACATTAGGTGAAATTTTACGAAAAACATGCTAATAAATTCTTATCACACAAAACAGCAGCAGCTAATGATAGCAGAAACACCACAAAACAAATATTACATTAAAACAGTAATGATCGTAAAAGTGTCACAATAAATAATAAAGTTTAATTTAAAATATAGCACATAACGGTGGCGAAATGTCTCAATTTATTTTACGTAAGCGTGACAAAGGCTGTAAATGTGAAATGGTCACTTAAATCACAGCAATTGCCACGCCTATGTTGACCAAAACTGTGTTTTTATGTAAAACTGCGTTAATGTTAAGTTATTCATTCCACAACATAACCAATCTCGATAAGAGTGCGCTGATGACTTATTTTCTTCGAGCGCTTTCTTTTTCAAAAGAAAAACGCTGTAAAGAGATTTAGTATTCAATTTAGTCGGTGACATGCAGAATAAATTTCATTATCTATATAAATTGAGTCTTTTGTTACGCGATAGACGTGCGATTTACGAAAATAATATAAATAAATCTCCAAAGTGCTTTTGAAGTCTGGGTTTCATGAGCTCACCTCTAAAACTTAGCCCCTTTTGTCTTGAGATTCCATCGTAATCGTGTAGTTGAGAACAATGCCACAGTTTCCTATCGATAACTGCAGTGGTATCGATTCCGCAGTCGGTGTGCTTCGTATCGATATCACCGTTTCCCTAAATAAAATGTCACAGTCTGCATATGAATGAGTTATCAATAAACATAAAATAGAATTTATGGTTTGTCTATGACAACTGATTTGAAAATCAAATACATTGTTGATGGAACAATTTCAATTTTGAAAAAGGAACTAATATTATTGTTTATTTGTAGTGACTTTATTGTTTTTTCAGGTAATCCAGTGTTAAGACCAGATGCAAAATCAACCTAATGGTTGGGGAGCAAATATTTGTAAACCGAGGAATAATTCGAAGGTAAGGCAGAAGTTGTCTTATAATACCCCACATCTTCAAGTGAGGCATGGCATTAGATCGGTAATCAAGCGTCCATCCCAAAGGGATTACCATATCTAATATGTACGTGCCTTCATCATTTCATTGTGTTTAATTCTACACTAATAAGTTCCGATACTGTAAACCACATCAAAGGTCCGAATTAGCATGAGCGGGCACGTTTGAGGGATAATAAAGCGGTAGTGGTAGTCAGCTAGAGCACCTTAGGGGCTAATTTCGCTTGGCATGTAATGATTATGAGTCTGGCGCGAGGCCTGCAAAGGACCGCAATATGCAAATGATTATAGCCTTTAGCGTTCAACTGTCCGCCGCTCCTGTAAAATAAATTGTATTGAAATTAACGTCGATATTATTTTCTTAGAATTTTGTCATGGCTACTACGTAGATCTAAGTACTTAGGTACCTTACCTACTTATAGTTGGTAACGTAATTAAAATTTAATTACGAAGAAATATAAACAGTAATGAGAATTATCTAAGAATTTTGCTAATACTAAATTGTTTAAATTAACTACACAAAGCCATCAAATGAGTCCCTACTTACTAGGACTGGAAAATGTTATCAACACTTTTTGAGGAACAAAAACATGCCTGTCTAAGATCTCTCCTGTTTTAGAGGGTCATTAATTATTCCTATTGAATTTAATTACAAAATGAGTATTACGCTAATAATAGGCAGTGTTGACTTGACAGCATCTCAAAACTTAAAGCAGACGACTTACTTTCATAAATCTTCAATAACTGTTTCTAAGAATCAGTCTGAATAAAAGAATAGATTTATTTTCAACGCTAAAATATTACTCTTACAAAGATTAACTACAAGAAGAATGCCCCATTTAAACGATTAAGCTTTTGTTAATAAACGCTTCGGAGTAACAACAAAAGGGGTGACAAATAATTCGTTTATTTACCCTCTAAAGATAGAATAATCATTCAAGAAGACGGTAATCGAGCAGCTCTGAATTATTGGACACTTTTGTTGGCTTTAATCACGCGATAACGTGGAGATATTACCGGCTGTTGCTGATAAATACAACTGTTACATACCATAATGGTAGGATGTATAGGAAGTTTTAATGATACCTACGGTGAGAATTCGATATACTACCAATCTACACATTGAAAGCTTACATTAAAGTCGCGATTTCTCATTTTTCATCACAAGTATCAGAAAGACATTTCTCGAAACCAGCTTGTGGCATTATATTTTTTCACAAAAACTTTTAATTTACCAAAATAAACACATTCGAAAAACTTTATTTATAAAACGAAACACATACATATTCCACCGTATGTGAGGCGTCGCGTCGTGCATCAAGCAACTATACATTATAGAAGTTTTCAACTTTAAAATGCACCATTTGCTCCAAGCTCTCGTCGACTTTTTAATCTGTTGATCAAATAGGCGGACGGCCGACGACAAATTTATTCTTGTACACAAAGATCTTAATCGCGATGTTTGCTTTTAAGCTTCAGCTCTTTTTAAACTGAAACTATATTTCGCTAAACTACAAGAAAAATTAAAATATAAAACGTTTGAAGTCGAGCTGTAAAAACTTGACGGAATATTTTTGCGTTCGTTATGATTTGTTCTGTTGTGAAGGAAAGTTTTTGTTTTGAGATTAAAATTAGATTTTTTTCTGTCCTACATACACAATAAAAAGCTATGTTTAGAATTACCGTTAAGGTGATAGTCGTTAGTTAATGCTCTTTTGCAAGTCTCGCAATCGAAAAATCGTTTGCTGTAAGAAAACCCGATTCTGGGTTTTAAGCTCGCCGTTGTACATAAGTTTTTATATTGCAATCTGTAGGTATATTTCTTTTTAATTTGGTGTACAATAAAGAATAAGAATAAAATGATCAAGGTTCTCTGCACCATATCCAGCTAGTATGTTATTCTCTATGTTTATTCTTTCGAAAAGCCACTTATATTAAATTCTTTTGTTATGAAGTGTTGTATGAAAAAATGTCATTCTGTCACTAATCGATCCCCAATGTGTTCATCATCATCTGCCTAGCCTTTTCCAAAACTATCTAAAAAATAAATAACAAGAGGTACCAAATTATGATTTGTTTGCGAATCTTTGCAACACAGCCGTCGTCCGTGTGGGCGTTATTATTTAAAAAAATATTAAAAACCACAGACACATGCTTTCCAAAAAATTGCCCGCATGAAATTAAATCACTTACAATAGCAAATTGTGGCACTTGCAGCTGACACGTGTAAAACGTTCAATTATGTCATGAATGATGTGACATTTGGTAATGTTATGGTTGCATACATATTAACAACATCGGTTTTTCGAATGTATTTTTAAAGCAAGTATACAAATGTATCCTTGCTATAAGTGACTCCGTTCGTTAGCTTCAACAGAACGGCTTGTCGACCATTGATGAAGTTCTTCGATTCCAAGTAATGAACAAATCGGGTCATAAATTTGTGTACTGGAATATCAAAGAATTTACCAAAACTCAAGGTCTTGAAGAAACAACAAAACAACTTATTATTTGCCTCAGCGAATATCGATTCTTCCAAAATTAACCCATAGAATCTCAAACTGCAACTGTTTGCAAAATTATTATAATAAGCGGTGGGTCAGCGTACAAATTGTGGGGCATTAAGCAAATTCGGCCAAATTAGCGCTGCTACGGCCAATAATAACTGCGGAGCTTCGTCCTGCCAACAGTTGCACAACTAAAAACATTATTTACATTATTTTGCATCTTAAACTTGGAATATTTTCTCCAATGCTGTAATCTTCTTTCCTTGATTGGCTGTTGTTGTGGACTTTTGAGGAAACTTATGGTTGGTTGCTGTAATTGCATTTTATAAAATTTATGTTCAGAAACATTTGTACAGCGCTTCCGCTGTTGCAAGAAAATTATTGTGGAATTGTGTTATCGTTAATTTTATATTGTTTGATTTTCTGTTTTCTAGTTTAAAGTAGAGCAGCGTTTTGCAAATGTGTGCTTACGTGCAACTGTTGTTTAATTAACTGTTTTCATTGTTTGTTTTGTACGTATTACTTGTTTTTAACATTATACATTAATTTATTAAGTCAATGATTTTAACAATATCAGTATAAAAATGGTGCTGGCAGTTTTAATTACTTTCGTTAAACGTTTATTGGTAAAGAAATTAACTGACACTTTATACGGCCTTTAAAATTGAATTTTGGACTAAATAGATAGTTAAAATTCAATTCCATTGATACCATATTGCCCTATCAAAAATTTTAATGAACTCAAACATTCTACTTATTTACGTGAAACTCTCCATCATGTTTTTCGTTTTTCCATTGATTGCTTTTTTCAGCTTCGAGAAATTTCAGCGAAAACAATAATTGTTTAATTGTTTATCATCTTAATTTCAACACATTATTTAACAGGAGCTATTTATAACACTAAAAAGAACAAACGTTGCAACACTTGCAACGTAAATAAAATATGTCAGGCCGCATATAATTTATGCGGTTCACATTTTGTGGCAAATTCGTAAAGGGGCCAACTAAATGAAACGAAACAACTGTTGTTGGTCTCTGGTGTTGCACTGACGTTGGCAATTTTAACTAATGACGTCTGACGTCTGACGTTTGACGCCAGATGGGACACACCGGTTGGAGAGAAGTATTTATTGATTTTCACGTTTGGACCGACAGGTATCATCTGCTTGTCATTAGTTGTCGCCTTCTGTCAGTTCTAAGAATGAGATGGATGCGTTTTTGTGGCGTTGAGTTAGCTAATTGTTTGGTTTTTTGGCTTGGTAATTTAATACCAGTCATAACATTTCGGAAGTGAATGTATATTCCGGGTTTTATAAGTACTGCTGCTGCGACTTTGTCTCAAAAAGTAAGCCGGTTTTAAATCTAAAATCTATACTTACACTGCTACTTACGGGATATCTTCCGTGATTTTTAATTATTTTGAGCTCTTAATGTTTTGACGCTGTTGCAAGCGCCATGATCCTAGAATATCGGAAGCTCACAATTGAAAATCACGGAAGAAATCCCGTGTGTAAGTCCCGGCAGTATAAGTTTAGTAATAAACCGTTAAAGCTTAAAAGTGTCTAAAATTTAGATTTTGATATTTCAACATCGCTTTTAAAAACAAATCAAATCTCTGTTATTCCAAAGTCTAGCTCAGTTCAATGATATCGTTTCACAAAGAACAATGTTGTGGAATAATTCTGCTTCGAAATTCAACTGCGGTAGGTGTAGATAAGACAAGTTCGTTTATCTCGAAAGGGATAAGGAGGTGCTAAACATAGAAACCAGTCAGATGGTTAGATGATATACATAGTGGGGATCGCAAGGGGACATACGATACGAGGATACGATGTTTAGGATCGCAAAAAACGAATTCAAGAGGTATGGTTTTTGCGTTTTAGCATGTCAATTTGGCATTGAACCCTCCTTCACTTATTGACGTTATTCATTTCAAAAACGGAAATATAGCCTTATCTTTAATCTACGTTTGTATATTTTTTTTTCGAATGGGTAAAAATGTTGTGGATCACGAATTCACGATATATTGTTTATTATTTTGTTTCATCCAGAGAGATACTTGGGAAAGGTAATTATCGCCATGCTAAAACCTAACATCTATAGTAACCAAATAAATACTTGTTAGAGGCTGCATGCAAATGTGAACTGAACAGAAATCAGACTACTTACCTGCCAGGTGAACTACTTTCCACTACGACTCTACAGCAAAACCAATCAGTTCCCAATTAAAATCGAGTACTTATCGGTTTTTCCTTGACGTAGTTCATAATAATACCGCTTTCATTTCTCCCAAAACTGACGTATTAACGAGAAAATTTAAAATTACGGGTTGATGGTAGACAGCGTTTTATAAAGGGCTAAATCCCTTAAAATCCTCATGCGGTTGGCAGTAAAGCCTTGTACCTCGCCAGTTTTGCTCCCACAGGCTAACATAATCCCTAGATTACGTGAATTAAAAAAATGTAAAAAGGACGTAAGTATTAATCTTTTATTCGCTTTGTGGAACATTCTTGCTGCGTTTTGTGGTGTGGACAGTTTAAATAAAATAATATTATTGTGAGTGTTGAAGTTTTATCGTGCTACTAACTAGATTTTGTATATTCCCAACTTATTGTTTATTTATGTAAAGTGACGTGGTGTAGCTCTGGTACAGGGATTATGAAAATCTGGTGAAAACATATTCAAAACTAACATATTTATTATTATTATTAACTTTAAATGCTCAAACATTTTAGATAGAGTAGAATTTGGAGCTGGATTATTTTTGAGGAAAGCAATATTTATTTTTGCCTCTCAGTTTACCAATCAAAATAACAATAACGCGTTTTAGTTTTTTTTTTGCGCGATCAAATTATTTTTATGTAAACGAGAAAATAATATCTAGCAAATGAAAATAAATAACATCAGTACCCAACCCCACATAAAAAAAAATCTCATACGGGGTATAAGTTACCTCGAATCCAACATGGCGGGGCCTGATGGCTCCCCTACAGACAAGCAGGAAGCATTGTTTAGAGCGTACTTAAAAACTAATCCAGCCTAGTGCTATTAAAACAAAGTACACTCTCGACCGTGACAGCCTCTGATTGGTCGTCCACCGTCCCTTTACAGACATTGCTCATTGTTCTACAAGTCTAGTTCCCCCTACTCTATGTCTGTTTCCCCCTTTATTTTAAAACTACTCTTGTTTTAATAAAACTACGTACATTTTGTTGAGTTAGCTTTGAAAGGGCTTGACAACAAATGGCTTGCGTTTTAGAAAGTATTTTTTTAAATTGTCATTTGTTCGCCTGTAACAGAAATATTTCAACTTGAGTTCTTTCATTAAAATGATGAATATTTAGATAAATTTAAAACTAATTAGTAAGAACACAATGCTGTGAACCATTCGGTTGTCATTTATTTACGCATAATTTATATCTATTTCACCAGACGAGTTATCAAATATACTGTGCCGTGAATTTATAACCACTTATAACTGCAAAGTTCTGATCAACTAATTGTATCTTATGATTTACATCGGACAGATGTCTGTAAGCTAATTCAGTACAATCCTGTTATAGTCTTTTCCTAATGAAACCGAATATCTACCTCTCTATAGGTACTTGTGTCTTATAGGTACGTATGTACTAGGTACATTACAAGCAGATGTGTCTATGTACAAAAAGAACAAAGACCAGTACATATTTTGTGTTGAACAAAGTGAATCGTCCTGATTGGTTAAAAATTTAAGAATACCGTCATTCAACCCCTCTGCTGCAGTATCAAATTGCGGTTATGGAGCCCGAGTATCAATTAACCAAAATGGCGGCCCAGTATGAACTTAGGACAAATAAAAAACAACAGATGTTGGCATGAATATAATAATTTGTTGAGGATTTCAGACTAAATACCAATTTTAAGCCATAGCTAAATATGAAACTGTTTGCTTTGCTTTTCAACGATTTTATCACGAGAATTTTCACCTTCACAAAATCAAACGAAAATTAAAAAAATATCAACCAAGTATGCAGCTCTTTGTGATCATGATTGTTGAAAGTTTACTGTTAACTTTTTAGATTAGGTAAGTCTTTCAGTTTTAAAGTTTATTTTCCAGGCTTTCGAAGGAATTTTTATAGTACTCACAAAAAAGTTTGCGTGACTAATGTTCTGGATTTAAATAACTAAGAAAAGTGCTCAGCTATTTAAAATGTAAATTTTTTGCAAGTTGATAATCTTCTGCTAACTTAATACGTACTTATTTTTTTAAAGTGGCTCATCTTTTCACTCAATAATTCATTGAAATGAATTGAATGAACAATTTAAGCCTAGTGGTATTTGTCTTCGACTAACGAGCTGTAAGGTTGAGGTTACAATCAGCACTTAGTGTAATTTATTTCATCACCGCTGCTCTTAGAACGGTGAAGGCAAATAATGCCAGAAAACCTAAGCCGTGTATCTATGTCCTAGAACCAAAAAAACCGAAGACTTGTGATACCCACCATCCTGAGCTGAATGGCTGAAGAGGGCCCACTGTCCCATACAGAGTCAAGACCTCCGTTTTAGCAGTGGATAAATCATAGAAACCGATCCTTAGCTAACTTCAGTGTGCAACCAATCAACAAATAAATAATTTTCAACCATCATTAACTTGTACCTTCGTGTGAAACACACATTCGTAATTGTGAAAACGTAAATCTTCAACGACATTATCAGTTTATTGAATATTATAAATATTGATAAACGACAACCGAGTGTTGTAAACAATAGGTTTATTGCTTCCCGTTTCAGATCATTTAACTTGCACGTGACTTCGGTAGGGTTGCCAAATGTTGACTATCTATGAATTTATTTATTGATTTTGATGTGCTGATATAAACAGGGGTGGCGAGTGGGAGATTTTATTGACGATTATTATGTAATTTATGGGTTTTATGTTGAATTCAATATCAATACTTTTGTGGTTAGGGTTTGAAAATGTGTCTTCAATTTTGTTGGAGCAGAGAAACTTTTTCTACCTAGAAAGAGGTTTACGAAATAAATATTTAACTAAACATGCACCAACCAAAAAGCTTGCTCAAGACTTATGTCTGAAAAAAAAAGTTAGGAAATTTCAAGACTTTTTCTTTCTTCGTGTTTTTCACGAGTAACTTTTCATTGCTGAAACCAAAATTTAAGACAAAATATACTGGAATTTCAACCTCAACCCTACAGTACCAAATCCACATCAAAATCGTTTGCAAAATCTCTCCAAAACGAGATTACATGAACCCTATAACCGCTTATAACATCGTAATGTAACTAAAATTATGGCGGCTCATCGAATATTTTGTTTATTTAGTTTGTGGCTACTTCACAACATGCCTGTTTGCTTTACCGAGCATTGAATAAATAATTGTAGGTCCCTTGTTAAATATTAAAATGGGGCTAGACGGTATACATGGGCGATTTGATATCAATGTTATTAGGGTAGATATAGGGGATGATAATTATTGGTGGTTAATTGAATGTTAACTTGTTAGATTATAAGCCACTCAGTGAACCGAAATGTTCTCACGGTTAAGGAGTTGGTCATTTCAAAGTAATCTCCCACTTGCTTTACCACCTTGAAGTTGAATGTCACTTGCTGATACTGATACTGTTAGCCTGCGTCATCCCACTGTTGGGCAAAGTCCTCTCCCCATGACTTCCAATTGTCTTGATCCAGGGTCAATGTGGACCACTGGTCGCTGGTCTTCTCTAACTCATCCCGCCATCTTTTAAGAAATCTACCGCGACGCCTTCTGGCCGTGTCAGCCGTGTCAGGGCTCCAGAAAGTGGTTATTTCGGCCTACTGATCATTGGGCATACGGCAGACGTGGCCAGTTCAGTCCCACTTCAGCTTAGCGGCTTTTTGAGCAACATCAGTAATTTGTGTTTTGGAGCGCAATATCAATGTCACTTACAAACTGTTATTGGGGTTTTTCATAAGGAATTTCTCAGTAGCAGCCACAGAGTCTGGATGTGTGCCCAGGTGATGGAAATAGGCTAGCCTTCTATTCCATGAGAATTAAACACAGTTTACTTTTTTATTCCTCATCAAGTAAAAATAATTCACTAACTGAGAAACTAAATTAAATAACATTTAGTTTAGTGAAAGTCCTGTTGGAAAAACCCAATAACACTTTGAACGACCCGGGAGTCGAACCCCGGACCTCGTGCTCAGCAGTGGGACTTGCGGCCACTAGACCAACGAAGCAGTCCAGTGAGAAAATTAATACATTTTCGACAAATAAATTAACATATTAAACACTGTTTTAAACTTTCGCGGTTTTTATCTGAACTTGTATTATCACTTAGCGACCTAGCGATCCCGCGATCATGGCGCTTGCAACAGGAGGTCTACTCTCTTTCTCTGAAACGTAACTTCGGCAACGAACGAAAATTAAAAACAAATACAAGTTCGAATTCACAGACAACGAATGTATTGAATGTTATTGTGTGCGTCCGCAAATTATATAGAGTAGGGTCACAAACGTAGGTAACTACGTTTAATTTTCGTTCGTTGCCGACGATATTTCGACGCTCCAGCGTCGAAATATCGGGAACTCAAAACTATAAATAATCATGGAAGATATACCGTAATTGATAATATATGTTCTAATTAACATAATATTTATTTATTTTTTCATTTTAAGTGCACCGTCATGATGAAGAAAATAATCAAGTTACAAGCTCCATTTCTGAGAAAAATGTAACAAGTATTAGGGACAGTAAGCGGATTTTCTGAACCATGTAGATACATTTACTTACCTAGTTAATTCGTAGAACATCTCCCTGCCTACTTAGACTCGGTACGAATTATTAATATTAGATACCTGCCTGCTAGCACATCTCTCATTCCTTCTACAAAATAGTTCCACGAAATTGAACAGGCTTACCCTTTAACATGTCTATTATTTTTCCCAAGTTCGTGGTAGGGTGAGCACACCGAATTTCAGCCGAGATCCTCCCCTATTTACATATGCGAATGTGTGCGGTTTTGTTTCTATTTGCGCTAGTAGGGTGTGTACTCGTAATTACGGCATTGGGACAAGTCCCGAGGCGAGCCGGCCGCAAACAAGGATTTATGTTTTTGGATGCTAGAAGAGGATTTGGATCCTTTAAACTAGAACTTTTAATTTTAAATAAACCAAAATTTTAATTGCTTTATAGCTGACACAAAATCATATTTATTCAAAATTTATTACTCTACGTCACATTGTCAAGTTAAAGCCTAAGTTAAAGCTACCATTTCTTAATGTAGATAGGAAAAAAGCGTGTCAAAATCATCGTTTTTAACCCCCGACCAAAAAAGAGGGCTGTTATAAGTTTGACGTGTGTATCTGTGTGTCTGTCTGTGGCATCGTAGCTCCTGAACGGATGAACCGATTTTGATAAAATTGGTGTCGTTTGTTTGTTTTCGTATTTTTTTTTTTTTTTTGTGTTTGTGTTTGCACGTGATCAAATCCATTCAATTCAGTTAGCCGTTACTTTGCTGGTTTGATGTCTCTTCCAGTAATCCCCACATCGCAGCCTACCCCTGTCTTCTCTAAATGAACTGGCCCCATGTTCATGGTAATTCTGGGCCTCACCTGAATGTCGATGTGCTTCTAAAGGGAATAGTGGATATAAATATTGTATCCGAAGGCCTACAATCCGGACCTGGGTCTTGTAGCTCTAATATTAATCTTTGCCCTCTTTTCAGAGGGAGATACATAGTGTTAAAATTATTTTGTTGGTACAAACAGACTAATGAATGTGTGTTTCTTTTTTTCAGTGACTCATAAGACTAACCTATTGATATATTAAGCATAATTCATCTAAACCAACAAGAATTTCATTGGAAACATCATACAACGTTGTAGACGAAGTCTCCGAAACAAAAAGTGAAGATTTAAATTAACCAAATAGTGAACTAGATGGCACTAATAGTAACAGTCTACCGAATATATCAGACGAGGAGAGCTGAAATAAAATTTGTCAACTTAAAATCAAAATAAAATAGTTGACGCTGCAACTAGAGCCTGCACACCGCAAAGTGGAATCTCTAAATATGGACAACACAAATCTCAAAAGGACCATCGAAAATTTTACAAAAAAAGAAAAAAAACATTTACAAGGAACATATCAAATTATATCAAAATCATTTATTTCAAGTAGGCCAGTTACAGGCACTTCTGAATAGTCGAACAACAATAAAAATAAAGCCACAGTTCCAGTCACAAGATATAATAACTGTGAAAGTACTGTAGTTGCCCATTCCAAAGCGTAGGTCTCTATGGAGAAGAATGGGCAAGAAACTCCATGGACAATCTTGTTACAAAAACCTTGGTTACATCATTAATGTTGAGATAGTACATTATGTGAGAATAATGTAGCAAAACGTGCACGTTAAAAGTGTCTATTAGTAAAAACAAAAAAAAAAACATTAAAAGATAAAATATTTAGTTTGAAATGAGCCGTGGCAGCTAAGAGATGACCAGGCATAACTAACAGCGCCCGTTCACGAACATGACGTATGGATCAGCCATCATTCAACTCAATCATTTTGAAGGGAACTTAATGACCCGATACCACTGAAATTGTTAATACTAACACTCTAAAAAGAAAAAAATCTTCTCGAATAGTTCCAAATAGAAATAGTTACTCAAACCTCAATAAGTAAAGTATTAAAATATAAAAAAAGTATAGTATTAAAATATTTTAACGAGAAATTACCAATTTCAGAGTAACTTTTGATGGTGGTCAGAAAAGCCAAATTAATAAAAATGTAAGCAGCAACTAGTTTCAGCTTAGTTTCATTACAAAATAAAAATGTCCGAGAAAAAAATAACACAAGAGGCACACCACATAATGTTTGTATAATCCTGTATTATTAAGACATGAAATTCTAATTTCAGTGAGAGTCTATTAAAAAATACATTGAGCAAAGTAAATAAACGCAAAGCTGAAAATGTTATGATGATTAAATTAAATAAACCGAAGACGTTTTATAAAATTAATCCAAAATAAAAATACGTAAGCAAAGAAAATCCAGTAATCGTATTTCTGTCAAATCCCTGTAAATAGAATTTCATCCCCTTGTGTCTTTGTATCGGATATTGGACGATTTATTAAAGCTTTTTCTTGCTTAAGTCTACTTAAAAGTCAATTCGGTCCCACAGTAGTCGTTTCAATCAATCAAAGTCCGATTGAAAATTCGATCGCAATAAGAGATGACGAGGGAAGGATTACGTGACAACATTACAGGATATCGTTGAAATATTTTCAGGATTTTTCCTTTTGAGACTCAGCTTTTAATTTAATTCGGAAAGCTGTCAATTCTGTTACATTATTTCGAATTTTAAGAGAGCAGCGGTGGCCCTGCGGTTGCAGCCCCGACTTACAAGCAGTAAGCCGTGAGTTCGAACCCAATCAGGCGCATTACTTTGTGTAATTTATTTCATCACCGTACTGGGCCCACGTGGCGGATTACAGCCCACTCCTTCTCATAGAGAGGAGGCCTGTGTCCCAGCTGTGGGAACATTATAGGCTGATGATGATGATTTCGAATTTGTGCTTTGATCTGACTAGAAACATAAATTATTCGTTATTGGATGGGAGCCTTTCTCTTTACGATTAATAGGGAATCGTATCATCATCATCTGCCGAGCCTTTTCCCAACGTTTAGTTAGGAAAAGTTGGGGTCGGCTTCCAGTCTAACCGGATGCAGCTGAATACTCGTATTTTAAATGGAGTGACTGCCTATCTTACTTCCACAACCCAGTTTTTTTTTTTTTTTTTCTTTTTAAAAAACATTGCCCCACACTAGGAATTTCTCCTGTATCGTGGGTGCGTTCACAAACATATAAACTCACATACACAAACAGCCAGACCCGAAACAACTATCGGTAGGCCATACAAATATTTGTTCCGTGCGGGGATCGAACCCGCGACACGTAGCGCAGCAGTTGAACGCTCAACCACTGCGCCAACCGTGTCGTCGAAGAGTTACTACTGGGTAATACGATACCTGTTGGTAAGACTGGTTGTCAGACTTTGGGGCCATTGACTACAACGAGTAACTAAGTAAAGAGTAACGAGTGTCAATGGTCTACAAATTATAGACGGGACCAACGGCTTAACGCGCTTTCCGAAGCACGGAGGAAACCCGGTATGTAATGGGTGGTCACCCATCCACGGACCGACCTAGGCAAGCGCAAGGCTTCACCTGAAGATCGACCTGAGTCATACAGGGAAGCTTACATTATAATAATGTGCTAATATCTACACTCACACTTTTTTAGGAGTGTTTTCAAAGTTCTTTTATTTTTTTATAGTTTTTTTTATTAATTTTAGATATCTTATAATTTCTTGTTTAAATTTTATTTTATTTTTGTACACCACTTTTACCATTTTTTTTATTTGTAATTGAAGAGCTGGGCCTTCTAGCACAGGTATATAATTTACTTAAAAGGAGGTCCCTATGTAAGATTTACTGTAAAAGTTGTACAAGTTTCTGCAATTAACCTTTTTTTTATGTAGACTGAAACAACTTTATTATGATTATTGACTGACCTACTGCTACTTTCTACTGAATCGCAAACATTAAACCTCCTTACTTTAAAGGTGAGCCATTTCACACAGTTGTGTAAACATAAATCTGTAAAACATAAATATCGTTGAAAGGATCTAATAAAACTTTTGGAACGTATTAAAATAATGGAAAAGATGAAATCAATATTTTTAAGTGTAATTGCTAAGACAAAAGAATTATGTGCGCGCACAGTTCAAAACATGTGTGTTTCCATTGCCCTGTTTTTGACGTCTTATTTGCTAAACTGTTCTGCGAATAGAATTTGCTTCTTTCGTGAAAATGTTGATACGGATATGACAATACATTTCCTGTGACAACGTTGAGTTGGTGATTTTTCGGACCGTTTTTCATTCGTTATCTTGTTTGATAGAAAATACAAGCGTTATTACTTGGAATTGCTTCTTCAAAACTCCACCTACTTTCAACCTACATATTTTATTGAAATAAAATAAATATGCTTTAGCAGCTTTTAAGTAGGCCTCATCATGAACCTAATTCCCATATAACACTATGGAAAGTTTCTTACTGTCATTAGTTCATTGCGGACTTACCTATCTTACGAGAAGTTCTTTTTTATCAACTTTTATAACTCTTTTGACTGCGCTGCGGTACTATGATACAAGCGATAGGGCATTTAATATATTTTCTATTTTAAGCTCGTTACTGGAACTGATGGACGCTACTGAAGGCCCCAAATTCGTAGCCAAATTCTGAGCTGCTTCAATATAAATTGCAATGACGCCTCAAAGCAGTATTGTTTTAATCTTATTCCAGAGTGGGAAAGAGATGACGCTCAGTGTTTTTTTTAAATTAAACACGACCAAAAAAGAGGGGTGTTCTAAGTTTGACGTGTGTGTCTGTGTGTCTGTCTGTGGCATCGTAGCTCCTAAACGGATGAACCGATTTTGATAAAATTTGTTTCGTTTGAAAGTGTTTCCTTAATGTTGTTAGCCATGTTTTGAGTAAATCTGCTCAGCCGTTTGATGGTCATCACCTCTTTTCTAGTTGATGAAGGGATATAAACACCTTCTACAGGTCTGGTCGATTCAAAATTTGAAAACTTGTCACCATGGGCATCGCCAGGGGGGCTCGTACACCCCCCGCGCTAAAAGCTCTGTTTTTTTTTTTGTAAATTTATAACTTTCCTTGTGTTCGTTAATTAGCGAGAAGACGCGCAACACCGAGAAAAGTGGAAGAAATGGGAGGAGACCAATGCCCAGGAGTGAGACAGTCAAGGCTAAGAAAAAATGTTTTTGTTTAAAAAGCATGAAATTAAAATTAAAAAACCTCCGATAGAAAGAAACAAAAATAAATTAATCGTGGTAGCGTCGGGGGACCGCTAAGTAGACCGCTTAGCACAAGCACAAAACGAAGTTTTGATGAATTGTTCACAGATAAAAAGTAGCCTATGTCCTTTCCCAGATTATAGGGTCGTTTAGTTCCCTTCAAAATGGTTGAGTTGAATCATGGCTGATACATGCGTCATGTTCGTGAACGGGCGCTGTCAGTTGTGACTGGTCATCTCTTAGCTGCCACGGTTTATTTTCATTACTTTATTTTTAATTACTGATTTAATCTTTTACTCTGGACGCTCTTAACTTGCCCGTATTTCTACATCGTTCTCACATATTTGTAATTCTTAATATGAATGATGTAACCAAGATTTTGTAACATATTTTGATTTAAAAGAGTGTCCATGGAGCTTCTTGCCCATTCTTCTCCATAGAGATTTACGCTACGGAATGGGCAACTACAGTACTTTCATAAGTTATTATGCCTTGTGATTGGGACTGTAGCTTCGCGTTTTATTTTGTTTTTTTTTTTACCTTCAAAAGTGCCTGTAATGGTCTAATTGAAATAAATGACTTTGACTTTATAATCTATGTGCTTGCCAAAATTCAAAACGATGCAATCGATGCATTAGTCGATAATAGGTAACAAACAAACAGTGTTACTATCGCCTTTATAATATTAGTATGGATTTTATTAAAGTCTAGCCAGACCGTCCCTCACAAAACAACGCGCACACACCCCGCGATCCATATCTCTCTCTCAGTGGAAAGCGCGTGCGCCTCGGCCGGGCGTGTAGTGCACATGATAGTCATCTACCTCTGATATGCAGTTAATAATGTAACGCGATAAATAATGCAGGTGGAATACCTCTCAACTCCCGCGTCCTTGTTCACCGCCATTCAATGCAATGCACTTCCTACCGATAAGCCATGTCTCGTATTAGAAATTGATTTCAGATAATTTATTGTACGCCCGGGGTTGTGTTCTTAAGGGTGCAATACGTTTCAATAACATTGGCTGTTCAAAGTGTTCAATGTTTATTAATAGAATGCGGTGTGTGTTTGGCTTCTAATTTGTGGTATATTGTTTGGAAGGTGATCTAGAATTTTGTTTGACGGGGTTAGTATTGAAGCTTTGCACCTTTTCCGCGAATGAATGGAAGAATAGTAACTAAAACAAATAAAGACATAGAATACGATTTCTATTTTTGTCGCCTTTCTAAAATGGAGCAAAAAGAAATCTGAAAGTGTAATGCAGCACCGTTTTTCGTGTCAGGTCCAATATTAGTGACTTTATTTAATTCAAAAATAACAACAGTCCGATTTAGTTTAATTCCACCAACCAAATTACAATTTCATATTGTTATGCAGTAAACAAAGCTGTATTCAACCGCAACCGCATCAAAATCATAGTAAGCTATTTACGACGCGTATACTATCATGAATTTTTAAGTGTCCTCGTTTCAAGCGAGACCATCCCACCGTGTGGTGGAGAGATGAAGTAGTAAATTATTTGTTTATTCCCGCCACCCGTATTTAAAAATGTATAATTTAATATTTTTCGAGTGCCAGACGTAATTTTTCTCTTACTATATGACCCCCATTATAAGTGATTCACGTTTATGCATCATAATAAAAATGCCATAAAATCGCCTTTATTGGCCATCCTCCATGCACGAGTGGTAACACTAAATTAAATTATTCAGTGTTTATTAAATTTTAGTTGGCTCTGCGAACATTTTTAAAACTGTTACAAGAGCAAATTAAATTCATGTGCGCCAAATGATCTAGTTAATCTATTTTGTACTCAAACTTCGTTTATTTGATTACTTCTGCATACTTTTATTGTATCGAGCTGTTGTGACTTTAAAGTTTCTGCACAATATTTATTGGCAAGCTTCACTGAATCTGGTGATCTAATTAAATCAATGCAAGTGTAATGTGAGTGGAATTACTTCTCAATTATTATATATACTAATTTAATTAAGCATTTTGTGATCTTTTCAGTGAAGTAAATAACGAAAATATAAAAGTAGGGTAACCAGACTCTGTTACTGAAACGTAGGTAACATCGATTATACCTAAAGGCTGGACGAGAAAATAGGTCAGATTTTCAAGCTAATGATACCATTACAAATGCAGTCGCCTGTCAAGTTAAGGAAAGGCAACGGTACAGACCTGTCTTTGTATTTGGGTTAGTTAGTGGCTCACCAACTGTGGAAAATGTGTATAGTGGTTTATTCATCAGTATATTCTTATATTTACGGTCAATTTTTGAGTGCACAAGTTTGCCGCTTGTCGGCAGGTACCTCCCTTAGCCAGATAAAAATCTCCTGTCTTTTTCCGTGACACAGGTTTCCCCTACGTAACGTAAGTCGCAACCTTACAAGTTTTTCATCGCGATAAGTCATTGAATAATTTAATAGCCAACTTTGTACAGACTTTAACAATTTTATAATAAGATTTTTGAGATTTAAAAGCTCCAGATTATAAGATAGTTTTTATAGAACGAGTAATAAATTGTCAAACAAAAAAAGTCGAAGGTTTTCACCATTAGTCAGGATTATTCAACAGCAGGTTTTTTACGACAAAATTGGCAATTAACGGTAACCCTGGCTAGTCGGGAGGTTCTGAACACGCTTCATTTAATTCCTATCGATTTTCGTGGTTCGTTACAAATGCAAAAACTTCTATTAGACATTCCATCGCGAGCTTTGGTATGCAAATTGAGCTCTTAAGTGAAACAATAGATTTCGGTTTACCCCTGTATTGTCCCATGATAAAACTTTGTAGAATCAATCATAAATTAGACACTCCACTGAATTTGTGATTCTGTGGAAGCAGTCTTCCTTCCGTCTTAGAAAGTTCAGCGGTAGTTCACGTTTCTTACAATGGATGTCGCTGTATTAAACTTAAAAGGTGAATGAGGTTTTGCACATTCTGTTCGCAATTTAAGTTTTATGAATTGAGTTTTCAGGATACGAAGAAACACTCAAGTGGAAATGTTTTGTGTGAAAGTTCTCGTAAATTATAGAAAAAATGTTGTGGAAATGTGGAAAAATTATAAGTAAGTACATTTGTATTTTGTAAGTATTTTAAATATAATTACTGACGTGACCAACAATAACAATAGTTATGCCCAATTTCCTTTATTAAAAGCAAATAAAAGTCACCTACGATTTCATCATCAAAACCGAACTTGCGCGTCGGTAACACAAGGTTAAAATAAATTAATCAACTCTGGTCTCTTTGTCCGGGACGTTAAAGACCATTATTGCGGCCTAATTAACAATTTTACGACTGTTATACTTTTATTAGGTACTTATTAAAGCGCGTGGCATTAGAACAAAGGTAAATGTTTCCTGTTTTTGAGTAACGGGTACAAATATTTGTACTTAGTGGCTTGGTCACCTTTCGGTCACAATTTTAATCCGTTAGGCGGCAACTTTGGACTGCGTGACTTGTTGTACGGTCAAATAACTCAGCTGTATGTATTTTAATGAAAAGAGTCAGTTGGAACGAACAATACCTACAAACAAATCTGCTGAGAACAGCACTTATGATAATGTTATTTATGTGAGTGGGTTTATGTTATGTTTTTCATTGGTTACCGATATTTTCTTCAGTGAGTTAGATCCTTCGAAGCATAAGAATGATAAGCCTATAGAGCGAGTGTTCCCACCACTCTGGGAGTCAGGCCTTATTTGACTGAGGCGCTGGTCCTGTGCAGGTTAGCGTAGATGTCTCGCGTCTTCGTTTTTTTGGTTCGAGGACAGCCAGTTGCCACATGGTGTTTTCATTTATCAGAATAGTGATTATAATAGTAATAAATATATATGAGTTTGAACCAGCAACTAATACTGCTTACTTCTCTGATATTCTTTTCTGTTTACTTTCGTTGCGGGATCCAAGACAGTTAAATTGTTTCTCTCGGACTTCGTCGAGCTTCATAGTCTCGCCGCTTTTCTGGTGGTCGCTGCTGTTGTTTCTGGCTTTCAGAAGCGGCAGTGGTTTGGGAATAGAGTGGCGGGCTTGCCCAAAAAAAAAAAAACGGATTGAACTCCGGGAGTGAGCAGAAGTGAAAACTTGATTATTAACGTTGCGCATTTTTGATATTTTATTTATATAATTATCATTTATTGCGCTATCCGTCTTACGAATTTTACCTCTTTGGAGAAACCGAAAGTTTTGTTTGTGCATAACATCATTATCCAGTTTTGGATACCCAAACTCAATGGCAGATGTCATAAAGTTCAAATTCCTTCGTAACGTAATGTCAATCCATCTTACCAATTGTCGATCAGACACGTCCTGACGCGAGTTTATCATTTTTTACCCATCACAACGCCGCTAAAGAAGTTTCCACTTCAAAAAAACAAAACCTTGTAAGTCGGGCCAATGCTCCATCATTCCATCTTAACACTGTAAAATTTAGTTATTTGAAATTTAATTATTATCATTCAAAATTATTTGATGTGTTACATTACATAACGCCAATTTTTGTTAGTCACTTTCACGCTACGTATTTGTAAATCTGCGCCCAATAAAATGACTTCCACAAACAGTAAGGAAGCCATTAATACCAATACAGTTCAGCAAATAGATACAGAAAAGTAACGAGCAATAAATATAATGTTAATATCACTACGTTTCGATAGAAACCTGGACCACACGCGATCAAAGCGACATCAGCTATAAAAGATCTTTTTTTGGAAATAGCCCGTTCGATTTCTCTGTGTTTGAAACTGTACCAATAATAAACATATCAGCATTAGCAGTCAACAACGCGGCAACGTTCGGTTCACAGTAATTTTAAAATTAGTCCCGAAATGCTTACTTTTATTTTCAGAAGGTTTGTTTTGGTGAAAAAATATGTTGCAGGAATATAACCTGTTGGGGATTTCAAAATGATTGGTTTCAATTTAGAAATAACTAACTAGTTTTTATTACTGTGTGTATGATTGTTCATATAATATGTTTTATTTGAATTTAGTTTGTTGAGAATGAATGAAGATGGCTATAACTCTATGTATAAGAGTAGAAGAAGACAAAAGTAACGATGGATGGACTGTATGAAGGATGATATTGCTAGTAGAAAGAACGTGACTGTCGAGATGACGAGTAATAGAGATGTATGGAAGAAGAAGACATGCTGCGCAGGGATAAGGGCAAGAAAATGAAATGAAATGAAGATGATTTTCATTTTGAAGGTTAAACTTCTGTAACTTGCATTAAATACTTATATGTATTACGTGTAAAACTTAACATGACTCATATTCTATTCTGTGTAGATTTAATAGCTGTCCAAGAGGGCCGATGCCTACGAGAGCTGCGGGACTGAACAAAAGATATACCGTGGCCCTGGAAAACAGAGGGCTAAGAAGGAACGTAGCCAGGTTTTAGTCAGTACAAGCCTGAAACTCCCTTCGGCTCCGCCCGGAGCGGGAGGGGTCATTTGATGATTTCACATCCGTAGAAAAAAGTATTCTACAAACACTGATGAGTAATTTACCTAATTAAAATATTTTGTTTGTTGAGACCTCGTTGGTGTTTTTATCTAACTTCTAGAACCATAATCACTTGAGCTAAAAATACTTGTCTAACCGCGATACAATCATAGACTCGCATAGAAAGTTTTCCAGTAACCTACACCCACACAGAAAACTAGATAGGTACAACCTACTAGGAGTAACCTTTAACACAGTTTTAAAATAGAGCTGATGGAAATATACAGCGTATCTATCGTTTTGCGGTCATCTTTTTTTAGAACACAAGAATATTCTGAATGAAAATAGTTATCTGATTATCTGGTTTTATTATCAGTAAGTTTTTAGTATCCGGAAAAAAACTCGAAAACAACAGAGTCGGGCAGTAGCCCCCACACACAAGACCCATCTGGTCGGAGGATCCTCCCTATTCTATGGCAGATGAAGTTGATGTTCTTCATATATGTACCTCTATAGATTTTCAACGCTCGGCTCAGCACAGTAACTTTAAAATCCAATATATGGTTATTTTGTGTTATTGAAAACGGGTAATATTCTCCTAGGTGTTTTCCTGCCCAATTTCCTGAAGTACTGTTAAGTTTTTGGGACAACATTTCCACTATTATAAGCTTAAAATCCTTCTTTGTTTCTCCAACGCTTATTTGCCTGAAGGCCGACTCAAAGTCTAGAGAAACTTAATTGAAACCAATTAACAACAGTTTGACGTAACTAAGTATAAATGATCCTTATCTAAATATATTTTAGTATATATAGCTTAAGAGTTTTGACCTGGGTTTGATAGGCTAGGCAGGAAAACAAAGTATTAAAGGCTTTGAACCACGTCTGTCATGCGGTTAATTATGTGTCGTAATCATATATTTATCATAAGCTTACTTGAATCTTGAACCTTGTCAGAAAAAAGATAAGAGTTAAAATTGCTCGTTAAGAGCACCACATACGAACTTTATAGGTAGGTTTTTCAGGTTCTACCTAGGTGCCTGTCCTACCGCCGATGATTAGCGAGAAACAAATATAACTAGCATGTATAAAGTCAGCTCGGGGCCTGGATCTATGTGCTCGCATAATGGCAAAGAAATCACTGCCTTTACATAGGATTTAGACGTAACTGGCGATTTGTGGGTGCATTATAGATAAACCTCTGCTTAAACTTGCAGTAATTACATGCGTCATGTTATATTTGTTTGTTCCAGTTTGTACCAGATACTTTTCTGCATATCTAAGAGAAGAACCATCAACAGATGCCTTATTGATGAAGACATCCTTCCAGCCTCCACTTAAGAAACGTGCCCTCAATTACAATCATTGCCGATTCCTACAAAATCTCTAGCTACTTTCGTACTGTTTTAAAAATGGAGAGTGGAGTGAATAAAGAATGGAATTCCAATCCGCTAAGCCCACGCAATCGTGTTGCTTCTATTTTGCTTTTTAGCGTTCTGAAGCTAAATGCGATTGTTGTGACTCGTACAAGCTTACCATGAACTTGGAACTCGTCATTATTGATCAAAAATTAAATTGAGTTTTGTTTTGTCGTCTTGTTTTTGGCGTTTTAGCAATTGTCTTTCTTTCCATTGTGGACGTAATAAATAATCGTTAAGAGGATTTGTCTTTTTCCCTCTTATTTCTCTCGTTTGTTTGTATTTACCTTCTTCTTTGTTTCTTTTACTCTCCTATATCTCAGTCTTATTTGCTTTATTTTTCTTCTGAATTATTTTTTGTCACTTGTTTTTCATTTGTTACTTTACTACTTCTATGAGTGTTGTCTTTTCTCAAACACTTAATTTGTTTGGTAACTTCTAGAACATTTTGGCAGTTAGTACATGATATGTATTGATTATAACTGACCAACTAATTACAAAAAATCACGGATACAGTAAGACTAGAGAGCAAAATAAACCCAGAAACTTTAAAAACACAGAACCACAACTGACAGAATAAAGAGACAGTTCCACTAAGGAATGGGAAGTTTGTTAAATCTGTGTGTTTGAGTCTGTTGAGCAGTGTAAGTTGTTAGTCGTAGAAGTGAGCGATCTAGCTCGGCGCGAGTGGTTTGACTTGACTTGTTGATATGGAAGTAACTTATTATGTGGTCTTTGGGTAGAACTGGCGAAATAGTTTCTTAGCTTGGTGGGGGATCCAGATAAAACTTGATACTAATATTGTAACTATGGTGTCAAAGGTCAAAATGTACAATGTTCACAACGTTTTGATATAGTCATGCTTAAAAGATGGTGTGATGTGAATGGTGATGGATGATCCATGTAAGAAGACAGATAGAAAATTTTCCATGATACTACAGTTATCCACGTCTTCATGAACAGGGTTTTGTTGCGTGAACCCATGGCGTTCCACGAACTTTGCGGATTTATTATGCACCGCAACTTCGTTAAATGTTTACTTGAAGGATAACTTTGCGGAAGAAAATTCATTACCTATTTATGCAATTTTAACCAACAGGAACTTAATTTTTATCCAAAAAACTTCAACATTTTGAATGAATATTATACGTCATGAACATTAGTGAAGTAGTGGACAGCTGCGATACTTGGCACGCTAATAAATCGTACTTGTCTAGGGACACAGTCTTGAGTTTTATCACTGTTTGCAGTCGAGAAACCGTGGTATCGTAGCCAGGCGACAGGAAATAAGGGCCAATGTCCCCACCCCCGGCCAGGGCGAGATTAATTCACTGAATAAATAAAAGTCAGCGGATTAGGCCAAAGTCGTTTCCTCCCTCTTAAGCTGACCTCGCGTGCTATTGTGGAAAAATGCCCACCACATAAATAAAATTCGGACGACACCGAATCAAAGTGAAACACACGGATTTGTTGTTTCGGCGAATAATTACGAACGATAAATTGCCCTCGGTAAATGTTTTGTGAAACTGCTGAAGCATACTGAGGAAGAGAGAGAATGTTTTTTCTCTATCTAAAACTATAGAAGATTTAGCTATAGTTCTGCGTAAACCTAATTGGTTGCACAGATGATACATTATTATGATGATTTTTATTCATAAAAGTTCGCAAATTTTGATCTTCAGCGAACAAATCTCGGACAATGTTTGCGAAGAACAAATGTTAAATGTTTAATGTGGCGAGGTTAAACAAAGATACGTGTATGATGGTACCCAGTCACCGGGGAATAGAAAGATGAATCACGAAAATTTAAAAAACCTTTTTAAAAATTTCCCACGTAGCCAGACGTTGCGAGTCATAAAAATTTCAGCTTACAGCTTTCGCGCTTACAAAATGAAATAGTGGTTTGTTTTCAACGGGAAAGAATATTGAATTATTAACTTAATGTATTTTAACTTATTAAGCGAATGGATATTTGGGGTGTCCCCGCCAAGTGGGTTGGGAAGATGTCATCTCATATTTGGGCATTAATATTATATTGCGATGGCAATAACGCATTTCAGGAAAAGTGGTACTTTAATTCAAGTGAGTACCCAAACAAACTCTCCTCTTCATCGAGGAACATTTTTCCTGAAACCGATAAAAAAGGCTGAATTGGGTAATGAACTAAAAGCTTATCTCGATCCAATCTCCACATTCTTTACGTATCTAGCCTAAGTAGGGATAGTCCTTATTCGCCAGGACTTAAATCGAGTTTTCTAAATTACGTTCAGATTACAAAGTATCAATGTGATCTTCAATCCGTGTACATGATAAGATAAGCGTGACTGTAATCCTGGATCGTCGGTATTTTAGTGAAGCAGTGACGCACAGAGCCGGTGTGTTCGGAATCGCACCGCGCTCGACGCTGGTTCGTACTCGGCTCCACGTTACATTACCGCAAATTGCATTAAGGCTGCTATGGATATTCCACAGTACATCGAAAATGTAGACAAAGTTTCATTGTTGTAAGTTTTCTAGGTAAGAATTTCAAGTGTTTTTAAATTCAAAGGATTTTGTGTCTTATCCGGGTCTCAGAGGAAAGCTTATTGTGCTTTTACTAGTTTTTTTTGGTCTATTGGAATCATGCAAGAAGATCATCGCTTTCCGTGCAGTTTTTCAATGTCACATGTGTTATAAATATCCTGCAAAAATACTCCGTTGGATTGTTCTTGGAAGCGTATTCCGAAGATGCAACAATCGTAAATAGAATTCAAGATGAAGAAAATCTAAACATGAAGGCACCGAAGTTCTTCTTTACAAATAATACGGTACAAAATAAGGTATATGTTTTACTAAGAAAAATCCTAGAATATTATCGGATGAAACAGTATACGGAAGTTTGCTTCAAGTAGCGAAGAAACTTACAGGATTTGCAGCAAAACTTAATTTTATCTTGAAAAAGCAAATGTAGCATCTCATTTTGCCGTTTACTATAGTATAAAGGGAACTGATCGAAGATGTAGAACGGATCATAAAATGCACGTCGCTCGAAGAGAAGTTGGTTCAATCAATCACAGACTAATCGAAAATTCCAACTCAATAAGTGCGGAGAGGCGATCGACGACGGATTATGTGTCTCATCATTAGATATTACCCGGAGCTCTTAAGAAATTCTCCTTCAAGTCCTTTTCATTCATTCGTTTATTTCTTTAAGATGAAAGACAGATACGAATAAATTAAATCCGAAATGTAGGATCACTAAAGTTTGAGACGGTAATTGGAAAGTTTCTTAAGATATTCCTTAAATCTGGAGTATTTCTGCCTGTTTAGATTTACATAATATAAACGGTAGGCAACAGAATTCGTAGCGGAATTAGCATGCGTAATTAACGTCTATTTTGAAGTATATCTGATATTAATCAAAACATTAATTTTGTTCATGTAACGGTTTGTCGCGAGATACTTTTCTGAAACATGAATTAATCAAATTTCCAGTTTTTATTAATCAGTAAAAAAGCCATTAAAATTTGAAACATTTCCAAGTTGGAAAATAATAGACACTACTAAAGATGAATTTTGAGAATACTTTTCTTAACTGATTTATATTGCTCAAAAAAATATATATTCTTTGGAGTTATTCATAATGTTACACTGTTCTATAATTATGGCACACCAAACATAAAACTATTGCAAAACGCCTCACACACCATGTCTGTCAAACATTTGCATAACTTTTAACACTCACATTAATTTAATTTATCTCGTTCTGTGGAAACAGACAGTTTCGGAGACTTAGCCCAACTTGAGGCGATGAAGTTTCCACTATTGGAATAGGAATGGAGTAGGAAATTAATATAACTACCTTATATATTTATCACCCCCTTATTCTCATCGCAATTGTGTTGAATTTAATCAGGAACCATGATGGAGTGGATATCTATACATCTATACAAATAAATAAAATTGAAGTGTCAGTTAGTAATATTAAAATAACCGCTTTTTACTACATGCATATGAATGCATATACGGTACAAACTAAACATTTTTTACAATTTTTGTCTATGTGTTTGTTCCGGCTAATCTCTGGAACGGCTGGACCGTTTTTGACGGCAGATAGCTGATGTAATAAGGAGTAATTTAGACTACTTCTATTATATTATTTATTTATTTATTATTTTATTTAAAAAATACCTTTTTGTTAAATTCCACGCGAACGAAGTCGCGGGCACAGCTAGTTGCGTATATTTTTAAGGAACTGGTGTTAGAGTAGACTATGGGGGTTTTACTTTTACGGAGTCGAGTTAGTCTATTATAATATTATACAAGTCGTAGTCAATGACCCTATAAAACCTAGAAAAATAAAGCAGAAGCCCCAACAATCATGTTAAAAAGTTTATTTACCATATGAAAACCCACACAATTTGCCTCCAGCGAAAAATCAGAAATAGAAATCCTCATATTTATGACGAGCATAAGAGCAGATTGTGGTGTTGATGGCAATAGTAACTCCATGGTTTTTTGTCCCGTTGGTAGTGAAAGATATTGCGACTAATGCTCAAAAGGGCGCGTACGACTGCGACGTTTTATTGAATAACGACCGCTGACGCCGCGTCGAGGTAGATAAGCGGACCAGAATGTTGTGACCCCTGCTTTTCTTCACTTTCTGTTTGGGCTCAATTTTTAGAGAACGGTAGTTTTTTTTTCTAGGGCTTTTAGGGATTTGTTTGCACGGAGTACGTATTTGTGTGTTTGAGGGCGATATTCTTTTTGAATAAGGTAGGTTGGGGTTTATTTTATTTGTTGTTAAGGTAGTGCAAAACTTTGGAGTTGTCTGTAGAAATATTCGGTTAGTTAAGTTATAAATAATAGGCTAAAGTGTTGTCCCATAAAAAAAGGAGCTCCCACTGCTGGGCAAAGGCCTTACCTTTCTCCTTCCAAACCTCTGAATTAAGATTACCGCAATTTACAAGAGAAGTTGACACTGTGGCTGTGTTAGATTTCTGTATGCTAATAAGAAAACATTATTTTTTTGTGAGCAGTTTAAAATTCTTAAACCTCTGTTTTTTCTTCCTCAATCAACTCCTTTTAATCCACGTAAGCTTCATGCACAAAACGCTATAGCTCAAGGCACATTGGCCGCTTTCTAAAGTCAAAAGCAGTTTGACTCGCACCTGACCCTCGCTGGAAATATCAACACATGTGCTCGGTTCACTGCTGGCTCTTTAATTAAAAGGACATCACTTTTTACTAGACAAGGAAACAGGGGTAAGAGAAAAAATACGACTTGATTGTGACAAAGGGCAAAGAACAACTAAATTAAACCCAATGTTTTTTCCAAGACAAAGGTTTGTACCAGCAAAATTAATTCCGTATTGAAATAATATTGACAAAACAAAATTTTGCTACCAAATTGAGTTTTCTCGAAATCAGAATGAAAACATTTTTGCTTCAGACTAGTTTCCAACAATATAAACAAAAACATTTTTATAACTTGACTTTCTTAGTCCAATCCGAATAAGAAACAAAATGAACGCAAAAAAGTAAACCCAATATAAAATAAAACATTGAGTGACGTTATTGTTTCGTGTTCTACTTTTCTCTTTATTTTGAACGGCTGTTCTCGAACAAGGAAAACGATAGCGTACTCTCGACTTGAAAAAGATTGAGTAAAAAGATCCATTAAGCAGTCATCCAGCTGGATGAGTCCAATAACAAAGCAAGGTGCTTTTTAACAATTTCCTAATAATTATAATCTTCCGCTCTGACGGGTCGGGACAAAGATAGAAATTAACATATTTCTTTAATTTTCAAGTCGACTATTGTCCCAGAAAATTAGACATCGGGTGAACTTAATCGTTAGTCCAGCAATTTGCTGTAAAAATTATGTGGCGTGGGAGCCAATTAGAAGGAATAAAGGTTACAGCGTAGGGCAGCATGAACCGCGGCTTTGTGATCGTTATTTCATCTTAATTACCTTTTTTGATGAACTTTTCGAAGGTTGAAATCCTCCGTTACGGATTTAAAGGGATGGACTTAGTTAATATTCCGACAAAGTATAAAAGCGTCGAGGGGACAGTGAATTTGGAGCACAGTGATCGTAGTACGTCATCGGGTGTTGATGGATTAAGTGAAGCGAGGTGGAACAAACTTCAATAGTGGTTCTAATGGTTTATAGTTCTGTTCAACTTATATCTCGGGAAAATGTAACAAATATTATTTTAAGATTCCTTTACTCTCCGCTTCCACTAACTCGTAACTTCAGAACCTAACAAGCCGCTTTAAGTTAACTCACTACCTTTTACTGATGCCATAAACATACCCCTCCTAATTATTCTTAATAAAATTAGGCGGTACTAAACTTATGAACAATACAACATTCGCGCGCACCGCAAATTACATCGCGTTGGCTACGCCTTGCGGTCCTACAGCACATTACCGGGATAATGAGTAATAAATCTAAGGAGACTAGGGCAAAACAACGACAACAGCAATATTAAAAGTTTCACAGGACGCGTAGGCTCTTTAAAATAATGGGCTTGTACTACAAACGCGTAAACGAGAGCGTAAAACCCGGGGTGTTATTATAAAATCTGAATTTCATTAACCATAAATAAGTGGACCAATTTGTCGAGGGAGAGCGTAATTGCGACCATGTCCACTCGCCGGGCATCGACATCAATATTACTCTTTTTTTTTACTCGGATCTGGAGGCTGGAACTACTCCAATTTATACATAATTTGACTCGAAATTATTGCTTAATTATTTTCTCTTGTGATAAATATTATTGTGATCGATTCCGATAATGACAGGATACTGATAAAAAGGTTGATATTAATCCTCCGTTATATTTGGAGTCATAATGAACCGCATTTATGACGGGAAATGAACCGTCAGATTATTATAATAATCAATTCCGAAAGTCCAGTATTAGCTTATCGTACTCAATATCGTGGTCGCAAAACATGAAGCGTGTTTGTGAATCCCGCAATGCTAAACTGCAGTCATAAACATATAAATGCTGCCACTTTCAAGCGATTCAAATTTTATTTATCCTTGGGGACAATTTCCTCTTGTCAAGCGACGGCCACCCGGGCATTCGCTATAATGAGAAAACGACGAAATCAAGTTGGCCTAAATTAGACGCATTCTGACGTGGCATACATGGGGCTCATAAGAAAAGTTAGTCATATTATGGCAAGTTCTGTTTATTTCAGTCATATAAAGACCCAAATAGTTTTCTTTATAAATGAATGTCAAATTGAGTGAATTTGGAGAATTTCTTAAAATTTATGATGAATAATATTTTTAATTAATTTATCATCTCGAATAACAAAATTGTTTTAGTAACTTTAATTATACCTACAATTTTAATAAATTGTTTTTACAAAACAACTCAATTTGTTAAAAAAGTTTCACGCTGAACGTGAAGTTATTAACAGTTCTACAATTAATAATTTAAACAGTGAAATATTTGTTAATCAAAAACCCAAACGGGTTTTAGATCCACATGAACGATTACTGGTATTAATATTTCTATGTTTATTTAAATCATTATAACGTCTGTTTCCTACTTAACCGTTGTTTATTCAGTGTAGTTAACACTTGATGTATGTTCCTCGATAGTTTAACTTGATAACGATGCGAAAGGGCTCGCCCTTTCCAAATTTCTTCGTCGGTTTAATCATCCGTGACATTGAGCAGTAAAACTATAGTTACGTATAATACTTGTTTCACATTAAGGGTTATTTCCCTTCATTAATAAATAGTAAATTACACGATGAGCCACTTTACTGTCCTCTAATAGAGGCATCTATTACTTTATTGTCGGCGATGTATAAACTATGCATGAATTTGTATGGGAAATGGAATACGGGAATGTGTCTTTAATTTTTACTGCAGTTTTATCGCCACTTATTGTGACTTTGTAAGGTTTTTGTACGAGATAGACTTGTTACATTATTATGGCGACTCGTAAAATTACAACCATTTTATTAATAGTTATAACATTAAATTTTATGAGTAACTGTTCCACCTGCTAGGTGACTGTCTGCATTATGATGCAATCATCCATATTATCTGCCTACACTGGAATGTGTTTAATGAAGTTGCAAGACAATTATCATATTTTGAATTAAAAAAAGCTATTAAAATTATATGCTATACCACAAATTCAAATTACGATTGCAAAACCAAAGTTCAATATAAAAAAAATAATTACAAAGTTCCATTGAAATAACTCAAAACCTAAAACTACTTTGTTTAGAAACGAGAGCAGAATCTATGACAATGTTTTTAAAATAAGATTTTTTTTTTGAGAAAAAATCGCATCTCTAATACTTTTTTTTTACTCTCATTTCAAAATCAAACCATCAATTTCAATTAGGCTATTAAAAGACACTTTATAGTGCCAAACTTTACTTTAAAAGTTCATTGATCTACTCGTCGATGCTGTACTTAAATGCACCATATAAACGCAGCATGTAAGCCGAGCCCGCCGTCACTTGTAGCTGAAACGTAACGTTAGCGCCACGTACAATTAAAGTCATGATCAGTATCTGTTCGCCGAAGAGTTCACCCCTAACTTGTGTAATGTCATCAGACGAAAATAATTGTAGACTAAACTGTAGTGAGGCAGACGGGAGGCAGGACATGTGCGCTTTAACAGTAACGACACCCGACAATGTGCTGGGTGTGTTGAGAAGTTTGATAGCAGAAGTTTAGTTGGTGTTCTGAGAATTCTTTAAGGCTGACGAATCGCTTAAGACTTAAGGGTTTGTAGCGACCACAAAAAGCAACATACAAAAAAAAGTACTACAGCGCCATCTATGATACGACGGAGGAATTAACATCAATTTCCTACAAGTCGCAAGTAAAGTTTACATCGACTTTAGTATATATAGAGAAACCCGATAACAACTATCGGGCAGTTGCCCGCCAGACATAACACCTGTCTGGCCGGAGGATCCTCCCTTTTCTATGGAGTATCGAGGAACTATCCACCCTGTTCCTCATAACCCTAAAGGTTTATTCATAAAACGCTGCAGAAAGTTAAGAGAAATGTCAAAGTCAAGAAATATAAGGTTAAACAGACGTAGGAAAACATCACTATCCACTATTAAGGTAATCATTTCGAAGCTTTAAGCAACGTATATTAATCAACTTTTCGTGAATGATGACTATGTTTGTGACTGAAGCTTGTTTGAAAAACCAACTTTCTTTATTATCCAGATTTTCTAAAAGTCTATAATGAATAAGATAAAAGTAATTACGTTTTAACCACATTAAATTCGTTACATTTCTATCGAAATAGTAATGTTACTGTTGCTTTTGAAAGTCTGCATAAATCTTATCTACTGATAATCCTGCACAGTGACAAACAACGCCGACTTTCAAGATAACATTTTAAGTATGCTTAAACTTTTATGGCCAAATATTTTATGCTTTGGTGCCATAACTGGCTGTGCGGTAGCAACGATCTTTGATAAAATAAATGACTCGAATTATGCAACTTAGCGCGAAGTGCTTTCATATGTGTCTGACTTGCCGCAAGTCTCCGCAAGTGGACGCAAGTGACTTGCAGAACGACGCAAGCTGCCTTTGGGTGGGTTATTTTAAAACTGCACGACGGGGTTATCAGTTCTATCGCAATTTATGACTCTGTCTTAAAACGCGGAAAATTTATATTGGTATTCTTGAGTTTGCTATCCGATTGGCATTCCAATTCGGAATGGTTAATAGTTGTATGGAAGGCTTTAATGGGAAAGATAAGCAAATTGGTGAAGATAATTTGTCTGGTATGAGCAATCGTAATATCAAATATAAGGATTCTGAGGACGTTTTAGTAAGACTATTTACACAGTAGCAGGTGATTTGTTTCAAGACATTTGGCATTACGTGTCTTATCAGTGCGATGTATGAAAAGATTTTCACAAACAGTTCGTTTGCACTATGAAACTGTACAAAACTGTGATTCTGTCTATAATAAACCGCATTAATAATTTAAACTAAGATACGTAAGATACTTCTCTGTCTACCCACGAGTCTAACTGTTTGTCAGATACATTTTCACGCCTTGAATGCTGATCGGATTTTGGTAAAATTTTGTGGATAGGTAGACCATGATCTGGGTTTGGGACATAATATTCTGTAATCCCGGAAAAAGGTACGTTCCCGTGAAATAATTTCCGAACATCACACTGGCGAAAGCGCAGACAAAATTAAGTTCTTTTTAATACCACCACAAAAAACTCCTAGTATCGAATTCATACTGTAATATGTTGGATAAAAATCCGATAACACGATAAAGAATATTCCTATTACAAAAGGGCGGTAGTCCTGTATTTTTCTATGGACCACCAGGAAATTATTCAGAACGGTGAAGCATCAAGCTGGCACTAAACTGATTAATATGCATTTAATATCCTTCTGTGTTCACGAGTTCCCTGGAGTAATTTCACTCAAATTACCAATGCATTATTTATATGTAAATGAAAATGTATGAATTCCTTTGAGATGTACTGTTTTAATGGCTGTAAGCTTGAAACGTTTTCATCCTTTCCGCCTTTTAACTTTGATCTAAAAACGGGAATAAAAACGGGGTTTATCAGTCTTTTGTTTTCTTGTTTGAAAGCTCCTAGGATTATTCTTGCTGCTAGACGGTTTTAAAAATTGACACGACTAACAGTTACAGGCATGACAAACTATGTCAGATCGTAGTATGCTACGTCGTTTTTTTTATGAAATTTTTGCTATTTTTTGCATTCATAACATTTAATGAATTAATGCCTTTGCCTGGAGCAAAAGCATTAATTGCTTTAGTAAAAAAATCACCCTACTGTAAAAATGAGCAAGTTTTGGACTGCAGAGAGTACTACAAACTTTTAGAACAATTTGGGATATTGCGTTCGATAAGGATAATTTCCCGTTCCATCTATTGATGGCCGATGCAAGTGGTTCCTTTTTTGTTTTTAAAGTAACAGCACATACGTTTATGATTGTCGTTTGCTAAAGCCAATGGGCATCTCCAGTGCTTGTTTGAAAATAGAAGATAAGCACTTCTAGCTGAAATTCGAGAAACCTGCATGTTCTTAGAGAACTTTTTTAAAGTAAAAGGAGCAAAAAGCTGTCTGTTTCTAAAGCGCCTAATGTCTATTTAACCCGAAAGCAGTCCCTAACTTTTTGTGGTTGTGTTGTTAACTTCAGAATTTCCCAAGTTGATGTCAAAGCATGGTAATGAAATAAAAACTAGGGTCTCATACCCTCGGGCAAGGAAACTTTACCGAAAAATGTTCTGAAGGACTTTTTGCTGCAAGCTTGTGTTAAATATACTCGTATTGTTTGTAATGACAGTGGATGGTGTTCTCTTGTCAAAAAATGACAGTTTTTTTATCTCTTTCAAATATTGTAACCATTTGTCTAAAGTTTTTAACACGTCTTTCAATTTACTTACATCGTAACTCGTTTATTAAATACACAGAAACATTATCAATTAAACACTAATAAATCATCCATCTATCAAAAAACCCAAACGAAATTAAAACAAAGCAACATCAACTGAATTCCAAAGGTTATTTATCAAACTATGTGTTATCTCCTGTTGACTTAGTCCGATTTGTCACCAGTAACGCCGTCACTGGGCAATTAGTGGGACCACCCAGGACTCGTCAATACGACGACGGTGAAGCCAAAAACAATCTGTTACCAACCAAACAAAAAGGTAGGAAAGCTGATAATTGTAGACGGTGGGCGTTTTGCTTTTGTTTGGGACCAAATAATGGTGTCATTCTGAGTATTGGGCGTGGATGACATAATGATGTCTTAGAACGATTCGAATTGGTCAACTTCTGTGCTTTTTAGCTTGTAAATATTATGGACTCAAATTGAAGACCTCTCTTTAGTTTCAATACATTTTATAGTTGGCAATATAAAAGGGATTCTAGGTAAGGAACAAATGAAAAAGCAATAAAATGTTGAATAAATTATATTCAAATAGAATAAAGATTATTCAGAGCTTAATGTATATTTTTATTGAATATAATTTTATACTAGCAGATGACTGCAGTAGCTATTACTGCAAATTGAAACGATGTAGGTAATTGTTTATTTATGTGATACTCAAAATCTAGATAAAAGTTAATTTAATCTAAACGATTAAACAAAGTAATCAAGATCTTTATAGATTCATATTAATTGCTATCTTTGAAAAGCCGTTACGTTTTATAGGGTCGTGAATTCGAAGGTTCCATATTTATACTTATTTAAAATTCGATTAGCTTTGAAATCTTGCTGCTCTACTAAATAAAAATCTTTATTTCCTAACTTCTTTGGTTTTCTTTGGAATTGTTGTTCATCGTAGATTGCGCGATTTTCCTGTGTCGTTCTTGTTCGCTGTTTCTTTTCCCATTGGCAAAGATTCATCAACAGATAAAGGCAACATCATCGACAAAAACTTGTGCGAACGCCGAAAAATCTCGTCAAAGTACAGCGCAAATCTTCTTCATCCAGAGCAGATGGTATCTCACACCAAGAATAATATCCCCATGAGCGATTTCCTTAATTTTGTGAGCGAATCAAGGGGATCGATCCGCCCCGATCGCTAGTTAGTGATAACGTTTATGGACGAACGCTGGCTCGCAAATAACGAGTATCTTTCTTTCATTCGATCACGACCAAAAGCGGTATTCGTGTCTGGATGTCAATTGGCAATAAGGTTGCGAACTTTGTCGAAGATACCGCGAGGTCGTTCCGTCTTGTTTTCGGTTTTGTTAGGTGGTTATGAATGTGTTGCCGAACGCTGACGAGAGATAAATGTTTTGTTGTTTTGTTGAAATAGTTGTATTGTATTTGTTTTCTTTCTCTTCTTTTGGGGTTTTACTAAGTGCTATTGCTTTTATCTTCTAGATTGAACCTAATTTTTTGCTAATTTCAGTTGATATACACGAACTTTGCAATGTTGGCCCCAGTACGGTATGAAAGTTTGAGATCGTTGTGATCGATGACATCGTACTTTTACATCGTATTTTTCATTTTTCTTTTCTTTTACGTTCACAAAATTAACGCGCACCCAGCAAAGCGTAACATATCCCGGATTAAGAGAAAACTTCACACCTTTACGTCACCTTAGAAGCCACCACAAAAATCCCCTTTAAAAACAGCTTAAAACTTGTATCGGAGTGACATGGAATTACCAAAGTGATCCATGTGGTGCTGAAACCCTATACAGTAGATAAGCCATGGTTCGTCGACCAATCGGCGTCGAGGAAGCGGGCTTAGCGCGCCGGGGCGAGGCTTTGTCGATGTGTTCGGTACTTCGGTTACATTTCACATATTTATTGGAAGACCATGATTCCAGTGGAAAATTCTGGTCTTGTAGGTGTTAGAAGATTGCGTTTGAATTTGGAGAAATTTTGAACTGAGCTATGTAGCAACGGGCAAAATCTGGAAGAGGCAACTCTTTTAGATTTCGGGATTGACAAAGTTAACTCATTTCTTGGTATTTTTAGTCAACTTCTAAAAAGGAGGAGGTTATGTGTTCGTTTCTTTGTTAATCAATACTTTGTTACAACTTTAAATATTACCTTCTAAAGTTACAAGATTTATAAAACACATTAAAATTGTATCGTTAAGGCATATCGTTTTACTGATCGATCGGTCCCGTCCGTAAACGAACCCAAATTAAACACACCTCATTTAAATAAATATCGTCCCACAATAATGACAATCAATCGACTCCAAATAAGACAAAAGACCCTTCACACATCATTGATCATATTCCATGAACTCGAAATTACTCACACACATTGTTTCAAACAACAGAGAGTCGGCGCGGGAGCAATTAAAGGCCTTTTAAACGTCATTCGTGGATGACAGTCGAGGGCTGACGACGTTGGGGCGTAATTGTCGATAATTCTGTCGTCATTGGGCCTAGAACGGCCCACCCAGGCCTCATCGCGTGTAATAAGGCTAGGCCACACAGTGTTGCGCTCGGCATAGAAAGAACTAGACTTTGTTGTGCGATTTTGTTTTACTGAATGACTGTTATTAAGTTATAGGGAATTATAGAATTTTTGTAACTGCTCCTGTTTCCCTTTAACCTAAATGAAAATATCTAAGACAAAAAGCCTGAAATTATTTACCAGGTGAGACGCATTATGTGAACGTGTTTGGCAAAATTTTTAATCACCTTACATAATCCATGAGTATCAAGACATCGTGGTCAGACTTAATACCATCCCTTTTGTTTCTTTGATTTAGTTAGCACCAGATTTTAAACCAATCAATACAAGCTCACTCGGCCGCAAATATAATTTGGTGCTTATGTAGGGCTATAAAATTAGAAAATGCTAAAGTTTTCGTATTTTTACGAGTGTACTTACAAAAGTTAGCACTCTTTCTTAGTACAGTGTCATAGAAACTTGGAATTATTGCAGCATCACGAAGTTTGGTCTTAATTCGGCGTATCAATTCGCAGTAAAATTTTGTAGCTCTCTTTACTATGTACGAGTTACTTTTAAGATCTCTGGGTTCCTCACGTAAAAAGTTTTTCTACGAGCTTTTGCGTTTTTGGTTAAGATTAGGTTTACTTGTGTAGCTTTTAAGTCTAGTCTTAGAAGTTACTAAATAAAATTAAATCTAAACTATTTATAATAAAGTAGCTGTAAGATGCGTTGCAATCTTGCAATGTAGTTTTTCCTACCTACCTCCTTCCTACTCTACCCTGCTCTGCCTACCTACCCTACCTACTTACCCTGCCCTACTTACCTTTTAAACCTTCCTTGGACTTTTTCTTCCTTTGACATTTCAAAACCAAAATTTTCCAAATCGGTCCAGCTGTTCTCGAGTTTTAGTGAGACAAACAAACGATTATATAGATACATAGAAATGTCTGTGTATATTTTACCCTGCAGATGTTTCACCAAGTGCTAAAATCTTAAGTAGAACAGTTTTGCTAAACAGTCTGCATTGAACTAACGGGAATATTTGGAGCAAGTTAATAATGTGATCGTAATATAAAGTAGACATTTAAGATTAATCTAAAACTATCATGTCCTTAATTAAATAATATTTTAATCCTTTTAAAATTATATCTTCTAGTGATCTTTACAAAATAAGTAGATAATAATAGCAATCCAATAAATTATATAGAAGAAGTAAGACTCAAATAGGGATTTGTTTACAAGAGCTTTTAAGTGTAGGTAGCGTTCATTTTAAACGATTTTATGGCATCTTAAAATCTCTTTACAACCAGTAGCATTCTTGCCATCTCCTGACACTACAACAATATTTAATTCTCTCATTAAACTTTAGACCAATCAAATTGATATCCATTTTATTACAGAAAACGAGGATGGTTTTAAATTAAAGCTTCAAGTAACACCATTAATTTTAGATTAACTTGGTTTTAATATTGGTATTAGCCACGCAATTTCAAACGTACTGTTAGTTTCTTGTATCCAATCAGTTTAAATATAACTTTCTTAAATTTTAAATTAAGATTCAAGTCGCGTTTCTAGGTTATCATTATTCATAAAACGGTTGCTTGGTATAAAATTCTGCGTCTCCATTGTTAACAGATGATAATTAATATTATCACTTAATTTTTATACCAGTTGAATATACGAACAAGTTGCGTTTCATAAGATTGTGCTGTGTAGGATTTGCAAAAAAGAGAATATCTTGCTTTATGCCTATGACGTTATTTTTTATTTTATGTTACCTACTATTTTGGGAGTGCAACGTTTTTATGGTCCCGAACAAGTGTAAATCAGCCTCGTCGTTCTTTTCCATAATTTTAAATCATCATCTCGATAGAACTTCTCCTAAGATAACATAGTTTCTTGCAACAGCTTTATATTTTCCGAAATATATTCATATGAGCAACCATGTCCGTCCATAAGATATCAAAGTTGAGTGGAACAAAGCTCTATGCCTTCATGTATCGATGCGCAGATACGCTAGGCACCGTCTTCTGTCGCGACCAGTCAAAGGCTTTTCTACTTGAATTTTATATCAATGGAACTGACAATGCTTTTTGGTTGTGAACGATCCAAGCGCGAGATGTCTAGTAGCTCCTAAATCTATATAAAGTTTGGGTCGGGTAACAAAATTGAACTAGCAATTCGGGCTTGCCTATTTAGATTTTGTTTTCTATTGAAACGTTTATTTACAATAGTCGACATTCTTATATACATAGGTATATTAATATCTGTTAACTTAGTATGCAAACCAGTAATTTCCAACAAATCCAATCGCGCAAATCATCAACTAACCTATAGTTGATGATTTGCGCGATTGTTACACAATCTGCCGTAAAGTGATACAGCCTTAATCACAAACCTTGGCAAGAGGTTACAAAAAAAAACAACTAAATCAATCGATACACAAGTACCGGTATAAAACAATAAATTAGGTACCGATACCTTGATTTACACTCGCATTTTGTTATTCGAACAACAAAAAAAGAAGAACCACATCGAATCATTGTTAAAATACGCCACAGAAAGCGAAACAAAATTTAAATCGCTATCGAGTTTGCTTCGGTACATGCCGATAATGTATGCAGGAGTAAGACAAACCGATAAAATTGAACGTTTCAAATATTAAGTCCTGTTCGACAACCGATAAACACATGTTTGGTTACGGTCTTGTGTATGAACTAAATAAAAGAAATACAGGGTGAATCCGAAAGGTGTAGGTATTAATTTTTAAGTCACCTGCTGAAAGTCCCACCTGGACATTAGTTGCCATGCCTGACGAGGATGTCTTTAAATAGACTTCGGACCCAGGTTGGTCGCAGCAAGGAAAACCTGCTCAGGTGAAGATTCATTCATGACTCTGCCCTGGAGTGTAAATGTGGTGCTGTTCCACAAACAATGGGGCACTTAATATTTTGTCCTGCTGTTTGTTCATTACAGGAACTGATGGACGCTACAGAGGGCGCTAAACTTGTGGCTCAGTTCTGGGCCGACTCAATTTAGATTGGCAATATTGGCATCGACACCACGCTAAGAAGAAGAAAAAGGGTGTGGTAAAGATCACCAAACTGAACAATTTTCTCTATGGGGCCAACATAATACTCGTGAAAAAATAATCAGCTGTTTCATACATTTAGGTCGAGTAGGTATCGAAGTGTTGAATGGGACAGATGTTAATTTTTCCGTACCTTTATGATACAGGCTGTATACGTAAGTAATGATAATTGTTCTTCTCGCCCCATATCAAGATCAGTTTGTTGCAAACTTGTAGTCTTAAAACACATGTTTTATTGTATAGAGGTAATTTCTTGTCAGTATTACAGGCTAGAGCTCTTTCAAAAGTTTACTTATTATGTTAATTTAAATTGGATAATGTATGAATTAGACCTTAATGTATATGATTACTGTGCTACGTAATTATGTGTGAAATTAACTTTTAGATATTAACACTTGGAAGATAAGATTAACGTGGAATGTGTAATAAAAGCGACTTCACCGAGATTGAAATCGGTTATGATATTCGTTATGGATATAAAAAACCGATAGCTTCAGTAAGTCTTAATATTATGCATAGTTTCGCATTGGCCACCGAATAGCATGTTTGTAAATAGAAGTAATTTTGATGAGAGCTTTTACAAAAAACTTCTGAAGAACAATGTCTTTGTGCAACAATTATTAATTTTCTCCGCCTGGAAAATTATATCTTCTACTTCAACGAACGAAGAACTTTCTGTACCTTTACTGCCCCACTGTTGGGCAAAGGTCGCTTTTATAGCCTTCCACAGCTCTCAGAAAGAAAGTAAAACAGTTGAATACAGTAGACATTTTCTTTTAAATAAATTCTCTGTAACTATCACCTTTACAACATTTTACAGCCGATAAAAGCCGTTTACTCGTCTACGTTCTCATTTATTTTTACAATATTCCCATTTTACGCGACGAGTCTGTATTCGACTGAAATGTTCTGGGAAACAGGGCGCGTTGTCTGTCACATCCAATTGTACGCTGCCACCGTTTCGCAGCCCCAACACATAAATTTCGATGCTATCTCCACAACGCTACAGAGTTATTTAAATGTACAACATCACAAAAGATTATTAACGTAAAGTGTCCGATGCGAACAATGAGAATGACAACCCTACACAGTTTAATTTAAATTTCAGTACCTACGTAGCCGAAGACTTTAATACGAGCTTGTTTCAGTCAGTCAGTCAAGTTACAATTCTAATGTTTTTCGATAGATTGGATTTGGAAAGCACTCGCGTTCCAAATTCGAATTGGCGTTTGAACGCTCTGGTAATACGCGTGCTTCGAGTTGAGACGTCGCCGCGTCGGCTTAAATAGGTGTACAGAGTGGAATAGATTTCGAGCTGAGCCCTGCTTCACGCGTTGTCAGCCAGAATAAACTTCCAAATCGATTCCACAGCTGAGAGTGACACCCTTGGATAAGGTTGGCCCGCGTCTCGGCGTTTCTACATTTGCATAAAGAATAGAAAGACGAATATTGGATATGGGAGTATCTGCGACAGGGGTTTGCAATTTGCCGTTTTCTTTTTAAAGTATTCTTATTCAAAGTCATAACAATGCATGTAGTGCAATTCCGTAGATTGTTCGCGCGTTTCCACATTTACATACAGTTATATACAGTACCTTTGAGTTTTCACTGGCAACTTCTGAAACCCCATAAGATAGAGTGTTTACACAGCAAAACGGGTATAAATAAGTCATAATAATCGAATAGAAGGAAGCAACAAACTTTTATTTGCGTGAAATGATCATAAAAATGTCAAAATGTTAACATTACAGCCGCCGCAACAGTTTTATTGCAGCCGGCTCGAGTCATTTAACACGTCAACCTATTGGGGGTCTGAACATTATTATGTTTAAGAGATTTGAAGAATCATATTCGTTAAGTGAGGATAAAACGATATTTTCTTGATCTATTTTCTCATCATTTTTATTTGAGTTTGCTTTTATGTCTTTTGAGCATCAAGTGCAGCTGGATCAAACTAATTTGATTCGATTGATGAAGTCGTTTGGCATTAGAATAAAATATTAGATTTTCGATATTCATGATTTAAGTATTGGTTCTGCAATTCAATCATATTGATTACGCAGTTTCGAGTGTTGCAAGTCAAAACAAAAATGAAAACATAAATCTGTAATAATAATTGCGATCCACTTTATTCCTCTGCTTTTTCCATCTTAATTTTTTTACCTAGCTTTCAACATTCAACTCAACAGAAATTCCTCGAGGCTATCCCTTCAGAGATGACTAGATCAAAGCTCATTTTCTCTTGAAACTTTACTTTAAGTAATAACCCTTAAACCCAACATGTTATATCCCGGGGCAGTGCCGACACAACTAATGTTGTTGAGCGCACTCAACCCTAATAACTGTGCACAAATGAATAGTTCTGTGTTAGACATGACGCAACCAAACCAGTGAAGTTGTCCAATATCGTACACGTATAATTTCCTTTCCGCTATGCTGCACAGCTTCGGTTTAGAATTTAGACCTCCTTAGTTTAACACTAGCTAACGGTTAGGTTTATTGGTGTAGGGATACACTGATCGATTAATAGGAATTAGGATACTGGAGCCATGGATAGCCATGTTTTGGAACGACTGAGAAATTTCAAACGCGGCGTTTTTTAGAAAATCTAAAAGCTGGTGGTCGATTACAGGTTATAGTAGAGCATTGTATCCACCAGATGATCTAACTATCTGCATGATGTAGCTTTAAAAACAAATTAGAACATAACAGACAAAAACGTGATGCTAGCTAATTCTCCCAACATTGCAAAGCCTAAACAATTACTTGTACAAACCATGTAAGGTCCAAAGATAAATTCATACCCCCACAGTTTCCCTGAGATAATTATTTGAGTCAATATAGTGCTTTTAGCAAGGCGGCAGACAATCGATCAAGCAGCTGGTCGCAGGGCCACGTAATTTGATACACATCGGAATGTGGACACAAATAAAATCACTTAGCTGAGGAGTGGCGTCCTGCAGAGCACATCTACCGCTCACTGCGGTGTACAAGGAAACAAAATGCTGCTGGAAAGGTTGGCCAACTTTCAAATGCCGATTTCGCAACGCACAAAATTTTTAAAAGAAATAAATAATATGGTTTACCTAAAGATATAAATGTTTGGATATACTTATTGCTCAAAACACCATAAATATGTTATCAATTTTATTTTATTTACTTCATTCATTTGTGATATGTTTTGTAATCAAAACAGTTTGATAACTGTCGTTTGTTATTAAAAGTTGAAAATCTATTTTTCATGTTATTTCCCGTAATACTTGACGAAATGTGGGCTTTTTATTGGCACACATCTGATAACCCTTTTGCTATTACAAATGTGTTTTCTGTTCAAGAACGTTATATTTTGTTAAATGATAAATTAAAGCCTTTTGAGTTATAGATTTATAAGACTACGTTTCTTTCGATCAATGTTTTTATAAATGTATATTAATTTAATGACCGCCAAAACCTGAAGTTTCAATAAAATCTGAAAATCAAATAAAGAAGAATTTACATCTGAAAAATATCAAAAATGGCTTACCATTTCCAAAGATCTAGAGTATCCTTTACGTCTTGTATTACAAAAATAAATAAAACAGGATCGGATGCTATTACGAAAGAAATGAAGTCTGTAAAGAAACTTCAATTCTCACAGTTGGATTTCGCCACATCTGTGTGATTAAAACATCAGAGTGGTACTATGTTGGTATGGGTATAGATATGGAGAAGGCTTTTAAAAATCAAGTATACAATAAAATAAAAAAAATAGTTAAGAAGCTTACGCCTAACACAAGAAAATCTTTTAAAGGTGTCTCCAGATCATGTCTGTCAAAGCATTATGGAATTGAATTATTATTTTTTATTTTTTTATTAACCCCCCCCCCCATTTGTCTATATCTATGGAAAAGAACCTTTACCGGCAGAGCAATGACTTCTTTCAATCCAAAACTGTTTGCTTTATTTTTGTGTTCTTTTTTTACTTTTTGAAACTAATACGATTGTGCGGTAGGGTGAGTCGAACAGTTCAACTCGGTTTTCACGCTAAAGTTTGATTGAAAATTCAATTTTCTCTTTCCACATCTAGTCTAGTCTCACTTCTTTCTTCAAGTTCGAGCTAGGCTAGAGCGAGTATTGTAGCTTAACTTCGGGAAGATCTATGTATTGGAAAATACTACTATAAGTTCTCACAATTATTTCTATTGTGGACAGTTTGTGACTTTTTAGGGTCAAATTATAAATTACCTATGAACTAAAACAGTTCGACTGAAGAGCTATCTGTGGGAACAATTACTGAATAACTGATACTATTTTCATGCCACTTAATTTTTAACTCTAAAGTGGTTATTGATACCAATTATTTTACAAGGGTTTGGTTTTTAATTAATGATAACAATTTGAAGTTGAATATTGTATGTAAGGAATGTTTATTCTAAAAGCAACCAAGTTTTCTCTTTTCCAGCAATGAATCTTTAATATGCTATTATAAAGTGCATCATGAAACCTCACGGACTAATTGCTTTTGAATCTCCATTATATACAGTAGCCACAACGAATAATTGTGTGTTAAAGCATTCCAGAAATAAATTAAGTAATTTATTTTTACACTAACTTTTACACGCGGCTTACCATAGAGGTCTGAAATTATCCCACGTGAGCTTACACAAAAAATATCCTAAGTCCTAACGTGGTTCTAACACAGGAAATGATCTTCCCGAGAGCCAAATTTCATAGAAATCCTAACAGCTGTTTTTAACGTGAACAGGTAATAAACACATTATGAACAGAGAGAGAGTTACTTCTACACTCTTATAGTATTATCACGACCACAAAATAAAATTGAATAAACTATATGGTAATTTATTCAGCAAACTAAAATGGCGTTTAATAAAAGAGCCAGTAGGTAGTCTCGATGTGAAATTTTCGACTGGCGAACTAGAAAATTTCGTAGGGGTAAAATAGGGCGTGAAATTGTTCCCCGAATAGGTGGTATTTGTTTATGGGAGCTGTTGGCTGTGAAATTTAGATGTAATGCTCCTGATGTGTTCCGTGTGGTAGTGATGGTGTCGTATTTGTCAACCGACGGTGTTCTTGACATGTGTATATGTTGGTCACAGAATATATTCATCTTTTGGCATTTTTGAGGTGGAGTGTAAGGAAATAGGAAAAGGACACGGGCGAGACTACATGTATTTTGGGACCCACTCTTAGAGGTAGCGTTCACTATAGCAACTTATACATAGTTATAAAACGACTAAAGACCATCAGAAAAGTAAATGGAAAGTAAGACTGAAAAGTTGGGAGAAAAGAGATATACGTCTATTTACAAGATAACCTAAAAATCTTACGACTAAGGTTTTTAACAGTGGAATGTCTCTGTAATTAAGATTAATCAAAATATAATAATACTTATGACGACTCTTATAGGAAGATTCGAACTACTGTATTTCCCTCGCAGTTTTAGTTCTGACTTTACGTGTTTTGCTTCTTGTCATAAGCCAAAACCAGAATTTTTACTTCATTGCCTGTACCTAATTGATGAATCATAAAACTGCTAGACTGCAGCTAGAGACTAAACTGATTACCAACCCTGTAATTAGTTCAATCACTATTAAAACTATGTCGTTACGATTTTGATCTATAAGCGAATTATAGTAAAGTAAAACGATTCTTATTACGCTGAGACAAGATAATATTGTTTTACATAAATTATAACAGCCAGAGCTGACTAGCTATGTACAGCTATTGCTATAAGCAGGGTTTGTTGAATAAAAAAAGTATGAGTAATAAATCTTATTTTTTGGTATTTTTACATAGTTTTTATTTTATGCAACACAGACGTTACGATGGCCAAGTTGCTGTCGGGTTTCATTTTCAGGGTCGCAGCTTATCAGCCCCCAGCATGAGTGACAAAGGCAGTCGTCTCCTGTTATCTGGAATTAATTAATTATGTTAAAATAAATAAATTCACCTATAATGTAATAAACATAAAGAGTTCCATAAGTAACAAAAGAAAAACAGAAATGTCTAAAGATGATATTGAGGTTGAAGACCTCTGATACCTGTGGAGGGGTATATAAATATTAGGTATAAATATTTCATGACAAAATGCGACAGCCACCCATCTTCTATTTTGATGACTGAAAGATCTCAGTAAAATACACTACTGCTACCTCGGCCAGTCTTTTACTGCATACTGTTTTAGTCCGATAAAGTATAGGGCAACAGTAAGAATGAGCCTAATATAAGATTACAACAGTATGTATTTATACATATAAAAGCTAAAGGAATCTCAGTTTGTTGTTCAGATAGATATCTTAAATAAGTTCTTAACTTATGATATAAATACATGTTTTTTTACAAATATACTTACATCACGTGGATACACCCATCTCTGAACTTTTTCAAAGCCCTGAGCACCTCCATCAAAGAGACGTCACCTTTGTAAGAGCGTATGTCGTAAGAGAAGAAGAAATTAACGCAACGCATGTTTGTGGTTAAAATCAAAGTCCAAATCAAAAACAACTCATTGTCCAATATCCAGAGAAGAATGCGGTAGGTAGTCTATGACAGGGTGCATTATCTTCAGTTCAAGATGTAAAGGCCAAGTCGTCGAGAATCTACAAAATCGCAATGATAAACATAAAATCCCAGACAAAAATACAAACATAATGATGGACTAGATCATCACAGATCTGACAATGACAGTAGTGACGGGACTCAATCGATCATCATTGATACCGTTCCTTTATAAGAAATACTATAAAATCGCCATTGTTCCATTTTTATTAAATGCTTTTGCATTGTTAATTGGCGTTTTAATATCAGGTTTGCATGTTATTTTTTATGAATTTTTGTCATAATAGAATGTATAAAAACTAAGAGAAAGAGCCATTTGTAGTAAGAAAACCCTTGAGCAAAAACACATGTCATTGGATTGGAACGTAATCGGAAAAAAGTTGCGTTTTGTAATTGCACGATTACTTAATTTTAGTAAATTGAAAATATTTATAACTTTTGATTCCCGAGTCCTAAAAATTCAATATTTTAAAAATAAATATCTCATAAAACTGTAGTTATAATTATTTTATATTTACACTGGAACGGAGTTTGGTTAATTTTTAGATTCTTTGGGTCCATTTTCGCCAGCCTCCTTTCCGGGTAGGTGCGTAAATTTTCTTTATCATTTACCAACGCTGTGAAACTAGAAATTGAAGTTTAGTCATGATCTTTATTTAGAACTGCCAAAATAAATTATTTTGTAGCTTTCATTTGGCACAGAAGTTTCCTAACACTAATGTCTTGAGTGACATACGAGATGTCGACTTACATGAAGATAAACCACATAATTACATCATTATGATACAAGCTTACATAATTATTAATTATTCTATTAATTATTCATTAAACTCTCATAAATATCACCTCATAACGTGGGTAATGAAATCTCAAGTACTTACTATGTTGGTACTCGTAAACAGGCAGCATGTAACGCATATAAACAGCCCCAACACACCCAAAGAAGTAAATAAAAAGCCTACACGCATAAAATTCAAACTAAATTCTCAGAATACGGATGCACATTGACAAATAGCTGTAGTTTCTTCAGAACAAAGTGGGTTATATTTCGTTCCCACACTGTAAACGTTTATTGAATAAGTAAGCAGTGGATTTCATAAAGGGAGGTACTTACGGTTTAAAGTTGATGCTGCATTTTTATCCCTTGCTATATCAATTTGTTAGTTTCTTTGAACAAGGTTGATGTACGAGAACGAAATGGCTATAGAGTCCAGATTGTTTTTTGTTTTAAGTTTAAATTGGACGACTGAAAAGTTTTCACGTTTGTCGTCTGGCAATTTTGTTTGAAGAATGTTTTGAAATGGGGGGGGGGGGGGGAATATGAATGAGGGCAATTTTGTTTTCATGGGTATTTTCAGCAATGTCAGATTCTTTTAATAAATTGAAATCGACGATTCACTGTTTTTTTTTTTTATTTGTTTACCATTATTAGCTTCATTTTGTATACAGTAAATTGAGCCACTATGTTTTATGTTAAAATCAAGCCTTTAAATTCAATATCATTTGCATCTAGTCGTAGGTTCAAAACTTTAAATTCATATGTAAAACGTGTACTTAGAATATATTGGACATAATTAGGACATTACGTTGGCAAATGACATCATCACAATGTTCTCTGTCACACGTAACGGGCTCTCAAATGTATTCCCTCCGTGTCCCGACTTAGTTCCAACCATGTTGCGACAGTTTTTATCAACATAATAACCGAATATGTATTCAAGTGTAGTGCTTAGTGCTACTTTGCCTTACAACATTTTCATACATACTCCAACTAATTTTCAACCTTATTTCGTGTTAATAGAGCTTAGAAATAAACTTAAAATATCATTGTCCAAGTAATAGAATAGTCTCACGCACTTGTGGCGCCGCGTGGTGGCGTTTCATTGCAACTAAAAGTTCCTTGCCCTTATTAGATACTATAGCTCATAAATGATGCATAGTGGTATGAAAACATTAGATATTTATGACGCCATTAAAATATGATCATAACTGCAGTATATAAGAAAGCGCTTAAAAATTATAATTCAAGCTATAAAACTGATCAAAGTGATCTAGGCGAAGGCTTTGCTGAATATTTTCCGCTGTAATTACTGTGAAGCACCTATGAACATTTATGTAGCGTTCATGAGCTCGAAGGCATTTTTTACCTCTACGGTTGCACGTTTTTAGGGTTCCGTACCCAAAGGGTCAAACGGGACCCTATTACTGAGACTTTGCTGTCCAACCGTCCGTCCGTCTGTCACCAGACTGTTTCTCATGAATCGTGATAGTTAGCCAGTTGCAATTTCTACAGATTATGTATTTCTGTTGATGCTATAACAACAAATACTAAAAACAGAATAAAATTAATATTTAAGGCGGCTCCTATACAAAAAAGTGTTTTTTGCTCTTTTTTATTAATAATGGTACGGAACACAACGAGCCCGACTCGCACTTGGCCGGTTTTTTAAAATACCGCAAAAACCGTTCATTCCCTTCGAAAAAAAATATAAGTAAAGAAGAAGTACAAATATTAATTATGACCCTGTGTTATTCCCTCGCATTCAAATCGACAAGCATTAAATGAGTCGTCGCTCCGGGTTCGGTCATTCCGATTATCAGTTGGCATATCTTCGTCGGACAACAATGAGAGACAACCCGCTAAATGCGCGCTGCACTTGAACATCTTAATAATCCGTTGAAGGGCCGTGTCGGCGCAGCATGACGCGAACCCAACACAACCGTAATTATTTTTCAACTGAGTGACATTTTACGCAGAAATAAATCATTTCGATGCGCCCAGAAATTACGACTACATTAATTCGAATGTGCGAATAAATAATTTAGTGCCAACACGAAATTTAATTATTTCAACACAAAATGAACCGATCCAATTTAACATGAATTTTTGTCGCTTGAATTGGTTTAATGCGTGTTGGATTTCGTAAAACGTGATCATAATATATGACTAGTTTCCCGATACAACACTGGGTTTACTGTTCACAGGCTCGTAACGGGGCAACAGTGCTGTGACTTGACAGTTGACAAGCGTCTCCTATAAAGTTTAAAGTAACTCAACCGGCTGGGACGTCACGTCGAAGCGCGTAGAAAGTCAACCTTTACGATGGTTGAGTGAACAAAACAAAATAAGTTGGACATGTCAATGCCCACGCCTTTGGTACGGTAACCTGATACAAGCAGGCGGATACATTTAACACCACCGAGAGGTTCGCAAGCGGTTGCGTCGCGTGAGTTTAGAGCATTAAGCGGAGCGATGAGCGATGCAGCGAGCGTAGGTCGAAGGACGCCGTCGATAGTTCAGCGCAGCTAAGTTATTCCACAACGACTGTAATCTTGCTGGAGACTACTAGATGTCACGCACGTTTGGTACGTGCTTTGTACTACTTTGGCAAAGCTTTAAAGGTACACGACAAGGTAAATTCAGCTCTTAGATAAAGGTCTACAGGCAGTAAAACATTATCTTTAAGTCTATCGAAACAAATAAAAGTGGCAGTACTAACTGTATATTTGCAAGGATTGTTTAGTGAATAAATTGAATATTGTTCTTCAGCATGCTATGCCAGGGTTGCATAAATATCCTTCAATATTTCTGTCTCTCATGCCAGTGTGACCGCAACCTTACCTACCCATCCGCTCGCCCGTGTCATGAAAGAGGATACTTTAATATCCGATTCATTGTTCTGTTACAAATTTGTCAGTGATCTTTACATTAAACTTTTTCTCTTTTAAAATTTGAGATGGGTCCATAATCCTCGTGCGGCCGGCACGTTGTAAGTAAATCTTCGTCACATAATGACGTTTAGACCACACAAATAAAAATAATAGATATCGTATTAAAGGGCTAAGCATCTATCGTAAACATTATACGAGTGTCGATATTCATTACATTTTATTTTGATTTCTTTGGAAGTTTCCTGTTTCAACCCGTTTGGTTTCTAGATAGGAATATGATTTTATAGGAATGTGCATTTTGTAAATTATACCAGTATTGTTAAAGTTCGACGAATACGTAATAAAATATGAACGTATGATGTGGAAATTAATACCGTATTATGCTGATGCAATTTATGCGTAAGTCAGTGTGAAAACGTGGTATTGATAAAATATCTGATAGTAGTTACGTAACCAAAGAGATATATTAAAAAAAACAGGCCTGCGCTTTCGAAAATTTTCTTTTGATCATGTTTGTAAACATTCTCCCAACAAATAACAGATCCAGTACAAAATTCATAGCGCAATTTAAAATCGCTTAAGAATTCCCCGTAACATAAAAAGGCAGTTTTAATTTTTGGCAAATTAAACCTTATTTGCATAAAATAAGAATCGTGCGCCCGTAAGGATCTGATCGATCGTAATTACTTATCATAATTATTAATATTTCGCTGCTGTCACGCGACGGGTTGCCTCGAGGCAGGCCTTAATGCTTCCCACTGATGATGGGTAGCTTCCACAGTAACCGAGTCAGACGATAATTTGAGATAATTTACGTAATTCGGCACAATTTCCATTCGAAGATATTATAGAGAAGTGAGTTTTAAAATCTCTCAAAATCTAATTCTAACTGCCTTCGAGCAGTTTACACAAATTAGAATTTGCAGGACCTTCATTATTTGAACGCAAGCTTTAAAAATACATGGAAAATGGGTTTGACCAGTTCTTATTAAAATAGCTAGATATTATTCCACTTTTAACTAAAACGCAACCGTTTGCTTTTATTAATGCTTAGCAATTTTCTGAAATGGATAAATAAAGTTACAGACTAAGGGCGTCTAGAATAACAATAAGAGTCGTTCACATCCCACACATCATCCACCTTAACACATTTTTGCAACGCCACAAAAAGTACCGTTAATAGTTAATAGTTATTTCAGTGGTAATTAAGTTTGATTGGGAACACAATCTCCCGTTGTGCATTAATGATATCAGGGAGAGCAGAGCATCGCAGCTCCCATACACACAGTGAGCGGGATCGAACAGTCGAACCACGACGACACGCAGGGGACACAGAGTAACAATGCCCAGAGGTGAACAGCGATTTACGACCGTTATGTATGGACGTTTTTGTTGCATCCTTTATTGACTTTGTTGTTGGGTTTATATGTAGATTGGGGGTTAGGTTTATCTTTAATTTATCACTAGCAGCAGTTTTGTTATACAGGTAAAAAGAGGGTGTGATAATAAAAATAATCCATTTAATTGTAGCTAATGCTTTAACAAAGTTGACTGATCAGTTTTCTGTGAGCTTTTTTATTATTAACGCTGAAGAAGAAACAGACTACAGAACAGTTGAAAGGAAAATGTTTGTCGTGGTATGGGCATAATGATGAAGGCGGATTAAACGCTTTTGGAAAAGAGAGTGATAAATATGAAATGTTCCTGGATTGAGAGGAAGGGGAACGTATAGACGAATAAACCATTGCAATAGTCAAATTCGGCATTCAAGAACATATTTTACTGGCGAAGAGTAGGTAGGTACGTTATGACGTAAAGCCTTAAATTAGTTTTACTGTCTACTTTTTATGTTCCACTAACAAAACTCAAGTTTTCAAGTTTCTCATTAAGTTCTGTATTTGGAGTTGGCTGCAAATCTAATTAGAATTCATGACTGGGTCACAGGATATCATCTTTTTCTGGTAGTACCATTTTCTAAGGACTTCATGAAGAATCACTCTATGGGAGTAACTATTTACATTTACACAATGCAACTTAAGCCAAGGGTCTCAGACACTTCCAAGAAGAGGAGCTTCGTCTGAGGCTTGTTCATGTCGACTGTCTCTTATCATGCGCATATTTAAATTGTGGATTCTTATTAGACTTTTGAGATTATAGTAACAATTATTAATATTATTTCCATGTCTGCATAACCTAGTCTACGCGTCGAACGCGCCGCTCCGCAAAGTTCATCAGATAATGAGCACATTTGTTGCGTGTGAAACTAGAATACCATTTTGCACGAAGCTGCATTTCGCGTAAGCATCAAAGCGAAAGCTTGCTCTTAAACCACGGGCCGCTTCGATAAATCATGTTTCGTTTAAAACATTCTAACGCTTCATTTTGCTGATCCAAAGGTCCGATGCCGTCTTCAGTGGAAAACGTTCTTAACAGCTCTTTTGTAATAAATCCAGGGGAATTCTGCGTTACGACTGCAATAATACGAATCAGATTAAGTGCGGAGTGTATTACCTTTTGTTTAACGTTTGTGGTCTGCCTTTCGTTCGTAATTAATGTGTAGAATGTCAGTGGTGCCCTGCCTGGACATAACATCGAAGGCACGACTTCGACTGCGCTTCTTTTTCACTTTCTTGCTGTCTTTGTTGTTGTTTTCTTAAAATAACGTTCTGGTTAAGAAAAAGAGTACAGGTTGGAACGCCATCGTAAAAGCTGCATTATCTTGGCTTTTGATGTTTAAATGAAAATAATGTTTTCTATTAAGTCGAAACGTTATCTTGAGCTATTGTTTCCAGTCAGTCAAAAGAGACGAGAGTTGTTGTATTTTTTTTGTTTCTCTTCTTAATATTTCTAGCTGTATAGAGTAGGATAGGCCGATATAAATAAATAAGATTATTAGATGTCAACTTTAGCACTTTTATTTTCTTTTCGTTTTTTACTCGTCGTGTACAAACTTGTTTTTTTCTCTTTTTGACTATCAGTGGCTTGATAATACTTAGAACATACCTCGATTTTATAGGCAAAGCTGCTACCCTACATTCAATCTTTGGTATTATACTGAGCTTCCATTCAAACATGTTTCATCTATTTATATGGAGCAAATGAATAATTTAAATATCACTATCCAAGTTGTAGAATAACAATAAAATTCTCAATAGGATGCCCCGCTTTGTAAACTAATAAACATGACCATACACTCGCATTCAATATGTCTAAAGCATTTCGTGGTTAAGTGTCTACAAATAGCCGCCATATTAAAATGCTTGCTTCAAATCATCAAAATTAATATGTGTAATAAATAACTTAAACCATTGGCGTTCCAGTGGATTTAATGTAAACACCACGTAACGTTAAAAATTTATATTCATCTAATAACTGTCGAATACTTGTAGTAACAGATTACAGTGAAGCGTTGACTTACTGAATGGACGCTGGTGTAACAAATAGTAGAGTAATTCCAAAGAGTTTTGAATAGAGTCCAATACTATTTTGGTCGGCGAACGGTGATCTTTTAGCTTTTATTTCGTTTTGCTCAGAGATCGCTTGCCGATAGAATGACGTTCCATGGTACCACTATTGCGAGATATAAAGAAATGTTTCGGATATTATAAGGTTTTATTTAGTTGGATATTTTTGTTGGGGATATTATTTGAAGTTATTGATGCTTGAGATGAGGCTATTTGTTTGCAATAAGTTTGTGATCTTATAAGAATATTATGAGGTTTTAGTAACTTCTTCTCACGTCTGTGGTTTTTTACCGATTTTGTAATACTTACGTTGTTTGTCATTTTCTTAATCCCTTTTGTTGGACATCGATTGTCAATACAAGGATCTAAGCCTATTCTCAATATACGAGTAAGAGTAAGAGTCAACTTTAAGCCTTACTCACGAAACCCACCAAAGGAAACTGCAGTACAGATTAATAATGTTTACATTATAATCCCAATCACATTAAATAATCCACGCTACACGTGTAAGCAATACTCACGTAAAGTAAACTAAATTTACTACCACACAAATTGGTTATATAACCAAACTAACCCGATAACCACCTCAAAGTAGGAAACGGTTTCATTGTTCCAAATTTAATATACTAGCAAAAGAGACGCGTGTCCATATACCTAATTCCCTAGCGTTCTGTACTTAGTTTTTAAAACATAAATAAAAGAAAACCGACCATGTGCGAGTCGGACTCGCGCACAAAGCGTTACTAATAAAAACGAGCAAAAAAATCACTTTTTTGTATGAGAGCCTCCTTAAATATTTATTCTATTCTGTTTTTATTTTTAGTATTTTTTGTTATAGCGGCAACAGAAATACATAATCTGTAGAAATTTCAACTGGCTAACTATCACGGTTCATGAGATACAGCCTGGTAACAGACGGACGGACGGACAACGAGGTCTCAGTAATAGGTTCCCGTTTGGTCCTTTGGGTACGGTACCCTAAAAAACAAAGAAAATAGGTCTGACTGTCGAAATATCTGTCTGTCATTACCTGTCACCTTTTTACTCCTTGACGGCTTACTGGCATTCAATGAAATTTTGCATTCTCAATTGTCTCGTTGATCCAGCGGTCGCAAGCGCGACTGCAGCTGCGTAGCGGTGACTGCTGAGCTGGAGGACCTGGGTTCGATTCCCGGGTCAGGCAAAGTGCTGTTTGGTGTTTCCATCAGAAATTTACAAGTAGCAGCCACGGAGTTTGAATGTATGTCCGGCTAAAGGGAATAGGCTCGCCGCCTATTACATGGGACTAAGGGTCACTTCACACCGAGACGCGACGCGACGCGACGATACTTGAAGAGGCCAGTGATTTCGTGCTGCGTCGCTCTACGCCGCGAAGCACAGCGCGGCGCCGCGCGGCGCAGCGTGGCATGCGCAACGTATTCTGATTTCTACTGAAATCTACCTCACGAGGCCGCTCGACGCAGCTCGACGCAGCGCGACGGCGCGCTGCGTCGCTCTACGCCGCGAGGCGTCGCGCGCCGCAGCGCTGCATGGCGCAACGTATTATGAATTATCACAACGAAATGTGTATCTTTTCGTGTAGAAAATAAAGTTATATTTTGAATCGCTCTTTAAATGTATGCGCGCAGCGTCACGTCGCGTCGCGTCTCAGTGTGAACTGACCCTTAAACAAAACTGGCGAAATGTGGGAACGTGTCTAAGTAACACCTCTGCCTAACCTTTTAGGGATTACAGGCGTGATGTAATGTTGGCCTTCTGGTAGACCATCACCTGGGTTAGGAACTTAGAATACATACATAGTTACGACACTTTGAATTCCTAATGTTTCCTAATACAATACCTATCACATTACTAAATACTATTTAAGTAATATTCACGAAACTTTACTAAAGAACCACTGCAAAAACTTATATGATCAAATTGACGAAGTTTAATATCCTAGCTTTCGGAGCCGCGTATCCGTAGTACCGACTTGGGCAGCTGTGCCCACTCGCATCTCAATAATGAATGTATTGTCCCGCGGTACGTACCCGATCACAGACCAGACTATTTTTGCTCGAACCTGTCCGCGTCTGTCATGGAAAAAATGTCCGTGGAGTTGTTACAGCGGCTGGAAACTTTAGAAACGAGGCGACGCTATGTATTTTTCATGATGTGGATTACAGATTGATGTTATAGATTGGCGGAGAAATAATCGGAGCTAGTTTTTTGAGGTCTCAGGGCTGGGCTTGAATTCATGACTTAATTTTGTCGTTATTATTTTTTTTTCTAAGAAGTCGTCATTTTTGTATGTACCTATCATTGTGCCATATCTTTATATTAGTACTTATCCATTTCAAATACTACTTTTGTTGGTGTGTTAGCTACTAAGCTAAATCTTGCTTACGCAAAATCTATTTTATATTTTGTTCAGCAACCTACCTACCAAAAATTTCCAAAGATACACCAGCTGACTGACCAAAATCTTCGCCACCCTTTTTCATCTCTATTCCATTCTAATCCCTCGTCCTACCGTCATGAATGGAGACACATTTGCCAACGACAGCGAATCCAACGGACTTATTTGATTTATTCCAAGCCAGGACTATTGAAAACTTCCATCAGAAGTCATTATTTAGCTGCTGTAATGAAGCTGTGGTCGGAATCTTGAGCAGTAGACAAGTGCAAGCATCAGTCTCGGATCTTTTTGTTATTTATTGCGAACTGTATTTGTGTATCGCATGTGGGAGATTATGCTAAGATCTTGTTCGGTTCAAACTATTTTCGGTTGCGTAATGTGCGTAATATGTTCTGGTGTTCTGTTTTCCTTTTGTTGAATCATTCGGTTGAATTCATAAATGCTGTCATAATGATTGTTGATCCTTATTGTAAGATCCTGAAATAGCATTTCCGTAATAGGTGCAGTTTCCGACCTCGTGTTTATTTGCTTTGTTTTTGTAATACTTATTTTAAAAGCAGAATTTCAGTTTTGGTGTCATAAACGTACCTGAATTACGTTGGTTTTCAAACTCAGTAACTTACGTATCCATGTCAAGGTCCGTAATATTTTCCTTGAAAGAATAGCTAAGCTCAGTTTTAATTCACTTACTCATAAAGCACAAAAACAAAACTATTAATTCCAGTTTTTGTGCACTTGCCGTTAATGAAACGTTTGAGCAAAGTTTCCAAGGAAATTCATTAATTATGTTCTCAGAAAGTTTAGGGAGGACTCCACTTGTAAGGTGAAATTAGTTGTTTAATTTTCGACAAAAACCGGTTGTTCTAATGAAAACGGGTCCAAAGCTTTATTAGATAATTTTTTGAAAGAAATTGGAGCACCTAAATTAAAACTTTCTGGCTAAAATTGGTTTCTTTTTGTGTCGTAAACTTTGCAAATATTTAAGGCCGCGATGTTCTATCAGAATGCAAAAACTCATCGTATCGCTAAACGATCGATCTTTGACATTTCTATGGTTCGTCGCCGTATCGCGTCGTGATGTCGTGGCGCTTCGAACAATCTTGCAATTTGTGAAATATTTGGAATAGTCCCGGCGGCGGCCACCAACGAATATGGCAGAGAATCACTGGACGTGCGACCCGCGAGCATTAGATACTTCGAATTGGTTTTTAACTAATTGTTAGCAGAATTGGTAGACCACCGTCTAGATTGATCGTGGACACACAAGGAGGACCTCACAATGAAATAATTAAGGGAATTCAAGCGAAAGGAAAAGTCTTATTTTTGTTGTCAAGCTTCTCATCTTAATTTTAATTAAGATCACGTAAGAATCAATTTGGGTATATTCGGGCACAGTGAGCACAATTTGAACGGTACTAAAGCAATTGACATTAGGGTTGGTTTGTTTTTAGATCTTCGTATATTTCGTGTTTCATTACCTCGATACATTGCTACCAGCGCGATCTAAGAAGGACCAGTTTAAATATCCTAAATTTCACTCCAATCATCACAAATATTAAAAAGTGTAACAATAGCACCAACACCACACAGACCTCTTAACCTATTTCTGATAATTGAATCTTGTTTTGCGCAATTCTCGCAACAACTCAGGAGGACCAGACACACAAGTGCTTTCAAGTGCAGGGCCGTGTGTCCCACGCGGGTGGTCGCAACGTAGACGATTCAATAATGATGGCCCCTGACGTAATATGGCGGCTTTAGCCCCGCAAAAACCGACTTGCCGGAATCACGGGCAATACAATAAAATGCACAAACAAACCTTCATATCTTATGCCGCGGTGTCTTAACTTCCTTGAATTTTATTACGTCATCCTATTCAAACAACCCTAAGAAACATAAACTATTGTTGTACTAGTCTAATAAAATTTGCCGGTACCTTCTGTTGCCCTAATAAAATTGGTTCCATAATATAAACGGTCGATTGAAAAAAGTGACCAGTGATTCTGGTCGATTCAAAAAAATTGTTTTTCTGAGTTCCCATAGCTGTAAACTATTTATTTGGTTGGGTTCTATAATATTAAGTACACTATTTAGCGAACTATTTTACTTTCCTTTTTTACTTTATGCAGGAATGCATGCTTTTACTCATAACTACGCTTATATACGCATTTTGATATTAAAAATAATCTTGACTTTTCTTGTTTAATGCTATCGACATCCTTAAAAATAACCGATTTCTGGAAATAGCATTCACCCCGTAGTCGAACTATTCAATGTTACAAAGCCACAAAAACTGATCAAACAAAACTATGCTACAACAAAGAGCATATTAGCAGAGCGTGGTTTCGATCCACGGACCTCTGGGTTATAGGCCCAGCACGCTTCCACTGCACCAATCTGCTTACAAGGTAGCACGGTGAAATATTACCCCTTTATCCATAGCTGATGTGATGGTAGGAAAATATTGATCAACTCGTTAATAACTATAAACTTTGGTAGTACAATAAACAAAAAGTGATGTTAGCAGAGCATGGTTTCGATCCACGGACCTCTGGGTTATGGGCCCAGCACGCTTCCACTGCGCCACCCTGCTCACGAGATGGCTCGGTGAAATATTCCTCCAGTATCTATAGCTGACGCAATAATAGGATAATAACGTATATTGAATTTCTGTTTAGATTAGTATTGCCATATAAAACGAACAAAAAGAGATGTTAGCAGAGCGTGGTTTCGATCCACGGACCTCTGGGTTATGGGCCCAGCACGCTTCCTCTGCGCCACTCTGCTTACAAGATAGCTCGGTGAAATATAACTCCAGTATCTATAGCTGACGCAATAATAGGAAAATAATGTATAGTGAGTGCCTTTTTAAATTTGTATTGCTATAACTAACGAACAAAAAGAGATATTAGCAGAGCATGGTTTCGATCTACGGACCTCTGGGTTATGGGCGAAGCACGCTTCCACTGCGCCACTCTGCTTGCAAGATAGCTCGGTGAAATATTACTCCAGTTTCAATAGCTGATGAAATAGTAGGAAAATATTGATCAACTCTCAAATAATTATAAAAAATAATAATGCCGCCTTGTTGAAATACACTCCAAATAAGTATTCTCTAAATCAGCTTAGGCTTTGGTAGCATTGCGATAAAACGATTTTCAGTAAAGAGTTTTTTTTTTTTGTTTTGGTACACCAGACCTAAATTATATGAACAAAAGAAAACAATCGCAAATCAAGAGATAAGAGTAACAATAACATCCTTTCTCCCTAACCAATATTACCTTTTACTTTGAATATATTATTTTTGCGAAGCGTACAAGATACAATATTAGTAATACGTGATTTCGTTACACGTGCCTCTGGGTTACGGGCTCAGCATGTTCCAGCATTTCATTACTAAAAACTCCCAAGTTTCGGAATCTTAGAACAACTTGGTTACTTTGGAACTTTGCCATGTTACAAGCCTAGGCCAGATAGCTTATCTTATTTATTGTGTTACATAGTGCACAAAGCTACGAAGATATTTTAATTGTTTCTTTCACACTGAACTGTAGGTTTACAAGTTAACTAAATGCTACAGAGAAAATAGTAAGAAATACTTTGTGAAATTACTTTTACTGTACTTCTTAATAGGCATGCGAATCGTCATTGTAGTGTCAAACTCGATGGACGCAGAGAGATGCAGTGGATGCTTTTTGTTTACTTCATATGGGATTTCTTACTTGAATAAGGAATACAATATAGCAACACCTCTTTCTACCGGAGTAATATTTCCCAGCTGGCTTGTAAGCAGAGTGGCGCAGTGGAAGCGTGCTGGGCCCATAACCCAGAGGTCCGTGGATCGAAACCACGCTCTGCTAACAACGCTTTTTTCCTACTACTTTATATCCGAAGAATTCGAAAATAGACCCACGGGACAGTACTACTGGCATAAATGTATCCACGACAAGATATACAAACACGTGTGCCAAACAACGTCATCTTTTCAGGTTAGGCACAAAGGCGAGCTGGCATGGACTTTGGGTAGTAAATACGTCTGCCAACCGTATGTAATCAAACTTATATTGACCACAGCGCCACAGCCAGGTCCTTTTGTAGCTAAGAAATATCCAAGTGACACCATGAATACAAAAAAAAAAAGTGAAAACAATTATAAGGAATATAATTATGAACATCTGTATTTAGTATATAAAAGGTGAACGGCAGTATTAATTTGAATAAGTAGTAGACATTAGATCAACATTTATCTGCTACTTTATTATCTTGGATTTATACTGGAGTAATATTTCACCGAGCTATCTTGTAAGCAGAGTGGCGCAGTGGAAGCGTGCTGGGCCCATAACCCAGAGGTCCGTGGATCGAAACCATGCTCTGCTAATATCTCTTTTTGTTCGTTTTATATAGCAATACAAATTTAAAAAGGCACTCACTATACATTATTTTCCTATTATTGCGTCAGCTATAGATACTGGAGTTATATTTCACCGAGCTATCTTGTAAGCAGAGTGGCGCAGTGGAAGCGTGCTGGGCCCATAACCCAGAGGTCCGTGGATCGAAACCACGCTCTGCTAAAATTCTCTTTTTGTTTTATTTTTTTGCAACAAATGCCTTATTTCTGATAAACTGAAAAGAGAACTCAAATTCAAATATATTAGAACTGCCAGTTTTTTATCAAGTTTAAACTTAGAACTTTAGAGATAAAACAACAAGAAGAGAAGTGAAGAAGAAGTGTGTGGCGTAATTCAGTTATTTTCCAATCACCGAAATTCAATGTTCGTATTTTAAACTTTTGTTCGTTGATTTTTGTTATTCCAAAATTGATTTGAGGCCATTGGCAACCCAATTACGTTCAGCCGTACCCGTTGGACTGTAACTTTCTGTTATTATTTTGAACATCTGTCAATTTCACGGAACGACGCTTCGGGTCGAAGGAACTGTACCCACCTTGTCAGATTGTCTTTGTTCAACGCTAGTTAAGCGGAAGAAAATAATTATATCGACGAATCGAAGACGACAGGCATTGGATTGGATGAAAAATAATTATCTTTTCTACAATTTATTTCAATTTCAATTATTAGGTCTACAAGAGTAATCACTTGTTGCTTTGATTTTATTGTTTTGGTTGAAGATAATGGCGCTGTTAACTGAAAACGAAAACTCAAGGATTACACACATTTGACTCCCTTGTTGTTTATTCATTGTTTTAGTTTTATTAGATCTACAGGGTGTAACGGAAAGGGTATATACATCCTTAAGGGTGTGCTACAGACCATCAAACTGAACATGTTTCTCACCATAAAAAATTTTTTGCAGCAAAAAAAATATTTGCTGCCCCATAGAAAACTGCAATACCTATTCGACCCGAATGTATAAGAAGCTGATATTTTTTTTTGCTGCAATTTTTTTTTTATAATGTGAAACATGTTCAGTTTGATGGTCTGTAGCACACCCTTAAGGATGTATATACCCTTTCCGTTACACCCTGTATAGAAGTTTTATCAAAATTAAATAAGGCTTAGTAAAGATGTCTTATACTTTGTGAAGTTACAAGTAACAGTGCAAATTGCAATAAAATCAGAAAATTAAAACCTGAGTTGTTGTACCTACTCACTTAGACTAATAAGTATCAAGCATGGGCCGTTATAACATAATAAATGTACCTACATTTTTTTTTTAAATAGTATATTGGTCATCATCCCTAGCGCCAGTAGCCTAGCCTTTTCCCAATCTATGTTGAGATCGGTTTCCAGTCTAAGTCTGGTGAATGTAGATAACACCAGCGCTACCAAATTTTACATAAAGTGTCTGCCTATCTGACCTCCGCAACCCACTAACTGGGTAATACGATACCCCTTAGTAAGACTGGATTTCAGACTTTTGGCTTGTGTATACTCGTAAGGACAGTCAAAGATCTACAAATGACAGCCAGGCTCAACGGCTTAACGTGCTTTCCGAGGCACGGAGGAAACTCGGTATGTAATTATGGTCACCCATTCACGGAAAAACCTCGGCAAGCACGACTTAACCTTAAAGATCGACCCGTGCTGCTGTTATTATTTAGCCACGAGCTCCTCAAAATAATATGTAAGTATATAACATAAATAATGAAATAAACATAACTATAGTGACTTGTATGTTTTGTAAAAGCCTAATTACACACATATTCACAGGACAGGAAAGCTGTAACTTTTAATATCACAGCAATTAACTTTTTGCAAGACAAGAAGTCAATTAAACTAATCATTTTACTTTAAAACTAATAGTAATGACTCTTATATATATAATACGGTATTATTTAAACTGGCCGTTTCATTGCTTTGCAAGTAATTTCATGTTTAGTAGGTACTACTGCTCAAGTAATATAAAGTAGTAATTCATATTTTAACTATACATAATTACCGATTGCAACGTGCAGTGGTATAATTGAAATTATTTTCAAACCCCACGCTACTCAACGAATTTTAGTATTTAATTATTTAACATGTTAAGCAGATGCTGATAAAAGCAAGCACGTTTAATGCTCATAGACTTGAACCATAGAATTAGAATGCTTTTCAATGTTTTTATTACTTTTCAATTCAGATCTAAGTCCATAAACACATTATCGTTCTTATTCTGTTATTTTCAGAAATTCAACAGTCCTTAATAGGCAGGCAACTAATAAAAAGACAGCCTGTATTATTTAATTTTAGTTAATTAAAAATTATATTTAGCGCGTTACTGAATACTGTTTTATAATTGTTTGATTCAAAGCTTTTTCGATATTTAGGATATCGGAAAAGGCTTTGAATTATAATACTCGTACATTTCAATGTTGCTTTACAAAGATGAAGATACCTAACTTTAAGTGTGTATTTGACACAAAAACTCACATTTTTCATGCCATGTGTGTTTAAAAACCAAAATAAAATATGCAAGGAAAATGCACTATATCAAAACACGACTCCCAATGTTCAACTTTTTGCTTGTAATTTAGGATCGTAAGCGGCATTTTTGTTGCATACAACTAAATTGCTCTACATAAAATAATTACATCATTCTGTTTGCTCGGTGCGTCTGTAAGGAGGTATTTTTTACGTATATAATTTTCTTGTTAACCTCTGGACATTGGGTCTTATTAAGTCATCAGAATTATACCACACCGGGACCTTAAGTGCGTGTTTTGTTTTTGAGCAAAAAGCTGACTCGATGGCGTATTTTTGAAAATTAAATTGTTTGGAGAATTTTTCAGAGTGTTTATTGAAACAATGGACAGAGTTGAAATAATGATGTTAAATTTTAATAAAAGTTGACAAATACTGGTTTATTAAAAAGTAAACTACATTTGATTACCCACAGAACTAATTTGGTTTAGTTTATTAATTAATAATTATCGAAATATCATGTTATTGTCAGGTAATCATAGGATCAATAATGAACTGAGAATTTACTCCATCACAAATCGCTTATTGAATTCAATCTACAGAGTGATGCTTTTATCAATCAATAAATACACTTTTTAACTAAAATAGACCGTATGTATAATATCAAAATACTTTTTTATGTTTTTCATATTGTTTATAAAATATGTTAACAGTTAAAAAAAATGTGTATGTAATAGTATATTGTGTATTAAGGGCGGTAAGTAAGGAATTACGATCGAGGCTCTAGTAGAAGCCCGAAGTCGAAGACTGAGGGCTTTCTGAGTCGAGGTTCGTAATTCCCGTACCGCCCGTGAAACATACAATGTTTTTCATCACATTTGCGAGTTAATAATTATGAATATACACAAGTCAGCACATATTATTACGAAATACGTGAACTGAGTTGCCGATGGCGGGCTCTTTGCCCACACCACAGATTATACAAATGTTTTGTTCAGAAACGTTAAAGGCAAATACTTACCTATGTATACAGTGAGCATAAAAAAAAAAACGACGTTTTGATACAAAAAACTATCGATTATTTAGATTTTAGAACATTAGTTGAGTAATTAAATAACATGTAGCGAGATTGAACGAAATTCCTGTTTAAATAACATTTTAAGACAATTTTTCAATTGCGTGTAAACTCCTTGCTTGAACTTGCATGACCTGTGTGCTGTCATGCTGTGCTGTAAATTAAAATAAAAATTACTTACCGCCCTAGGGTTTTATATGGGGCATTACAGCCAAGTTAACCTGTATGTTATGACACTGTTTACGTGCAAGTGTGATGAAAATGAATAAACAAATATAAAAAAATGTAGTCGCCGTTAATTATTACGAAGATTTAAAACTACCCATTGTATACCGAGCAAAATCCCTAAATCAACCAAATTAACGGTTTCAAATGACAAACAAAAACCATTTTTAAACTGGCTGGATGGCTGTAGATATCATATTCCAGAAGCCACTGCTGATTACCACCAGATATCGAAAATACATTCATCGACTTTAATCACAACTACTTTTTCAGAGCCTTCTAACACAAGCGGTGTTAGAAGGCTCTGAAAAAGTAGCTCTCTAGAGCTACTTTGGGAGTATAAAATATCATGTGTATATTCTAATATACACATGATATTTTATACTCTCAAAAACCAAACAAAAAATAGCCCTCAAATATCACCATATTCCAATAAAACCACACGCTTCTAATCCAACGCAGGCTTCAGCAAACATTTTCAATTCTACCCGCATTCATCTAAAAAGCGTAATTTTCGTTCACTATTGATTTCCCTTTCGTTTGCTTTTGTTTTTATACACCCCCATGCGCTTTTATTGCGGCCTTGCAATTTGCGATGCAGCTGCAATAGGTATGTACTGTAAATAAAATGGAACGGGTGTTTGCACATAATACCTATTGACTTTTTTTTATTGAAATTCATTGTTAGGAAAAAAAAAATGACTGATATTGATCACTGTAACCAGAGAAATTGACTAGCAATACTTAAATAGGATTTCAAATACTATTACAAGCTGGATTAACTTAACTCATTTTGATCATTTGCGAACTTAAAACTTTAAAATAAATCTAAAAAGTTAATTCCGAACTCAGAGTACAGCTCCTAACCCTTACCTGCTAGTCAAGTTGAACTATGTTGATTATAAAAACGGGCCGAAACATTTCACATGTTGACATAACACGTTAAGTTGAACCTACAACAAAATCCCGCTACTTACTCTAATAGGAATAAACCTAAGCCTTGAAATATCCGAGCGGACAAACACAACACATGTTAATCATAATAACTATAAAAGCAAACACTTTCCTTCTTATAGGGAAAAAAGTTCCTTCTGTAAGTACTTCAAACAAAATTATTATTTGCTTTAAAATTTTCACCTTAGTTGTGTCTTTTTCGTGTGTCCGTTGATATTTACAACTATTTTAAAAATATTAACATTCGCTTACAGATTCCCAAATTAATAAAATATCATAATGAAATAATTTAATTCCTGTTTAATTTTAATTGTTTGATTCTTAACCTGTTCTATTCTATGTACTAGACTGATTACAATTTGACTTTAGATCATGTTTTTTGATTATGAAAACCATAATACTGTCAATAATGTCTATTGTAATAATTATGGTTTTTCAGTATGAAAAACGGATAGCAGAATTAACAGAACAAACAAAAATCTCTTTTTTGTGGTGAATAAAAAGCAGAAGTGTAACTAATCTTTATTGCCACTTTAAGCCGCAAAAACTAATCGCAATTAAACAAAAAATATCCTACAAGGTGTGTCTGTATCTCTATTTTGGAGTTATTTATAGTTTGATCAAAGTTTTTTACTTAACAACTAATGGGTACATTTTAATTGGCTTTAATTGTGACATTCGTTAAGATATCCAAATATGGGGGTGTCATAAGAGGTCGTCTATGTAAGGCGAAGTTGATGAATAGCGGTTTCTTAGACAATAAATTAGGAATATGCAATATGTGTCCTCGATTTGATGAAGGCGGATGGGTTTATGACATCTTGAATAAAGCGGAAACAACTAGATTGGAACTTATTAAGACAGAGTAAGATTGTTAATTGAAATCTGACTGTCAGCATTCGCGTCGGTCGAAGCTTTGATGGTTGCTGGAAAACCAGGGCTTTTTGATACTTAATTTGTTTACCAATCCATAACTTGAATAATTACAGCCTTCTAGTGAAATATACTTGTTTCGACTCACTTAACCGAAAGGTATATTTGTGATACTAACTGAGAAGCTTCAGTACGAGATCCGCAATTGAAACTAAATTCTCCGAAATCTTCAAACACTCAGAAGGGGTACTATTTTGTGGTTTCACAAAATAAGTGCCTTCTTACACGCTCAGGTTTATGTATGTCGGGTAAACTACTGGTGCTTTTGAAAAAGTAAGAAAACTTTAAGAGCGTCTATTGGCATTCAAAAAGCAAACACCAGCAAACTAAGAACACGAAAAGAAAACAATGCTTATCATGTCAAAAAGCTTCTAAGTTCATCATAATGCAAGACCACAAGGTATATTGCCAGAGTTCACCTGACGCTGACTTTAGCTGCTCAAAAGTACATAATATTTTATTTTTCATAACTGACTAACCGCGAACCGGGTCGTGTAAAAAGGCAATAACTCTGCCGCTGCCTTTAGTTACTCAAATACTTAAGATAAACTATAAAAGAACAGAAAGCATGAATTTTTGCTAAATAAAATCCGAGTTGGTTTTTCAAAGTAAACGGATTAAAGTGTGGTAGCTAGACCCATAAATCTGCAGATTAAACCAACCTATCTTGAGATTGCAATCTTACGGCCGCCATCGCCAGTGGCCCGCCATCGATAATTGTACGGATAACCGATATTCTCGAAAAACGTCTCAAAAAGGTCTAGGAGTTTAGATAGACCCTCTTTTGTTGAAGTTATACAACTTAAAGTTGGTAATGTTTATCGAAAAAAGTTGGTGGAAGTCTGAAATAACAACTTTTTGAACTTTTCTTTTGAAAAGGCGTACAAAAGTCGTTGTTGGGGTGACGTGCGCAAAAAGTCTTGTTGATCTAATCAATTTTATACAAATTAAATACCCATTTTGCAGTTTCTCATTTTAACAGGCACAATTTTGATATCAACATGTTATGTGTTACCAATAATTTTAATACTTTTTTTTTAACCTCCGTACTTGAAAATTTGATCTCATGTAACAGTTTCTTAAGTTGTCATTAGCAACGTACAGTTTAGGCAGGCGTTGACATAATTAACCATGTTGAATATTAAATTACCTACCGTCATTGCTCATGTAAGATGAACTCGATATGTATAATAAAGTGTCAAATTGACAGGTTTTTGACATACTGAGGACAATCATCTCAGATAGCTTTTCACAATTTGAGTAGACGGTACGTCATTGACATACGATGTACAGTGATAAAGGAATTTATTCATCCTTGTGCATATAATATTCTAATTAAATAAAAGAAAGGAAAAGTAAATAAAATAAAAGTTTATCGACTATAAAATGGTCTCCTTAAACAATCCGAGTGCGTTTAAATTCGATTGCCATATTGAAATAAATTGCTTGTAATCTTATACCCAAACAGCCAGAAAACAACTGAATGAGCAATATCAAGTTACCCAAGAGGAAAGAATGGTCTCACTTTTTGTCCTTTTGTATATTTTGTCATACGTTTTACCTAAGGAAATACGAACAAAGTGAATCGATAAAATTACAAACGAAAGCCAAATATGTTGATAGTTTATTCCCATAAATTATATAACGTTCCTCTAAAATAATAAAAACAACAAATTTTTATGAAAGCATTTAAAAGCTTTACGATGGAAAAAAGTTTACGATTGTAATTTTCATATGGAAGTCGATTACCACCATTAGTTTCACTAATTACACAATTTTACAACCACAATTTAGTTTTATTACTATTGGAACATTTTCTATTGGAGAGCTGAAGTACATGGTACCGATGAACCATCAAGAAATTATCACGGTATCCTATAATTTTACGTTATAAAACGGTGTTAGCAGTATTTCGGTAATTTTTCAAGGAAAACTTAGAGAAATAAAGCAAAATAAAATACGAATTCACTGGCATTTATAACCATACTGTGGAAGAATATTCAGCCAGTTTATATGAAGATGAATAGAAATAAAATATTTGGAAACCTCAAAGCTCCAGGACTTCGTACTGAAACATAAAAATGTTTGCAAAATACGGCAAATAAAACACTTATTACCGAGTATTACCGACTGACTCCCGGTGAATATTAAAAAAAAAAACCCGCAAACTTTGAATAAGGTAAACCGTGGGCGTTCCGACAATGAGCACGTCACTGACTGGCCTTTGAGCTGTCAGCCTCTTGAAGAAACCGGGGCAATTACATTGAAAACTCCCGCAATGCTATCTTTAAGAAAAATAATACTAGCTTTGAGTCAACTGACGTAAGGGGCTTATTAGCACGCCCGTTGTGACGGCCAGTAGGCTCCGCTTTGTCTTAGACTCCGCTACTTTATATAAATGACTTGTTTCCATGCTAAAAAATAATAAAATATCCCAGTAATAGCCGACATTTGTAACTGACAAGACTAATGTTATTTGCTGTGAAAACAAAACAATTTCTGCCCAGCAATCTCTTAGATCAAAGCAGGCACCTAATGAAGGGGAAATTCTATATTAAATTACTGACGCGAGCTTCTGTTTTATGGGGTATGATGAGCGATTATCAGAATCGTCTAATGAAACTTTGATTGAACATCAAATAGCGAACGTGAGTAAATGAACACAGAATACCAGCAAGTGTTAATCACATGATGAATTAGTGAAGCCTTCGAAGCACCAAAGCTTGGCGCTCGTGATTGGTCAGTGCGGAGGAGGAGGTATGACCAAAGCCGCAGTAAACCCATTAAGATCTCAAATTACCTAGTACGCCCAAACATCGGATCGTGTGACTAATCGGTATTAAAGGTGCTGTTATGTCTTAATTAAATTATTCTCATAATTTCGTGGTAATTCTGTTGCGGTCGAAGAATTTTACTACGTTACAAATTTTGTACAATGGAGCAGTTTCTGAGGCGAATGGGAGATCGACTGCGTTAATTAATGGAGTTACACACGGAGTTACGTTTTAATGGAACATTTGGGATTACGTTTGCTGTTAGCGGAGGAAAAAAATGGACGTTGTTAATAAAATGATAGCTGCAGAAAACACGAGCGGTTTTAAAACGGTTTGAAAAAACTCTGTACGTTATGCGAAATGGAATTATGCGGCGGTAGCGGTTAATATTTTAGTGGTAACAGGCTTTTTCTATTACTCATAAAGGAGATAGTTTTGCTAGCTCAACCACGTGAATAGCCGGGGGAAATAAGGATTCCTTCGACCGTTAAATTTACGACTTGTCCCAAGGAAAGCCTTGTCTCCTTCCCGGGATCTCTTTTTATAATTTATTTGGTTTGTTACGACCGCACTTCCCCAGTTACTCTCATGAAAATGTATGTCCCGGTGGATGCACATTGAAATTTGTCATTCATGAAAAATCTTTTTTAAATTATTTAGTTGAGAATTGTCGTTTCGCGGGATCTGAATAGCTTTTTGATTGCGTTTTTAGAGTAAGTTACGTAGTTACTTCAAAAACTGCAGAGCGCAGTAATAAAGGTCTTCAAAGTACCTATCACGTGGTCACGTCCAATCATTTCGGATGGGGACTCTGCTCACAGGGTGTAAAATTTATGGAAATTGCATTTCCGCATTATGTCCGATATGAGAGTGAAAAGTTCACGGTAGGATTTTCTTTAGGGAAAAACTATGATACTGAACTGGCTTTTTATAACTTTACCTAAATGCTATCCTTGAAAGTGTCTGTGCCAGTAAGATTAAAAGCGTTTTAATTTATAGCTTCAAAAAAGTAAGATCACTTAAAGTTTTAATGGGATTCCACTCATGCTACAATTTAAGCGATTATTCCAAGACGTGCTTTACACATAAAACAAAATAACCGAATCTCATTAAGGTCGTAAATAAAAAATTAACCCTTACTCAGCTAGTGCAATCTCTTTAAAGTTATAACAGGATCATAAACACAAAGATCCTTGGGGTTAAGACTGTCGTAATAAAAGGGAAACTTCATTAAAGTTGGCCAAAGATACTGGCCAAGTAATTCTGGACTTGCCACAGGCTACCGACGGACAAGACCGACTTATAATCTTAATATAAATTTCTTAGAGCAAACTATGTTTGAGCAAGCTTTCGATAGCTGGTCTACGCGTTATGATCTTCTTTATATTTGAATACTAAGATAAATATGCGTAACACAGAACAAAGAGATCTTTCTTATATGAAGGTCTTAAAATGCTGCTTAAATATTAATATGATTCATGATATGAATAGAAAATTTTATTCGAAGCAAGAGCTGTGTTCGAATATAATATTTTAAACGAATGTTTCTTGCAATAGGTTTCTAGGGAATTTTAACAACAAAACACATAAATAAAAGTTGCTGTAGATTAAGAAGTGTCTTTCTACATAATTGAATAAATTTCATCAGCTAGAAAACTGCTAGTATATTAAGAAAACTGTGTTTTAAGTTTTTGGGTCTGTAACTGTCATTATTTTGACTTTATAGTAAAAAAAAAATCAAAATCAAAATATTTTATTTTACATAGGCCTACATGGGCACTTATAAAACGTCAACAAAAGGTGAACGGTTCGGGTAGTTTATCATCCAAAGCCCGACTTCACCTCCTGCTGGGTATTGGCTTCTCTTTGCTTGTGCCATGCTCCACGATCTTCTACCAGCCTCATCCAGGATATACCCACGGTAGCAACAGTGTCGTCTGCCCATCTCGCCGCTGTACGACCAACCCTTCTATTTTCAGTCCTTGGACACAACTCGGTCACAGCTTTACTCTCCCTGCATCTATCATCTCCGGTCCGGTCCACCTTGCTAGGTGTCCTGCCCATTTTCATTTGGGTTCCATATCGCGGTTTCTATTTTATAGTTAAAACAACGCATAAAATAGTTTTAATCTATCCTTTCTTCTTCTTTATCTTTTTCGTGTCACTGGGACGACAGAATTTAAAATTTTGTTCGCCTGGAACTTCGCAACTTACAAGGCGTCGCCTATGGCAGCAAAGAGGTCACTTTGACTGTTGTTTTGAATATTTTGGGACACAGATGTAGAACTATCTAGATAACGCAAGTCACGGTCCATGAAAACCAAGCGTGCCATTTTTTGTCTACCTATTATGACGTTACAGGCACTGTTTAGTTACTATACAAGTTACTGTACAAACTAGACTACAGTTTTGTTCTTTAAATGTTTAGAATTAAGTTCTTGAGTTGTAACTTTGTTGTTTGAATAAAATAAGATTCCTGCGACAGTACCCACGTTAAGCATGAAATGCTTAAGTACGCGAAGTATGTGCTCATGCGTTATGTAGTTATTTCTGTATGTGTGGGTTTGGGACACAGAAAACAGGTTAGGAAGTGGATCCTTTCTGAGCACAGTACCTACTAGTTCAAGTCATGCAATCGACGGGAAACAAAGCTGCCAGTAGAGCTATTGCAATCGCTGCGGGTTGTTCGAAAGAGATACCGTGGCCCTGGAACACAAAGGGCGAAGAAGGAACATGGGTGGGTTTTAGTCAGTACAAGTCTGACACTCCCTCCGTCCGCGCCCTCCTTCTCCGCTCCCAGAGCGGGAGAAGTCATTTGATGATTTCCCATCCGTAAAAAAAAAAAGAGCTATTGCAATCGCTTCCGAAGACATAATCACAGAACTTCTTAAATGATGTTAATATTGATGCGACTGCTGATTAAGAGGACCTGGGATCGATTCCAGGTCGAGAAAAGTGTTACTGGGTCTCTCAGTAGTAGCCACGGGGCCCTAATGGGTCTTTAACCAACTTAACTGGCGAAATGTGGAGGTACTCTAGGTACACCGCTGCCTAATCCTTCAGGGGTTATAGGCGCGATGCAGTGCTTCCATTGCATGGTACTGTTTAATAGCCTACTTCATAAGATCCAATAAAACTATCCTTCAATTCACTTTAATTATCATGGGTGATATATTTTATTTATGGAGTGAAAAAGTTTAATTGGAGCTATATGAGGTCGGCAAGTAGGCAGTGCCTAACTGCATTTCACGCACATGGCGTGATGTTACATTATACAAGGTGTTGATTTGCATCCTCGTCAAATTCAAGAAGGTACCGGTGCTTATGATTCTCGACCCGAATCAATAATAAAATGGGTAGGTATTTTTTTTTCTTGTTTACGGGAATTGGTGTGTTTGACCCACCCGTGTTTTAAACGCGGGCCGTCTGATTCTCGCCCTATAACCTCGCTTCCACAAATACAAGGAATCTCAAACGTTTAATCGATAATTTCTTATTTCCTTAACCATGTTAAGAGGGTTATTCTGAAATACTGTCAAACATAAACAACCAAAAAAATCAGGGTTTATTAATAATTAACTTGTTACCGTAATTTAAATTTATTATTTATGTCTTGAGTGACAACCTCTTGAATTTTGACGACGATGCAAAACAACAGCTTGTATAATGATGATAATATTAATCTAATATCAACCATTCCACTAAAAACTATTGATAATATTAACCATTTTATTAAGAACCATTCTGAGAAACAAGAATTATATTGATATCAGTCGCCCCCGACCATCTCAACAAAAGGCAGCCAGCGAAGTTCTAATCAAAGTAACGACGTGAGCTCATCCTCTTTTGAGACCAAAACTCTTTTATATCTTCAAAGAATAGAACGATGGAGCAACCTCGCTAACTTTTGAAACACGAGTTTTTTTCAACCGTTTATTTTACACGGACGATGTCCGGAGATTTTCGGCACTTGCCAGGCAGTAATTGTTAAAAACGGACATCGTGTTTTATTTTACTGTTTAATTACCGTTTTTTTAGTTGTATCGACATTGTATCGTTCTACTGTTCGTTGTTATAATTTCTCAGTAACAGCCTTGAGATCAAAATTGTGCCCTATTGATGGCAATAGGCTTGTTTCCTACCGCATGGGACTTATACAAAACTAGCAACATGTGGGTCTGCCATAAATACAACTCTGCCTTACCCTTCGAGGGTTACTGGCATGATGTTATGATATGTTTTATTGACATTGATTATGCATTATATAATATACAAAAGTCTCACATGCTTTTGTAGAAAATTTAAAAAATATGTCTTGCACAGAATTTTGTACTCAGATGGATTAACAATAACAACATCTATTTCAGAAGCGATGACAAATTATTTAAAACCGAAGCTGAAGACAGTTTAGACAATTTTTTTTTATTTTTCAATCTTCACCGCAAACGTTAAGAATAAATACACCCTAGAAAAGATACTCCCAAGATTGAATCTTTGAAATTGTAAAGACCTTTTGACATTACCATGAATATAAACTACAAAACACATTTCATTTTAAAAATAATGTCATAAAAATGTTTGAATAAGGAGAGATGGCTCTGTTCTTCCTTTGGTGTAACAGCTCCATCTTCACAACTGTACATTTCTGTACACAGAGTAGGCTGCGAATGCAGAGACTTGCAATCTTCTAATTTGTCAATATTGGTAATCCTTTTATAGCATGTGGTGCATAATAATTTTGTGTTTGTTCTGGATAATAACTTGTTGGTCCTGTAATATTCAATTTATAATTTTCTAAATTATTTTAAGTACAACGTCTTTACTTGTAAGTTTTAAAGAGAAGGCATTCACAAAATTTTTAAAACTGTGGATAAAATAGATTGATATCCTCGTAACGTTAAAGTTACCTTTGCAGCGTATCGTCTAAAACACAAAAAATATTTTTGCTGATATAATTAAAAAATGTATCATAGAATCGGTTTGAAATCTGTTGCAAACAGCAACACCCAACAATTAACCTATCAGTAAAGTCATACCTACAGCAAAACATAATAAAGAAAGCACTTAGAAAACAGGTAATCATGAATGCACAAGACATTCACTTGCTATCAAATGCCAAAGCTTTTTACTCCAACAATGGCACAAGAAAATATGCTCCCAATAAGGGAAGGGATCCAAAGCAATAATTGTCACAGTAATCTCTGTTGTTTTAAGAGCTGTAGTTGCATAGCAGACAGAACGAGTGAAATAAAAATGCTAAGACTGAAGAAATAAACGAAAGTATGCATTATTATGATGATGATCCCGAACAAGAATGCATGGAGATTCCTTAGAAGTACAAAAATTTCAGTTGAAAAAATACGCCGCCTAATATTCCCGTTATCTCTTAATATAAGTTGGAGAATCTTAATTGGATTGTATAAATATTTGACATTGTACAAGTAAAGGGACCGCATTGAAATTATACAGTGGTAGACATTTCTGAATACGGTTAAAAGTAAATTGATCGTAAAAATGATTCTTTGTGTGGTAGCGCCATCATTAATGACACATTGCTTGACTTATGGTTAGTAGTCATGATAAATGAAGAATGATAAAAAGTCAATATCGGTTTATTTTGAGCTACTTTTGTTGTTTGCAATGATTCTTAAACCAATTAATTATACAGGGCTTTGATAAAATATTTTGACAGCGGTTTAAATTAATTGAAGACTTCATTAAATTGGTCTTTATTCTGACAGACTAAGTAAGTTAAGACCCCAATTTTTCAAAATTACTAAGAAATTAAAGAGTGCTACATTTTTAACTCTAATCGCCTAGAGTTTTTATTACAAAAACGTCGACTCAGTTCCACTCGTAGTACCTGTAAAATCAATGAAGGAGTAGGGAATTGCAGTCCCTTGCCTCCCCACGGTTGCAGGTTTTATGCATACTAGATGATACGACGGAAAAACATACACAACAGTAGTTATTTTTTATATTTGTTACAGTAAGCGTGAAAATTTACGATCAGCTTTAGGTAACTCATATTGGTTTTCCGCAAATATACGAATGAAAATTATTGACGATTGCTTTTTATGTTCTTCTGTGTTCCGTTACACGAAAAAACACGAGGAGTTACTTTTAATTTGGATGAAAGTTCTCAAGGGATTTTTAGTGGATGAACATTTTAGATTTTTGTAAATAACGGTTATACGTATGCCATTATTTGCACAGGATATTATGAAGTGGTTTGTGCAATAAGTAGCATGAATGGTAAAGAAACATTCGATAAGCTTTACTTACATTAATGCAAAAATACACAAGGGATCAGATGAACCATCGCAGCAACCATGAATGTGTATTCAAGCGATAACCACAAACACAACATGACGTTTGTGGTCACAAGTCGGAATATAAAGTAAAAGTTCACTGGTGTAAAATTGCAAGCCGTATTGAACACGTTTGTGTTCTAGAATAGGGACTCGTCCCTATTCTAGAACACAAACGTGTTCAATTCCCCTCTAGAATAAGAAGCAGGTAGACAATAAAATTTTATTAAATTCTAAAATGGAATTTTCGTTCCCAGTAATGTTCCTAAATTCTAATAAAACTACGGCATTCTAATTCGCAACAAAGTAACCCAAGACGTCTAAACCTTGGAATTTACAAGGGGTGTTTTAATCCAAGCGGCTTTTTCGGGCACAAATCTTTGGTACTATGTGAAGGCACCGTGGTAGCAGTACCTATGTACTCACGTATCACATAGATTGTTATGTACAGTGGCGTACTGTCGCGCTAATGCCACAAGTTGTTCCTAAGCCCCTCACTGTTAGTTACTCCGAACATCTTACAAGTTCTAATTAGCCCCCTTGTTTCTCGAAACAGCTACCTACAGCGGTGTTCGGTTATTTCTATTACATTTGCTTGGCTTGGTTTTGCTGGGATGAAGTAATGTTTATTACTGCTAACTTAGCTTTCTTGATACCAAAGATTTTATCTGAAGATTTATTTTAATCATTGGACGTGGTTCTTTTGGGTTTCAAATGTGTTTCTAATAGCCATCGCGTGACAGGATTCCGAACTACCTGTCTCTCATCAATCGGTGGGCTAGAAAATGCTGTAACTTCAAACCTTAGAACAATAGGCATGTTTTGATTGTATTGTTCACTAGGGCAAGTTTATAGTTTCTCATAAACCATAATTATGATTAAAAGACTTTGTTTCATATTCTGTAAAACTTGCCTAGTTGCTTCGACATAAACAACTTTTATGGGTCTCCGCCTGAAATTAAAGATTTTTTATTTTATTTAACGAATTGCTATTGTTCGTCGGCTTTGCTTTAAGCAATTAGTCGTGTACTCATTAGCACAACCAGCTCTTTCATTCATGGAATGAACGAAAAACTCGCCATTCTTTGCGACTTCCATCTTAGCTTTCGGAAACCAGGTTTTCGGCGTTTTGTTATTTAGAGCCAAAGGAAAATATATTACAGCCTTAATTTTTTATATTGTGGGTGTTCAGATATCAGTTATGTATGGCACATCTGTGCTTATTACAGGAGCTTTCCAACACACCCACGTAACACTGAAATCTTTCTATTTATGGCTCAGACGATAATGTGCCAAAGAAGTCACAACACAAGTTGTCAGGTTCTGACTTTACCACGAACTCGTATTGTTCCCCAGTGGATTGAACACGAGCCTATCCAAAAGATGAGATTGCAACACATGTTGAATATTATCAATATTTTTATGATAACATTCATCATCAGCTTGCCTAGGTTTGTCCGTGGATGTGTGACATCATTCAATACATACAGAGTTTCCTCCATGTCTTGGAAAGTATGTTAAGCCGTTGGTATCGGCTGTCATTTGTAGATCTTTGACATCGGTTAGAAGTAGTCAGTGCCCCGAAAGTCTAACATCCAGTATTACCAAGGGTATCGTACTAACTATTACTAACTGGGTTGTGGAGGTCAGATAAGCAATCGCTCCATCTACAATACTGGTTTTGATTTTTTGCGATTATAAGAAAAGGCATTCGGGATCCTCTGTTTCGTGTCGATGTGTGTACTTCGTTACCCCCGCGGCGTTTTCGGTATCAACGCAGAGTTTAATTTGATTGCACGTAAACTTGCGTCCAAATGTCACCACTTTACTTTTTGTCTGCCCATTTATTTGGTTAAGAGTTGGTCCAGTGACTTCCATGTAGACCACAGAAGATTTGGCCCTAACGAAGCTTATAGTAGGAACTGGATTATCGTCACCAATAATCTATATCATTGGCACCCAAATTCACACAGTAAATCTTAATTCGACGACCAATTACCGCGTAAGCGTATGTCGTAGATTATGATAATCTAACTAAATCATACATTATTGCCTTAGCAATATCAAAGTCGCACAATATAGTTCCAGGCCGTTTGGTATCGCTAGCAGATCTGTTTACGTCGTAATTTATAGTCTCCTTTCTCTAACGCTTTCCTCTTGTAAGGAGGATATTAAGGGCCTACAAAATATGTAGCGATAGCAACACTCATCTGTACTGTATTTATTACCAGATATTATATGTATTTTGTTATATAAAAAGCTTTGGCATCAGCCTCCATACTTGCCCGGTTGATATAAGGAAGTAGGGTCCAATTGATTACAATCAATGATAACGAGAACACATAACATCTTCGATCTTCCTTATGAAAGATAATTGAGCTCTATTGGCAGATAGTATAATATTTGTTGCCGAATAACTAAACCGGGCTAGATTATCGGTATTAACAAGTTTAGCGTGCAATTGACCCCAATTTGTTCAATAAAATCGATCCTCTAGTGGATTGTCCTTCGGCAAACAATCAAGCAAACTTTGACCTCCCAAAAGCGAACACTTGTTTTTACGAGGTCGTAGTAAACCTTTGAACGTGGTTGACAATGCGTCGGCTGTCATGGCGAGCTATAAACTGCCGACGTGGCGGACGGCTCGCATTTGTCAACAATATAAACCTGAGACCTTGCTGGTGAAAGGGACCCAGCATCGCGGATAAGGGTTCATTCATCTATTTTAGTATTAGCTCACGAGATTTAGGTTTTTCTTGGCTAAGATTTATATGGCGCAGGTATCTGCTATTTCTTTTTGAACTGTTACATATTTACCTTTATGCCATAGTCACCAGTTGTGTTTGAGATTAATTTATTTGTTTATATACATGTGAAACCAACCGACATTTTTATTTGTTTTAACATCAAAGTCACAATAAAAAAAGACACAATTGAGGCTGTTATGATAATAAATTGCATTCAAGTGGTGCTATTTACAAAATTCACAAGATACGCGACATCAATGTTAGAAAAACAACAGCAAGCAATTAGCTTCAATGTATACTAATAGTAAACTGTACTGGAATTTATTGGCGTTCTGCAAAACAATCGGACCCACAAAGGCAATTTAGAAAAAAAAAGAAGTTCCAGGCCCCTACACCCTACACACCGGGGCCCTATACTGAACTGATCTAAAAGCAAGTAAATTCGTCGGATATCAATAATTTAGGCCTGAGGTAAACTCTTAAACTTAGCACTAAAATACAGCTAATACAATTCCACTGGCTTGGAACCGACCTAAGCCTAAGCTTAACCATCTAGTTACAGTGAAATAACAGTAAAGCCTGTACATAACTGTAGCTCTTCAGTAAGTACGAAACTAATAACTTAGGTCCGACAGAAACATTCGTCCTGGCTCGACCGTATCGAAATTGTGCGCAGTTACCTCAGAACGGCCCGTCTAGACAAAGTCTGCCAAGAGGCTGGAGATTAAAGACAGCGAGATGAATAGAACGAGCCTAGATTCTGGAGAAAGAAAACGAAAAATGCCTTTACGTAAAGGCTTGTACGCTGTCACGAACACTGTATTCTTATTTAATCTTTTAGCTCAAGGGGTTCTGCGCACAGCTTCCCAATGCATTGTCTCTTCTGCCATCAGCATTTGACGGTGAAATATTACCAAGTATTTTCAAGATTGTTATTTATGGTCAGCTTAAGCGAGCGTAAATTATCTAAGTTGCCCTTAGGTTTTATAACTTAATACTTTTTTAATGATAATAATTGTTTCAGCTGTCCTTAATAAAACCTTATATAGCCAAATAAACTATTATAAAATTAAGAATTCATAAACACCACCATAAAACATGTTGTAATAATAGATGATGCGGCAGCCATTAATATTATTAATATGGCTTCACGATGTGAGGACCATAAAGTTGAACAAACGAGAGAGGCGGGATACTTTTTACCGCGTGGGTTCCCTTATAAACGCAAGCCCTGAATTAGCTCGATTCTTTGTCACCCCTTTTGAGCAACCCTAAAATTTTTACTACCACCGTCTTTGTCTAACAATAACCACTACATTCCCATCCGTTAAACTGCATCAAGGAAAAACAACGTGAAACCGCCCGAGATGAAACGAGATAGAATAATGTATATGCACTAGTACAGAGAACAGAGAGAGCGGCACACGTAGTAGTACGAACGTAGCCATGGATGGGTGCTTTGTGCCGGGAGGGACGGAGACTAGGGAAAGCTAGCGTGCGAGCGAGACAGACGTAAAAATTAACCAACAGAGGGGAGAGGAACCGAGCTTCTTCAAGCGGGGTGGTTAGTCCGCATTCGACCGCGTCGGCGGCAACGTCGCCTCTCGAGGAGTATTCCGCCGGAAACGATTCGAACTGTGAAAAATATTTTCCAAGTGCGTTTTCATACTGTTAACGTTTTGTGTTTATTTTAAGTTTTTATTGATATGATACGGCCTCCGCTGAATTTTGGATTTCGGATTTCAACATTGGAGCAACAGACTTTCGTATTACTGTAAAGTACGATGTTTTTGTGACGAAAAACTTGTAAGATTGGAATTGTAAACACTGAAGAAAAATCAAGAAAAAGTTATGAGCGATATTCCGTCGCTTAGATTAAAGTGCCGGTTATGATAAGCTCGGAGCTTTGACCAAACTTGGATTTGTCAAAAGAGGAATACCAAAGAAAATGTGTGCCAAAATGTTATTTTATTGTTTCTCCTTGTTTACCCTTATTATGTCTTGGATTGGAGTGTCGGCTGAAGAGGAAGTGTCATCTCCGTTGCGGGTAGCACAATGCAGAGCAACATGTTTACAAAAGGTAAGGAAACGATAAATTTCGGATTCAACGTACCAGCATCGGTTTTGTCTGGCGTTTAACCCAGTTACCATAGGGATAGCTCGAATACAATGCATATCAGATATGAAGGCAACTTTCCAACAAAATTGGAGTAGTTGTCAGAAAATTGTGAGCTCTTGAACAACTTTCATGTCAAGAGCCTCAGGCCATCCTTTGATCCTTTGGCCGAGCGCTGTTTTCCGTCGTATGTTGCGACGATATCTACTCGTGCGTTAGAATGTTCAAATTGTAGATTCTATTTTTTTTAAATATTACAAACTACATGGAGCATGGTTTGTTGATTGTATTAGTGATCAATGCGCAGTACAGTGTAGTGTTAGTGAACATAAAAAACGATGAAATTAAAGAACTGAAACACCTTATCATAACATGTGTTTCAAAGAAAACAAAATGCTGTTGATACAGCTGTCAAAACTTTCACAAATAGAAATTAAAGAAAAGCAAGAGACACAATTACAGAGCTCCGTCGTTGTTCAACGACTGTAATAATTGAAGGCATTTGAAAGAAAACAAGAGAACAAGGCCGTGATCCAATTTGATTGTATTGACTTTTCCAAATTACTTATCATTGAACCAGATCTTGAATGAACTTGTAATCAAAATCGAATCTTGTACGGAATTGAATATATAATGGAATGGAAATGCCTTTTTGTTCGTTTGTCCTTCGATCAAGCTGCTTCTTTCTACAACCTGTTAGAAATTTGATGCCACCTTCATACGTGGTCAAATTTCACGGCTTCCATCGTACATATACTGTGATATTTAGATATTTACACTAGCAGTACTTGTATCCTTAACGAAATCAACATGGATTTATTGGTTGACAATTCCAACTCCAAATCTCTGATGACATTAGGAATGGTTGATGAAATGTCAATCAAATATTGCAGTCACTCAAGATAGGGTGAAATTCCTAAATTAATCAGTATCGATGCCTTATTGACAACTAGACTTCCTAAAGAATTTCAATTATAATTTAATTTAAGATGTTTTTACATAATGAGTCTGTTAAAATTTACCTATGATAGCCAAATTGATTTCTATTCTAACCGTCATACCGAAATTGAGAGATGGACATCATTTTGAAGTCATATTGCTTTTAATACATATTACAGTCAGTTAAGTACGCGTAATGCTTCCTTCAATATTGATCTCAGGATATACAACAAAAAGTTATTGTTGTTGCCGATGTTGATTTCAATGGTCTAACGCCAGATCCTAAAAAAGTGTACAGTATTGTACCATAAAATTCTCGGATCAAATAAACGTGGAAACAATTGAAGGCACAGTATGTGGATTGATTTTGTGAATAAGGCTTTAATTTACTTAATTGGTAAATTGTTTGTTATTTACCCTATTGAATATAACCCTATTCAGCCCAATTGCTTTTATTCATCAGTATTATCATCGTTATTCTCTTTCGATTTCATAATGTTCGCCCTAAGTAGGCCTATTTGCATGATCTGTCAATCATTCTTTAAACTGTTGAAATTTTGAAATCTTAAAAAGTCTATCAAAAAAAAAAAATTATATGTCCGTTCTTACTAACACTAGGCGATACCTAAACAAATGCATATATATTGTTTCACTACTGGAATTTCAACTTGCGGTGCTGGGTAAGGCGCTAGAACTCTCATAGTGCACTTTCATTTAGGCATTCGTTTAGGTGTCACCTAGTGTTTCTAGAAATGGCAATTATGCCATATATCAATATTTTTATCTTTACACTTGACTGTAAAACTGAGAGATCTATTCTCAGTAGCCAAAATTTTAAAATGCGTAAATCCTGGATTTAGAGAGAATATAACCATCTGCCTCGAAACAATCTGAAAGAACCAAAATAACGACAAATCCTTAATCCCTAAAACTCTACATTCTTATCAATTAACAACAAAACCAAATTGTTCTCTTCGATAGTTTTCAGCATTCGAAAACCATACCCATAATATCGATCAGTATTTACAGATAGGATTTATCTAAACTGGTCGCATTATTTATTCGAATCATTCGGAACAGGTTGCCTGCTGGTTATCGGTGCGCGGACCATGCCTCCATAAACGTAATTTGTATCGGCTATCCCCTTTAAATTGGAATAAACTTATTTGTTTCAGCTCTCCGCTAAGAGATTACGTCATAAATTATTTTATTTGTTAATCAATTGCTTGGTTCAGTAAACTTTAATTAAGTTATTTTGGTATATTTTTCATCTGAAATATTATTTATTACCTATGGCATTATATATTCATCGATGATCATCAGTATACGGTCGAAAAGCCGAAAATTTCTATTAGTCCATTCATTCGGAAATTAGATTTTCCTAAAACTCCGTTTGGTATTTATAAAAGAATAAAACGAAGATATTATTGTTCACCGAGCCCATATCAAGGAATGTTTAGATAGTGAAGCCATAAAGAATTTATCTTAAGAATAACTTAGTAGCTGCCAATAAATAGGTTCAGAGTCCATTAAGTTTATCAAACGAGAGCCACGTTTCAAATCAGATTTCAATAGAATCATAAATTAGTAGTGTCAGCAACGTTAACTATTAAAGTACCAACGAATACGTGAATCAAATTACTTGGATCGAAAATGCTTTCTTAATCGAACCTTTTGTTGGATAAAATTGATCACATACTGGTGATTGGTATTTGGAAGCTATCTGGTACGAAATGCATTATGCATATTCATTTAAGTTTTCATTTTAATTTATTTTCTTTAATTATCATCACTACCGTTCTTTATGCTTTAAAGCAAACGGACTTATACTAAGTATGGTTCATTTTGTCGGAATACCATTCGATAATTTGATTTCTCAAAAGCCTCATAAAATAAATATTGTCCAAGCACGCAAGATTTGAGTCCGTAAAATTCTTCAGTAACCGTTTTGCTAAATATCGCATTCTTGTTTAGCGGAGTAGCATAACCCTTTTTCCCAAATTCGTCATGACCATGAGACACGCACACGAAAGTTTAATCTATCCAGTATTGTATTATTTGTTGAATTTAAGCGAGATTATATTTTATGATTTCAGGTAAGATCGATACAAAAAATATTTGGACCCATATCATATCATGCACACATTTCAGACATCGACATCTGCTGCTAATCCAGGACGTATTTACTGCGATCACGCTTCCAATTTTTTGCAGACCTAATGCTTTGCCTTTAGTAGGCTTTTTTTTATCAAATTCTACCTGCGACAAGGGCACAATGATCTCCATTTTTTTATTTTTGTTTGTAAAGGGATGTGCGTGGCGTTGCCGGAGGCGGAAGGATAGGTAGTTTCTTTTTAACATTATTAGGGTACGTGAGGAAATACGCAAATTACTTAACTATAGGCTTAGAAATTGGCCGCCTACCTGCCTTTGTACTAAATTGTAGGCAGGAGTGATCTTATAAAATTAGTTTTTTGCCTTAAGGGTTGATGTGTAAAACGGTTTGGTTTATTACCAATCGACAAAAAATAATCGATTACATATTGGGATAACTGCAACACAAAAGGTTGCCTTAAGACAATTGGGAGCTGATTTTTAAAAGCCCCGAGTAAACAGTAACTGTCTTTATAAAAAATACAGACTTTGACGGGCCACGCTGTCGCCAGAAACTATTTTCTCCTATTGTGTCTCATTGAAACATGGTCCTTTTAAAATATATTGGCTTGTTTTTTTCGTTTCTTCTTTTTTTGGGTAGCTTTTTTGTTAGAAGCGTGCCTCCCTCGATGGCAAGTTGGACTTTGGGAACACGTGATGAATTTTAAAAAGTACTTTAAGTGCCAAGATATAGATATGGTTATGACTACATTATGGCATGTAAGTTGACTTGTCATGTAAATTTTATGTGTCGTTCCTTTATAAAAAATCGTTTTGAATACTTTCATGTTTGTAAAATTGTTATGGGATGTATACGCTTGGAATCAGAATGAGGTATTTTATTATTTATTTTACAGTCTTGTTTGAATTCATTTCTTCAAAATAATTTTATTCGGCGGCCTGGTATTTTTCAACATATTCGGTAAAGTAGTTGTGTCAGTCGACCTTTGATTTTTGATCGAAAACGTGTTTTTTTCCAAAAGACCTTTGGGAACTGTATTTTCATATCCGAATACATATACACAATTCGAAATCAGGTCATACCATTTTCGGTTACAATTTTGTAGAAACCATTAGCTGATTGTTGGCACAGTTTCAACGTTTTTGAATCAACAACTTTTATGACTCCATTTTGTAAATTTTATTGCACAAATTTTAAGTTACCCAAATATTTTAACCGTCGTTGTACTGTACTTAAAAAAAGAATAATGCCGGTTTCACCTTGAGACCTAAAACATTGCAAAAAGAGACCATAAAGAACGGACCGGGTGATCGTGAAATAAAATCTCGATTAGAAATTTAGGAACGTTCCGGCCTTCCCTTACGGTCCCTTTTTGAAGTAGTCACTCCGACTTGGAGCATTATTATTTTATCGTTGTTCAGCCATGCACAAGAGGTGGAATAAAATTTTTGTTCGAACTTAAAATAGGAAAAAAAGATCTCAAGGCTTCGGATGCACGTCCTCGGGCCACGCAGCGTTTAGAAAAAATAAACGAGAAAGTCCACGCCGAAATGACCTGCGTTTTTGTCCACGATTTGTTTTCGTTTTTGTTACGTTTGAGTTCATTTGGAAGTAGCCATGTCTGCTGCTTACTGAATTAACTTAAATTGCCTTCGCTTTTTTGTACTGTAGAAAATTGCTTTAAGTTCGTTTTGTGGTCACAATTTTAAATAGTGGTTGACATAATTGAACAGGTTGTGGTATCAGGGCTATATACACACATAAAATTCTGAAAATACGGTGAAAGATACTGAAATATTCCAAATTGTAAAATAAGTATAGTAGGCTATGTATCTACAACAAATTGTTTTTTTTTTAACACTGAATATGCTTGCGTTTGGCGGCAACTCGCCCTAATACGGCTTACGGTGGAGCACGCTTTCCTAGAAAAAACCAATTCACTCCTACATTGAAGAGATCCTGATTATAATGATCGGGAAACAGAGAAGCCGGTGAACACTGGCGTTGACTGTTGATGATTAGTTGTCATTAGCAACAACTGAGATCCCTCAACAGTGTTAAAAAGGCGTCTTCAAGACGAAATTTTCATTGCTCATAACAATGTGTAAAAAAGCAAGTGTTGCTAGCAGGGCGGCTCGCGCTCATACGGCCTCACCTCGTGAAGGGTGGCTTATCCGGCAAGCAGTCGTAATAGAGCCGTATACCAGAGCAGACGATTAATGATTCATGACCCCTAGCAGCGCAGTGTCATCAATATTATTCTGTTTGTATCCAGCGCGTTAGGCCCACCCTCGCCCGCGCCCCGCTCATACATAAATAAGCACGACACGTCGTCTTCTCTGATTACATCGCAGCGATGTAGTGAGAAATAGTGTAGTCGGATGCTGAGCCCGTCTTTTGTTCAATATATTCCCTAGAGACGCCGAATGAATAGTTAACACTGTATGCTCAACGTGCATGTTTACGGTTTCGGGTTTCTCTTAAAGATTCAAGATAAGGAAGGTGAAGGAATTTATTCGTTTGGTGGCAATAAGCTGATGTTACAATCGGCTTTAGTGTGAAGTTATAGGTTTCATGTGAATTTGATACGTATCGCGTGGACCATCGTCGTCCTCTCGCTACAGAAGGCAAGAGATTTCACGGAAAGGAACATAAAATATTCAACTCTAACATATAAAATAACCTTAAACTAATAAATCTATTTTCTCAGCCATAAACTCCGATATGGCGTTTGCGGAACCATAAAATATTTTACGTGTTCTTTTAGTTTCCCATGATGATATGATATCTCAACTCCTAGTAGAAATTTATCAAAGACAAGAAATGACTATAACTTTCCCTTGGCTTGGCAGTACGATTGCTTATTGGCCGAACATAAGTCAATATTTTAATATTCCAGTGCCATGTGACAATAAAAGAAACACGTCGTTACTAGAAATTACATGACGTTCCGTTAGTCCTAAAGTTGACGAAGAGTCTCTTGTCACGCGATACGGCGATAAAGCACGCTTCGGACTAAACTAAGTAAAACGTGGACTCCAACTGGATTCTAACGCAAACACTGACTGATACCGCCTTGTGGACTTTCTTGATAGCTTACTCGATAGTAATTCTCCTGATAATTAATTGAGAGTCCTATCAAAGCCTGTATCAACGACGGAATTTCCTTGAAACAACAAAACGCTGAAATCAATTTGTATAACGATATTATTGGATCGAAGATAATGAATCTGCAATAAATTGCACTGAAATAATGATTGTAAAATTACCTTTTGCGATATATTGCCGACGCGTGTGAATATTGTAAATGTTTATCAAATTGGAAATTCCAGATAGTCAATGACAAATGGTCTGTGACCTCTTGATTACCAAAAACAAGTCTAATTTATTGAGCATATCGGACATTTTTAATTTGAGCCAGAAATGGTTGGGTAATTTGGTTCTATATTATTTGTTGAGCCGGGTATCCATCGCTGTTAAAGCTCGACGCGGCCGCCTCGACTTGTTCTGATAAATGATGCGTCCGCTACTGCTACACCGCTTCGCTTTTAATCCTGGCTCCACCATTGTGTCCCCGTCCAATTTTTGACGTTAACCGTTTTCTTCCACAAACGACACACACGTTGTTTAGCTCGGTAAATAAGAAATTAATGATCCTTTCCCATTTATCTCTGTATACAATCAATCAACCTATGCGTGTTATCTAATGACTCCTATTTGCTTATCGTTTAATGCGGCGCTTTCCTACAAAGGGACTTAAGCTGTCAAATACTTCGTTTTATTCGAACACATATTTCATAATTATGGCTTCTTTTTACATTTTAAAAATCCCCTTCGGTTACAAATTACGATCGCTCATAAACAAAGAAGTAAGATAAACATTACAACAGCGTTGTGGAGATTAAAAATTATGAAACAGTTAATCAGTTTTAATGGTGTAGTGGGGCAGAGCGGCAGTTTTGATTACATATTTAATGTTTCAGTAAACTATTTTACAACGTTCCGTAGTTGATTGGGATTCGATTAAAAGCAGCTGCCCTCACTAAAGGCGAAGACTAAGCCCTACAGGCTGCGATGGAATGGAGATAGTTTTAATGCTCGTAAATTTCATTCCGAGACTCCGACGTCCGATCAACTAATCACTTTCGTACGGGTATTTGCGCTAGTTTCAAAACTAAAATTTATACTCAAAATATTTTGCTATTAGTTATTTCATTCCAGCGGAAACTTGGAACCCTCCAACACCATACTACATTGAAAACCCAATGTAAGGTTTTGTTATGTCTTCCTTGGTAATATTTTAAATGAAAATTCTTCTTGCAGTACCCGAATACAAATTATAAACCATAAATTACAATTAAATATAAAAGGGACTATCATACCTAATTTGGATATAAAATTACGTCATTTAGTATGATAAATTTAAACATAAAAGCTTCATGGTTCAAGAAATTCGTTATTAAACAAAGCACAGTAGGATGTCTGCAATGGGCGGAGCCTTTGCGTACGCGCAAGCAAAAACGTTTTCCGTGGGGTGGGGAAGGAATTAAAGGGGGAGAGAAGGGAGTCATTATTTCTACCGTAATTAAAACGTTTAAACTTAAAAGACTAAAATTGGTAACACAAAAAAGTAAGTAGGGATAATTCCAATCCATTTGTTTCCCTCAAAAGTAAAGGTGTCAGAATTTATCGTGTTCCCAAAATTCCGGTCCGTCAGAACCGCCCCAAATCTCTTTATCTCCGCATTAATCTTTTAAAACCCATAAAACGAATCTTTGGATCTTACCAAATATTTTGTACGAAATTGATGGGGGACCGTCTTTTATCTAGAGCTCAAATCTATAATACAACGATCAAAATTCTTAGAGGTGTCGATACAAGCCAAGAGTATGTCACAGATGTAAGAGATTGTACTTTATTATGGCTTATTTTTTTAATTTAAGGGCCGTATTTTATATGTATAGGAAAAGGTAAAAAATCGTTGCGAAGTCAAGTTATTAATTTTAATGTCGTTTTTATTACTCTGAAAGACATTTATTTTCTGAGGCCCTAATTAATTTTACTGTCGTCTTTTCAGAAGAATACGAAATATTTGCATAAAGTAAAATATGGTCGTTTTTCGGTTCAGCATGCCATTAAAAAGTTTTGGAATGCAAAAATACTTGAAAGTACCAGGGTGGTTCGACTACAATCCCACGTAAAAAGTCCCTTCGTCCTCTAGTTGTTTTAAAAATAGTTGGAGCATGTATATCACTACTGTAATACCACTTAAAGTGTGAAATGATCATTGGGGGCTCGCGTGGGCCGCGTCGCAGTTGGTATTCTTCATACAAAAAACACGAGGCACCCCGTTGTTTTAGAGCTAAAAAATAATGAAATATGCCTCTTTATGGACTTTTTTATGTAAAACGTTGAGAGTTTTAAACGCCTTAGCTTTTAAAAAGTACGACCCGCGGCGAACGTATTTGTATTTGGTAACGAATTCAGATAGAGACTTTTATATATTGAATGTTTGTTTAAGAAAATTAACATTCAATAATATAGGTATAACTGAATTTTATTTTGATTAAATCTGATATTTCCCGTGTATTCATATTTGATAGAGAAATAACACATTAAAATAAATTCATTTATACATAAAACGCGTACAGTAGCGTTTTAAATTAAACTCACATGAATAATAATTTAAATAAAGATTAAAGTTTGTCATACAAAATGGGTTGCTTCAATTTGGACAGATGGTTGTGTGTGGAAATTAAATCTATTCATGTTAATGAACTTGAAAGGACCATAGAATTGAGTCCGCTCTGAGTGAGTACCTACAGTCAGTTCCTTCACCAATTTGTCTGTATAAAGTTGAACTAAATATTATAAATGATTCATCATAGAATTTAAATTTTAAAAATTCCATCTCTACAACTCTTGCAAACTTGCAACAGGTGCTTAACGTGTCACCAACTCTTCAAAGAAAACTCATTCCCGAATTCTTCTCATGTAGATTCACTAAATCACCTCCTAATTTTAAATTTCCGACTCATCTGAGTAAACACGTACCATACGACCGGTTGGAACGTCGAGTAGACTAAAATACCGGGGGTTACTGTTCAAAGCCATTCGTCTTAGACTTGCCTGTCATGCCCAATAGCACCCATCAATGTTCCGTGTATTTGGCTGAAGCACGTAACACACTTATTTTAGAATCTTAAAATAATATTGTTCTTTTTCTTCCTCTCCAACTATTGTCGTATTAGCATCTGGAAGTTGACGCGTTGCGACGCTGACGAATTGTTACTTTGAAATGTTTTTTATTATTTTTTATGTCAGTAACATTGTTGATCTATACGCATCCAAGATTTATCCTTTTGTTTTCAGCTAATAACATTCCTCCCATGCGTCTCTCATATAAAAAATACAGATTTGCAATTTTTTTCAGAGTGCTATTGTAAAAGATTTCAATGAATATGATAATGATTTTTCATTTTAATCAGGTTTAGAAGATCTATGAATTTATTTGCTATTCAATTATTCAGTTTGAGATAATTGATTGGAAGCTTAGTATATGGTATACCTTAAATTACACGCAAACCTGTTTATCCGAATGCAAAGATACCAAAATAAAGGCATCTTTATTACCCCATGAATATGAATGAAAATACGTGAAAACTATATTCTTGGAAAAGAAACGTAACGAGGTCTATAAAATTTCTAAAGTGTCTATAAACTCATCGATTCAGAATCAAATTAGCTATTTTATCCCAAATAATATCGATTTCAATGGTGTATTTATTAGTGGTAGAGTACACGGACAGTTTTATTATCACGGCCAAGATATTTTAACGAACTGAATGTACGTCTAAAATAAAAGAGGAACATGTCGGGACATTTTTTGTTCATCGGACACGCCATTTAAGTCACAATCGTAAATTTTATTGAAATGTCGCAACAGCGATCGCCGCACGAGATGTCTTGTCTCCGGGGACGAATTTATGCGTAATTCGTAAACAAATTGACGTGTTCGGGACGTACTTTGAAGGGGTCCCCAACTTGACGACTTGACGCGTCTTTTTGAATATTTACGAGATGACTGTTATACATTCTGTAAGCTTTCTTGTTTTGTTAACCGCTACACTTGCGCTTTATCAATCATTTCTTTAAATTATTGTGAATTCGTCCGTCTTTAAAACCGATTTAACGTATTGTTTGCGCTTTAAGAAATGACACCTCAATGCTTCTTCAGTCTGCTTCGTATGGCTTCTTAAGTCGTAAAATGGTATCACCTTACACAATAGATGCTATTGTCTTTTATAAGGAATACTGTATTTTCATTCCAAGATTAATTTGATCTTTGTGTATTGCTTGGTTTGTAACGATATTGAGAACTGAATTGTCTGCTTAAGTTTTTTTTTTTGTTTTCATCCTACTTGCGTAAACTTAGTTTCCTTTTAGCTGCCAGTTTGTGTAACCATAAAGTATGCAATATACGAGTATTTTTGTGAAACCTTTTGCTACAGCATAGTATCTGAGAGCCCTTAACTTAAATTTACGTGCTTCGAAACTCCGAAGGCGACGGTATTGTAAAGTTTATTAATGAACGCAAAAAACCTCGAGCGAACTTTACAGAATGGGGCAATAAACTTTTTAATTTGTGGCGAATTCAATCAATAAGAACAGGAGAAGTGTCGTAAACACGGCCGTGGTCGGCGGCGCCCGCGGTGCAAGTGCCACAGGTTTTCTCAACATGGCTTCCTGCTGTTCAGTGTTGCCATCTAAACGGCTATTAGTTACGTTTTACGCGAGACGCGCCGGGCGTTCCAACGTGTTTATTCTTAATTGACTCCTAAATATCGCTGTTTTTGGCCATGAATCGTGTTAATCGGACATATTTATTTGAAAGCATGGAAGCGCACTCCCTAAGTGAGCCATTCGTACACAGTTTTATAGCTGCGGACGTGACGCTCGATACAGTTCCGTTGCTTGTTAATTAAGGATCTGCGGCCACGCTTTATGGTAGGCAATAGTCACAACAATAATATATCTCGAGAAGCAGTTGCGTTTCCTTTCTCAGTTACCCGAGGACGCTTCTCTGCTTATCTGATGTCGTAAGGAGTATCGGGGAGGCTATCGGGCTGCGTCAGACGTCCGCTGTGTTGTTCGTATTATCTGCACACTAAATTAAGAGTTTTTCAGCGTTTTTCTCACCGCGGACAAGGACACCCAAGTCTTACTTCCCGCTGTCCTGACTCTCGTTTGTCGCACGTGACGTGACAATTCTTTTATCCTCGACACTTTGTTTCCACATAAATTACTCGACTGTACGGTGCTACCGAGGATTGCTTCGGCTAATGTCACAACTCGTGGATTTCTCCCTTTATTCAGTTTCGTTTTGCATTCCGCCAGCTGTGTTTGCTCATTGTCTCTTCGCTTTAAATTAAAAAAAGATTTTGTTTTTATTCGCGCTGTCTTCCTCGCCCACGACTTTATGTGACGTCAAGTTTGGAATGAAGTATTCTTATTGTTGCGCCGTGGAGTCTTTACGAAACGTTGGATTGCATAAATTATTTAAAAGGTTTTATTTTAATTAAACGGGTAAAGGGGGTATTTGATCTGCGTATTTCTTGTTTGCGTATATAATTTGCATAATGTGGCTTGCAAAGCTGCAGGATTGTAAGGTGGATAATCAGAGAGTCATTGACTCGATATTAATATGGCGGTGGTTCAATAGCTGGTTTGTATAATTGTCATACAATCCGCTCATATCCACGATCATGCGCAGGTGGCGCGCGCTCGGACACGCGCCGTGATACCCGAACAACTTGTACATACTTTAATGTCGTAATGTAAGTTGACGTTTTATTTGATAGATGATCGATTGTTTAGAAACGTCAGTCGTAAAGTAATTATTGCTTAACTTTGCGTAAAATAACTGAAACTTTTCCAAGATTAATTTTATGAGAACTTACAGAAGCTCTGTGTAGTTTTAACGGTATTTAGTAATAAAACATTACCCTTGAGAGAGAAAGGAGTGTTCACTAGCAAAGGTATTCGAATATTGTTCAAGCTGAAACCTCTGATGACCACTAATTCCGCATTCAAAGACCCTTTACCCGACACATTATTAAAGGAATCTGTCCAAGGGCGGCGAAGTAACAAGTGCCTAATCTCCTTAGTGGTTACATCACGGTTCGATGTCTCATGAAAATTAGATCCTTTACTTAGTTGAACTTAGGGCGCCCTTTCCAAGGTATGTTGGTGTTTTCGAACTACTCACAATAAGGGAAACCGATACAAGTACATTATATAGTTCTGTTTTAGTTGTTTTCTGGTTTAGTTATTTATCTACCTTTTAATTGATAGTAAATTTGAACATCATTTTTGCACTTCAAAAGGAAAGACAAACAATGTTGAAATATTCTATTGTCTTAAAAAGGTCAAACAATCTTGCAAGTACGACTTAAATAAAAATTGAACTTTTTTTGTATAATATGTTATTGGGATAAGGGCAGGAGAATGATATTGATATATTTATATATATAATTATATTTTATTAAAATGAAAAGAACAAAAATTTGGTTCATCTATCAACAGTGATTGCGTATACAGAGTTTCGGACCAGTGGAGGAGTTCCCTCGTGTGGAGGCTATTCTGACTGCAGAATCAACACGTCATGTCTTTCATAAAAATGTATAGTCATGAGAACCAAATACGTGTAAAACATTTCAGCTCAATCGGTTGGGGCGTTACATACTAACTAACTAACCTACCAAGTAATAGGGCAAGTTAAATAGAAGCTCATTAAAACATTATTGTCTAGGTACTCAGAACCTGTCGTAGATATGCGCATGATCACAATAATCAGTTACTCTAAAGTTAATCAATAGGTACATAGACTACCAAATGATAGAGTCCATCTAATGATAAATGATCACATACAAAAGATCAAGCAACTGCGCTGATCACTGGACCATTGTTACACTTTGTGGACAAAAAACAGACGTTACTGTGCGTCTGGGATAGTTTATTTAGTGATTAATCTTCTCATTAAGACTTTTGTGGTTGGCTGGGCAGTTACCTAACGATTTCTATAAAAAACAAACTTAGTTAATAAGTAAACTGGTTGTTTAAGGCTTACCTAGTTTTTCCAGATTCGAGTTGTCTTTGCTTGTGAAGTTTAGAGTAACTGACACTGCAGTTTGACGACGAATGAAGCAAAAACTAGAATAGGTGTTTAATATTCTTGTAGAATGACAGCAAGGAAGATATTCCTTTATTTATTTATTTTGTTTTTTTTTTTTCGGAATATACAAGCATGAGGAAATAAAAACAAAGCTACAGCAATAAGTAGCGCGTCCATACATCATTGCTGTCAAATTGTCTTCCAGCTAAATATTTGTTCAGTAGGTGTATCCTAGGCCATTAGATATGTATTATTACAATCATCAATCATTTCAACAAAACGATATGCTTTATAGTTAAGATAATTGTAATTAGAGAATAGGTTCCGATATTATTTTTGTTGGTAAGTTTTTTCTTTTTTTTATCGTTGGGTCTGATTTGCTCGATTATATTCGGCTGTATGTAGAGGCTTCAATGTATATGTATAGGGTGACTGGTAATTAGGGACCGATATTTAAACACGTGTTTATACTCATGATACCAAACAACTTTCCTAAAGAAACATTGTTTTTCTACTCATTTACTTTAATCACAAGCTGATAGGCCACAGGTGCGAGCGTGTGAATTTCATATAGCTTTTGTAAGTGTTTCGGCGCTGCTAAGGGTTTCGGCTAAAGAAATAGCTGCAGTATTGAAAGACATGAAGCGCGGTAAATCACCTGGGCACGATTCTCTCAGCATAGAGCATCTGCAAAATGCAGGTGTTCACATGCCTAGAGTACTGGCTATGTTTTTCAACTTCTGCTTCTCGCATACATATCTGCCTGTAGATCTAATGAAAACCTTAGTTGTGCCGATTATAAAAAATCGAACGGGGGACGCGTCCGACATAAACAACTATAGGCCCATATCGTTGGCTACAATCATTGCCAAGGTTCTGGACACTGTGCTTGACAAACAGTTAAATAAACATCTGTCGCTTCACGATGCCCAATTTGGCTTCAGAGCGGGTCATTCGACAGAGCACGCTGTGCTTTGTCTCAAGCACACTGTCAGATACTACACGGACAGGAAAACCCCCGTGTACGCGTGTTTTCTTGATCTTTCAAAGGCCTTCGATCTGGTGTCCTATGGTGTTTTATGGCAGAAACTGTATGAGGATACAACGCTTCCCAGTGAGATGATTGAGTTGTTGAGGTATTGGTACGGCCATCAGACAAATATGGTGAAATGGGCAGGTTCACTATCCGATCCGTACGGGCTGGAGTGTGGAGTCAGACAGGGGGGTCGGACCTCACCGAAACTCTTCTGTTTGTACGTGGATCGGCTGATTCGTGAGCTCAGCGGTACTATGGTAGGCTGTTCCATTGACGGAACACTCGTCAATAACATCAGTTACGCCGATGACATGGTGCTGCTGGCCCCATCGATCAGCGCCCTCAGAAAGCTCATGTCTGTGTGTGAGCGATATGCGGAGGCCCATGGTCTCAGATATAATTCGAAAAAGAGCGAGTGTCTGTTGTTCAAGGCAGGCACTAAGGACTATCGCGAAGTGCCGCCTGTCACACTCGGTGGGACGGAGTTGCAATGGGTCAAATCGTTTAAATATCTGGGACACTGGGTCACTGCAACACAGACCGACAATGTTGACATGGAGAGGGAGCGTAGGGCGCTGTCAGTCAGGAGCAATATGTTGATCCGTAGGTTTGCAAAGTGTTCGAGGGGTGTAAAAACTACGTTGTTTAGGGCATACTGCCAATCTTTTTACACCAGCAATCTATGGGTCGATTACACGCAAAAGGCTTACAGCGCCTTACGCGTCCAGTATAATAACGCATACAGGGCGTTGTTGGGGTTGCCACGACACTGTAGCGCATCAGGGATGTTCGCAGAGGCACGTATAGACGATTTTTTCGCAATCATGCGAAAGCGTGTCGCCCACTTGATGCGGGGGGTGCGGGGCAGCGCCAACAGCCTCTTGGTCACTGTGGCTGATAGGGCGGAAGGTCTAATACTCAGGCACTGGACCACAACACAAGTATTACCATCAACCCGTGCCTTGAAATAATGTTTATTTTAGTTCGAGCTTATTTATTATTAATGATGTTGACAGGATTGATGGTGATTTTGACATTGTTAATAAGTATAACCAGAAATTTCAATCAATTTATAATTATCTACTAACTCTAGTACTTAAGTGTGTATGTATTACTAACAAATTGGATTGTATGATCTGTTAATAAATGATTATTATTATTATTTGTATTATTGTGGTAAAACTGAATGAGTATAAAAAATGTTTCTTTGGGAAAGTTGTTTGTTATCATGAATGTAATCATGTGTTTAAGTATCGGTCACTAATTACCAGTCACCCTATATAACCTACTAATCTGCTCATCGTTATCAGCTCCCAAGCCTTTTTTCATGTATTTTAGGGTTGCCTCGGATGTAGCTAGCAGTATTTTACATGGAGCGACTGTCTAGCTAAGCTCCACAATCCAGGTAGTACTGGCTAATACCATACACATTGGTAATATGACCTACTAAGTATGCGCGACAACATATTTTAAAAAATTGGTATAAATTGTGTTTTAAAAATATTCAGTGTTCATATTTATAACTCAAGAAATCAAAATTCTGCTGTAAAAAGTTAAAGAAATTGAAGAGTAAAAGAGTTTATAATTGACAATGGAATTATCAGCCTCGGTTTTCTTTAATCTTCCTTTGGTGGTCTTCTTTTGAAGCTCAGTCTGTAACAACTTGTTATATTTAACACTTTGTTTGGTTGGCAAAGGATATAACTAATCCCGGAATCCGTTTTGCATAGTTGTCCAAATCTCCGCAGAACAGACAATCATACAACGTAAATTGCAATTGACTATTACAAAAGCGAAACTCCTGACAATACTTCATATCTTATTCAATAATCCTAATCCCATAAACAGTGTTAGAATGGGTCCTAAGATAACGGTAGAGTCAGTGCATTGACCTGAACAAGCCCAGTTCACGCTGTAAATGAGGACTAATAGATGTTCTATGTATAATAAGCCATGTCTGATACCAACTATATTTGTATCCACTTCCTAAGTAGCAAAGCAGCCGTACATACTGATTAAGTGTCCTACATGCAAAGTGGGGTTTAATAATACGCCTCCGATTATAAAATGGCTGAATGTAAATTGTTTTTTTCTCGTGGTTACTTTTTTGTTTCTTTTCTAACGTTTATTTGCTATACATCTGGCCGTTTCTTCTTTATGTTTTGTTATGTGTGCGGGAAGTATGCAAAGACCTTTTGAATAGACCAGTTTTTTGCGGTAGTAGAATACTCATGCTAATATATAAAGAAGGGTGGATGCTTCAAAGGAATCAGATAGCTTTAATATATTGTACCTTCATTTTGGACAGCTGATGTTTCGGTAAAGGAAGTAATTTTAAGTTCACTTCCCAAGTAAACAGCAAATATTTATCTAACAAAGAGAAGAAGAGATACAAAATCGTACTCGTTGGTTCTAGAAAAAACTACTAGGCGGTACCCCAAGTACGTTCTAATTAAATGAAACGTGTTAGCTAGTACCCACAACGGATGTGCTTCAACCGCTTACCGCTAGGAGCAGTATTTGAACAAGATGTGTTCCTTTACATGTGGTTCCAATAATACCAGCGCAAGTGTTGCTTGATCTTCATACATCTGGAGGTATAATAGATCTTCATTGATTAACTACAAAGGCTACTGTTACTGTGTGTACTGTACATGTTTTTGGGTTTGTTCAAAACAATAAGTTAATAAGGCCTTCTGTTCGTCACTAGTCACTACATCTTCAGTTCATCCGATAGACTAATTTGATCCTTCAATAACATAGATGTTAATCATTATATTGTTTCTTACAAATATTTACCTACATCAATTTTTGGTATATGGACATACAGTCCACTCTAGAGTACAGTTGATGTCCATACAACTTCTAGCTAACTTTTCTAAGGGTGGTTAATGGCTGGGGTGGTAATGGGTGATTGGGTGATAAATCTGATCAAAGTTATCTTGTGCTTTATAAAACGTAACCTACTAATATAACCATGATTAAAGAACATGAAACAGACAGTTGGTCCATTCTATCGTCGGTAGCCACTTAGCCAGCAAAACAGCCACAACTCACTAACATGTAATTGAGAAACAAACAAACAGACAATCAGGATAATATATTAGAATAGAATATTTATTACTACGCCTTTTGCCTTAGGCAAGGTAAACTTTAATACGGCAGCCGAACAAGATACAACTCAATTTAATCGAAAGGCTAAATCAGGCTCACATAATTGATATAAATCGGCATACATTGAACTCTATCGGGTTATAGAATCTAAGTTCTATTACTAACGGTATAAGACAAGATCTTTGCATTAATAGATCTATCTTATTTGATTCTTTTTCTTCCAATTCTGATAGACCGGAATGCATCAATCACGAAGAAATCAGTTCCAATATAAATGTGTTATCTATTGGATCTGATCCGTCTGTCAGAGTTCAATCTTCTAAATGGATAGCAATATGTATGACAGCTTCAGTTTCTGGACGACCTACATGAGAGAGTTACGTCATAGGTTGCCTCTTTTTTGTTTCTAGCCTAGATTTTAGCTTTTTGAATGTGCACTCAACAATACACTTAACTTTTCTAACGTATTGAATTTCAACCGATTCTCCAAACTGATAGTAATCTTTGGCGCAAGATTTTTAACTAAAGTTTTCCTTACTCTAAGTGTTATTCTGGGAACAAAGGGTATGAAAAAGTATCTCGACCCTTCGTATCCTTTGATACTTACCCTTTACCTTAGCCTCTAGAGTAAGTTTGGGTTTGGAAAATTTACGATACATGCATAAAAACTCTAAGAGGTCAACTGCAGAATGTATGTAGGTCTACTCAAAGGTCTTGCGAAGTAATTATAATTCGAAACACCAAAATTAAAGTGTTTAGCGGGAATGTGAGCCATGCCATTTTTAGCACCATTTGTCACTTTTTGTACATCTGCCTTATATGCTCGAAAAATCTAACAAATATTGTATTCTTGTTACAGGTAATTTACAAACGACTTCCTTAACAACCATTTATCAAAACTTATTGTAAGTAAGTAACCACATTCATGAATGGGCATCAATTATACGTGGCTGACACAAGTCAGAAATAAAACCTCTTTGTAGTGGAGGTATCGGACGCATTCCTTGTACATCGGAACCTTTTATAGAGCGGAAATCGTACGTACTGGTTGCAACACAATCGGGCTCACAAAATAAATCGTGTCCATTGAAAGTTGGCAAAAGACACGTTCTAGCGTCATTTCAATAAAAGTTATTGTATTGAAAACTGACAATAGCTAGAGGAAGTGATGTGTCCTGTATGGAGGCAAGTGGACTGTTTATAATTTGTCCATTGTGGGCATGTAATGGAACGTGTCCAGTGGCCGCCAAGGCTATTGTTCGCACACAAGCGAGCGATGCACTTCCTATCTAATTGGCTTTCACACTACGCACAAATATCCAGAAAAATAACGTAATTGATGGAAAAATTGTCAATGAATAGCGGTTACTGATACGGTTTTTGTATCGTTTTGGGGAACGACCATTGTCGACGGATAAAAGAGTTTCGCAGTATTACGCGCGGTAGACCGAATATCCGGACAGTTGGATACCATCTAAAGTTTGGTAGTCACAACATTTTAGAAGACGTTGTGGTTAAATCGAGCCAAGAATCGCTTACAAACCTTTACTTGGTCAATTTGGGACAATATTTCTAAGCTTTTGCAAAAGCTCCCCGATAAAAGTTTATTCGTTAAGACCTTTTTTTATTCAGTTTCAGCATAATTTCCTGCTTAATATTACATAAACAATCTATTGCTTGCTTGTTGTGTGTTATGACACACTATATTTTCTTATGACTATGTTGTTCAATTCCCATTTATAATAAAGTCATGTGACAGTTTGACCATTATAATCAATAAACCCCCCCCGTTATTAAACGATTTGCATAAGAATAATCCCTGATACGCAAAATGATGTCAAAACATTTTCCCCTTATGGTACTTTCTTATAATCTCTTCTCTGTAGTCAGATAAGAATGACTACTGGGAGAACGCACGATAGCTAATCGCATTACGTCTGTTAATAATTAATTCCCCGATATTTCATACGGCATGATAGACGTAATCTTCAGACCCATCTGCATCTGATACATCGAGTGCTTTACTGCAACCATTTTACCAAGATCTTCTATAACTAAACGATGTTGTATTCCAGACAATGTAGTTCCGAAAGGTCATCATAAACTGGTCAGTTTTTACTATCGCCGTGGCTGACTCCGGACCTCCTAGTGGGTCAATCGTTAACTGTTTATGTGATTTTTATTGCCATTTGTGAACTATATTAAAATGCTCTATTAAAATTCTAAGCACGATACATGTTGTTATTTTACGATCTGTATGGAACGTTGCTAAATGTTCATAATGGCTTCATTTTGAATTTGATTGCGTGTATGGTGTGTTTGGGCATTTTTAAGATGCTAATCAGGAAATTCTGTCGTTGAATTAGTACATCTCAACTTTTTCATCTCCGGACCGTTTTTTTTTTACATTAATTAATTAACGTGGCGTCCTTTGCTTTGATTACTCTTTTAGGGCAGTTAATCAGACGAGCCAACGTTTGGACTCGGGGAATTGATCACTGAATCACAAAAGAAAATCTTCCTTTCGTTTCACATGATGCAATTTCAATCGCAATCTCGAATTTTCTGAATCCGATCCAAAATTCGTATCAAAGCGTTCAATATCGCTGTCTCCCGTAGCTCGAGACGTACTCTGACGTCACAGCACCATTTGTCAAGCTGAGCCGGCGTTGCACTGAGCTCGACTTATCTAAGAAAGCTGGCTTTACTTCCATATCACACTGAATATCCTGACTCGATACGGCATCGAGGCGCTGTACAGATTTATTAGTCTATAATTTATGAGACCTACTTTATAGCATTTTTGACGTTTATTCGAAGAAAATATTGAACGTTTATTAACTACAAATATAATGCAAGATAAAATTGCAAGACTTCAAGATTATGTTGGTTTAGTAAAGATAATAAATTGTGGGGAGCGATGTGTTCACTTATCTTTATCTTGGCCTTAAGTAGGCAGATAAAATTAAACGATTTTGTATCTGTACCTTAAATGGACTGTCTTTGCTTTACGATCACTTGTTAAATTATATATAATTTGAGTTTTGCTACTATTCGTTAAACTGGTTTGTAATTATATGGTTTTTCAAGTTACTGTTAGCAGCTGACCGTTTTAATATGAAATTTAAATAATTGTATGGATGACTTTTTTCTTGGCTGTCCCCGAAAAAAAAAGCGTGCAAACTGGAAAATAAAATATTGAAAGATTGTACCTACTAATTACAGTTTAAACAACGACATTGCCAAAATGTAGTTGCGTACGGGTGTACCACATTTAAGACCAATACGGTGGATGAAAATTTATATAACTGGGTTATGGCGCGTTGCCAAGTTACCACCCATTTACTTGCAACAGCGACCCTTACCCTCCGACGGCTTTTACAACCTGTTTGGGATGGTAAGCAACTCATGTATTTTATGTCGGGTTTTTACTTAGAAAATAATGTAGAAAAATGCTTAAAACAGTAGGTGTACCTTCTATACTATATTTTATACGTTTTTGGTCTAATCGATGACGACGCAGAGCGAAAAATTTTTCTCTATGCTAAGGAAAGATGAGTAGTAAATAAAAAAGCGTCAATATTATGTTTGAAATACTAAAAAATACTGGTATTTGGACAGTAAAGGAAATACAGACTGCTAGAACGAACACACCTTTCTTAAATTGGCTTGGCCGAAAACACCGGGAACTATGCTTGAAACACATTTTATTTCATTTTTTTCTTTTTACACAACTATTTATCTCTAAAGAGTTTAAGTTATCTGTTTAATTTGAACACCAAGCAGCAATGATAATGCGTCATTCATTATAGATACATGAAACATATTTAGAACACAAAAAATGACATGTAACGGAAACTAAAACTGTTGTTCATTCCAACTTTTAAACTCTTAAGTACACTATTAGGGTACACATTAAACAATAAAGCCTTTTCATGTTTATATTAGAAGCTTCACTTATTTTTATGTCCGACATTTAACGGTGACTCGTAATGTGACAGTTATGTGGTCGACACAGTGATGTTATTGTCCACAGGAAAGACTGTCTACAGTTTTTAAACATATTCCCATCGTTTTAAGTTTAATGGCCAGTTTTCAAGTGGTGGAGTGATTGTCATGGTTTAACAAACATTGGTTGTAAATTAACTGACAAAATGTTACTTATCTCTGGCTCAACAACATATACAATTTCAAAAGAGCTAGATGGCCCGATGAACGGACAAAGGCAGGTAATGCTGAAGGCAGATAACCAGATGTTATGGAGCAATTCAGGCCCTCCTGGCCCCTGCCTATGTCCAGCAGTGGGCTGATTGATTAATGATTACATCATTAGTCGCTGCAAGCACTGGAAATACATCCATTTATTTGCTGCTAAGATGCAGTAGTATTACGTAAGCTTTACTTCATCTAAAAGGCTAGAGGTTTGTAGCTATTTATTCACTTACAATTAATTTAAATCAATACCACGATAGAACTTCATGAATGTTTGTAATAAATGGCTGACCGCATAATGGCTGGAATGGAGTATGATTCTAGACCTTTTTGCGAGACTCTTTTTTGTTCCTTTTGGTGTAGGAATTGCAACTCAAATCAAAGCACATTATCGTGTCTACAAATTCAATCCCGTTATCTTATAAAGTCCACTTAGAAATCAAGTCACAGATCAGACTGTCTCTGACAATCGCTATACATTTTATCTTGCAGAACTAACAGAAAATCCTCCTACACCTAAACTCAGTTCCTATTACTAAGATAAAGTTGGTCTAGACATAGATAAGCATAGGATACACAAGTATAAAGTGCTGGCACTAGGCAAAAGCATTTACTTAGTCGGCTTTTGTTTTTGCTGATTTAAGTACCGTTTATACTCTAAGTGGCTAGTCTGACTCTGTAAGCAAGATAATCTTTTTTTCTCCTTTGTTTCCCCTTCCTTTGTCCGATATTTATGAAAATTCTTCGAAAAGAAATTGTATTGTTTCGCTAATTATATGCGCAGTTATTATTATATGGAACTAAAGTTGTTTTAATTCGCTTTAATGAAACAAAGCATGAGAATTTCAATTCGTTACAAATATTTTCTGTTTTTTTTTGTAATAAAATTTTATGCTACAAAGATATGAATTACATAGGCTTGAATGATCCTGTATTAATATTAAATATTAAGAATACCCAATTTAAAAAAAAAACAATGCTTTTTTTTAAAACGAAGATAGTTTAGTCTGAAAAGAATAGGGTTTTAATTAGCTTATAAAACATTTTCGTCATAATTACATTTCTGTATTCAATTTTCTCTTTTAACAAAGCAAGCAAAGAAATTGTTACGTAACTTAATTAGCAAAATGGCCTAAAGCTGGGAATTACGTGAGTTATGGTTAAGATCTTCTACTTAATGACTCCAGCCGTAGCGAGCATATACCTGTATGAGTACAAACTTAATGTACCCGAGGCTTTATGTAAGCGAGGTTACATGTCCGTGACGCAACTCATTTGACATTTAGCTCTAGCATGCTTACATGCCTCACCTGCATTTCTATTAAGTTCAACCATCCAGTCTCCGACGCAATCCAATTTATTCTCATCAAAGTCATCTCATACAAGTTTTTTGTCCAACACGATATCGTCTCTCGAATATTTTAATTTGAAAGTACCAACATAAATAAGAAGCTATTACGTTTACAAACGGGTCGGGCCTCGGCTGGCGTGACCACGCGACAAAGAGTCAGGTAGCATCAGAGCGCGGCCTCTCCTAAGTAAATTGGATACCAATCGAAGCGTGACGATTTTATCTTATAAAAAAATTCTTACCCTTTCTTTTGGTATCTTTACGTAATTCTGAGTACACAATGGACAGGTCTTGGCGGTTCTTTCTTCTCGTAAAGAATAATATTATGATATTGTGAATAAATGTTACGATACCGCCGAACGTCTGCTATTATTCGCTGTTCTGGCATCAGACCGTTACGTAGCTCCAGATTCACGATAAAAGAAAAAGAAACATAACCGCTCGAATTTCTGAAACAGTTCTTAAGAAAAGTACTCGTAGTACTATAAAGAATGCAGTGGACTGAATGGAAAGAACGTTTTGAAGTGGATAAGAAAACAAAACCCTTGGATTTTGTTGACCCAGTCGTCCTATCTTCGGCCGACGGTTTGTAGGGCACCGTGTTCTATTACAATAATGATTAGCACTTCCATAAAGTCAAGCTACAAAGCGTGCTGCCCAAAGATTTATCGCGCTGTAAGTAGAGCGAGTATACCATCACCGTAAATATCCGCCTTACGCTTCCACTTCCTCTGAACTCCTTGCTATTGATTTATAGCGAGGGTTTTAAAAGCTAACTTTTTATAAAGCAACTCCGGCCAGTTGTTTCCAACTGTCTGCAGCATCTGGCTTCTTTAGTTCAGTTTTTACTTGGCATTTTAAGAACTTTGTCATTTTAAACTTTGTACGTAAAATGATTTTAAGGGGTGCTCAAAACTTTCGTGCGACGTACCTGATGGCAAATCCGAGCAGCGCAATATAAATTACAAGTTCAATAGATTGAAGAACAAACGCACACCGCGACAGATGAATAGTAAATGAACTATATTTAATAGACTTAGCAATGAAAAGTTTCATTCTGTTTCTGCGTCCATAAATCGTTATTAGTCCTAATTTGGAAGCCGATTCAATAAGCAATAATGAAAGACAGACCTATAGCAGTAATAGCAAGGGGCACTTTCTAGCTCAGTGGTTATTATTATAAATCAAATAGTCGTGTTCTTGTCATCAGTGCCGCAATATCAAAGCTCGTTGTAGATAAACCGGACTATTTAAAATGTTGGTCTGTCGGCAGTGATTTAGCATTAAACGTGGGCCTACACAAACTTGTTGGTTGTGCTAAGCGACTGGGGGCGAGTATTTTGTATTACGGTTACTTGTGCTATCTTCATGTCAGTTTATTTAGCTTAACACTAACTTAATTGGCTATAAATTAAGCGACTGCAAGTTAGCCAGCTGCCGAGTATACGGTACGCTTTCTCGTCTTGTTAGATCTGGCTATGGTAACTGGGTAATTGCGGAAAGATTTTGTATGTATTGTACGTCCCCACAGTTAGCTGTTATAAATATTTATTGTTTAGTACGCCACCTGTTAGTACGGATTGTATGAAAATTTAACCCCGATTCAAGTTGCGAGACATTTATGTGACTGTTACGAGTAGGTACCTACGTAATTTTGTGCAATTTGAGACTACATAAAAAATAATGCTTGCGTTGAGAGAAGTATAAAAGCCATTTTGGTACTTACATTTTAAAATTCGTTTTGTTAAATATGTCCGTATCAAGTCACTTCTAGCAAATTCACATCAGTAGTCAAAGAGGATCTAATTCGCTACTGAAAATTCTACTCTGGTCATCCCATGTCACCTCACATAATCACGACTGCTTTGCACCGCTGTAATTGGCATTCCAAATTCGAATCAAATCGATCAGATGCCATTTTGCAAATCACGTCAAAGCTCAATAGAAATTCCCATTCACACGCATAGAAGCCAATGTTCCTTACTTATAGTATAAATGATTCATAAGGACATGTGCACACTTGCATACTGATGCCTCCCCTAGGCACTTGCTAACACAAGATTGTTCCTAGTCGCTAGAGCTTAAAACAGGTGGAGTCACAATTAGCGGCAAAACTAGAGTACCTAAGTGTCTGATGTAGTACGCCCACCTTTGCGACGCACGGGATGGTAGTTTGTTAAGGCGCAGTGACAACAGAAAGCACTTTTTTTTTTCTGTACCAGTTTTTTTGCCACTTTTTATTTTATTACAAGGTTGAATTGCGTTTCTGTACTGCAAATAAATTGTTAAAACAAAGTATATTTATGTAAATCCAGGCCCTACTAAGTGTTTACGCTTGCCGAAAGACAAATAGTGTTAAACTGTGCATTATAAATAAAACGTTTTTATAGTGAACCATTGACAATGTGTACAAAATTACCATACGCATGCAGATTGCAGCTTAATTCCCCAGAGAATTTCTAAGTAAGCCATTTACATTTTGAATAGAGGTACTCGGCCTTAATAGGTCTACATAGCTTTAGCTACACCTAGGAGGGATTACCTCACTTCACGCACTCCTGTTTACCCTACGGGAAAGAGAAGCCTTTATGGTGTTTGTGTCCCTCTCGTGTAATTCTTTCAGCCCTGTTTGTGTTGGATTAACGCATGTCTTTGCTTTTAACGCTACTGTTTGTTCGGCCGCCTACATAAATATTTGTAATACTATGCGGCCATTTACTAGCCCGGTTATGAGCGCTTTAATTGCTCTTCTTATTTTATGCCTTTGAAATATGGTCTTTGATAATTTTAAGCTATGCCGCCGATCGTAAACGCACTCGTAAAAAAACGTGTGCTCCAGTTTAGTTAAAAAAAGTGTAGCGCTAATCTCATTAGAGATCATATTCGATTTGATATGGGTTACCGTTCTCATCGGTAGCTTAGATCAAAGGAAGTGCCCTTTAGATTGTGAGATCGGCCTAAGTGTTTCGTGCAACTGTACATTCGGACTAATGATATCTGTATGGTTCACGTTTCTGATCGATAAGTACGCTCGTGAGCAAAATACTAACTACATTATGTAACATAGTCTTACAATATCGTCTAAGCTATCAGTAGTAAGCTCCCGCCTCAAAATAAAGTACTTCTCTGAATTATTTTTACGATTCGGTGTAAATAATGTTAGTCATTCGTGATCGGAATTTACAAACGCGCATTTTGTTATTTCAGGAATGGCGTCGATTTAATTAATCTCTCACGTTACTGTAATTTCTACGTAATATAATGCAATAAAGAAATAACACTACGTTTATGAATAAAATGCGACTAACTTCTGTTCAACATAGCTTCGAGACTAATGCGGCGAATGTAAATAAAATAACGTCGTAAGCGCTAACATAGTGAAGTTTCCTGGCATTATTTTAGTTATATTTGACGTGGAATAACCATAAAATAGGAATAAACTGATCGCATCTAACTCAATGTAAGCAGTATAAACGACACGTCACAACTTAAATCAGATACATAGCAAAACATAACCATTTCTGAGACCTCTTTACGCCTCCACTGTACTCTACGGTTGCGGATAATTTTCGCATTGCGGCAATCGGATTCGGTGCCGATATCGCTTCGTAACGGTCCTTGCATCGAGACTGCATTCTACACGATTTCCTTCTAACTTGAATCTTGATTATACTTTGCTTTATCTAAAATGAGTTCTAAGAATGCATTATGCCTGTAAAACAACAAATAAGACTAGATATTTTGATCTATACCGTTCCCGATCGATTACTGTAAGTGATTGCGTTTTGTTCATAGTTTAAGATACAGATACAGACACCACAAGAACTCAAGTATAGGACTGGAAAGCCAATTTGTCAAATTACGAATGAGGAATGAAACAAGTCATCAAAATTATTTTGTCAATCGAATGTCAAAGAAGCAGGCAGCGGTCAAACAATCAAAGATATTTTATATTATAGATTATTCCGATTGAATCATGGTTCGTTAGCAACCGCAGCCATGCGCACATCTGTCGCATGCTCCACGGAACTTCTGAGACTCACAAAAACCGACAGCCTCTGCCCGAAAAGGATAGCTACATATGATACTGCTATGGGCTGGAAAGGGACAACATTGAATCATATTATCCTCACGGATACAAGAATGGCCTTCGGATTCGATGAATTTCGATGAAAAATTTTATTTGGGTTTAACAGAAATTGCATTAATCAGAATTCATAAGCTGTCATAAGCCATATTGTCAGCGCATTTTCCTTACTTCGTGTTCTATAATGATAAGTTATTTTGATTACACTCACACGTTGTTTATGGTGTGCGCGTATTGTTTTATGAGCTTCCAAATGTTCCAAAATTAGTCAGAAATCCGGAAATCTAAACCAAAGGGTTCTCCGAAACTAAACAGAACATTATAGTTTCGTGTAATCCTTTACACGTCTTTATCTCAGGGGGAGTGATTTGTGACCGGGATTTGATACGAAATAGATTTGGTATTAGTTCGTAATTGTTGGTATAAGACAAAGAGCATTGAACTTCAAGTTATTCCGTTTTCCTTGGTGGCTTTACCGTCGATTTGGAAATGGCGAGTGCATATAAGGGGTGAATTGATGAGTTTTTTTTTTGGCCTCAAATCTTGTCGTTTATATGCCTATTGTAGATGACAGTCTTAATAAATTGAGGATTTTATAGTAGTAACGAAATATTGTTTTTGAATGCTACTAATTGTAAAACGTTTTACTATGCCATAAAAGTAGCCATTGTATTTTACATAAGACATATAATTTATCGCCGTTGTTTCATCTGTCACATAGTACGACGTCGTCTATAAAAATCAGTAATTTTATGATAAGAAATCAAATAACAAAGTGTTTTTAGATAATATACTCCATCATTAGACGTTCATTCGACACATAAATCATAGATCTCTATCTGATTTTGAATATTTAATAACATAATCGTCCAAGAGAGCAATACCGGTAGAACGGAGCGAATATTGAAATGCGGGCCCACGACCACTTAACGTACGGAGCCAGTTTTCTTGTTGGAAATGTATGCTATTGTCTCTGGTGAGATATAAAATACCGATATGACCCTACGACGTCTTCGTTGCAAGAAATATTCAAGGGATACAGCCCACACTTTTAATAGTGGTTACATCATTTCCACACAATGAGAGCGCCGTCCACACCCATTCTCTGTCCGTATGATTTGAAATTATAGCACCGTTTTATTTGCTCTCAGCGCATTTATATGCGGTCGTGAAGCCGCACAATGTGCCACAATATTATATGTTAAGGCACCTACATACAATCATACATAACGCGCATCGGGTCGCTGCGAACTGCAAGCGATGTGTCGCACATGTGTCGCAACGCCCGCGCGTGTGGGAGGCAGAATGAAGCAGTAATTTAATCCTTGATTGTGTTCCCATTTAATTTATTCGCCGCATGATCAAATTTGGTACGTGTTTGTGACCATTCATATCATTGTTAGGTCGACAGTGGCAGCCTGATTTAATTCTGTTTTCTACGGACTGCTCGGAGACTTGCAGGACGCAACGACATTGTCCTTATTTAAATGCACGTCTGGATGTACTGCTAAAGTGTTCGGTTCTCTGTAATCATCGCGAAATTACAGAGTGGATGCAAATAAAGATATGCTTGACACTGTACTCAGAAAGACGTTTGCTTATCCTACAATTTTATTTCCATACGTAATTATTCTAAGGGTTTACTTAATGGCATATCGTTTTTCATATTTTAAACACCAATTGTTTTAAAAGCTATAAACTGTATGGCGGGCGCCAATCAATATATCGACCTCATAATATACATGATCCTTATAATACTGGGGCAGATTTTAGATCGTCTTGGTATAATTTAAAAATAGTTTAAGGACTGCGGTCTCGTATTATCATAATTATAGGCGGTTCTTCAGAGAGGCAATGGGTATAAAAACTTAATGATGCTATAATATAACATCAATAAAGTAAATTGGCAGGATGTGTTCATAATAAGTAAATGGGTCAACACTTTGCTCAGTGTATAACATTTTTGTTTTAAATTCTGTACAGTTTTGTAAAACAACGATTTTTATATGTGCTTTGTTCCAAAAGTGTATAATGAATTCAGTCTCACGTTTTCCAACGACTTTTAAACATTTTATGGTCTTGTTCTAAAGTCAAGATAAAATTGTTGTGGTCTGTCAGGCTATCGCAAAAAGTCGTACAACGAATGGAACTGATGTAAATAATAATGTTGATACCTCGTTCCTCTCTACTCGATGCGACGTGCGAGAGCTCTGCGAGTCCATATTTCATGAAAAATTCATATCTTCGCTGGTACCTAATGATGTCGATGCCATCTTTTATTGCCGCCGGGGACATATTTTTCATTAATCGTATATTATGATACTACATGCCCGCGATCCGTCGAGTACTTGATGCCTTAAAAAATAAACATAATAAAACTAGGAGTATCACTAATTAGAAGACAGGTTCGTTGATGTCTGGACTTGTAGACCTTTATAAATTGTAAGTTATTGTTTTATTGTATCAAAGCTGTTTCGTATTTCTTTTTTGTAGAGCTTGATACCATTTTTATTTAACAAGGACTAGCTAGACACATAATCAATTTCAATTTACCATTAAAAAATAAAGCAAGATGGTTAGTACATCCAATCGTTCCCAAATCAATTTGAACCCGGAAGCCCAGCCCGCAAGAACAATTTATAGAAACCGTATGTCTCATCAAATATTTCGTTTATTTTTATCCCTCTACTTCGACTAACCTACTTTCCACTAAGAACCTAAAACCGAACGGGGCTGAAATTGAATTTCTACTTGTAAAAACGGACCGGTAATAGAGTTTACTTACAGCAGATCAAATAAAATACCAACTAGAAGGGAAGACAGGGCACACAGATGGCTCGGTATACTTACCCGTACCACATACGGTATTAAAGTCTGATAGTTTTAGTTTTGACCGACTTTTATTGGAAAATGTTAAATTGAATTGAAAACTGCAATAGAAATGGTGTGGTTATCTCAGATCGTCGGACATATTTCGGAATTGTAACTTACTGGGGTTAGTATTTCAATCTATGTTTTATCATTTGTTGCAGTTTGATAGATTCTTCGACCACAAATCATTTAATTTTGTTATAATTGATGAAACTGTTGCTTGTTCCCACTCTCCTTTCACTTTTGGTTATCCTGAAAAACAAAATACGAAATGATTTTAACAGGTGCGTTCAGAAACACAAGATTTTTTTGCTTTGATTAGCTTTAAAATATGTGACAGTGCCGGCAAATAAGGCCGTGACTATATACTTACATTATTTTAGGATTGTGACGTCACAAGATGACATCCACTAAAATTCCGTCTAAATAACGAAACATGGCTTAGTTCTACACGGGCTTATTCAGTACATTCTTTCACACCATCAGTTTAATCGTAATTCGCATCAGGCACTAGGCTCAACCCTTATTTCTTGTTACGCTCTTCAACTCTTACAATCTGTTCTGCGGAGAAATTTCATTTTTTCTTCGCCATTTGGCGCGCTAGCTTAGATTGTATTTTATCTTTATGCGAAATCATAATTCATACTGTTTTTGCCTCTTTCGCCAACGGAGGCTGTTAGGTGTTTAATGTTTTCCTCCTATCTAACTTACATGCGAACGTCGCACTCACCATTGTTTATTGTTGTCGATAAGATCACAATTTCTGCTACACTTTAATTGATGCTACCTCTATTTTAATAAAATTCTCTTCTATTTACAATTTCAATATCTCCTTCGCAGTACAAAGTGATAAATCAAAACTTAATCAACTCCAAACTACCGATTGCACAAGTGATTAATCTCGAAGATGTGTCGTTAGATTAAAGGAGAAAAAGTTGTTTACATATCATATTTCGTAAGTCACTGGCATTTATTTTGTACGGACCTCTGGTTTGACCCCCAAGAGCGCGCGCTCGCTACCCACAAAACAAAATGATAAATGAAGATCATCGGTAGTTGCGCGTTACATAAACGCTGATGGATTGATTGTAAACGACCGTGTGTGCCCATCGATCGATTAGTTCCTGCCCGGCCGCAGGGGCCTGACTTATTGACGATTATCTTTAATGGATTTCGTAAACTCTTAAGTGTTGGTATGCAACATCCTGGCTCGCCTTCAAAATGTAATACATCCTTAAACCCTAATTTTCTATTCAGATTAACGGTTGACTCGAAATAACTGTTAAGACGCGTGTTAGAACGTTTATCGATTCACTTTTTTTGTTCGTCGATTCAATTTATTGGCTTGAACGCTATTTAAATTCTTTCTGTAAGTATCTAGAGATGAATCTCTAAGTAATCCGTTTTGGGGGACGTTATCCGAAGTCAAATACGAAAGATTAATTAAATATTATTCAATAAACGTTGTTTGATTAACAAAAGGGTAATCTGCGGCGGCATCTAACACAAATACTCGCCACTCGACGGCTGTTTTCAATCACCGTCATTCGTTATTCACTCACTTCCCTTTGCAGTTGCCGAAGTACATATATTCACGTCGTTTTGTTTTGTTTAAACTTTCATATTTCGAACTCTCAGAGGCGAAGTCGTGCGATACAATACTTGTAATAATTGAATCGGTTAGAAGTTCGTTGTTTGCGTATTTGGAAAGGCGAAAGTTGATTATCTGTTCTTTAATAAATAAGCTGGAGTTTCAAAATAGAGTAAAACTATAAGTCTAGATCAGAGGTGCTTTCAGCAAGGTATCTTTTTAATTCGCATGATTTATGAGGTCTATTTTGAAGTACGGCGGGAATAAGAATGTAGTAAATATAGCGGCTGTTTTTATTGTCGGCGCATTGCGCACTCAATCTCGATTGTATTTTTTGTTGTCATTAGTTGACGTGAAATAACACTCCTGAGCTGTAGTATCGTGGTAGAAAAAAATAAATTGTGTGAAAAATTACGATGATTACGTCTAATAACGGGTAGATGGACCGAGTCGTCTGATGGCCTCTGCCACAGATTGGCATCATTAGCCGCAATGATAGTGACCTAAAAGAGTAATTTTGTTTTCCTTTGCTACTCTTTGTTCGCTACTTGCTTTCTAAAGCATTTATTTTATGGGTTAGTTCTAATAATTACAGTCGTAAATAAAAGCGCTTACATTCTGGAATTATCGTTCTTGTGTAAAGTTATCTTAACGTCTATAATAGCATCCGGCAAGGAAATAGGTTATTTTAATGTCTGCTATATAGATAACACAAAAATAAGCAATTATTTTTGTAATTAGCTTCGTTTTAAAAATAACAAATTTTAAGAATATTGTCAGGAAATATTTGTTTTTTTAACAATGTCTTGAAAACGTGAAAGAATGTCGTGCCAAGTAAATTACAAAATCAGCGTTTGTTTTGAGTTTCGTGACGGTCGTAAATAATTCAGCAAATAAATAAAATTCGTTCGCACTACAACAGCGAACAACATAGAATCTGGCACTACACACGCTAAAACATATTTACGGCCCATCAAGAGCCAATAGCAGAAAAAAAGCTTACAAATCTTCACACTCAACATAAACTCTTCATCACGACATTAAAACATTTGACATTTAGGCCACTGCACTATGGTTCAGCCATCCCCAGCCATGGGCCACGGCATATCAGGCAATTAAAGCGACCGTCCAGCCGACGGTAAGCAGATGCCTGTCACTTTTATCAAATACATTAAACTGGTTGCTCGAATCGAACATTTATTTTCTTTTTTTTTTTGGCCCTCACATAAAACCTCTCCGAACACTGTTCAGATAACGAGTAATGTATTGGTACTCCGTCGAATAATTAAATGTCCCTTTTATATTGAGTTTGGCCGAAATTAAAGTGCGATTGAAGCACTAATTAAGCGCTTTAGGATATGTTTAGTTGTTTGATGATGAAACAAATGGCTGATGATGACAGACCCTATTCAGTGGATTTGTTTTCATTAAGGGATAATGTGATTAAAAGGGAATTAGGTAGTTGTCCTAAATCGCAAAGGTAAATTGGAAAGAGAAAGCTTAGGCATTTAACCAGTACCAAAGAGTGGGACATAACATAAAACCTATGTACCTAATAGGTTATGATTTGATAATCTATGATTTCATATATTTCAGATCTTTAAGTGAGTCGTACTCATAACTTGGTACAACAACGACAAATACAAATAATTAATTTCCATAAACTGCATGTAGCTATTATTTCCATTTTTTTTTTACATGGCACAGATAATTACTTTCCTTAACAGACACTCATCAACAAACTGCATATTGGAAACGATAATAGTAATTGTTTTATGAAGAAATTAAAGAAATAATTACTTTAGATTGTTAATAAACCTAATATAGTAAACTGTGATTTTAATTAACTATAAGTAGTTAAAATGCAGATGATAATGGAATTCCTTTGAGATGTAGTTTTCGGGTTTGACGATTAGAAGTCAGCATTTGTATTTAACTACGCAATAAACACTGTAAGGCGATATTTTATAGTTTTTTCAAGTGTCGTTGGTACTATAAAATGGCTGGGACATATGATATCCATCTATTATGAAAAAAAAAACTAAACGATGAATATAAACAGCCCACTCTACATATTATACACAAACAAAAAAAAAATTGAGTAATAAAAATACTAAAATTGCTATAACTTTTGTTAATTTTAGCTTAAATTATAAAGGTTGTTCTTGAGTGACATTTTTTATGTTTGTTCCCAGTTCGCAACACCCCGGCCAGGCGGGGAGTCTTCGTGCTTGCAGGGCCCCGACTGTTTTATGGTAAGTGTTCAAAGGAAATGAGCCTAGCAGATTTAAAACTAAACCCATACATGTTAAAACTAACAACCTTCAAGATTTTTACCAAGAAACTAGAAAAATAGCTTCAAACAGCAATAATGAGAAATTATTGCATATCCAATCATGAATCACTTAAGAATTATCAAGTTCTCACTCTAGAAAGGCAAATCACACAGTTTCACTTTCTGTTTTAGACTTTCATCCTTCGGAATTGAACATCAAAATTTTCGATGTTAGGTATCTATCTACTTTCACATTAAATGAACGAAAAAATTTAATAAAATAATAACCTATCATACTATTATTAATAGCAATTCAATAGGAAGCCAGTTCAATGATAAATTGATCTGCGATTACACAAAGAAATTTCTGGACAAACACAGCATTTCAATAAGTGAACAAACAATTCTCAAGACTCTGCTGCTTGACGGCAGCAATCATATTTTACTATCGACGCAAAAATACTAATTGTGATTATTACAATCCACAGCTCCTAACGATTAGGAGCTGGTATTCAGGAAACTCGTAAAGTCATTCTAATTGGTTTTGCCATAACATTTAATTACAAGTTCCCTCTCAAAAAATAATATTTATGAATGTAGAATTTCAAGATATTTCTGACGGTTCACGATCATTTTATGCCTGCAGCTACTATTTTTCTTAAAGACCTGCAGTAAAAACTAAGCAGTACCACCATGGATGATTGTGTACACACTTCCTTTCAAACGACTCTCCCTTTATGACAAAAGCTGTAAAACTTAACTACAACCATTTTTGAAACCCATTTCAATTTATGTAGATAGTTCATCTTATGTTTTTCAATCAGTATTTATAACGTCGTGACGGGGCTCAGTAACGTTTTTCATGTCACTAAATCAGGAAAATAAAATGGATGACTTTTTGCTACAAAACATCGGTGGGGTTAGTGCTAAAACCGATAAATTCTCGCTTGGAACGTGGATTCCGCCGGTACCTTTTGTCAATACCAGTAATTAATAATCGTGGTTCGCCCGTTCTTATAATTATTAAAGCTTACCGAGGCGAGAGCGGGCGTCAAGTTAACGTCAACTCCAACTAATGAGCGTTTCCAATGACAAATGCTGCATTCGAAGCGACCGAGTAGTCAAATTTGGCTGGATATGCCGTTGTCCTAGGGATTAACAGAATTTATGATTTGCTTACCAGACGAAAATAAATCAAGATGTAAATTTTTAAAAGTTTTTCTTAAAAATGTAACTGTTTTACGGCATCAGAAGATTATGAAACAAAGAGCTGGTTAAGAAGTGATTCATTTTAATCATTTTAAATACTTATAGTAAATATACACTTACTTTTTATCACAATCCACAATCAAAATAGTTTTTGCTCCAAGTGTAATCTCATCAATAATAGCTTACCTGTTCATAATCACACGTTTTGGCGAAGCTATCTGAACATAATTATGCCCTATTCACATTACAGTGTCCGTGTTTCTATGTGAGTAACGAGCTCGACCCAATTCCACAAGTAATGACAAACGACTGTATCCACACTCAAGTCCACGACCACCCGATAACGCACACTAATTTGACAAAAAAGATTCCGTTTGAACACACTTTGTCCGTCTCTGGGATGAGCATTAACTTTAAAATTTGTCTGTGTCAGTACACACTCCCCATTCGTCGTAATGACCGACACGATAATAAATCAAAGCAGTTCAAAAGACTAGTTTAATTGTGACGAATTTGTGATGTGATGGTTTTGTACAACAATATATTTGTTGTTGCAGTGTTGGGAAAATTGTGAACTTCTGCAGTCCAACTACCAGGTCTGGGGAGCCATCTGCGACGAAAAAGATATTTGTGTAAGTTGACAGCTTTATACAACTTTCTAATTTAATTTCTGACGAACAGTTTTAACTTAATCTTTGTTTACAGTTCCCGGGATGCAAGATTGCATGTGAATTCCATTCGGAAGCGGCGCGCGCGTCGCAGACCCAGCCTGTCATCCACACGAAGGGCGAAGGGGTGATGCGTGTGAGTGGAGCGCTCGCCCGCTGGCCCCCTCCGGCCCCTCGCGCCGCGTCTCGCCCTGTGCCCCTCGTCTACGTCGTCATGCGTCGTGCCGCGGAAGGCCCCTGGCGGCAAATCATACAAACTCAAGCACTTGCAACGAGAGTACCTTCAAACAACGAAGGGGCCCTTCTTCGAGTTCTTGTAGTCGACCCATTAGGACTCGTCACCATCTACAGTCCTGACGAAACTTGGGTAGCTCATGATACAAACACTTCCAACCACGATGAACACAAGTGGATACTCAAAGAAATATCCCTCATCCACCAAAAAGTCCTAGTTATTGGTGAAATTGCATGGGAACCTAGAATAGCACGCGGCGTCTATTTAGTTACTTGGGAAGTTGATGGTGGGGGTCTGAAAGGCAATTTGTTTACAGACTCAACCAGAGTTACTCTATCATTATGGCCGGACACGGTCTATCACATTCAAGTGGAGCTTGTATCTCGCACACCGGGAGTCGACAATGAACGGTCAGAGACCATGACTATCGATACCAGCAGAGCTCAACGCGTTTCAACCGAAAGCGTTCAGGATGTTCAAGTGAGTGAAGGAGACCGCCTGATGTCCGTTCTGGTCAGCTCTATGAGAGGAGAACGTGTGCCTGAGCGTTCGCCTGACTCAGAGCTAGTACTAGGCTGTTTGTCAGCTATGATCGCGTTTGGATTGGCTGTATTAGCCGCGGTCTTATGGAGGCGGAGACGACGAGGAACCTTCCCAGGAACCAATGTCTACATCGGTTCATCTTCTGTGTTAAAGCGGAAGCTGGTTGAGGATTTCACTCCAGCGGCACACTGTTTCCAGCCAGTGCTGGTGCCGGAGACACCGACCAACGACTCGGTGCCGCGCGACGTGGTCGTGTGACGTCACAGCTTCGATATGCTGTCGGTGGAAGACCGGGTCTTCAGTTCCTAAGCATTTGGACGAACTCCCTAAAAGACAAGTAGTTCGAGTGGATAGAAGTGCTGTTTGTGATACTCTAAAACTCTTAAAGAGAGATAATAAGTGAAAGTTAAATTGCATTTATTGTGGAATGTCGTGTAACTTGTTACGTTGTAAATTGTAATGGACTTTGGAACACTGTATGTAAATGCTGCTGTAATAAAAATTACTCGTGTAATTTTGTTTGTACGTAGAGTTAGGCGATTGTAAATTAAAAAGTTACTACTTATAAATGTATTTATGAAACACAGTAAGGTTAACACCAGAAAAATTAGTTATGTACATATGTTAAGAAGAAAAATAGTACCTAAATGATAATTTTCTAAAATATGACTTGATTTATATACTGCTTGTAAATAAATAACTGTAATGCGTGTACCGGATTTCGATGTTCAATTTCAATTCGTTTTGTATTTCTAAGAAAAATATTGTGATCTACTACGAGAGCACCAAATATGAAGTTTCATTTTAGATTCCCTTGAGTTTTTGGACCGAGATCAACAAAAATATTATCATTCAAAATGGAATATGAAATGAAATTTATATTTGTTTAGTGTTATTGTGGTCGATCGCTATACGGAATCAAGTTTATTAGACTAATCGGTATAAATATCTAGAACTATTTTTACAACTAGTCCTTATTATCGTTTAGTTAAAACATAGTTATTAGATATATTTTACGATAATAGTTTTGATGAGGTTCTTACTCATTCTAGTGAACTTTACGACGTCTTCTTCAGCAATAAACATATATGTATGTATTTGTAAATAATGGAAACATTTATTGTAAAAACATAACAGAGAAATTATATTTTTCTTGGCCTATGACAGATATTTGTAGAAGTTACGGGTGGATGTTTCGATTAAGGTTTTTCCCCGAAAGTATTAATTTGGTTCTAATGCGATATGCCCATTCCCTTGATAAGTGTCTCTCAGAATTTCTTAGCCGTCTACGTAATATTACGTATATCACAGCATAGTGTCATAATTATTTGTTTAAAGTTGATGTTAGGCTTTAAACACTTGTACTTAATAACTTAAGTTTCGTTTCGTAGTGCAAAAGTGTAAAAGAGACCAAAATTATATATAATTTGAAACACGTTTTGGTTCTGTGACAACCAAAATCCGAGTAGGACGTAAGTTAGGAGCTTAATTAAATTTATTTATTTTTTTGTGATTTATTAGTACCTTCACTCGATTTTGTAAATAAACGAATTGCTATAAATGACGACGCTGATCTTTAACGTGTATAAATAAATATGTCTGCCAAATTACAGCCGAGTTTTAATTTATCGACATTGTTTCCATTGCCGTAAAAAAAAAATAGATGTGCTATTGTTCTCATCGTCTTTTGTTTCAAAATACTGCACAAAGAATCTCTCCAGTGCTCCCGGAACGACGTCTGTATAAAAACTAAATACTTCGATAATTTATGTTATTTAGAGTGGACGGAAAGAATGACGGCTAACGAACGGTTCTGACACCTTAAGCGAGATTACCGAACTTTTTCATTACATTCTCGAACTTTCTTGACGATTTATAAACGAGTGTTGGGCAATTACCGTTTTTATACGATGATACTTTAAAGGCATCGAAGACTTCAACATTATTATGTATTTCAGTAAATGCCAACGGGTAGTTTTAGCATGGTGTGCAGTTTTAGGTTTCCCGACGTTCATGTAACCGATTGTTTCGCAAATGGCAAAACATTTTGTGGTTTGTTTTTAGGACTAGGTATACAGTTAACAGACTAGACATAAATATATTTTACTATCGTAACAAAAGGTTTTAAACATTTATTCATAGTGCGCTTGAGCGTTAGCAATAAATGTCATGAATACAATATAACTATTCAATATCGATATTAATTTTTAATACTTTGTGGGTTTAGCGGGGATTTGTCGCTTGAATAAACATCAATCATTTCAAAGAATCCTTTAAACAAATATTGAGATTTAACTTCGGTTAAAGGATACCGTTGGGGCCGTCTAGCCTTCCCCGGATAAAACGGTACTATTGTCAAGGGATTAACGTCAACGAATTTGTTGTCAACAAACGCCTGATCAAACAAAAAGATTTGTGCCTCTCACAACCAAGGTACCCCCTATTCCAACTATTATCGTCCTGTCCGTGCCAGCTTAAATACTTAACCAATATTCTTTTTTGAATAACGGGGCACAACAATGAATTCGGTTTTAAAAAGCGTCGCTCCAAAAAAATTCCGTCGGCGGCGACGCACAGAAAAAAACACCAAAATAAGTAAGTAATCGTAAATACCGTCCTATCTTTTAAAAAGCCAATTACGAAGTTTGAGTTTCATTAAATTGAGAAATCCATTAAGCTAATCGCTAAGTTGGGAGCCACCGACGTGACGATTATGAAAAGGTTATTCCGGCATGCAAATGTGAAGGCATCTTAATGTAAATTACGTGTAAGTGGAAGACAGAGCCGGCATTCTGAACTAGTATAATAGACGACTGCATTCACGGATCCCCATAATTCACGTCGTAAGATTAGATATAGGCTTTTTGTTTTCTCATCGTTAAAGTCGAACCACGGTGTCGTTTTTTGACAAAAAGTCGCTTTAGATAGTCGGTATCAGCTTCTAGTTTTTCTCATTTGTTTTCATTAAGAAAAAAATTATTCAGTTTGCTTTGGAAATCTATGATTATGGTAACGTAGGGCCATTTATTTTAGTTACCCATTTTATTCTTGGCCGCGGTTCTAGTATAAAGCATAGGCTCATAAATAACGAGGAAAATAGAAGGTGAACGCTTCCACGAGTATCCTTTTGGGAGCGAGCAAAGCATTCTTTTAAGATTTATTACAGAACTTGAGCACATTACTTATTCCTTATGTGCCTTTGGAAACGATAGTCCCTTAAATGTAGACATTTTTTCCGTTCGTTTTAATTCATACTGATTGGTATTAATTTTGTGATGTAAATGGTTATGATTTACTGTTTCTATCTATGGTATTCACATTTTATCTTGAATGACCAACTAATGAACGAACACATAAAAGATATGGTCCACAAGATTAAACCTTAATACAACGACAATCATGATAAATTTCACTACTCTACCTAACAGAAAAAAGATCACATAAATAATTCTACCACAAAATATACCTAAGTACAAAAATCTCATAAGTTACAAGGAAAATTGCGAGATATCGGCTCAGTCCCGATCCCCAATAACACAACATGTTATGCTCCATGATCTGGATTATCCTGCGATTACAAATCCTTATTCCCCGTCGATAGATAACCTAACTTATAGTCGGAGATATTGCAATCGGTATATTTTAAGTTGATCCTATCTAAACTGCCGATGCAAAGCGAATGTGTGGGACAGACTTTCTTGTTAACGACCTACAGAACAACTATCTTTTATGTAACTGAAATGTTGTCTGATACCGAAGGCTGTTATTTAAAAGCAAAATTTTAAATTGTATCTGTTCTGTTACACTTTAGTGTGATGAATATTGTTTTGTATCTCTTGCTCTTGGTCTACTGCGCCAGATTAACTGGAGTGAGTGAAAGTAATTCAATTTTTTTTTTAACGCTCCATTCTTGGTGATAACAGAAATTCCGATTGGTAACTGGAATAATGTAATTGAATTTCTACTTCTGAATCGCCTCAAAATTAAATATTTTGTTAGATAACGAGCAGGTTAGTAAAAAAAGATTGGTAACCGATTTAACACAAAAAGCTGTGGGGACATAAAAAATAAATGAATGTAAGTAAATAATCCACTTTAAACAAAAGCAGAAGAAATCTACTTGAGACTCGCTGCGCTTCTTTTCTGACAAGATTGATCGTAACAAATCTATGTATAAAAATTGTGGTAGAACATTATGACTGTAACTGTGGGATAGATCGTAGTACATAATGCACATAGAAATAAGATGGAAGTAGAAAAATCGGCCAAGGGCGAGTCGGACTCGCGCACGAAGGGTTCCGTACCATTATTGATAATAAAAACGAGCCAAAAAAGTCACTATTTTGTATGGGAGCCCTCTTAAATATTTATTTTATTCTGTTTTTAGTATTTGTTGTTATAGCATCAACAGAAATACATACATCTGTAGAAATTTCAACTGGCTACCTATCACGGCTCATGAGATACAGCCTGGTGACAGACGGACGGACGGACAGCGAAGTCTCAGTAATAGGGTCCCGTTTGACCCTTTGGGTACGGAACCTTAAAAAACAAAACGAGTATACTCTCCTCTTCGTTCTATAGTAATAATTCACTAGGTTTAGGTAACACAACATAACATCACACCGTGTAATCCCCGAAGGGTTAAGCAGAGGTGTACCTTTAGTACCTTAAAAGTATGGCCACATTCCGCCATTTATGTTTAAGTCCCATGTAATAGGCGGCCAGCCGATTGCCTTCGACCGGGGACATATCCAGACAACGTGGCTGCTACTTGATAATGAAATTCCTGATGGAAAAACCCAATAACACTTTGCCCAGGTGTAGGTAACACACCTAAGTAGCTAGATAATAGCTACCTACATAATGAGACTTTTTCAAAGCAATTTCAAAAAAACAATATTCCTAAATAATGTCGTCAGGATACTCAAAGAAACAGTAACAGGAGTGCATTAGCCCTTAAATTACAAAATATCAATGCTTAGGAACATTAAAATCTTAATACGTCTATTAACTAAAGTCTAGTACAGATAGGACGGAAACTCACGTTATGCGATTACCACTAGTCTAAACTAGTCTTAATGACTGTCAGAAGGACATTTCAAGTGCCCGAAGCGGGGCTGCTTATCTAAAGTTGCGGCTTTGAATCTAAATACTAACAGCCGTTGTATTAAATGTATAGGTTTTATATGTTTTGAAAGGAAAATAGTTACCAATAAACCGCTAAGTACCCAACCACTTTGGCTTAGTTTATTCTGTACCAATTATTTCGTCAAGATTAGCAAGCTAACTCGTAAGACCAGACCGAAAAGTGAACATCATGTATTTGAAAGTACTTACGTCTATAAAGTTTGAAATGCAAGCAGATTTTCATTTCATGATTAAAGGAATAAGTCAAGGGAACACTGATCAAAAATCTATTACTTAATGTAATTTCAAAAGTATCGCACAAAGACAACTGACACACAGAAAGAAAGTGTGTCTAGGTGTGTATGTACTATTCCAATTTCCGTTATTATTATGTAGAAAATTCAATAAAATTAGTAGGAACATTATTTACAAACTACAAATAGACCTAAAATAATTGCCATTCAACGTGGCAATGCTGCCAGCCTTCTGGGCACTTTTCCTGTTGACAGCGATATGTACAAATTTTTGACGCCCTGTAATTGTTTTTCCATTTTGATACTTGTACATATTTTACTATTCCGATTAGATTTACTCCCTTTCCTTTTAACATTTAGTCATAATTGTTATCCTAATTAGCAATAAAACCTTCAACTTCATCAACAGTTAAGACAAAAGGTTCTGTAAATAAATAAATATTCTCTTGAAAATGTCAGTCGTCCTCTCAATCAAAGACAGCAATTAAGGATTGGCAATATTAACGAAAGGTCGAATAAATTCTTAAGAATTGAATGTTAATTGATGGCAAGCTCTCGTGGAGCAATTACCACTAGTCTTAGCGTCTGTCAGACGGACATATCAAGAGCTGGATGTCTGCTTATCTGAAGTCGCGAGAGTGCATTTATCAAAAGGAAGCCGTTTCACACCCGACGTTCTGTTCGTAGAAGGTTTCTATAGGTTATTGGATGTATGGGAAGTAAAGCTCGTTTATTAATATGATTCTTGGGAACTAAAGGTTTTTTTTTTAATATTCCACTATTTAGTACATATTATATTCTAGTATTGCTTTTGTGTAATTTCATGTGCTCTTTTCCACATAATTAAAGGTTGACTGGTAGAGAATGCCTTGTGGCATTAAGTCCGCCTATGTACAACCTATGTACGTGAAGTTTAAATAAATAAATAAATAATTGATAAGAAAAAGAAATAGTTTACATTTAGACTGAATTTTATCTGCGTAAATAATTTCTAGTAATTGTGGTTTATCACTTTCAGATGAAAAATAATTCGAGAGTTTCTATGTTTGGCATAAAATCAAAAAGACTAGAACATTTTTGGAATGCAAACACAATCAATATAGAAGACAAAAACGATTAAAAGTAATTTATTACATCACATACTGTTTTATGGCTCTATTTTGAAGAAGGTTGACGCTGATAAAACAGTGAAGTTAAACAATTTATATTCAATCGTTTGAATCGACATTTATTTTATAGTTTCCATGAATCTTTAACTCGCAGATCCTGTATAACAAAACAATCATGTCTTTATTGTGCGAAGAAAAAAAAACAAGTTAGTTTACATTTTTATTAGTTCACTGTTCTGTTTTTATTATATCTCAATAGTTGATCCTAACCCTAGGGAAATACCCGTGAATTGAAACATGATGAAGATCTGTCGAAACAAACGAACAAAATTTAATTAAATATAACATCGGCTACACTTGCTCAATTTGTATAGCTGTGAGCATACAAACTATTATTGTTTGTGGCAACATTTTTGAAAAGGCTTAAAAGCCTTTTTAAGTGAGTCCAAGATAAATTAAAACAAAAACATTCGTCATGTTTAGTAAAAAGTTGAACACTTTTGTTATTTATATGGACAAAACTAAAAGTAAATTATGTACCTAAAGCCGTATTTTTATAACCATTACATTTATTTTTATTTGCCGCTGAAAGCATATTAATCTTATTAATAGGCACGGATATTTTATGAAATAGTGAAAAGTTAAAAATAAGTTTTTAAATAACTTTCTGTAAGTTTCGAATTTGCTTGTCTACTAGAGACCGAACGTCTGCTTGTGCATTCCAGTAATAATTTAGTTATCCTGTATTTCAAAGGCTAACCCATCAAAATAAATAGAAAATTAATTGACTCCTTGAAAATTTCCCATACAGCCTCATTTAAGCACAACATCCAGAACTTCTGACAGTTTGATACGAACAAGCCAGCTAATGTGAAGGGGCTTAAGCCCTCCGGTGCGCCGGCGCAGTAATGGCCGCCTGTCAACGCGTGGGCGATCGACTAAACATCAGTTGTAAATACACGGTAAATATTTGTCTTCGATATAATTACTGTAATTGCAAGAGACGTTGACGTGGAGTTCATTAAATTAATTGAAGTGTAAATTTGTTTTTTAAGGTGCTAATGGTCAGGTATTATGGCTATGCGCAAGAGTTAAACCTCTTGAAAAAAAAAACTTTAAATGGGTGTTAAAAGCTTTTACAACGTCCTGATACTATAATTCCAAACGATACAGACTGTTAACCTTTTTGTAGCAAAAATAGGCTAATACTTTATTTTATTATGCTGATTGGCAAACTGCGTGAATGTACTTACCAACATTTGTTTCAAGCAAAACAAAGTAAGTAGGCTTTGAATGGTTACTGGTTAGACTAACGACATGTGAATTGACTTGACCACTTATACAAGTCTATAAACCCTTAACATGGTGTTTAACTTATGCTGTACTTAACCTACTTCAGATAATCCAAACAAACGTAACTAAGTCTATGAGTGTTTGTTCATTGTGTGTTTCTAGTTGAAATATCATCATTATTGTAACAAGGACGTCTGGTTAAGTGTTTGGGAAAGCCTTGTCTGTAGACTTGTGTAATTAGAGCTTTTCGGAAAATACTCAGGTTTAGGTTCAGGTTTGGTATCAACAAATGTAGCTTTCTACAGAATAATATCGAAGGGTACAGAGTAATTTAAAACAATGAAATACCACCATCATTATAAAATCATAATATTTTTCTCCTTCATTGCTTCCCTTTTTGTATCTTCAAAGACCTGAAACAGAAGATCGACTTCAAAAATTACAAAATATCGCTGAAATATTTACATTACCACCCTAGACTAGACTAAACTAATTAAAATTCTAAATCGTTTCACATTTCGATTAACACTAGTTTTTCGGAAACTTATGTACTTAATCTCTGATCAAATGTCACTTTGACCCTCTAGTCGCATCTAACCCTAAAAATTCGCGACCAAAACCCACCTCCACTATTCCATAAAGCATAAAATACGTAGCTTCCACACTATTACCCCGTCACTCGACGAGGGTAAGCGATTATATCGGAGGAACCTGTAGTCCCATAGCCATTACTCTTCTAGATAGGTACTGATATCTGCGGTACTTATGAATAAACACTTACCGATATTGAATGCAGCACGTTTACGCCTATCATTGGGGTTGCAAGCTGCCATGTTCGATTTACCCAACACTCAATGTAACTGGTAAGCCGGTGAATGCTGAAGTCTTGAATAGATATAATGATTATTTCTTAGGTAAGGTTGCTTTCAAGCCTTCGAGTTGGTTTAACAAGAGTTGTTAGGATTTGGATTTAGAGTTATTTTCTGGTTAAACATTTCAATATGCTGATTTGGGCTTTGGCGACTGTGTTTGTGAGGTATTTATAAGTATGAAAACAAATTCACAATATATACAGAAATTTTATTTATTTTAATACAAGCTGCATAAAGAGCTGAAAACGTCTTTGTTCTGATCATTATGATTTACTTCAACAATGAAACGGAGCCTGAAAACGAGAAAAAAGGATCTGCTCCATTTATTTAACTTTGTTAACTTGGGAAGATGTTTGAAAAAGCTTATTTTTAAGCCGTGTTCAGAAAGGTTGCCGTATGAAAGTAAAGTATTCATAATGATGAGTGCAATGACTCTATTAGGAAATCTTCAGTTATTTCAATTACATCATTATTTCAATGTGCAAATAATATGAAATAATAAAAATATAAAAACCCATGAAAAAAAAACTAAAGTAAACCAATTGAGTTCGAGTCAACTAAACAACAACCACACACAAATAAAGCACCTCAATTTACGGGTAACTTTCTGGAAGGAGGCAACCCACAGCAAAACACGGGCTCCCGATGCCAATCAATCAATAATTCGCGGAAGCCGGGAATTATCTCGAAATAACTGTTTATAACCATTTAGAAATTACATACTGTTGCTAGATCAAATACGAGGGAAGCTTCGCGAAGTTAATTATCGTTGTGTAGGTAGCTATGTACTTCGAAGAAGTTCTTGTGCTACGTTGATTTTTGAAGGTTCACCTGGTTGGAAGATTTTATTATTTACAAAATATCAACTATTATTTTTAAATATGTTTTTAGCTACTCTGTTGTCACCTACTGCTGGACAAATGCCTCTTCCCATCTTTTCATCAGTTCAGGTATGGCGCTACTTCTTGCCAATTTCTAATGAAGACCATAATGTAGGTTAGGTTAGGTTAGCTGGATTGTTTCCGCACTTGGCCTCTTTATTGGGCAATTGTGAAGAAGAAGACATAATGTAATGCAGATACCTATAATTTTTTTTAAATTCTTTGTAAGGATTTCATTGAAGTTAATGCTCCAGTAGATAACTTTCGGCGTTACTGTAAAAACTTGTGAAATTATATTCTCATTAACCAGTAGGTTTTGTACAAATTCACGTGAAGAGACATTTTCACCGCCAATATAATTAAATTAGGCACTACGGTTAAAGATGGTTCCACAAAACAGACTCAATAGACCCATAGGCTTTGATATCGTAAACAATATAACGTTGATACAAAATGTAATTTACACACAAAGACTTAATTCTCCGAAATGGTTCATTAAGGTAACTTAAGTTCATCAAAATATTTATAATGATTGGCCATCTGCTAAATAATATGCATCTAAAAAGAATGAACCTAATGATACCGTTAAACATAACATCATTGACCTGATGGTCAACTAGGTAATGAAAAAATGGGTAAAATACTTCCAAACAAAATACCTATTATTATAAAGAAGTGCAAGATCTGGCTAAACCAGCACACGTAGCATGACCACTGTATAAACGAGTTTCATCTACGGAGGAGTCGACATAATGACAGATAGCCAATGACAATGTGTCAGTTTGTCGATTCTTCCGTCGACATAGCCCAATTCTGCGGCGGTCATGCTACGCGTGTAGTAGAAAAACTTGCAGGAACAGCTGTTTTTTACTAAACAAGTGGTTATAAAGCTGTCACATATCTGCCTACGTAGTATAATAACTAGATCGACCAACAGACAAAAGTCATAGGAGACAATTACAATAATGCAACTTACACGCTACAAGCTGTCAGATAATCAATAGATTCATGTTAGTAAGATGAAGTTAATAAAGAAATACAAGAAAATATAACTAGACCTAAATAAACACATTTCCAAGTGTTGACCATATATACTGTTGGCTTGAAACCACGCAGAGCAAAGCCATGTTAGGTTTAAACATCGCGCTGGGACGAGACAAATCGCTTGCCCATCGCTTGCGATCATGATACCAACTTGTTTTGGTTGACTTTTACAAGACAACTTGCAAGGAATTATAAGAGGAGTGTATTGGGAAGGTCTATGTTTATAAATAGTCTGACAACAATCAACTTTTAGAAATATTTTAAATTTCTAGTCAGATCATGTAAAAAAAAGACGATAAAATCTTTAGTAAGAGTCATAAATAATAACAGATAAAAGACAAGCATATAAAAGCAACAGATATAGTGAATTAAATGAACACTAACTCTATCGTAACAATAGAAATCGCTATCAATAAAAATCTCATCGAATCCATTGACGAATACTTAGAACCCGCCGATTAACCAAGTTTAAATTAATACCTTTGCTACTCGAATTTCTAACAGAAATTAGCATTCAACTTCGATATCCGTTAGCTGAACTGTTGCTTCCAAAGTTGCAATTACGAATAGTTCGTATGTTGTTGAATGAGTACAACAGGTGGCGTTACCGGTTAATTACGATAAACAAAACCGGTTATAATAATTAGTGAGGGGCGGTAGTGGGAGGAGCAGGCCGCCTGTCCGGAAAGGCGTGGTCGCTTTTCGGCGACTCAACTCATGTATAATTTAACACATGGACTATGTCGTAACTGTGAGCTTTTATGGTGATATCCAATTTTATTTGGATTTTGTGGGACAAATGACCTTAAGCGGCGAGGGCAATATCAGAGACCAAACCTTGAAATTGAGTATGCACACGATTGTTACGATTTGAAGATCCAAACCACATTCAAAAATCCTTAAGGCACTCTTATATTTTTTTTTTTTTCAAAAGCAGTCGACAAACAACATAATACATTTTCAAGCCGTCATACAAGTTTTTATCATATCCGTAACACTCAAAACCTCTTTTTGTTAGCAGTAGCTTCATGTTAAACCACATTACTTTGCAGTAAAAAACAAAATAATAACTCCATATCACGTAACAATCAGCGCACAATTTACTAAACTCTACTTAGCTTGCGCTGCGCGTGCGTTGATCGTGCGTACAGCGCGTGACTCGATGGATGCATTGCGGACCAACATTGGGGCCAACGTTTGGTTATGATTTTGGTATGGATATTGTGGAATAAAGCCTAGGTTTTGCATATTTATAAAAAAATAGGTGTGTTTGGCGCACATTTATTTTTCTGTATCTACTGTTTCTGGTCATAAATGTCATGTATTAGATAAAGCCTAGAATTGATGGGTGCAATAAAATTTCAATAGGCGCTTCTATGTTTCAGCTGTCTCAGGTGTTTCAATGATAAATTATTCCATTAGTTGGACTTTAACTTGTGTGATATTATTATCGCAAATGCGCTACACCCACAATTCTTTGCTCCAATCCTGAACAAAAACAAGTTGAGTGAGCTTGTATGCCATACCTTAACCAACTCAATCACCAACATTTGAACCAACCTCATGTCGGCTTACTACAGCTTTAATAGTCTAATTCACTTGCAAGCCCCGGCGGCGGAGTTTTTGTGACAAACTAACGTTCGTGGTGAAGTTGTGAGTTTTATTGTGTACGTGACGGGGCATCTGATAGCTTGCATGCATCCTGTATACACAATGTGTAGGTAAATAACGTTGTCGTGGGTCATGGCGATATAGCACTCAAATATAAAATGGAAGGTTTTTGAATGCATGATGAAGTATCAAGAAGAAATTAGGACTGGATATGTTGATATGATCAAAGAGATTTTAAGGAGTTACGGAGCGGATTACATTTTAGAGTACATTTTCGATTTTGAGTTTATGAGCGACTTGTTAGTGAGTAGTAGAATACTATGTTCTTCCGTCTATCGCTCATCGTAAATATTTGAATGTATTTTTTCATAAAGGATGCGCAAAAAAACGAATTGCAAAAAAATCACTTGCATTTTGTAGGCTACCTTAAGCTACAAAATTCAAGTCGTTTTTTTGCAATTTGCTGGTCAGTGTCAAGTTGTATCTAAATCAAATATAACTCACGACCGTAACAATGTGGCTGTACAGAGGTTGAATTAATAAAATCATCAGTACAACGCTCTAATTTCATGTAATCCCAATAAAAGTAATTTAATGGGATTAAACTCATCTGACCTGTATTTTTTTTTTTTAAACGTTGCCCCACACTAGGAATTTCTCCTGTATCGTGGGTGCGTTCACAAACATTTAAACTCACATACACAAACAGCCAGACCCGAAACAACTATCTGTAGGCCATACAAATATTTGTTCCGTGCGGGGATCGAACCCGCGACACGTAGCGCAGCAGTCGAACGCTCAACCACTGCGCCAACCGTGTCGTCTTGTAATTGCAAAAAACTTAACAAAATTTTAATTTCACTAGCTATCTTGGTGCTTCCCCCTTAAGATCCTATGGACTATCAGAAGAAATGGAATAGAAAAACTCTGATCCCTTGCTTATTAGGTACTGCAAGAAAATTACGACGTAGTTCCTTTGTCCCGTCTATATTAAGTTTACATTGGCAACTGATGAAAAATCGACTAAGAAGAATAATAATTGTTTTCTTCTGAGTACAACAGAGATAGTCGAAGCAAAGACTGTTGTGTCGAAAAACGCATCAACATGATTGTATTTTCTAGAGCACAATCATATTGATGGGTTCGGGGAGACAATGACATTCAATGAACCCATTGAACATGGTAGAAATAACAGAATTCAAGCTTTCAATAACCGATATCCGAGAATTATACGAAAATATCAATTCGTCTGCTTCAACTTAAGCACCCCATGAATAATTTTAAATAATGCCACTCTGTGTCAGTCATGTAACATTGCAGTAACTACCAATGATTGTCAAAATGAGATTGATGGTTTTACAAAAGAATCAGCGAATGTGCGTAATCTATTACAAAGTCATAGGGGAACACAAGTGCCTATTAGGCGATCAATCACCCCATTCCCTATAATGACTGACTTTCCATTGCAGCCATAAACTTGTCCATCCATTACCATTAAATTTACGAAACACAAATGCCAAATAGAATCGTTAAACAAGAAATTCTATTAGAAGCATGTTATCTCACAGTCAGAACAGACGTAAAACAAGGCTGTATATTTTTCACCTCATTAAAACATTCGTACCGAACGAACTCATTTCTCACAACGTCGCTAGAAACATAAAATCAATTACTATTAGTTTTAGAACCAAGACGGTTTACAGATAAAGCTTAAGTAAATTGCAGCATGCAGAGGAACGGCCTACACATTTTTCAGGGCTTGCTTTTAGATGGTATCAATAATTGGCATATCTGTGAACTGGCACGCAGTAGATCATTTAATTTTCTTAATAATTTTCTATCGCAGAGCCCCTGAGGCAACGCGCGCCGGTCTAGCCTGCTTCTCGTTTTATACTTTTTATTATTACAGTATAATCAATCTCACTGTACGGATGTTTAAGCCTAGATGTAGTACATGCGATAATGTGAGATAAATTGTTGAGATGTGACAGCGGAATATTGAGAAAATAGTTTTTAGTTTTAATTAAAGACTTTGTTTGATAATGTCAATTGTTATTATTGTTTAGCAACTGAAAGTTTAAATGTACTTACGCAAGTATTCCTACTGGTATAGCCATTTTTAACTCAGAGTTATGAATTGCAGATGAATACAGATTAACATCAAGTAAAATGCCTGAACCTCAGGACTTTCTAACATATGCTTAAATTACAGAGAAAAGCCAACATATCACATGTCGCAGGCAACCCTTGCATCTCACCTCACAGTTTACTGCACCGGTAATCTGAATCAGTTGCGTCGACCAGTGATTTATAGGAGCCGCCCGACGTCCCAGCATTCCGCTTTGTCTCAACCCGCAATAAAGGTAATTTCGTTACAAACTATGGACGTCCGTAGACCCTGTACCTTTCTATTAGCGTTACGAAACTATATATCTAGCCCAACCTGTAAATTAACCTAATTGTGTTTAGGTTTTGTAACAGCTTCTAAAATGAAAATTGCTTTTATAATTTCAATAGTTCCTATAACCATTGCCGTTAGGTTCATTATTTCTTCACAGACTTCTGTTTCATTAATAGCTTCTTTATTAACATATTTCCATCCAGTTTCTTTAACAAGTTGAACTAAATTACATGCAGTATCTATTGCAAGTGCGGCAGCATCATTCAGACTGTGTGTAGCAATAAGTACTTGCATCTAGATGCTGTAGCAGTGACAGGTTAGTAATCCATCGCTTGCGAGCATCACAGAACTGGTTTCTGCAATTGACTCTTACAACTTGTGCGGGTTAACAACCATCTGCAATAGTGTTTTCTTTCATTTCTAGATTAGTGGGGTGTAGACTTCTGTATAAATATTTTAGATGAATGAATCTTCATTTCATTAGACGCATTTTATATTGTTTTATTCATTTTATTAAAAAAATAAAACAAAATAAAATATCCTTAACAAAATAATTATGCTATGAAAAATCAGCGTACGTATCAAATGCAGGGTTGTTTAAAGTGGCCCTGGAACACGAAGGAACATGGATGGGTTTTTTAGTCAGTACAAGTCTGACACTCCCTTCGCCCAGAGCTGGAGGAGTCATTTGATGATTTCCCATCCGTAAAAAAAGGGTTGTTTAAATTTAAAAATAAAACGATACAGGTACCTTATCATATATTATGAACGTATAGAAAGAACGATTTTATGACGGTAAAAATCAGCGTACGTATATAGCTCTGGCCATATACGTACGCTGATTTTTCATTATAGGCTAAGTGAAAAAAGTATGTAAGGATGTGGCGTTCCACAGTTTCTGCTAACTCGTATGGGCAAAAAGGTAGTAAGTTATGAAGAAGCTAAGACCAAATCAGTCCGTCAAAGAACCCATCTGCAAGAAGGCTAAGAACCTGATATTTTTGGCCAATCTATGAAACAGGACTAACGAACTAAATGAAGCATAGACCTATTTCCTCACAATGCAGGTGTGTACCTATTTAATCCATAATGAAACTTATTATCTATGCTTAATCTATTACAGGTGCTGCAATAGACTGAATGACAGTACTATTGGCAATCGTATTAATGTCAACTGTTGCAACGAATTGGCATTTATGAACTGATACAATTATATAAATTGAGTTTCTATGACAAATCACGATTTACCAGCCTTCCGTTTGTTTATCTGCAAAATGGGTTTTGTAATTGCATGTTTCTTGGGAAACGGTTATAAATATGTCCCTTGATAGATCAAGGTGCTTAATTAAATTATTTTGTTCAACATTTTATGCTATCTCCACAAATTTAAAGACAAAATATATATACACCATTTATTGCAATTAAGCCACTAATGTTATATTAATGTCAACAATTTCAGGGAAATTATTTATTGATTCTAGTTGGTCATAAGTTTATTTTATTTGTTTTTTTTTTTTTTTTATAGTGTAAAACTCTTTCTTCTCCATAGAAGAAAGAGTTTTAATTTGTTTGTATGCAAAAGCGTTGTTAAATTATAATCGTTATTTCATTTTAAAATGCGAGGAAAATGTAAAACAACTTTACTGGTCCCGAATTTTAATTTAATAAATTATCTAAATAAAATAGATGATATCGTGACCATTATCATTATCTTTGTTAATATCAAGAAAATGGCTTCTGTTCATCTTATTTGCACAAAATATCCATCTTTTTAAGCTTTTGAATTCATTAAAACAAGTTTTAATTTTATTGTTTAAATCCATTAAGATAAAAACAATTAAGACTCACGCTAAGGTATCAAAAACAAAACACAGATCCAAACAATATAATATGAAAATAGACTTAATTACGCCTACGGTACAAAATTAGCATTATTAAGGATATAAGAATAATAGACTCTACTACCAAGAACTTTAAGATAGAAATAGCGTTAAAAGCTTGAGCTAATAACCTAACATACAGGATGAATCAAAAGAGGCTAGCAAGGATGGATTCAAACTTTGTACAATTTTAATGCTATTCAACTGAAAACAACTAAAAACGAATGGAATTTGTTTAAAGTCGGTCAAGCTTTGGAGCAACAGCTTTGAGTCAAGTCAAACCAAACATGAAATGTTCAGTCAATCCTTTTCCAAAAACATTCATAAGCTTGACTGACGCTCCAACCAGTATTTTTGTAAAGGCACTACTCAATCAGAGAGTCTTTTTTACAATTTCGGATTCTGAATCAATATACAGCTCCCTCGTTTAAACCTGCTTCAGTTTAAATGCGTCCTGTATATAGCAGAGGAGAATGTTTTATTCAATGTATTGAATCATTACAACCTAATCTTAATTGGTATGGCAATTCCCAGCATAATTGACATTAAACGATTTATAGACCTCGACATCATTTAATGCCAGTCCATAATGAACATTTCAAAGAAAATATCTGCTAGTCGGTGTTTTAATTATCAAACAGTATATGATTAATTCAGAACCAGATTTTTAATATAATCGAATTATTTGTTATTTCATAAATGCTAATTAGTCCAACTGTAGTTTATGATATGGCGATCTTGATTTTATTATTCGATGCAGGAAAAGTGATAAAAATATAATTATGTTGGAAATAAAAAATGTGACACATCTAAAATCTTAGATCTTCTTAATGATTAAAGTGTACAATGTGAAGTTTTATGAGGCATAAATATGTTTTCTTGTGTCCAAAATAGCAAAAAATTATTAGGATAATAAATTAGTTTTTGTTTTATATGAAGATTGAAATGATAAGGCATCTTAAATGTTAAGATCTTAAAGAAAAATTCTCCTGCTGATTTTTTTTTTCGTAAAGTATTCGTTTCTGAGTAAAGCTCTCAAACTGTGAACACAAGCTTCATGAAAATCGCCAACAGCAACCAACATACTCGAACATACATGGTACTGTGTGTTTATTATTACGCATATTACGTTTTTTTTTGGATGAAGCTACGATCTACTAAATCCGAAAACTTTCATTTAACTTAAAAAAAAAACATCGGAAACACGTGTAATAAAGCTATAATCGTGCCCAAGTCATTTACGTAATGTTGAAAAAGCCTCAATTATTTCGGAGCAATAAACCGAAAATAGTGGCACTTTAATTAACCTATATGGTGGGTAGTAATTACACATGCACCAATTTCAGTGGATTAACCGAATTTGAATTGCTTATTAAGGTGATTGACATGAGCTTTAATCCCTTACAATATAAGTTTAATCGAATTAACCGTGAGGCGGTAGGAAGGAAATTTAAATTCATATATTTTAATCGTGTCATAATCAGAACTATGATCTAATCATGATAAGGGCGGGATTGACGCTTTTATGACACTCTAATTTATTCTAGTGATCCTGCTTTCGTGGGATCGACTGCGGTACTCAGGCTTGTCGGTATTAGTAACGCATATTATAGACGTTGATTAAAAATTGATGAGTCATTGCAATAGCTAGTAAGAAATGCGACACTCTGAGAAACTTGCAGATTAATCTCACATCTACGTCTCTAATGAGCAGCTCCGTCAAACGATTTTATGATGCCGTAAAAAAGTAAAGATTTTTTTTATTCCTGTATTAGCATAGATATAAAAAAACGCATTAAAAATTCGACTGAATTTATAACAGGGGTAAGACGTCTATTATTAAACTTTGGAGGACTTCCTGATCTCAACGGTAATGACTTTGTAATATCGCTTAAAGATTGGTAAAATCTATCTTTAAGTTAAACATTGACTCTACTTTTCAAATATTTGAACAAAACTTTGTAAGTCCTACAGAACCTATTAATAATGGAAAATCATGACATTCTGGCTCTCTGATTTTATTATTTTTATTTCCAATCAACTGTGTATTATGTACGTATAACAAACAAATTAAAATTATCTGCCATGATTCCGGTAATTTTATTATAATCTGGCTCGTATTATCGGAAATTTTTGAAAATAAACGTAAATTATAGGAATTATCTACTAACGATATTTACATTATTAAAATTATTTCGTCATGACGAGGTTGATCCATGGATCGACCACATTATAATTACATATTAACAAAAATGATCAAATTGTGAAATCAATTATAAACAACGGCTACACATAAATATTTCCGTTTGCAAATATCGAAAACTGTAGTCGTAAAAAAACTGGTAGCTACATTGTGAAAAACTTTTTGCTGCGGGCAAGCCGCGACGCGCGAATAGTAATTTTATCCGGAATTTAAACCGACACACAACAAATTGTTGTTAGATATGTTATATAGGTTGTAGCACTTGTTTCCAGTTCGTTTTGCATAGAAATATATACAAACGATTCATACAAATGTTGGTAATCTATTGCACACTTGCACACCTAAATCATTACAAAACTTTTCGTACTGTATGCATTTCTCGAATAACCCTTTTTCGTATTAGGTTTTGGAGCAAGGATTTTCATTCCGGCCAAAAAAAAAGCATGTTTTTTGTCTAATGTTGGACTGCTTAAATTTTCAAGTTTTGCTCTAAGTGCACTATTAATAAAATCACGCTATATGAAGCTTTGCATACTACATGACCACGGAATCCGATTCATGAAAAACGGAAAAGATGGTTGGTATTACCCAACTTAACAATTTCGTTATGATCGGCCAACAAAGCCGCCAAACCAGTAAGAGAATCGCTAAATAAGCTGAACACAACAATGTAGTTTTGTTGACATAAGAAGGAGCACGTTTTTCATTGGCTTCGGTGGAAAATAAAGGCCGGGAGGTAGCCTCATGCACGTGACAAGGCGACAAAAGATCGCCCGACAGGTATTCGACGCGCTCAAAATCGGATAGTAATCGATGCGTGAAACTATACTTATGTCACGGGACATAGGGATCGATAATATTGGAAACATGTGGTCGGGAAAAAGAACAGTTTTCTTCTTTGATTTACAAATCATGAAAATATTTTATTATAAGAGCAAGTATAAAAAAACTGTACAAAGGCGGACTTAATGCCTTGGGCATTTTCTACCAGTCTAACTAAGAGAGAAATCATAATAACAAATTGTAAGAAAACATTTACAAATGAATCGTTTGCTGCTTAATGGTTTATTTAAATCTACGTTTTGTGCCTCGAAGGGCATTCAATTTAAAATCGACGAAAATGACACGAAAATTATTACAATATTATGATCATAAGTTTTAAATATTTGTTCCAGCGTGTATCTAAAGTTGCGAAGACAAAATGTTATTTTCTCCGTAAAAGTATCAATAACGAGCCATTACTAAAAGCAGACCCCACAAAGCTTGGGAAAAAGCTACAATGATATTTATACAAACATTTTCAAGTACACGAACATAAAGTTTGTTAGGGTAATTTTCAATCATTCGCTCATTATATTGACTTCGATTAACAACAGCTAATTGTTGGCTATTGCAAGAGTTAACTGAGAAACGGGTAAATAACAATGGCCTAGCGATCACTACTTATGCGCGATTGAAATGTTTAAGCTCAAAACGATGTAACTGTGCGTTGCATAAACCATGGTGAAATTACCGCATTTTTGATGTTGGCCGTTGGTCGTCTCGCAAGAAAAAAGGACCCACTGAAATATTGCGTGGAAAAAATATGTTGAAATATTTTAACTAATTATCTAATGTATTCTCCGTGGTGCCCAGTAGGTGTTTTTTTATTGGAATATAATAATCACTAAAAATACTCCTGGCGGTCATTAGATATGATTATACACATTTAATAAATATATTTAACACATTCCAAAATATCCATTTTATAACACATAATTATTACACTCAAAATCTGGCAACTCGTTTCTTCTATTAAGTCGTTAATTGAGAATGTTCCATCATCATCTTTCTCATTTGCCTGGTGTTTACAAACCAATTCGTTTCGCGAACTTTTTTGTTTCGTCCTCGAAATGGAAACTTTCGATTAAAATGATAATTTATTCAAAGTAATTAGGGTTTTGTAAGCGGACCAGCCGTGTGTCCCGGGTGAGGGTAATAAGAAGTTGGACGGCATCCGCCTTCAGACTCGCCTTTATGCACAAACGAAGGTCATTATGATCGGGTATTCAATTTACCATTGCGCTGACTCAGCAATAATTTACTTTTAAATCGAATTGTGGCGTTTGAATCGAATTTTATAGCTTAATACCTGCTGCTTGTTGTATGTGTTTCCACTCATAATTCTTAAGGACCCACTGCAAGTCCAATAACGCTTTCTGCTTATTAGATACACGATAGTTTTAAAAAGTATGCCTCATGGCTTTACGAGTTTCTTAATTAATAGACACTAAAACCCATCTAATAAATTGACTAATGTAAGCCGAGACTTTGTATTTCCAAAATGGATTATAAAGTCTCAAAATAGTAGACTCATAGACTATTTTTTAAATTAAATCACCACTTAAAGTTTCTGGTGTTAAATTAAAGTGGATCTTCCCGATAAGAAAAATCGGATACTTTTAACAAATAGAAACAAAAGTCAAATCGAATACAAACACACGCGTAATTCGATCGCGTCTTCAAATCTCCTAGCAATTCGAATCTTCGTTTTCTACCTGATTCAGAAGCGTGGGTGTATCTCCGTATCAAATTAAATCTGTAACGTTTTATGCAAAACTTATTATTCATAGCTTAGAGCAAACTGTATTAAAAATGCTATTTTTCTCATGTTAGTGACTTCATAATTTTCTTCGGAACATTTTGTTAGCACCTTACAAACCGGATTCTGGTCAGGTTTTTGAGCAAAATGACATCAACATAGCAGAGTCCGTCGGCCGAGCCGTCTCTTAACATAAATCGAATGATTTTATGACTCTAGCTGCCTATAAAGATCTCCAGTTTTGCCGTTTGACTAATTTTAATTGCTTTCCGGTTTTTACACCCTACGCTTGATCGGGGCACTGTATTTCACGTACATTTTAACGTTTTAAAACTCAGCCGGTAATAATTTACAATACAACGAGGCTTCGATGTGGGTCGTAAATAAACAAAGATTTAATGCAAAAGCCACTTTACAGTCTGTTTGAATTCGCTTTATTTGATGCGACGCGCTGTGACTAAGCGTTTATTTGCATTAACTATAGGTTTACCGAAATATCACCGTTAACGGTATCTGGGAATGCTTTTATTTCAATCGTAAATAAACACTATGGTTTTGCAAACATTGTTTTGTGGTTGTTTATTTTTCCAAGAAAAATGTTTGACTTACTTAAATCTAAAGGTGTGATTCTGAATCACTCTTAGGAGCTAAGTCATGTACCTACCGCTTTGCTGTGTAACTATTTGGGGCAGATTTATATGTCCTCCTTCCGCTATAAGCCAGCTCTATAAAGATCAAAACGTAGATTATGGCGAGGCTCACAAAATATTACGACACAGTCGGAGCGCAGGTCTTAAATGGTTAATTTCAATTTGTTACCAATCAGACACTCAGTCGATACAAATTATGCGCATATATTTCACTTGTCATAACGAGTAAAATCTCTTGCAGTTTGTATGGTGGGCGTGGCTTATCCGGCCCGTATCGACTGCTATCGTTTTGATATGACAAATTCAAAGAGGCGATCCATATTTTATGCATTAGGCGTGTTGGCCATGCGTCTGTACTGCCGCGGATGTATTCTTGAATTTTGAACGTTGACAGCAAATGTGCCCATTTTCTTTACAGCACATGTGTGTTAGATCTTTGAGTTATGGTGCATGAATTTGTGTACCTATAAGCATGATATTCTTTTGAAGTTTGTAACTACCACTGTTTATAAAAACACAATAGCAGACTAAAATTTTAAGTACCTTCACGATTGCATTTAGGTTCGGTACTTGGTGTATTTGAATTGGGTAGGTAGCTACCTGAAAAAGGTTAGACAATCAAATAAGCTAGAAGTGAAAAAAACAAAGGTGCAATACTCAAACCCACTGATTTTAACCCTAATCTTGAACTGTGACACTCAAAAAATGGAGTCCAAGAATAGCCTCTCTAACAAAAACACAAGTAGGCACGTACGAGCTTAAGATGTCGACCGGATCTTTGTTTTGATTCGAGACTTTTATAAATCGTTGTTTTACTGTAATATATTGTTTCTGAAACCTAGATGTTTGTTTTGAATATCACATTGTATTTTATAAGCAGATGGTTTGTAAGATAAAAGACAGATAAATGTGATTTGCCAACGCCATGACAGTCGACTTCGAATGTATAGTGTTCGGTGGATAACAATAGTCAGAACTATCTTTCATTGTCATGCATGTGTCGTTAGGATCAGTAAATTCAATTATAAGTCCTCAGAATCCAATCGTAATGCATGATTCATAATACGCACGTATGGTCACGATTTTTACAGGTGAGCTAGAATTTGATCACGATGCCCGTACATTGTTCTTCTGTGCAATTCTTGTAAATTGTCTTGGATTTTTTTACAAGTGACGGTTGTGCTGACGGTTTTATTCGGATTTCTTCAAATGAATAACTCTTGGATTTTTTTACAACTTTAATTCGGATTTCTTCAAATGAATAACTCCAATTGAAATCAAGACAAGACAGTGACAATCGCTTTTATATTCCTACAACGACTTTCAACGGGATCGTCAATTCGACATTAAGCTGTTCTTTAGCTTAGGTCCAAGCCACTTTCTAATTTTGTTAAAGTATGCTTACCTACAGTATGCAGTAAATTAAAACACGCGGTAATCTGCGTACTGTATCTGTCATTCATTAAATGGATTTTTTTTCGGAGTATTCCCGCTTGAGCATTATTCTTCCCCATTGAGCACCAAGCTATTAAAACGCTCAAATGGCAATACCATTGATGCTCAATGTATGGGTGCCCAAAAAATAGGTCATCAAACGGGAATACTCCATTTTGGGAGTATTCTCTAAAGAGCAGTTCTAATGACAATTAGATATTCATGGTGACATATTTATATAAGCTGGTGTGCTGATAGAGATGCAAGCAGTTTTCAAATGACCAATCAGTCAATTTACTTAAAAAATGTCATCCCAATTTACTTAAGAAAGGGTTCTTTTATTGGTTTTTGTTCGATAGAAAAAAGAAGATCGGCACAAAAACTTGTTCACTATGACTTTGATTTGTGGCTCTGTCGGCTGTTCCATACTGAAACACAATGTCATTTCTTGGTAGTTCTTCTAGTGTAAAACAGGATTAGGTTTGACCTAACTACTTTACTCGATGCTCCAGGTGAGGATTGAATTTTGGGCTGAGAATCTTGAAACGTAGACTGCATCCCATTTTTTGGTAGGCTTCAAGGTGACCTAAACAGAAAAACGTCAAGTTAGAGGACGCAGAAATTATAGGTTCATAAAAATTAAATGTTAAATGCATTGTTTTTGCTTTAGAATACAATAATTTGTCATTACAAAATATTAATTTCTGAAAGTTGCGCACAGACATTCAATTTCAGTTTGATAACAACTTTAGAATTTCGAACAACTGATCTTATCAATTCATCGTTGCCGCAAATTTCAATGGAATTTCGTGGTGTTTATAAAAATAATTACACTTTACAACAATGGACTTTTAGAGGTTATAAGTATGAGTAATCTCAGATTTTTAAAACGAAACGTTCATTTTTAAGCTATCAAATTCATAAATCAGTTTTAAAACGCTCAAGAATGATTGATGAATCGGTCTTGGTGTAAAGATAGTATAATATCACAATGTTATATCACAAGACTTAATCACACTTAATAAAGTTCTTAGAAATGACACATTAACATTAGATTTAAAATATGAATTTTAAAAAGTTCACCAATTTATTTGTGGTTTTATTTCCAGTCAAGCTGTGATAGTGGCCATTAGCATTGTTGTTGTATTAGCATAGTATTCAAAAATGGAACTAGAATATAAGTATTGAAATTATAGAGTGTTTTGAATTCTAGAACACAGTAATTAGAACACACTCGCAAGTCGTTACTGGATTAATCTATGCTTGTTCATAACTGTTGCGTCATACAGTAACGCCTTAATAACATAGCCAGATTGACGTGCAGGTAGGTCCTAACAAACCTCCGCAGTTGCATGCCGTGCTCATCATTTATCACCGATTTATCATAAGATCGACGGCACGAGAGCTGAGATAGACGAGTCAATCCAGCTTCACAAAATATGACGTTACTTCATACAATTTACGAACGTCAATATGGAAGCACAGAAGCGGAAAATTGTACCTTTTTTGTACGCCCACATTATTTTAGTCTAAGCTTCGATTCGATTATATATCTAAATTGTATTATTTTATAGACTTCCGCAGCAGTAGCGGCAGGTGAACTGATACTGGTAATTGATGATAGGAAATAATAAAATATAGGTTTCCACAGCGCAATTTGTAACAGTCGATTGAAAGCGATGGCGGATTCGTGTTCATAGGTTCGGAGGGAGCAAGCATCTTGTCATTAGCAATGTACTGTGGCAATGTTTAAATCTGTTACTAAAGCTTGTATTTTTTTACTATTTTATGCTATGAATTCCAGTTTGTGTTTTACCAGTTCAAATTATTTCCCAGCAGTAATCTTAGTAATACAAAAGCTGTAAATAGTTTCAGTGGTTTTAGCAATTACAAAGCTCACTAAAATAAATGAAACGTGATGGCGTATAATAATATACATAAAACTTGTGAACAGCAAATGAACGTAACACCGCAATGCTGTAATAACCACCAGAAATGACGTGAAACGTATCTAATTAGGGTAGCAATTGTTTATTGTTGGAGCTCATTCACACAAAAGAGGTGTGTTGGTAAAAGTTGGTCCAATCAAAGCGGAATGTTACCACATTAAGATTATAATTCCGCTTCATTCGGGAGCAATAAGTGGCAATAAGGTCGCACTCACGTATTGCTGAGAGGGCTGAAGGCACGTATTTTTCGCATTATCGGCTAAATTATTATAAAGGGAACAGTCCAACAGACGTGTGGTGTGGTAGTCTAGGAAAACTGTGCTGAGCGAAACAATTGCCGCGGAAATAGCACGTTCGAAAATTTAAAACGAGGCGATATGAGCCGCAACTTTGTGTGGCGCGACTTTATGTTAAACAGTTGCTGTTGCAAGTGTTTCACAGTCTTAATGCAGTATAATAAGTACTCGTGTAATCCATGGAAAGGAACATGCTTGTTACATACTGTTCAAGTAATAGAGCGACGGAAAAAGAGGAGTGTTTTATTTGTTACAACCAAAAATATTCTTTTATTTTGCGTTCATTTTAATAAAACTGAAAGGAGAAAAAACATGTTGGAATCAAATATTTGTATTTCGAAAAATAAAAAAATACTCACTGACATTTTTAATTTGAAACTTTTATGAATCTCGCGTTCCACCGCGACCGATCAAACAATGAGAACTTTTCAACAAGTTTAATATGAACATTATATTCAGAACAACATATCATTCTAACATGAAACATTGTGTACCAAATCTAAACAATGGGTAGGTTTAACCATTTCCATACTATAACATCAAAGAGACAAGAATGAATTAATATTTCTTGTATGCCATCACTCGCTGATGTAGACACGTCCAAATCTTGTAAGATCATTGTAGAACAATGACTCTCGAAAATAAAAAAAATATGTTTTGATAAGTTAGGTACGCGTTGCCCTTGTTTGTAAGAGAAGTTTCGAATAGACACGAGTCCACAAATCAAGTTTTTTTATAATGTTTTTGTGCAATTAACTATCATTCATCTTAACGCTGTCTCAAAGAAAAGCATTCCATTTGTTCTTATAAGCTTAAAAATTTCCTTCGTTCATATACAACAAAGCTCTCATATCCAGTCGTTTCAAAATTTGGGATTTTTAAAAAAGTGCATCTTGGTAATTTTCACCTCTCCGTGTTCCAAGTTAATATTTATGACCGCGACACAAACAAAACATGGCCGCATTAGTATTCGATCGTGCTTTAAATTTTAGATTCGTAAACCGCTTTATCAAAAGCAATATCGTCTATGTATTAAACATTAGGTACCTAAGTTTAAAATGCGGTCGAAGTTTTACATTGAAAACTTTGTAAGGACCTCGGAATTTTTTAGACTAATAAGTGTCGTAGCAAAACCCGCATACTAAGGAGACATCCCGTGCATGGTAATAGCAACTCGGGAGGAATATAAAATGCCAGTATCTACCTACCTATCATTTTAGAGGGTGCCGCTGTCAGAGTGTTTAAGATAACCCAGGACGTGACACCTATATCAAAGCGTTCAAATGTACCTAACGTGTCAAAATTCTTAAATAAGCTCAGACGACGCGAAAAGTCGGCTTGTGAACTTTTAACCCAAAGCTCCTGTTAAAAAATATTACCGGAGAACATGACGAGAATTTTAGACACGCAGGTGACGGAAAGGATATAAAATGAATATGAAAATGTTGTTCATTAGCAAGATTTTCGCAACTCCGACGAATTTTGTTCACGTTTAAGTATACGACAGAGGCTGATGATCAACTCACTACATTTAAAAATTAAAAGCTCGGCCATTTTGTTATTCACTGCCCTACAATAGTAATTAAACGAGTTCAGCACCAATTTTATTGTTAAAAAGAAGGACCTATACAAAGGAAGTTATTATTCTAAGGTATTCAACGAAAGGGTCATATTAAAAGCATCATAATTAGTTTCAAATAACCAGCACTACGTCTGTTATATCAATCCACATCATTATGTAGACCTGAACTGGATCATGTTCTTAGAAATGGTCAATTTGTGCTGTGACAAAAAACATCCTGCCGTAATGGGGTCTTATCGCTGGCGCTGATTACACGTTCTCCCCGGCAGCAGAAGGCGATGCTATTAAATTGTCATTAAAGTCACCTCAGTGTCATCTGCGACGTCCGTTTTCGTGGGACCAACTTTTTGTTGCAGTTTTTAGTTTTACACCGCTTCCAAATCTCATTTAGCGTGCTACCGAGTATTTTTATTGCATTTTAATCGTTATCTCCGAGAAACAGAGTCTCATTGGTAGTTTCTGGTAGGTAAATAAAAGTTTGTCGGGTTTCGTTAATGACACTCGATGTAATTTGATGTAAATTGACCGCCCCGACCGTCAGGAGCGGCCACGCAACATGTCAACTATGAAATTGTTACCTGACTAATGTTTAATTTTGGTGTGATTGATGTTTCAGACCTTTACTTATAAACTTGATATTACAGATTAGTTTGATCGTAGAATAATTTGAACATTCAAGCCAAAATGGCGGGCATTTTTCTTCAAAAAGACATCGTATAAATTATCTTTTCCCAAATCAGATTAAGAAAATCGATGATCTCGTTGTTCGCAAAAGTTGGAAGAACGGTAAAATTTTATTGATGACTGTCATGGTAATTCCGCGAGCTGGTATTACGGGGTAAAGAAATTGCCTTGCCAACCTCCTCGATTGCGTAATGGTCGATGTGACCGCGATATCTTAATAAGTGGTTCTTGATCAAGTACCTTCGAAGAAGCCTCGGGCTTTGCATAATTGTTAAACGTCTCAGCATCGTTTCAGATACGCAGAGATGGTAACCATTTACCCTATTATCGGGCCTTTGAAGAATTATCACGATTCGATTCTGGGAATAAAATTGTTATGTTAAAACTTACAAGACTCGGTCATTATGTTATCTCAAACATTTTCTTTAATATTTCTTAAATTGTAATTTTCAGTTGCGGCAAAAGCTTTTATCGACGTATTATATTTTATTCGATGGTTGTGTTATGTAGCTCTATCTTAAAGATATTATTAGAATAAATTAAAAAAAGGTCTTTTGTATACAAAGTTTTGTTCTACTAAAACGCGATTGTGTTCTGAAGTCGGTCCCGAAGTCATTTGAATTTCAGAATATCAAGTAGGGGTCTTCTGTTTAAAACTGTGGGATATAATAATAATTTAAGATAGGTTCTTATGTACTTAAAAAAATCGGATTTTGACTAGGAAATTAGGAATACTTTTTTACATAAATGAAATGAAGATTTAAATTGAAAAAAAGGGTTACAGCTAGGATCCGCAGTAGGTACTAATCACACAAAAACTTAATATAGCGAAAAAAAGGATGTAAGAATCCATATCATCTGAATTTTGATAGATACTTACACATATCTTTGACTTTGTTTTTTTTTGTTTGATTATTTTTCGTTGACATTTTACAAGTCATGTAGGCCTATGTGAAACAAAAATATTTTGATTCTGTACCTGCTTTTCTTACTTAATTTATTTGAAAAAATAAAACGACTAAGTATATTTTATTCAAAAAAACTTACCTAAACTGTTGATGTCTATCAATTAATGTACCTACCGAAACTTTTCTATCTCATTTTTGGTACCAAGCAAGGAATCTGGAATCTTTACTTGTCATCTTTGACAGAGAGTTTCTTCAGATATTAAACCAATAAAATTAGACACGGTTAAGATCGATCACAAAATCTCACGGTTCCTTCTGCTCTTGCAAACCATAAATAAAGTTACCGCTCGTGCATGACCGAGTTTTTGCTCATTACAACGCAAAACTGAATAAACTTCTTGGTTGGAGTATAGACAAAAAAGTAAATAGATTGCATGAAATAGGTACATTATTATAATATCACGAACAAAGAGGCTGAACATCATTACAGACATATCTAAAAAGCTCGATTTAGCCCAAGATCAGATCGAAACATACGTTGGTGTTTTCTTTCTGATTTTAATACGAATTGCAAAAAGGTTCCGTACGTAGCAAAACTCCTTCGTGAGTGGACTTCAGTTTTTTGTACTGTTATGATTGATAACTGCAAGTACAAACGAGTTCTGCAGCGTGTCGTTAAAAAGCAGTGGCTGTGTTATTATTAATTAATGATTTATTTCATAATATTTTACATTTATGGTTTATTTATTTGGGTTAAGGGAGTAAAGTAGAAACTTCGTATTATGTAAATTGACGTACCTTCCAGGTAAATATTATTCATGTTGGTACCTATGAGATTTCAAGTTCTGGGTAAATTATTTAATTAAATACATACGTCATGTTTCAAGGGTTTCATCATGAAAATGGCGGAAGAGAAACAATACTTTTGAGATATTTAAGATATTCCAGAAAGGATGACTAACGCTAAAACAATATTGGAGTGCAAAAAACAAGTTAATTCCTTCATAATCATTTTCTTAAAACTACTTGAAAATATCATTCCCATAAAAGTCTGAGCTCTACTTAAAAGCTCAGAACTTTAAACTTAAAACACAAATCTGTTATTAAACTTAAAGCTTTATACGTGTACTTACGTAAGCAATAAAACTTAAGTACAAACTAGTAGGTATTACGTTTCAGAGGAAGTTAAATGTAATACCTCCAGTTTACAAAAATGAATATCGTTAAAATAACATAAAAATATTATTTTGTTCAAGTGACTCTAGCCAAGTTACTTTTAAGTTAATAATATTCAATTTGTTCGTAAAATGTAAAGGTACACAGGTAAGACGACAGAGATGCGGGGCGATACAACTTAGACAATAGTCTTTTTCTTAATACTGCCTGCGTAATTACATGTGTTGCATTGTTCTGGTGTTTGTCGCGTCGCGTCATTCTGTCGCCGTCGGCGTCGTCGCGTCGCACCAGGGTTCACTGGCTCTTTGGTTTTGGTAACATAACAACGGCTTTAGTATACAATAAGCTACAAAATCTAAGTTTTATTTTAGCAATCATCATTTAGCCATTTCCATTTCTATGAAAAGGTTCTTAAATTCCTCGTTCTGTCCGAAAAGCGAATTTCCTAAAGGTTAGGTAATAAAGACGTTCGGTTAAGTTTACAGAAACTGAACAGTGTGACAACAACGGGATACAAAGAAGATACTATTAGTATTCTAATTAGATATTGCACTGATACCTTTAGCTAAGTCGTTGCATTATTTGTCCGGGGTCTTAAAAACAACAAGAGAACATCAGGTAATGCCAGACACCGACTTAGTTAGATACCCAAAGACAGGTTTTACTTGACGTGAGTGTATTAGACATAGCTTCTTCAGAAAACAACTTCAACCAGAAAAACTAAACGGACAGACCGTTCATTCAACATTATTTGTTTATAGAAAATATCCGTTATCGTCGGAATAGTCCGCTCCCGTCGGTCAATAATAACAGCAATTGTATGCCGCCTGAAGACTTCCCGCAAACGAGCCTGTGTTTGTTATTACCGGTAGACTAACTGTTTATCTCTCCTTTATTATTCTAAGAAGTCGATCATGGATTTATGGGCCGCATTTAAGGGTTGTTGAGTAGTTATGTGGTGCCTAAGGCTTCGTTAGTACGATTACCTTCCAGTTTTACTTGAGGTAATGAATAGGAAGTGCTCCAAGTTGTTAAAACTGCAGGTGTTAAAGTGAATGGAAAAAAAAACGCAAGGAGAAAATACAGCGCCTGAAGGATTTAATTCAAATAGGTAGAAAACATTCTGTGTGTGTACAAAACGGAAAATGTGAAGAAACGGATGGTGCAAAACTTCAGCAGCAGATAACATGCAACTGACATCTAATACTTTTCAAATATTACCCTACTCGCAATATTGCCCGTGCGTTTATTTAAAATAACTCATAAACGAATATAAAAGGGTGACACTGATACACCCCGCTGTTTCTTTATATTTAATGTTATTAGGCCGAAATGGTTTCCTTTGAATCGGATCAGGACAAGCCCTTTTCATTGTAAAGCAAATGATAATGGTAATGGGAGGACACCATGTTGTGCTTTATTGGAAATCATGGATATTAGAACACATGGAAAAGGCATCGGCCAACAAATAAACGCCATAGTAAAACCCGTATGAATTAATTTCAAAGCAAAACTGCCCGTATACCAGTTTTTGTTCGTAGCTTCAGTGGTTAACCGACCAGAGTCATATAAAATTTAATGTTGATATTATTTCGAATGAGAATTGATGAATGGACGATAAACTTTGCCTTTTAAGTACAAAGATAATCGTGTAGTTAATAAATTTACACATAATACAACTACTGACAAGAACACAAAAACTTTGTATTTCTTACACATGTATTAATGGTAAATTGATGGTGATTGACATATCAAGCTATGAAAAAATGTATAGATTTAAGAACCGGTAGGTAGCTGATGTCCTTGATGACTGCCGGTCTCTACTCAGAACATAATTGGAATAAAATAAATGCTTAATTGTTTTATTGCTCAATTGTTTTCAGAGCTTGTATTTTTTGCGAAATAAATTTTATTCCAACTTCATTGTAAGTGACATTACCTTAACTATAAATGTCAATATTTTTTATTAATCATTACTTCTTTAAAATTTAAAAGGCAGGAATATTTCAGAGAAACTGTCTGAGTACCTACCCTTTTGTACCCATTTCAATTATTTTTATTCTAACAGCTTATTGTTTTATTTGAATTAAATACTGTAAGAACAGAAGTCTTACCTTAGTGAAAAGCAAATAAAACCTTAAAGCATTTCCATCCCCTTTTTTTCCAGAAATAATTGTTTTCCAGGCCACTTCCAGTGACAGAACATCAGTTTTTGGCTATGGTTAGAGTTGGGAATCCATACAGCACTAACATTCGAGATAGGACGGTCGTTACGTCGATAATTTACTGGGGAAATGACTAAATAAACACAGATATGAATGATAGAGCCTCCTGTCGCCGTCCATGAAACGAGAACGGTGCGCAGTGGAAGGGTAAACTTGGGAGCTGATTGAGTGGGGATTTTGATACTAGAGATATGAATTTAGACAGGGAGATGTCGATAGCTAGTGTGTACTTAAAGGATGTAGAATAAAAGAAAGCATAGTAATAAAATAATTAGTGAATGGGCGAACAAATCTGATTATTGTTTCGTTTCATAACTACACTACTAAAATAATTTCAGTTGAGTCGCGATTTGTGAGTAAGCGTTGTTTCTGTTAAGGTCAAAGCACTCTTGGACAGTACAAGCTAAAGCATTTTCAGAAGACTATATTTTATGGAAAATAATTGAAAATTTTAACTAACTAAAGGTTACAATTGGTCATTGATCAAACAAAAAAATAGAAGCAGTCACAAGAACTGCGGCCGACAGAAGTGAAAACTGAATACAATGGAATTACACGTCGATAGTCTCGCGCAATACGTCTTGAGCATGTCGAGGTCATCGGTGACGCGAACGCGGCTAAAGAAGTTTTCATTTTAATAATCTGAAAATCACACCATGTGAGTCTGAATTCTACATCTCCGAATTAGTGACTCAGTTACCTTTAGGACCGCAGGTCATAAGCTATACAATGTATCGACGTGCAGGCCGTACAGCCTAGCAATAACATTGTTACTGGTCGAATTGTAAAGCTGAGAGCGGCGCGGCGGCGTGTCGCCTGCAGTACTGTTGCGGTTAACCGATGCGGGTAGACGGAATTCTGAATTCTGACATCTGACCGTCCATAACTTCGCAAAATCCGATTATAGGTGTATGTACTCGAGCAATTTTGTTCTATTGTTATTTCGATAAGGAATTTGAAGCGTGAACGCAAAGGGTTGAAAATTCTACGTAGGACCGAATATTTTTTGGAAGTTTTTGACCTAAACCAACCAGCCTACCAGGCAGAAATAATAACCTGTGTGTATTTTACCAGAGCCCAATTTATTCAGTTATATTGGTTTTCCGTCGCAGTAGTGACAAAATTATAATACTTATCATGATTATAAATAATTTCGTGATGACAAGTCAACGAAAAATTCCGGTGAAAGCCAAATTATATCGCATTAGTTACTTAGTGTCAAAAATACAATCCAACACTATATTTAAGTACCGCTTGTCACCTCAATTTTCATCATTTAGTTTCAATTTACACTTAAATGCCTTTTAGGTCAAACAAAAACACGTGCGAGGTAGGTGCCTACTTCAAAAGAAATGTATTCAATAAAAGAAATACAAATCAGAGCACACTAAATAATTTAAATTTAAATGCTCGGGTTTTTTCAGCTTTGCAATTTGACAAATAAAACACTCACTTTATCATGTCACGACTTTGTGTATCTAATTTAACGACGAAATTACTTGAGGTCTACGACCTGCGTGTCCAAAATCTTCAAAAATCTAAGTTGTGTCAGTGGCATGTTATCTATTTGTAACGAGATGTAAGTAAAATATTTTTAACTTAAGAAAAAACAAGTAGTAACAGTTCACAGAACTACTAATATTTGTATAAAGATGATTAAATTGTAAAGCTCTGTGATGTTGAGTTTAAAAAGTTAAAATATGCTTTTTTCAATATCTTATGTATGAAATAGCCTCGGAAAAAAAAAATCCTGTAACTGTTCTACGGCAACAAATGGAGAGTCTTCCATTCCGTCATTAATTATTATTGCAATAGAATTGCAGACCTTTGCATGATTTAATTGCATTAAACCTTCTGAAATATAAGTAAGAATGTTGGTGGTGGAATCTGTCATCAAGATAATATTGTATTCATCGTTATTATATCTTTTTTATATTGATAGATGTTTGACATTTGGCATAGTTGTTAAACGGATTGTACGAGATTTGAAATAGGTAATGATCATATTAATTTAAGTTTTAATCAAATCACACGCAATCCAATATTAGGAAACGCAACACCGCTGACAGATCTCCCTCCAATGACAGTTACAATAATGAAATCTGCGATTACTCGAGCTTAGTTTACGAATGCACTTACAAAGCAACATTTAGATTTACCACCTTAATAACTAAACGTAAAGTTTAATTTTGTTCACGTCATTCGTAAATTAGCAATCCCACAGAACGATAAATCCGACAGATAAGAACTATTAGCCGTACCAGCGACATTTCCAGTATTATGAAATTGCAGAAAATAGTGGAAACTTAACTAAGTTCCTGCCCGTAAATGTTGTGACGTTAAAAAATTATAGCTTTGTGTACTGCAGGTGTTTAAATTATTCCGGAGATTATTAGACGGCAGAAAGACGCCCACACTTTCATAAGTAAATGGAAATTGTTTGTCTAAGTCCAAAATTACGCCATAATTTTGTCTTTTGACCTTTCCTCGAATCAAGACGAATTTTCGATGGCAAACAAACTGTTTTGTATTATTATGTAAATAAAGTTTGAAAAGTTTATTCACATTACGAATAATAGAAAATTTTATTGGTTACCGTCTAAAGAACAAATTGCTTTTATGGGCTTTCAGTTAAATAAACGCATTTCACGAATGATCGATAAAAAATATTGAATTATCTAAATTAGGAACAATTTGTTACCGCAGCTATTACAACCAATCACTACGCCCACTGAAGCACGTTGCACAGTGCACTACCCACTACTACCACCACGTAATATCTAGACATGATACCTGTAATAAATAATTTGTTAATAACTTTATTTGACCTTTCTAACTAAGCATTTAGGTTAGAAACGTGGCCTATAAACTAGTTAAAGACTTGTTGTAATGACTCCTCTACGGTATAGTACCTACTATTAAATTAAACAAGTGACATTTATATCAGAGACAATTATTATGGTAATTGAATTTGCGACATAAAACACAGCTGTTGTTATGTACCTATTGTATTTAATGTTCTTTAAACCACCATCAACAATAATGTAACTGAAAACATTATTACTAAGTGAGAAAAACCGGAGGTATAGCAAAAGTACAAAACGTGAAAAAAAAGAAGCAGAAACAAGTTAACTTCTTCTTTTACTTTTTACGGGACTGCTTTTCAGCAAAAGTTCATATCTTTTTTAATTCAATTCTGGATCTCTTTCTTCGCCATAAGCTACCAGATCACCAAGACTGATTGCAGCTAGCAGTTAGACGCTGTACTTAAGTTGTAAACATAATCAAGAACTGTTTTACTGTCACAATTCTTGGTTGGATCTTTGCAGTTATAATTCGACACAGATACTCATCCAGAATCACTTAACAGTGATTCTATGAGTAAATTCTAGTAAATAATGTGTTGCTGACATAAATTCAAAATAATCGAATATGTCGGCCGGACGTCAGCGGCGGCGAGGCCGATGTACTGCCAACGTGACGTCACGTGCAGGCCAGCCTACCCGATCTCCTGCAGTTGGCAGATGGTAAAATTGTACTTAATATAATAATACCGTCTGTCCAAAGCCTCATTCCAACTGAGCTATTTTAGTGGCCACTGAATCGAGATTTTTATTAAAGTAGACCTAAAAATTAACAGTTTTGAGAACCTGTTTTATAAAATCAACTTTGAATCTACAAAATATTTTTGGAACGGCGAGAGCACTACTATGATTGATGACTCTGGGTGTAATGATAGTTTAAGAAAAAGAAAAAGCAAATCTCTGATGCAATAGCACAGTTAAGATTTACTCATAATAAACTGTGGCTCATAATACACTACATATACATCTCTATTTTGAAATTGGAAAAAAGAGCAAAGTAATATTAAAAGCCATATTAATTATTCATGTAAATAAGATAAGATTAATGGAATGTTAGCCGTCGATAGATATACAACGAATGGTGCTCTCTACGTCCAACCTTTGCATGTCCGTATGACGTTATTGGCTCCCGAATGATTACGTTAATGGATACCACGTTTTAACGATCTTTTAGCTCTTGAATTGACTATAAAGGAGATACGACATAATTTATGACCATTGAGACGTTACCTTTAATCTGCTACTCTATTAGTCCCATGCGAATTCTAATGTATTTTATATCACGGTCCCGTTTTAAAGATCAAAGATTATCGCCCTTCATTAAAATGGATAGTAAGCTTAAATATTTTACTCTACTTCATGGGAATTTATGTGCATGGAATCGGAATTCATAACTCGGAACATGAAAACATTTAATTGGATTTAGTTTGGCTTGGAAGGCAAAGTACACAATTGGATTTCACTGTCTGTACAAAGAAAAAGACGTACTCCCGGTTTCTGACACTGAATTCATGGAATTGTCTTACTTTTTCTTTGATATATAGTCCGGAAATATATTTAGCTTTTGCCTATTCAATACTGAAATCTAATTCCGTGAGAAATAAATTGCAATTTTAATAATCACAAAAGCTAAAGCGTAAACAGTTCCCATTTTTCATCATCAACCGACTTTATGTGGCCGTTCTAAGCTCCAGTTAAATAAATAACCGCAAAATTCAATTCAACAAACCGTTATAAAATAAGCTGCAGGCAACAAAGTCAAATCGCTTTGCGCGGTTAACCACAACGCTCTCTGTCAGGTAAACCATGGATTTGAAAGTTTACGTTTAAACTTAAAGTTCTCGGTGTGTAACCGAAACCCTTCAATATTTCAAATAGCGCATCAATGTTTTTAACGAACTATTTGCATACCTGTTGAACTTCGGGTGAAAATTCTCGGCATATTGGTTCTCTGGGCGTGAAACGATTTTGTTTCACATTATTCCTTGTATGCTTGAAATGTTCTGTCGACACGATTGGTGTCTCCGCAATTGTATTCAATAAATATTATTGAAAATAGTTTCAGGATTTACATTTTTGTTATCAAAAATATAATGGCTACTTGTTATAAAATCATTTTATACGGGCTTAACGAATTCTAATATTGTTTGGAATTATTTTATTGATTGGTTGGTCTTGTCTACTTTAAAATCAATTAGTAGAACATGTATTTTTTGCACCTTTGTAAAATTTAAAAAAAAATGCGAGCTCAAGCGCTCCTGGGGCTTTTTGTTTTCATTCAATCACTCTGTAGGTTTTATCCGACGCGGTCTGTCGCCCTCTGACAAAAAACTTACTTTAAAATGATTGCCCGCTATATGTTGCTGGGCTCGTCTTGAAACGTCCCCCAGCTATCCCTAATACCCGACGAAACCAATTTGAATTCAATTTAGCTTTTTTTCGAGCAAGCTTTTGTTGCCTCCGAGTTGTGTTTACCTTATTCGATTTCTGTAATTTCATTCATAACAAACTGGATTTGGGGTTCGAAAAGCCCATCGGGGTTGACAGGGGCGTTTGAAATAATATTCTCTTTGATAAGAACCGGTTTGCAGCGGGACAAATGGTGGAGCCCATGCTATCGGGCCATAGATTCGAATGGGATTTGTCAATGTGAAGTGACAAAAACTAATTATGTCCCACAATGAGCCAGCTAGGGGTAAGGGATCCGGATGGATGCGATATCGATTTCAACAATTGATTGGGTTTCATTGATGACGTGTGAATCGAACGGGAGCTGATTCAGCCAGCGTTTATTGAATCGAAAATTAAATTTGAGAAGGAAAACTGGAAGGAATATGTATGCCAACATTTTAGATTACACAACATTAATTCGAAATTAGGATAAGTAGGTTCGTAATAATGTAGTTAATAAATAGTCATTGTACTTTTTGTCCACAAAGTTGAAAATTGGTTTATTGTAAACAAACCTTAAAGAGAAGCATCGTAAGGAAACTCAACATTTGGCTTTTAGTATGATGGCGTAATAAAATTCAAACGTCTGTAATGCCCTGAAAACGGCTGTACTTACTTTGGAAAGTAGCTATTGGTGCATCGTATTCAAACACTTGATCTTACAAACTATTCTATAAAACAAATCAATCTATTAGCATGCTTATTTTAATTTGTTAATTTTTAATTTGTTAAAAAAAAACATGCTCCCTATTCAGTAAAGCCGATAGCGTCCGTTTATAAGGCGGGCAAAATGTCAAGGGATCCAACAAAATTATCAATTCCAAGATGTAGAACAGCGTACCTACTGCCATAAAAATACTAGTCGAATGGCAATACAGATATTTAAAAATATACCGAAGGTTAATAAAGAACTGCTAACCTGCTTATTTCAAAAGCATCTCAGAGCATGGCACATTGAAAACTGTTTCTCTATTATGATTTAGTATGTTTTTGACATTAGAATTTTTGACATTAGAATTTAATTATTTTGTTTAAAAATCATTTAAATTAGAATCATTGTTATGGTCACCAAAGCATGCCGAATTTAGTTGGCGGAATATGAAACACTATTGTGTATGTTTTATAAAATTTGTAAAATACCATATTTCAGGCAATAGGGGTGCGGACTGGGTAAAGAAAACGACATTCTATTTTGTCCGTCAGACAGGTAATACAAAAATATTAGACACGTATTTTTTGTTTTATCAAAAAATTACTTAATTAAAACTCATTAAAGTTGGAGAGTGGGGGCTTACTACGTCACAAGTAGGTATAAAACTTACCTACATGTGACGTCACGTGCCATTTCAACTCAATAAATCTCCGTAATTTTATGACCATGTGAAAAAAGAAAAAATACGTGTCCAATACTTTTCAATAAACTACCCGACGGACACAGAAAATAAAAATTGGATTATCCCCTATTGAATGAAACTATCTATTACTATAAAAATTGTTTGTTTAAATGTTTCTTAAAGGTAATCACTGGAAGTAATGATAACGATAACAATAACGATTTTTTGTTATTGGATCATTCAAATAACAAAAAATATCGTTCATTGATAGGAAGCGTGCAATTTTTTTTTTTTGTTAAAACAATAAATTTCACACGACGGTGTCGCAAGCAGAGACTATACTTAATATGCTATATTGTACTGAACTTTACTACAAGATATTTTCTCTAAACTACATATTAAATTAAACAGTAAACATGCCGCATACAGTCCAACCGAGCTAAAGTTCAACGAGGCTAACATTTCAAGAATTTAAATTATTCAATTTCAACCCATATGGAACCATATACAGTCATAAATATACTTTTTACATCTATGTAAATATATTTAGTAAACTCGAATTGAATTATAATAGGGAAAGTGTCTAGATTTACACTATTAAGTACCAGACACAGCAGGAACAAGCTGTTATCGAGAAAAATCACTATAAAGCGCAGACAAAATTGTGAAATTCAAATGAGAATATCAATAATTCTCGTTATAACGTTACAAATAGCGTTTGATAGAACGTTATAATATAATCATTGGCGTTCAAACATCAGCATTTGCATTTTATATCACCTTCAAGTATTTATAAAATATAAATCTTGTATGTGTGGACCGTTACGAATATTTTACCAATATGTTTGTCAATTTGTATGTAGTGAGGTTTCCCGCTGGGACTTCGGGACAAGACAAACAATAACAGGCGCCCTACGGATACTTATTGTTTCGCCAGAGTACTGATTATATCTCATCTCGGCGCTAATAGACCATTGACAGGCGGCTCTTCAACATTAATTGGAAATAACAATGTATTGTCTTTAGTTTACTTGTGTTTATGTGCTGGTGACAGGTTTATATTTAATTATAGAAGTTGATGGTTTTCTATTTTGGAGATAAAATTTTGTGAAAGTATTTTTATGTTTATTGTCATTAAATCTTATTTTATTAAATATTAACGCTTGATTTAAAATTTTGAATTTTGTTTAAAAAAAAAGCGTGTTGTTATATTAGCATATTTCTTAAAGCTTCGATTTCAAATTTAAAGTCAGTAGACGGCAAATAAATAGTAGTCAAAAAACTAAAAAGCAAATTGTTTGTTGACTCAGTCATACGTGAATTATGAACGATAAATACCCTACAACATACAAAAAAGATTCGAAAAAAAAAAAGAACGACTTACATAGGTAGGCACAATTATTTATTTCTGCTCGCGGCATCTTTTCTGTACATGTTTTTCGCAAATTGGTTTTTTAATTATGTCTCCTTTATACGTCTAATTTAGGGTTAATCCGGTTCTTTGTACTTACCCCGTTGCCCCGAGCACCATATTGCCCTTCTATTGTACTCTTTATTAAAGGAACCCCATGATAATTTTCGTTTCCCGTCTTACGTAAAACGAAGGGTTACACAAGATGCTATTGAGCATCGGAATCTCAATTTAGTAACTAAACAAGGTGTCTAATACACAGGATATTACAGAGGGGTGGCTTGAAAGGCCCAGTTCCTTTCCTCGGTAAAGCCGTTTGACGCTATTGCCTGTAAACTACTTAAAGGCATTATTGAAATCTCTACACGCAATATGTTTTTATTAGCTGCAGTGCCTAGACAATCTTTATACTGCTTTGGATCGGCATAGTGGATTGGAATTCAAATTATTTCTTTACAATTGAATGATTGGTAAGGCAGAGGTGTACCTAATACAGCCACATTTCGCCAGTTATGTTTCAGTTCAATCGAATAGGGAGTGGGCCTATTGCCAGCAACCGGGCACCAAAATCCAGATTCCGTGACCGCTACTGAGAATTCCAATAACACTTACCCGACCCGGGAATCGAACCCAGGATATCATGTTCAACAGTCGCGCTTGTGACCACTAGACCAACGAGACAGTCAGTCACCTAGTTAGGTACACATTCGAAACTAGCACTTAGGATCTGTGTTATCTTTGTGTTGATCGTTATTTTTAGTTTGACTGAGCTCCTTCTTCTTAGCGTGTCGATGGCAATCTAAATTGTGTCGGCTCAGAATTGAGCCACTATTTTGGCGCCCTCTGTTGCGACCATCAGTTCCTGTAATGGACAAACACCAGGACACGCAGGACATGATATTAAGTGCCCTATTGTTTGATGAACAGCACCACATTTACACTCCAGGGCAGAGACATTAGTGAATCTCCACCTGAGCACTGAGCTGCGGAGTATCTAAGTTGAGTCACACCACCTCATAAAGCATCTACCCTAGTATTTAAACCAGCTTAGAATTACAATAATTCCCAGTCTTCTCTTTGCCGATTTCCGCGGGACAGTTCAGTTTTTTTTTCTATCTAAAATGTAAATTCTCCCGTAGTCCCAAGCATTTATCCATAGATAATCTACTGGCAAACGCTTACTACGAAACAGAACCGGTCCGTAATATACCTGAGTAATATAAATAAACGATTACGCTTCACAGCTATTAAAAGCAAACATTATAAATCAAATGGAGAATAATTGTGCTTTGTTTCGCCCGGGGTCAGTGTAATCAGCCGTTTGCTCTTTATTTTGTATCCGAACCTCCAACTTATTACACATTCATTTTATATGTATACAAGGTGTTGCTTTACATCCTCGTCAAATTCAAGGAGGTAACTATGCTAATGATTCTCGACCCGAATTAATAATAAAAAGGGTAGGTTTTTTTTATCTTATTTACAGAAATCGGTAAGTGTGAACCACCCGTGTTTTGAACGCGGCACGTCCGATCTTCGGCCAATAACCGTGCTTTCACATATACAAACAATCCCAAACGTTTTATTGATAATTTCTTATTCCCTAAACCACGTTAAGGGGGTTATTCTGAAATACTGACTAAGTTAAACAACCAAAAAAATCAGCGTATATTAATAATTAACTAGTTACCGTAATTTTAATTGATTATTTTTGTCTTTTGTGACAAACCTCCTTAATTTTGACAAAGATGCAAAACAACACCTTCTATACAGGTCCACACGCTATAAATTACTGTATGTAGACATTTGCGTCTGTTAAATAACCAAATTGTGTAGTAAATTAATGATTAATAATCATAGACTTGAAAATTGATAGCTTTTTTCTTTGATGTTTTAATGAAGTTTGGGAACCGCATTTTCTAATTTAAATAGCCACTGGGTGCTAATTTCGTTGTATTTATCGCTTTAAAATAGTAAAATTTTACGTTTAAGATTACAAAAAATAATAGAATTGTGGAGCAGTTCTGTTTGAATACTCTTCTGTATCAACTTTTACAGTTTTATTATTAACAATGATCTCAATTACATTGGCCCCGGATACCATCAGGCACCCTATCACGTAAACTATGTGTCATTTGATCCATAAGTACCTATTCTGGGATTTCAGTATTACAAATTCTTGTTGATTCTTCAGATCGCTTGAATCCAAGGGTCGAGCCCTTGTGTACGTGTAGGCACAAAATCAAGAGAATTATGATTTATGAACTTTCTTTGTGTCACGTGAAAAAGAAATATATCAACAAAACATTCTTTTTATTTATGTTTCACCTGAAAAAGTTGTAAAAAGTAAGTACTAATGTATCAGACGAAGTTGCAAGATTTTTTATCACAAAAAATACACAGAAAGCACATTGCAACATATCATTTTATGTCACTCATAGACAGAAGTGTCAGTCGATGTACCAAACTTGAACAACAACTTACTATGTACCAACGGTAATACTTTCTTCACACAGCTAATAACTTTTAAACTACTCTTAACAACCTAGCAACAGTCAAGTGTATAACAAACCACAATTTTCGCGAAATCATTATTCATTGTACCCTTCACCATCAAAAGATAATTAACGTGAACAATGCACCTCTAACAAGACAACTTTCTAATAGATCCGAAGGTGTTATAGTTTCACAGGAATAGTTAATTAATTCCCAAGTAATCCATAGCGTTGATAGACGTTATCCACTGCACTATCTATTAACCTATCTTGATTCGATATTGAGATTGTTAAGTCAATGTAACAAGTATAACAGGCATATAACGTGAAATGCCGCTGTGACGTTTATCGTACATGATGGCTTAAATTGTAAACTAGAGAGAAGAAAATATTGAAAATACGGAAGAAATGAATTTGTATAACCTTATCTGGAGAAGATTTAAGTATAAATAAGTTTTTGGTTAAATTAAGCTTGTAAACGACAGAAGTGACACAGAAGTGAAAAATAGTGCATTCTATTGATGGTATCAATGACGCAACAGCATGTAGGAATGTAAGTTCATCGTCTAGTTTAAGGCGAGTGTCTAAAACTGGTTATTTAAATACTCGTCGCAATGTATATGAAAACAAAGAACTGATGTCTATAATATAGATCTTGATGACATATATTTCTGAACACGCTCTGTCATCATCATCGGCCTTTAATGTTCCCACTGCTGGGACGCAGGCCTCCTCTCTATGAGAGGGAATGGGCTGTAATACACCACGCGGGCCCAGTGCGGGTTGGTAGATGTCACATGTCTTCGAATTTTTAGTTCTAGGACATGCCGGTTTCCTCACGATGTTTTCCTTCACCGTCCGAACACGCTCTGTATGTTGTGCAATATATTAATCGAATCTTTCGATATCTCTCAATAGCTCATAATTATTTATCTGACACCAACATCCTCATCAATATCTTTTTAACAAAATTAATATTGGTTCTTAATTACTTAACCGAGCGACCAATCAGCCGTCAACTTCCAAGTTATCGCCACATAATTGCCACTTTTAGATTCACAGTAGCACTACGTTAAGCCGAGGCTATCTAAATGTCACCTTATTTAACTTTAACACCAGGTTAATTGACCATAAATTAAGTGCTGACTTAAAGGTTCGCCAACTCGCTTGTTCTTCCTTCCCTTACATTTAGCTACCTTTAATTTAACACAACACTTTGTGCTCTAATTACGTCCGTCGTATGTTCGTTTTTGTTTTGTTTGGAAACCACTTTTCTTTTTTCGAAATTCTTTTCATTGTTCTCTGGTTTTTTATTTTTGTTTTTGACCAGTACTATGACGAGTAGCTTTTTTGTTGCTTAATATTACAACCTCTTTTTTTTATTTGTGAGGAAAAAAATAATACGAGTTTTATGGATTGTTTGTTGCGAATTTTCGAAGTGTTCATGTCACATAAATAATTCAAATTAATGTGTCGTGTTATTCGTATAAGATTGAAAACATTAATCACATCAGTTGGCATAAAAAATAAGTCAATGCGTTCTGCATCACCATTTTGTAATGATTTCTTGGAACCGTTTCATTATTAAAATAATGTTTTTAGTGTTTCGACCAAAGTCAAGAAGGTTATTCTTGTTAAATGTATTCTTCGTTAATACAACGTTGTATATTTTTTACGATACCTTATAAGACGGTTTTTATTATCTATATATACAGAAGTGATTAATAAATACCGATGACCATAACTGGACATAGGGATTTCACCAGTCCCAATTATACAATATTTTATCCTAAGTTGGCTTTCTGTGTGCCTAGTCAAACTTGGGTCTTTCTGATTCTATTATTATAATAGTTTGTCTTGTTATCCAAATGAGACCGTTTCAAACTTAACTACTTCAAATAGCAACATTCTTAAATAGCCATAATAAGCTTAAAACCAACAGACAGCACATCTACACAAGCTAATACAAGCACCCGCACACTAATGCTTCTTTCCTGTTATCTACCAAAGCCACCTGTCTCTAAGCATTGACTTTGTTTGTGTCGCGAGCCGTCCCATTCTAATTAGCTTCTGTAACGACCAGCGACAGTCCATTAATTATAACACAAAACGCGGTTAGATCCGTACAAACGATGTTCGAAAAAAGTTACAAAAGTTTAACCTTACAACTGAAAATTGGGAACTTTGGACATCTGCCACCGACTTACAAGAGCGCTTGTTTAGTTGTTTCAACTTCTTGCGTCTAGTTTTTTGCATCTAAAATCTTTTTTGTAAAAATTCTTTATTTTTTTTTAATAATAAGAAATCGCACGATCTTTGACATCTAAGTATTTCTCACTAATTCAAATTTCGAAAAACACATTGACCACGCTCTCCAAAATAATTTATTAGCATCTGTTCTCGAAAATCCTTTCACGCAAACATTTTTATGTCAACCTTTAAAGAAGTTTGCTCTGAAAATAGCGTTCTCATTCGCTGATTTTATTAACAATGCAATAAAACACTTAACTACTACCTGGAAGAGAGACAATAAAATCAAAAAGGTATCATATCGTAATTAAAAGTGACACGTGAATAAAACACACTTTATTAGGCAGCTTCAGTACAAATATGGTGGTTCATGATGAGTCAGGAACAAACTTGGTAACGGTTAGTACGCACCAAAATTAAGTTAATCGTTTTCATCGTCATTGAGAAGAGGAAAGTCATCTGCGTTATTAATTGCGTTAAGGAAGCGTTCATCATATTTGCCTTAAGTTTAACGAAGTTCGTCTTATGAACTAAGTTACTTGAGACTTTGATAATCAACGCATTCCAAATACATTGTTGTAGTTTCTGGTAGGTGGTTCGTGGGTCTCTTAAGAGGACACGTAGGCATAAGACGATTTTTTAGCTACAGATTCTTTTATGCCAAGCTGGAGTTGCTTTATTTATAAATCGAGCAATCAAAACGTTTACAGGGTTTTTTTTTCCAGATGTATACTGACACGAGCTAATAGCTAGTTGTTTTCCATTCAAAATATTTACGTTTTTAACCCAATTAATTCCCACCTCGAAAAACAGGCACCGTACCAATTTATTTGTGCATTTCCACAATTTATTGTAACACCAGTTACGCCACTGTTTCCTAAAAAAATATGGCCGTATATAAAATTGTGACAGCTGGTGATTTACGCCCGAAACAAAATCTCTCATGAGTTATGTCCGTTTAAACGCGACACTTGCTAACAATGCAGCTTTCTCTTTGTCTCTGTACGTAGGCGTCTAGATTGTTTAGTGCCTTATGCTGGTATGATGTATGGATACCCGACTTTTGATGTCGCATCGTTATATTAAAAACGTAAATATTTTAAACGGGCTTTATATTAGCGCGTTAAATAAATTTTGTGCAAGGCACAATGTGAAGAATCTTTTTAGTCGTTTTCGAGCCATTAATTGTCTTCTTCTTCTTAAGCCTGTAACCACCCACTGCTAAATGTATGTTTAATTCTGACACGTCATTGTTCCTTACTACTCGTACTTTTTTATTACTTTCTGGTGACGTTATCAACATCAGCGAGAATCACGGTGACTTAAAAATAGTTCCTGGCAACCAGTCACTTTTCAAGAACTATGAAATTATAGACAAGGCAATTGAGTGACCAAGTTATAACGTACCACGTAAAAGCCAAAGAAGACATTGCCACACCTTCTGCAAAGAAACATAAAAACAGAAATACTTTTAAACGAGCTTCTGATACCGGCCACTAATGAATAAAACACTGGACATTGTGTTGTTATCAAGATACATAATGTATTAGGTAGTACTAAGGTTAATTATTATTGGGACTGTAATTTCTTTAACAAGGGACTGTAATTTCTTTAGCAATCATTACTTAGGAGAAGTTTACGTCATTCAACGTCAAGATGTCCTTTTTTGTTACAAAGCAAGGAGGTTAAAAAAGGCAAAGCTACATGACACAAAGAATAAAAAAGAATAATTTAAACGAACTGTCACATCAGTTACCTTGGACGCGACATTTGCACTCGTAATCATTTTATTTTCTGAGCGCAGACACAATCGGGTCTACGATCAACGACATATCGCGCTTGACGTTCGAAATTCAAAACAATAATAAGTTGGAGTTCCTTTATTTTTTACTGATAAATTATTCATATCATAATCCAAGTGATGGGAGCGATCGCGGGACCGCGTTCCGTCGACTCATCCGACAGGTCTAATTTAATGCGTGCATTTATTATTGGTAATGGAATTAACCGAGCCCGATTATCATATGATTTGATGGACGTACTATCTCCCGATCGCTGGTTCGTGCCGCCCACTGCACTTAAAAAAACCGCCCGGGCCACAGACGACGTGGTCATTACGGCTAATTATTGTTATCTTTATGGTAGCAATCGGTCTGCCGTGTTCGTTTAGTGCCCGTCTTCGATAAAACGCTACTTTATAACGCGAATTCGTTGTCATTTTGTGTCCCCAAAAAGGTTGAAAGGTTTTTTTCGGGCTGACTATCATTTGTGTCGAATTTAGTTTTTGTTATATAATGACAGACCGGCGCGGAGTGCTCGGCTGTACTCTGCCTTCATTATTTGCGATGATACGGATATTCCTGCTTTATTCATTAAAATGATCTTGTGGTATTTTTTCAAATTATAATCGAATTAGGTGTTTTAAAGCACTTTTTCTTTGTTTGTAATCCGTGTTCTCATACTTGGTTGCCTTTGAGATGTAAAACCAACAAAGTGTTCGTTTGAAACATTCAAATGTTTGAGCATTCCAGTCACATAAAGTAATCCGTTCCAGCGAATACATTGTTCATATTAGTGAGCGGAGCGTATTTAGTCACGTAGCTGTGCTCTAAAACGGTTACATTATGTACGCGGATGGCGGAAAATGCGCATAATCTCAGTTCCACCTGCTTCAGAAGATAATCCTTCTTTGATTTTTTTGCTTCCCTGCACACATGAAGAAACGATTGTAAACATCAGCGACGCCGGGGCAAAGAGGATAAGCGCATTCAATTATTAATGTTGACTCTCTCTTGAGATAAAAACAAATTTTCTTTAGGCATACGTAGACCGCTGTCTTTCTTTTTACATGCCAGCACTCGGAATGCCAAAATAACAAAAAATCTAAGTAAAAATCCAACTTTTTACATCCCACTAAAAAGTCAATTAATGTCAAACCCGAGCAGAGGTGCCAGGTACAGTCGTCTCAGGTGAATGTAAATAAGTGGAACAATGCTCAATTTGGCTGGCGCAGCTAAGCCGAGCACCTGCGCTAGACATGACCGCTCTTGCATCGTACGGAGGACGCAGGCTGGAGGAAATTAAAAAAGAAAGTCTCTTTAAAGAAGTCATCCTTTATTATCTTGAAACTGCTTTTGAAGTCACGTACAGAGAATAAGTTTGAAGCTTCGTCGTCTATAAGCGTTTGAAGCGACATGATGCGATGTATTACGTTCTAAAGCAAGTTGAACAATATTCGCAATGCAAATCTATTGTTTTCCTACAAGAATATAAAGGACGTCAAATAAAAATGCTAATCGACAGATGTTAAATAAAAAACATTTTAGTAGCTGTTGATAGAAGTTTTGGAGAAGTATCCTTGAGCACATAATAGTAACAAAATTGTGTTGTTCAATTCACCGAAGTTGTCACTCACAATGCTCACTCATTAATGGCCCATAAAACCCGCTGCTGCAATGAACGATCTCTGAGGATATTGTGGCAATCACCACTTGTCAGGACTGTTCTGAGGTTTACTTACGGGTTAATTATTAAAATACCCATTCCTGATTGCCCAATAAACCATTACCTACTTATGATAAGAAGAAGATATCTGTCACTGCTGCGAAGTGGAAAAGTACAAAACGTTTATGTGCTCTTCCAATTATACACACATAGGTACAATGTATATTCAGTTCAATACTTTATTAGCTAGATCCAAATTAGCATTCACTAAAAGCGATTGGTAAAAAATAGACCATTACACTTCTAAACATTTGGTAGTTGGACGCAAGTGTGAAGTGATTAATCGATGTCGGCGCTCACACATGCGACGGGGTGTTATTTCGGAAAGAATGTGAGGAACGTGCTTCCTCGCTGACCCCCCAATGACCTCCATTCGACCCCCCTGCGTGAAACAAATACGCGATGCGACCATGCTGGCCATTCGTTACTGCGATCTCCTATTTGAATGGTGTAGTGTCTCAATTCCGTTTTGTTTTTGTTTCGACAGTTTTGGGTACGTTCTGATGCGAGCTTTTTGGTTGTAGTGCCCTACTTCTGAATAACAAAACGGGGATGGTTACTGTGAAATGTGTGGTGTGCGGCGAGGTGTTATTTTGAAAAGATCAGTGTATCCTTCAATGAAATACCGAGGAGAAAAATGCATTCACATACTCTGTTTTTGCTTTGCAACGTATAAGCATATTTCACTGTCTTTAAGAACACTTCTTCAAGGATTTATTCATAGTTAAAGTTGTAATCAGATTCTTTTGCATTAATCTTCTTGATTCAACACTCAACATTTTAATCTACATGGACTTATCAATTACAGAATCTACCATATAATTTCACACTACCATTTATGCGAATTAGAGAGATAGATTATTTCAGAGCCGCTTTTTAAATCACCACACACAATATCATCTTTCAGAACTCAACGAGCGTTATTATATCTTCCAAAAAAGGGGAATTTCGCATGAGAGTATTTATAATTTTAGTCCGAAGGTTCCATTGTGCCATGGTACAAGGAAACAGGAAACCATTACGGCACCATGTGCTCGGTCCTCGGTGTCATACCAGTTTCGGTGGTACGTTACGTCATTTAAATGTCTTTTGTATGACATTTTTTTTAATATTCGCGGAATATAGTTGGGAGACAGGATCCTCGGAGATTTGTGAAGGTTTGGGGTTATTTATTATACTGATGATATGTTGAGGGTTAAGGCGAGGCACACGTGCTACACATAATTAATTTAGAAGAGAAGTTATTTTGAAGTTGATAGAAGAGACAAGATGAAAGCACCGTTCGTCAGACTTTTTTAAATCAGTGGTTTTTTGATATTTTAAATTTCTCATAAGTTAAGAAAACAATAAAGCGATTCAATTATACCTCATAAAAATGCAACAAACAGTTTTTAAATTCAACGCAAGATTTATATTTTTTTTAAACTCGACATCTACGAGAGTTTTGCACGCAACCTCAAAATATAAAATTTTTAAATTTCAAGGCCTATAAATAAAAAAAAACCTAACAAATCCATGATGAAACCTATATTGCTGAAAAGTTTCACAACAGCTTTTAAGTTTTTATTGCACTTTTAATATTTTTCAGCTTACGTGCTCTCCTTCGGTGTCTAATGAATTTGTCCCAGACGATTTTAAAATAAGCCCTGTCATCAAGTCACATGTTTTATATAAATCGTGCTCTTAACGACGTCGGCACATAATAAAATTTATTTTTTAACGGTTTTATAGGCTTAGATTTGTAACATTTTTAACACCTCAACACATTTAGGGCTCAATTCAATACATGCGTGTGATAATGTCGTAAACTAGAATTTATTGCGTGGGTATAGTGTTATAATTAGAATTAGTATAATAATTATAGTGCATATTATAGTTTGAAAGTACGTTTTATAGTTACAGTTTTTTTTTGTAAAAGAAGAGAATATGTAACGTTGATCTAATATTCTTAGCGGAATTCACAAAGCATAGTTATTCAATTTAAAAAATCTCGGGTTTGTTTAATTGGTTTTTGTCTGTACAATTTTTGGTAAAACTTTTTACAACCCGAATATTTATCAACAGTACAGTGTTATTGTAAAAATCCTTTCCAAGTTATAACACGCACAATTAAAACACTGTTATTATTACACTAGTACCATAATGAAAACAATTAGTTCCCTCCAACAGTCTCACGTCAGTACAATGGCGTACAATGGTGATAGCAACGCGTACATCCGGACACGAAATAGTTAAATATAACGAGTCATTACTACAACCCCTTCGTACACCTTTTGTGTCACACTGTAAAGGTGACAGTAGACTTTCCTATTAGCCGGTCAACAAAATTGACATGGCAACTGATAGCTTGTTAAAAGGGATGGGAGGACTTTTTTTAGGGCCTAGTGTAACGATAACCGTTCTACGAAGCAAAATCCTATGTCGTCTAAGTGTGGTTATGTGCGACTTTTACCAATTAAAGCCCCACTTTCATCATCATTCTCTTGCCCTTGTCCCAATTTATTTGGGGTCGGCGCAGCATTTCTTCTTCTTCCATACTTCTCTATTGCTTGTCATCTCATGAGACACCTCCTTTCTTGCCATATCATCTTCACACAGTCCATCCATTGTTTCTTTGGTCTTCTTCTACTCTTATACCCATCCACATTCATACTCAAAACTTTCCTTACGACATTTTTCCTCTTATTTAAGCCCCACTTTATTACTCTAAAATAATTTACGCTCGTGTTTCGATTTACACAGACGCTTTCTCTGCTTCCTGGCAGAACTTTATTTGCACTTGGGATACATCAAATACGGGAATGTTATTATGGGTATATTACCCATATTATACGTGTTAAAATTAAAAGGTTCAAAGTATAATAAGCTGATAAATATCAGCTTGAAGTATATGACTTCAAGCTGATATTTATCAACACTGGATCTGGATTGTATTAATTAACACCAAAGCATAACTTTCGGAACGTGTTATTTGTGTATCAGTCGATGTATCAGTTTCATGCATGCACTGCGTTGATTGACATTCGATTAAATATTTTATCTGGTGGAGTGGAAATATTTACTTGAAATTCTGTATAAACAATAAATATTGTTGTAATAAACACAAAAAATAATGGAGTTAAAAGAATGAAGTCAGCATATCTTTTAACATTCCTGTTATTGAGTACTTTCCTGACAAAAAATCAAATAGGTACCAGGCAAGTAGGAACAGTCAGGAGTCGATCTTTAATGTTAAGCCATGTTCGCCGAGATTGGTCCGTTGATGGGTGACCATGATTACATACCTAGTTTCCTCCGTGCCTCGGAAAGCGCGTTAAGCCGTTGGTCCCGGCTGTCATTTGTAGATGTTTGTCAGTCGTTACGAGTAGTCAGAAGCCAAAAGTCTGACATCCAGTCTTACCAAGGGGTATCGTATTACCCAGTTACTGGGTTGAGTAGGTCAGATAGGCAGTCGGTTCATGTAAAATACTGGTACTCAGCTGAATCCAGTTGTACTGGACGCCAATATAGTTTGGGAAAAGGCTAGCCAGATGATGAGGTAGGAACAGTTAATTGCACATTAGTTGTAACAATTTGCCATTTACAGCGCCCTTATGTCGTAGCAGTAAGGGAGGTTTTCATTGTGTTAAACCACTAATGTGAGCCTAACTTTACATTCGTGATAATCGTATAATGAGTTCACAGTCAAATCATCCGAAATTTCATAGTAGCATAACAAATGCCTCACATTAATTGACTCGTATCGTAATTTAAGACGCAGCGGGCGTACAAAAAACGAGCGCGGCATTAACGTGATCGCTGCGTAAAAGAAACAAGTGTAAAAGCGTCCCAACATTAGCTTGACTCCGTAGTGTTGTACCTTGCTTCCGTGACCAATCGTGACGAATAGGGGTAATTTATCAGAGCGTACTTTCTACGTAGCGTACTTCAATTTTATAATAACTTACAGGTTGCATGTGTGACTGAATATTCTATTACTACGCCCGGTCGATTAATCTTCAGCGGTACGTTATTAGTGTCTAAGCTCGATTAATGACTGTTTGTTAAGTGAGCGAGCGGTGTTTTTTTAAATTTTACCTTTGCTGTTTTAGCTGGAATGTGGTTTTTATAAAATTGTACATAATATGACCTTTTGTAGTCAATTATAATAAATTTTGTTCTGTTTAACTAACTGATGTTCTGAAAGTCACGTTATTAAATCAATTTTATGACTTTAAAATTTCTCTTTTTTATACATCAACCAACTTCAGCTCGATTTTACCAGATATAATCTATTCGAAAAAGTAAAACCAAAAAAAAGAGATCATCGTCCTACCAAATTGAACTTTCTCGTTTTATTGCACTAATACATAATTATACTGATGTCATAATCCGTCGTAATGGTAGCGACGGATACCATTCAACTTTGCCGGTGACTTCAAGTTCTTACTGCATCGACGCACCAAATTACACTACCACAGAGTAACAAATAACCGGAGGTTGATATGGATATACTGGAAATTGAGTATGTGAAGTCGTCAGCGATTTTCTACGCTGTCGTCGTAAGTGGCTTAAGCTGTACTCTGTCGTATGGTAGCTGCATTGAGATTGTGGGTAATGGAATTAACTCGGACCGATTATCATATAATTTGATGGACGTGCTATCTCCGGCAAGCTGCAATTGAAGAAAAAACCCTACGGCTACGTCTGAGACGGCTATTAGATCTAATTACTGTTATCTCCCGCTCCGCAATTCTCATTTGTTTTCATTTTCCTTCAACGATAAGTTCGGTTGGTAGCTAAAGCAATAATAACTTAATTAAAGAAATTACGCAAGTTAGGTTTTCTAAGATAATTGGTTATGTAAAGTATAGGGCAGGTCAGGCTCGTTGGTCAGCATTTTGACATGTTGTTATTTTGTGACCACTTATTTTACTCAATGTGTGTTTAGTGGCTAAGAACACATTAGTTTTTCATTGTAAGCAAAAACAGTAAAGACACTTTGTATTTATTTTGAAATAAAATTCGTCTTATGTCAAACTAGATCTGGTCTTTAGTGTTTTAATTATGAAAGAATGGGCAAACCATGTTTTCATCGATTAGATAGAAAAAAAACATAACCAAGCCTCTAATCAATATCACATAAATTATTGCCAAAAAAATTGACACGACTAAATCAGTCGACAGTCAATAAAATGATTTGCCCATTCTTTCATAATTAAAACACTAAAGACCAGATCTAGTTTGACATAACTAGATCTGGTCTTTAGTGTTTTAATTATGAAAGAATGGGCAAACCATGTTTTCATCGATTAGATAGAAAAAAAACATAACCAAGCCTCTAATCAATATCACATAAATTATTGCCAAAAAAATTGACACGACTAAATCAGTCGACAGTCAATAAAATATTTTGATCACAATCACTGTCAAGTCAATGGAACCCGTCCATAGCTGCTAGTTATTTAAAGACTCCAACTTAATTACAAAACGAAGTAAACAGAATGAGTTTTTGTGCCGCTTCCAAATGAATCTCTCCGAATATTTGAAATGAGTTTCATATTTTTATGAGTCAGAAAACGTTTAGTTAAGAATATTTTGTTGTAATTTATGGCAGGCTAACGAATTTGTCAATAAATAATGTAAGTAAGCCACGTCACGCTCCCTATATGTATTTGTAAAGAGTTTGTATTAACTTTTAACTTTCATAGAAGCGGATCTAGTCTATGGTCGGTTTTTTTTTAAAATTAATGATGCAACGGTAAGTCTCTTTCGAAAGGTTAATTGAACCTTGGGATCATTCAGGAATCGATTAATTACATATAAGATTATAGCTTAAAATAGTAAACTTAGACCAGCATGGGATCGCATGACGGCTGGTTAGTATGGGATGATCAACAGCTGGTGCTCTACCATACAGCTAGAAATCTTCTAAACTCAGGGTATGCTGCTTAAAAGGATGCTTTCTAAAGGTTGGCAACGGCATACATCTGTCAAATATAATATCACTGCTACCCTGCATAAAAATACAGGACTCTGAGCGCTTATTTATTTTTCAACGGGCTTCTGGACCTCCAAATAAGATTATTCAAACCTTCTCATAATTTCAATAAAATTTTGGTTTCAGTAGCAAACCTTAAATAAGACAGCTTTAAAACAAACCCTTAATGAGCCATTTATCTTAAAAAAGATAAATCTCCAAAATAGTGATTACAGAGGAGTCACCGCAATCTAAACACGACACAATAATAAAAAGTTATTAGGTTTTATTGTTTGTTCGAAACCGTCTTTCTTAGTAATTAATACAAGCTGATATTTGCTCATGCATAGAATGAACATAAATATCTTTCATTATGTTACTTCTAACTCGTTACATCTGTAGACGGTAATATATCTAGCCTGCGTTACACTACACGTATGAATTATAAGTGGAGCTGAGTTTTCTATAAGTTCGATGGCCATTAGGATTATGTTGAGGCTGTAAAACAAAACATTAACGTCCTGTAAATATTTTGTTTCGTTATGTTGTAACCCTGTCAGTGTTCATTACTGAAAAATGTTCGATAGGCTTTATTGTGCTTATTAAAAATTTTGAAAGAGTGCTAATAGGTTATTCTTTTTTTGAATGGATTTCTAATAAAGCTATGGTGATGTATGATTGAAAAAAAAAAACAAGTCAAGATAAGAACAAAAAGATAGAGATACAAATTAGTTTTGTCTTTACATTTGTTTCATGTAACGTAATACTCAGTGGGTCTTTGGTCAAGAAATTTTTCGTTTAGACCCATAAATTGTTGAAACTTGTTTGTTCGTTGCATTGCCTTTCTCGGACCGTTTATAACTTTATGACAATCATAATTGAACAGAATTGGTAGTCTTTGTGAGTAATCATGATGCACTGTAGAAATACAGGAAAATGTATAAATAATTATGAAACTACACGCCTAAGTAGAGTAATTTTCAGTCATAAAAGATAACTTAGGTGCTTAGGTTCCTTTACCTAAGAACCAATTAATTAGTTTGACAGAGTTTCTTAACAATTTCAGTAACCTGAATAAACATAAATAATAAAAATAATGAAAAAAATACGAAGACACGAGACAAACATACAGGTTAAGAAATTGTGATTTTGAATATCAAGAAATAATTTCGTAAAACTAATTCAAGTTACTGTATCTGCTTTCATTATTGAAATCAGTATTAATAATTCAAGCTTACCTATACGAAGAATCTTAAGTCGTAAAAATAAACAGGGATAATACTCGTTGAATTTGGTGCAAGTTGTTAAAACTCAACCGCAAAAGTAATATGGATTCCTCGAGTTCAGCTTTACGAAGTTAAAAATTAATTAGTATGAATATTATGTATTAAATATACCGACATCGCCTTTGAGAGAAAAAACCGACCACAAACAGTTTTGAAAAATTTTCAAGACGACCAAGCTTTTATGCTGGCAGATAGTGCTGTCAGATTCGCACCAGTGATCGCACCATTGCTCGTGTCAGGAAGCAGGTGCTTGCCCCATTACTAGATTAATCTGATCTAAGTTAGTATTAAGCACATCTAAAAATGAAAATCAAATTTAACAAACATAGAAGCATTTGTGTTTGTTGTTTGTGTTTCTTGTTCAACTGTTCGCAAACGATAAGCAGTTCATTTGGATAAAAGCAATTAACATAAATTACCTAATTAACTAATTTGACCTTTTACCAAGTAATAAACACACTAGCAGACAATGCTCGCACCAGTGCTAAAAGTAAGTTTTCACGCCTGTGTTGGAAGCAAGTGCTCGTCAAGTGCTGATAGAAGGAAGAAGGGTGCCGCAAAACCGACTCACACCTGAGCACCTGACAAGTGTACACAGTCATATTTTTTTTGTATCCGTTTAGCACCTCGTTGCCATATCTCGTATCAACACAAACCTTAATCTGTACCAGTTAAATACAATATTTTATCTTGATACTCAACCCGCGGAGGTAAATGGCGGTCGGACAAGGAATGTAATACTATAAAGATAAAGCTTTATAAAAACTGCATACATTAACTTAGGTTTATTTTCTGTTAAATACCAATTAAGAGCATCATATTAACATTATTATAAATTTGTCAGTGAACAGGCCGCTTTAATCCCGCGAAATACGTTAATCTAAAAATGCTAATGTGATGCTTGGTATTTAACAGAAAATAATCCTAAGTTGAACAACTTTTTGCAATATCATAAACTTGGCTTTTGTATGTTGAACGCCTTTAGGATGTCCGTGATTAAACTTCTATTAACTTTTTTTGTTATGGCATTTAAATCTGTTCCATTTTTGGTTAGATTAAAATCATAATAGGATCAGATAGTACCAAGTTTGCTTCTTTTTCTAAGCAATAAGAACATCGTTTTGAACTCAAAGAAAGACTTTTCTTGATAAACTACAAAAGTTTGAAAAGTTTAGCTAGGAATTGCTTGCTGTCTTTTTCAATTAGTGTTTTTAGAGCAGACGAAAACGTTCGACACTTTCATATTTTTACAAAAATGAATTGAACGAAATGCCTCCTACAAATTAAAAGTGCAACGAAACAAAATTCTTTACAAAAATGAAAAATTGGATGTGCATCGTCTTTGTAGCAATCTCCTGGGATCCAAGAACTTCCACTGTATATTTCTAGTCTGGTCTGGTCCGAACCAAGTCTCTGGACAAAAATTGGTTTTATCTACTTGCACTCTGTTTGTTTTAAAGATAACCAATCTCTTTTTCAATTCATGCGTTATTCGTCGACTCGGTTTTTTATTTAGATTGCCTCGTGCGCAGTTTGTACAACGGATATGGCAATCGTCAGACACAAAATCTTGTTGACATTATGTAATATTCTTAATATCTTAAATCATGGGGACAGTTTAATGCAAAGTTTGTTCTAGTGATTGTATTGGCTTTAAAATGTGGATAAAGACAGTAGCAATAGGGTGATATGATTTGCGATCGATTAGGTAAGAAATGAATTCAACAGTGCCAACGCCTACACTTGAGTAATAATTTTATTGTGCTTTAAATGCTGTGTGCTTTAAACCCCACATTTTCAAGTCCACAATTACATTACCGCTGAGGTTACAATAAAAAGCTTCACAATCGATCGAGTCAACAAAAATATCAATTCAAATCGAACCATTGTCGCACCATCAATACAAAAGAGTCAGTCTTGTCAGCTGATGGTCTGTGCGGTACCTCAAAATTACAACAAAAGACAAGACAAAATAACCCTCCAACGGTCGCCTGGATACTTTTTATTGTGACACCAATAAATCCGATTTAAATTTTGCGTGTCACAGTCGCACGCGCGGCGACAGCGTGACATTGCCGTGACAAGGTATCGCCCAGTGACTGCGCGGGGGTTAAAACATTGTAAAGCTTTTGCTTGTTTTTCGCGTGCATCGCGTGTGAAATAAGCACCTTTTTTTTCAAGACTAGTTCTCCGTCTTATAACTATCTACGATTATCGGTACACGAAAGCCGAGTACAGTACGTAGCCATTGCGCCTAATACTGATTTATGTGATAAATGAGTGCGTTTGACGTCGTAAATAAGACAGCATAATTAGAATATATTGCTTTGTCCGATTATCATAACTTGTTCGTTTGCAATGAGTTGCATGCAAAGAGCACGAGTTATCTTTACGATAATCGACGTCATGAAGTGGATGGTGATTGTATTTCGATGCGTTTTGAAGAATAGAAGAAGAATCATGTGTGAGAAAACAGGCCCAACTCAGAGAAAACTAAGTAGCTAACAGTTCGTGCGTCATGTGGAACCAAGCGTGACGTCGCATGATACGAGCGTGTTAAACGTGACAACCAGCTCCTGTAAGATTGATTGACAATGTAGGCAGGTAGACTAATCAAATACTAAAGTCTGGGTTTTACAAAAAGCTGTTATTTACAGCTTTTTGTCCGACTCGTCATGTCACGTGGAAAACTGGACTGTAGACCATTGGACGAGAAAGATAAAACGTACCAAGAACTAATAAAAAAACCAATCAATTCGATATCATTCCTCGTTTCAAAGTAGGACCGGAAGCTACCTTTTCTCTGCCGGCTCCTCTGATCCCTGATCATTATAATCTGGATCTTTTTAAAGTTCGAGTGAATCGGTTTCTTCTAGGCCAGCGAGCTCAACGCTATGCCACATCATCGCTTCACATGAGGCATGTTGCGACCAAACGAAGGCTATTTTGTAAAGGAAAAAGAAACTCTTTTATTCAGGAGTCATAAGCCTTTGGTATTTTGTCAGAATGCATAAGTTTATCAAAAGCATCTTCCACCTTAAAGCCGCAAAAGTTTATTTTGATAAACTGCAAAATTGCTTTGTCCTTTTTATCTAACGAAAGCGGTCACGCAAAAATCAACCCTACACATGAGTCATGTGCTCGTACCGTGACGTTGACGGGGCTACGTCGCTACACGTGCGTGTTTAGCGTGACAACCTACCACTATGCAGATTGATTGACAATAGGAACACACAGGCCAGTGTGTTGCTTTGTTAAATTGCTAATGTACCCACGATTTTGCAAATTATATTTCCTGTCATTGTTGGTGCTTTATCGTGTGTTTAGAGTAAAATGAATCTCATTAAAGTGATACATGGTAATAGTAAGATCTTTGTAGAGTACAGTTTTGTATATTGTAAAGCGATCAAAAAATTGTTCATAATTTGAGTCCAAGACCGCGTTCAAACGGTTTTGAATGTAGGACCCAATTTTTCTCCCAATTTTCTTGTTTCAATAAACAAAAAAAAATGGGAATAAAATTGGAACAATTAAATGTGAGTATTTCACATGTGGGAAAATGATATCTTTACTTTGACTTGAACATAGTGACTTTCAATTTACACTAACATACACAATAATCACAAAAATGATCAAATGTGATGTCACCCTAATCCCATCGACGCACCGCGCATTTTAATCACATTTCAATATTCCGAATACAGATAGAATTAAACAAGATCTCCATAAAAACGGTTGTGCCGAATTAATTTCACCTTTAACGCATCTTTTTATTACAGTCTCATTTCCGTTGACTAATGGGACCGCCCCATCGCTTCCCATGAGTGTCGTAAGACGTGACAAAGGGATAACAGAAGGGGAATGGGCAGTCACATCCACCTGTGTGCTAATGACTTCTTATTGCCATTATCAACGGTACGAAGGTTGGTGATTATTGCGATGGGGACCAAATTGTTGGGGGAAACCCTTGTTTAAGACTGAATGTCTTTTAATCACGATAATATTATATTATTTCAGGCAGCTTTGCAAGTGTGAATAGTGCGTGCACAAAGGGCTTAGACAAAGTGACAGTCTGTGTACTGGTATATGCTAGAATGATGACAGTAAAGTCGACAATAAATTGGACTGGCTTATGCTACCAAAAAGCCGTTGTCGTTGTCTGTCGTTATTCTATAGAAAAACGACACTCTGAAACTGAAACTCCTGAAAGCGATTGATACTGTAGTGTCTAACTGTTTGAGTTTTGAATACTATAAACTTACTTTGTATGTTCAGATTGGGACCTCTTCAGATTGAGACCTTCAGATTAGGACCTTCAAATTGGGACCTTCAGATTGGGACCTTCATATCTATATACAAATGCAACTTCACGTCTGTAATCCCCGAAGAGTTAGGCAGAGGGGTACCCATTACACCCACATTTTGCCAGTTATGTTTTAAGTCCCATGTCATAGGGGGCGACCCTATTGCCATGAACCGGGCACAAATCCAGGCCCCGTGCCTGCTACTGAGAAATTCCTGATTAAAAACCCCAATAACGTTTTGTCCGACCCGGGAAACGAACCCAGAGTCTCATGCTCAGCAGTCGCGCTTGCAACCGCTAGACTAAAGAGGCTTTATCCTCGAAATTTAATTAATTGGTAATTTTTTATAGTATTCAATCGGTAATTACTTCGGACAACTCAAGTTAGAAATGATTACCGACTTGTAGCGACGTCGAAAAGCAACTTACTACAAAAAGTACTACAGCGCCATCTATGACACGGCGGAAGAACTAACGTCAATTTCCTACATCTCGCAAGCAGAGTTTACAGAGAAACCCGACAACAACTGTCGGGCAGTTGCCCACCAGACACCTGTCTGGTCGAAGGATCCTCCCTTTTCTAAGGAGTATTGAGGAACTTTACACCCTGTTCCTCGAACCCCTAAACATAAGTACTATCCCCTTATAAACCCCTGTTCCTCGTACCCCTAATAATTAAGTACTTAACTACAAAAAAAAGACTATTTTTCCAATGTATAAATACCTTAAATAAAAATGATACTGATCGTTAAAAAGGAACCTCATGATCTCATCGGACACTCTGAAATGTCTTACTTCTCTCAAATGAATCGATGGAGGCAAAACAACTAAGCCCAGTTAGTCCAAACATGATCTTAAATCGTACTTCAGTATTGTCTGCTCTCTACTTTGTGGCAAGATTGTTGCCTATTTACGTTGGCGTTAAGAACGTTGCGTGGGTGAGCAGAACTATGCCCGCACTTTGTTTCCGTGTAAAGTGAGTACTAATACCTGAATATTGACTATTGCCTATAAAGGCACATTGAGTGCGAAAGGTACTTGTAATATTTATACAATAAAACTGTTCCGGTATCGGAGTGGACTATGTATCGGTTTGTAAGTAGGTGAGCATACTTTATGATCTATATTGAATTGGTCTATTTTATACAATTGTGGGTATAAATCATTGAACTGAGAGCAGCGGTGACCCAGTGGTGGCAGCCCCGACTTACGAGCAATTAACCGTAGGCTCGAACCCAGGCAGGCGCATTACTTTTTGTAATTTTATCATCACCGCTGCCTTCAAAAACGGTGAAGGAAAACATCGTGAGGATACCGACATATCCTAGAACAAAAAATTCGAAGACCTGTGACATCTACCAACCCGCACTGGGCCCGCGTGGTGAATTACAGCCCACTCCCTCTCATAGAGAGGAGGCCTGTGTCCCAGCAGTGTGAACATTATAGGCTGATGATGATGATGATGGGTACAAATTAGTTGTCCTGAAACTGCATATCTGACCTCCACAACCCAGTTAGTACTGGGTAATAAGATAAGACTGGTTTATCAGACATCCGGGCCAATGACTACCTGTAATGACTGTCAAAGATCTACAAATAACACTCATGCCTCGGAAAGCGCGGTTAGTCTCAATCGCGGTAAACTCGGTGTGTAATGCGTGCGTGGCCAGCCACAAGTCAACCTAAGCAAGTGCGGTTTAAACTAAAGATTCTTTTTTATTTTTTTAAACGTGTGGCTACGTTTTTAAAAATAAAAAAATCTTAAGTTTCAGTTTTACACTATGAATTTCTCCTGTATCGTGGATGCATTTACAAACATTTATACTCACATACACAAACAGCCATACCCGGAACAACTATCAATAGGCCATACAAATATTTGTTACGTGCCTGAATCAAACCCGCGACACGCAGCGCAGCAGTCGATCGCTGAACCGTGCCGTCAAAGATTGAGACCCGACCGGCTGTTATTATTTAGCCACAAGCTCCTGTCGTGTCCAGCTACATCATCTAATTCTCCTTCAATGATCTGATTGATGGAAACAAGAATAGTCTCGAGTAGAATCAGCTACCAAAGCCATTCAGGATCGTTTCCAATACAAATAAAATAAACATTATATCAGCACAAAATTGATTCCGTCTGCAACATATTAACTGGTAGGTCATGTCAGTAATTTCTTATATTGGTTTTCCATTTCCTATTCCCGATAGTATAAGTCGTTGCTAAAGATTTTCTGCGTCATTGACTGTGACCCTCAGTAATAACATTATTCAGAACAGATAGCTTTCAATGCTGCTTGATGGACTCTTTATAAAGAAATATGTGTTCTTATAGGATTTCGGCGACGTCTTCTGTTTTTTGCTGAGTGAAGAAATTATGTTGAATATTTTTTTGTTGTGTTTGATAATTTTGTCATTGATTGTGATGTTTTATTACTCCGAGATTTATACAATCATCATAATCATATTTTGAAATAAATGTATCTTTTTGTGATACGCCTCCACAGATTTCATTCCCAAGAATATCTCACATACACGGTGTAAATCACCTCATCACGAAGCCGTCAACCAAGCATTCTGTACATGAAACTAAGTAACTTTACGCAAAAATTATTGCTGGGAAACGATTTTTCTTTGGGGGGTGTAAAATCATGTTTTGTGGTAGAACTCAATGTAACGCACACAAAACATTGTGTTGATGGACGGATTGAATAGTACGGGGTTCGTGGAAGTGTTTAAAGTAAAAATCTTACATTAAAAACTTGTATTTAAAAAAATACTTGTCAAAAAGTTGGAACTTTGACCCCTAATATCTCCGTAACTAGAGGGTTCCCAGGTATGGTGTAGAACAAAAAAATTCTCGCAATGACAGGGAGAACCAGTGCCTTTCAGCTTCGTTAAGAGGTGTTTTACACCCTTTATATTATGTTTCCAACATCATCATCTGCCTAGCCTTTTCCCAAACTATCTTGGGGTCAGCTTCCATTCTAACCGCATGCAGCTGAGTATCAGTATTTTACATGAAGCGACTGCCTATCTGACCTCCACAATCCAGTAACTGGGTAATACGATACCCCTTGGTAGGACTGGATGTCAGACTTTTGGCTTCTGACTACTCGTAACGACTGTCAAAGATCTACAAATGACAGCCGGGACCAAGGGCTTAACGTGCTTTCCGAGGCACGGAGGAAACTCGGTATGTAATTAATTGGTCCAACCAGGGACCAACTGCAGCAAGCACGGCAAGACCGCCCCGTGCGTCTGTTATGGCTTAGCCACGAGCTCCTCTATGTTTCCGAAAATATCATAATATTATGTAGTAATATTTTCTAGAATTGTCCATTGTGTATTCTTTGAGACACGAATAGAAAATACTCTGTCCACAACACTAAAAGCCTCTTACCCTGTTTATAACCACCAATACAGTGGTCATTACTATTAATGCTTTGGAATAAAATCTTCTGTCATGAATTCATGATTATACGATAGACTAGCTGTCCAGCGCAACTTCGTCTGCGTCACATATTCCCCGTTTTAGCAACATTTTTCATGACTGCTCCGCTCCTATTGGTCGTAGCGTGATGATAAATAGCCGATAAATGGGCTATCTAACACTGAAAGAATTTTTCAAGTCGGATCTGTATTTTCTGAGATTAGCGCGTTCAAGCAAACAAACAAACTCTTCAGCTTTATAATATTATATAGTAAGTATAGATACTAGAATGAAAGATTTCCATTGATATAAGATTGAGTTTGGTTTTGTGGTCGCAAGCGCGACTACTTGGCATGAGGTCCTGGGTTAGATTCCCGAGTCGGGTAGAGTGTAATTGGGTTTTTCGATCAGGAATTTCTCAGTAGCAGCCACAGAGTCTGTATTTGTGCCCGGTTGATGGCAATAGGCTGGCCCCTATAACATGGGACTGAAACATAACTGGCAAAATGTGGGTGTACTTGTTAAATACGACTACACCTCTGTTGAAACGTTCGGGTTTACAGGCGTGACGTTATGCTATGTGGTTTTGCACTCTATAAGGTGTTGTTTTGCATTCTCGTCAAAATTCAGGAGGTTGTCACAAAAGACATAAATTATCAATTCGATTTTTTTGGTTGTTTTGGTGTGTCAGTATTTCAGAATAACCCGCATAACATGGTTTAGGGAATAAGAAATTATCGAATAAACGTTTGAGATTGTTTGTATGTGTGGAAGTGCGGTTATAGGGCGAGAATCTGACGGCCCCCGTTTAAAACACGGGTGGTTTACACTTACCGATTTCCATCACTAAGAAAAAAATAAACATTACCTAAGTACCCATTTTATTGTTGATTCGGGACGAGAATCATTAGCATAGTTACCTCCTTGAATTTGACGAGGATGCAAAGGAACACCTTGTATATTATATTATACAGGGTGTAACGGATCTTAAAACATGTTTTTCAGCAAAAAAAAATATCTGCTGCCTCATAGAAAATAACAATACCTATTCGACCCAAATGTATAGGCAGCTGATATATTTTTTTTGTGCAAAAATTTTTTTATGTTGAAAAACATGTTCAGTTTGATGGTCTGTAGCACACCCTTAAGGATGTATATACCCTTTCCGTTACATCCTGTATACCTACTCATTTATTTAAGGGCAACTTCCTCTTTCTGAACATAACATCACACCCAACAATAAAAATATCCTCGTTAACTTTACCTACATTTATATGGCTTAACAAACACCAATTAACATAATAAATTAACCCGTTGCTTTCGTGTAGTATAAAAATAATGTAAGAGTCATGGTCGGTGAATAAATTAGTGAGGGCAATGATAAATCATGGCACTGCTACTTGAACGTGTGACAAGGGCTTAGGCACTTTTTATCACGTCCATTATAAACATTTTTACATACATATCTTTATTTAGGACGTTGAAATATGAACGAATGTGTTCTTGATAAATACGTGTGATGATTTTGTCCGTTTGTCAGTTAAGTGCTACTGGTTTTCGGTTTGATTATGTTGTTCGATTTGAATGACGGCAGGGTTAACCCTCTGTCATTCTGCGTCGTGAGTCAGGTATGCAAGGCGTTTATTTGCAATGATAAGGTATGCTATCAATGCACTGATTGATTGATGGAATGTAAGTAGGTACCTACGCCAGAACCGCAAGAGCCACAGTTCGATATAAATTATATGTTATATTAACATACTTCACACATCACGAACTAAGAAGTCGTCCAGGTGTATTTTTTAAACATTTATGACACATGTATGACTCATAAGTATTTAGTTAATAGCAAAATCGATGATCTAATTCTTAAACTAGTCAAAACTTCATGCACGACTTCTAACGATAAAAAAAAATGATAGTAGCTAAAAGAAGTTACAACTAAATTACATTACATGCACCTATAATTACTATACAAAATAATATACATCAAAGAGGCCGCTTTAATCTAATACAGGATGACGATACCAGTCAGTCTTTAATGTGAATTAACGGCCGGATTTTAGACTTCGCTCAATCTAGACAGCAATAAAATTTGACCTTCAAAACACGATTACATTTTAAGAATCACTATAAAATCCTTACTAAAAATAACTTTGCAGTAATTTCAAGACTCTTACGAGCTATACCAAGTTTAGTACAAAATTCGAAACGAACATAACACAAGTACCCACGTAAGTAGCAAAGTACAAAGAAAGAAACAGAATGGATAAAACACCCGGTGCTGGTAACGAGCCAGTCTTCGTGTTCCATTGCGAATGTACCTACACTACTTGCCGTTTGTTATTTTATTTGCTCTCTACTCAGTAAACTCTATTACCCAGTCGATGGTTTTGATTCCGAGAAGTCGATGTTTACATTGAATGTTAAACTTATGTCACTGTTGTCACAATATTTTACTTTCAAGCGTTTCGTCCGTTGTGAGAAAGTTTATGAACGTCGAATGTTATGTTTGTTTAAGTTTGTCGATAGCATCGCTACTAGATCTATCGATATAACCTTCTCCAGCCTCTACGGCTCGCGCATGTTACGAGACTATTGTTTATATCCTTCGTCTGAACTTACAATCGATTATCGATACTTAGTGGTGTTCGCAGCACTAACGCGGCATTGACTCCTTGGGTCAAAACAACTAATGGACTACGTTATTACTGGCCACCTCAACGAAAAAGTGCATTAGCGTACCGTGAGTGGGATAAAAGTATTTGAATATAGAACTTAAGTAAAGTGCGCTGTGAGTGCTTATGCCACTTAACCAACAACGATTTGCCTCATTTACCGTAACCGCTACAGTTTTATTTCACTTCGCTTTCGGTAGCCGACGTGTTTCATATGAAATAACGATTCATGTTTATAGCATTCGATATTCAATCTGATTTCCCCAATTTTGATTTTAATTTTAACTTGTATCAAAACTTGGCATTTAATTTCGAGCCTGCTTTTAATATTTGGTGTATTTCGAAATATCAGTGATATTTTACGTTGCTGACCAGTGAAGTTAGAACTGGGGAAGTTTTGACAAAGTAAATATTTGAATTGGCTATGACAATGTTTCAGGAAGGAGACATAGATGATACGGATCTTTCTAAACTGGGCGGAGATTTAGTTTGTGAAGTTTTTGAGTCCCCTTCTTTGAATCTTATCACGGTTAGTTAGATACGCCCCGGGAGTAGCTTTGGGAGTTTGAAAATAGAGTGCCCTTTCTTAGAATATTGCATTTGACATCTGAGAGTTTGGCTTATCAGCCTGTGTATAGGGAGGCAGTTGATCTTTTGTCTAAACAAATATTTTTCTTGGAAATGTTAGATGCTTTTAAAAATTCGCAGCCATTTATTAATTAATTAAGCTCCGAGGATGTAAAATCGTTTTCAAAAGAATTCATCACCTCGTACAAACGTGTTCACGTGCAATAAATTGAGTCATTAAACTGCAAAAATTATAGGTCTCAAGACTTTGAAGCTAAATAAGCGCTTAGTTTGTATTTATGAGTCGTATCTGCAGATTTACAATTTCTCACTTATGCAGTTTCAATGCAGTATTACAATCGGCCGGTTTGCCAGACAAAGAAGATGAGCATAATGAATTTTCGTATGTGAATTGGCAAATAAATAATTCATTGTGAACGAGACGCGAGTTCCTAGTAATTCAAGAAAGCATATTTTAGCTCATATCGTAAAGTGCAACAAATGACAACAGTCGTAAAATTTTATGTTCTATACCATGTCGTCCTGTCTCAATTACAATTACAAATTATTACAAATATTCAACTGAGCCAGTCAAGTGTCGTGTGTAATATGCGAAAACCGATGCTTACAATGTTAAACGTACATTCTTATTATATTTAATTCATAAAATTCAAAGTAAACGATTTTGTAGTCATTTTAATCGGTGTGAGATTTCACAGCAGGATATAGATTGGCAGTTGTTTGCCTTGGCTCAATTTAAAGTTTAATAACTTGTAAAATCAACGGCTCTAACAACTTTATAATACCTAGTGAGTAATTTAATAACATACCAATAAAGTTGTTTCAATTTCAATGTAAATGATTTATTTGTTGACATCGTAATCTATGGTACATTACGGTACAATGTAGATTAATGTGTTGCACGCAAATGCGTTCACATTCGTGACAGTAATAGACAAACTGACGTCAAAGAAACAAAGTAAAACGTGTGATTATAAATATCCTAAATCAATGTTTGCTTTAAAAGATTACATGTCACTGAATCTACTTCAGTTTGTTGCCCCACAAACGTCGGGACACTTGATATCGTGTCCTGCCTATTCTGTTGCTTGCACTTTTCAGGAGCTGCTGGACCCTACTGAAATACCCAAACTCATCGCCAAATTTTGGGCTGACTCAATTTAAATTGTCAATAACACGCTAAGAAGAAGCTCACATTTGATTCGTACAAACTTGTACTGACACATACAGAATTGTATCTCTAAGAATGCATTACAGCAACAAACAGTACTTCTAACCACAACAAGTCAGATCTCTCAATACTTAAGAACCGACGAATGCATTCCACATAACAATACTCAATACATAACCGACCTCTTTCCTACCACGGCCACACATAAGCCACAGATCGCGTCTCCATTAGTTACAGAAAGCAATCTGGAGAGCACTAGTTTGCCCGAGGCACATCTAGGTACACCCTGACCTACTATTAAGGATTGTCTCACAGTACTTTGGCCACATGCGCTCCTCGAACTCTGTAATCTCCGTAATCTGTGACAGCGATTTCTGATTTATTTACATAAACAATAGCCTCCAACGTTGTGGACCACTTATTACAGACTCCAGTCAGCGCAGTGTCGATTTAATTGCGAAGCGCAAAATTATCGTTGATATTGTCTGAGTTTTAGTAATTGCAAAGTTAGTGCGCAGTATAATAAAGTTCTCCTGTGTATAATTATTAATTAACTGCGCAATGGGCTCGGGAATGGATGTTTAATGCCACACATTCAGTCTGCTGATTGGTAGTTTAGTTGGGAGCTGAGGTTGTTCTTCATGTGCTAACGGTTTTCTGTACAGGGCACGGGTGTACTTAGTGTACTGAGGCCCTAACACGAGCGCGCAGCGTAAACGTAACGTAAATACATGGATTTGAACATTAAAAATCCACGTTTCACATATAATATTTTCATAACTTTAACAATGTACTCATATCTACGTTCGTCATACGGACGTTACTTATTGTGGTGTCTGTCTCAAACCGACGTTATTACTTTAGGTTTACACTGCGCGCTCGAGTTTAGGACCTCTGGTGTAGTCACCACGTTGTGCAAAAGGGATTGGCTTGTCCTAAAGTTTCTGCCTAAAGCTGCGATCTTGACAAAAGTTGGTATGTGCAAATCCTTCATTTACGACTTTTAAGACACACAAAATATTCCCATCAAGGTAATGTTTGATTAGATGCGCAACCAAAACCGGACAGTAATTTATATTCGTTCTTTTTCTTGCAAGAGCAAAAACTGTGCAGAATACCTACTAGCTTACCCAGCGGATATAAACTTACACAAGCTAATTAAATTAATTAATGTCGCCCTGTATTCTTCATTACTTTGTTGCCCATAATTTTATCTAGGTATAATTAATAAATTCTTATCCTATGGTAATTTATGAAATTTTGATCGTTATAATTCTAATTAGAAACACTCCCATAAAGCCATAAAATATAAAACATGGAATATTACTTAAACAGTTATTTAATTAAATTATTACTGAGAAACGCAAAAATATTAAAGCCGCGGCCGTTATTTATTTACGACTAAAATAAACACAGGACTTAAACATAGAGTAATAAATATATCAATTGTAATTTTATATCCTAAGATATAATAAAGATGTAGGTAATAATATCCTTCAGCACTTACCGTTTGGCTTATAAACAAGTCCCTATAGAACATGCAAGTAATTTAGATCTGGAGGAAATTTTATTATATATTAAGCCCGATACATATAGTGGTATGAGCTGTGTGTTGATAGGCCAGTCATGACAAAGGATTTCATTAGTGTAAAAATGATTTTAATCTTTCTTCAGTGTAGGCGAGATATGGAGCTAGCTCCATATCATTATAAGAGGTGAAACGCACGGCCACCAATCAGGCTATACAAAACCAGTTTATGCGGATCTCTTATTTGTTTTTCTATAAAAAGCGAGCCTGCCTTGTGTTATTTTCATAGAAAAAAATGATGCTAAGTTATCTCGTAATATTGCGTTTACTATCCTGCTGCGTTATGCTGGTCAATTTCTGTTTCCATTGATTTATTAATAGAAAGTATTTAATATCTTAGCTATGAGTGGTATTATGTTTTTTTCTATTGAAATCTTGACTTACGAGTTTTTTTGAAGAAAAATTTTCCTATACTGCCAAAATAAAGCTTTTTGCATCCCCTTTTTTTGATATGGAAATTAGTGTTTTATTGTTTTATTCAACCAAAATACCCTTGCAAAATTATTGTTATAAACCTTGTGTTTTATTGCATCTTTCACCATAACATTTATATTCCAACTTCACTTAACTTCTATGAGTGAGTTGAAAATAGAAGAGATAAAATTAATGAATGTTTCACTCATTTCCTTTGCAGTAGATACGGTAAATATCTAAGTATTTAATCAGGTGTAAGGTACCGTGATCAATTGCACGGCTAAAGCCGTTTCCGCACCGATCCGATAAAAATATAAACAGATAAATAATATTTCTACTCCTATTTATAATTTCCTGATTCGATCTAGTGAATAAATGCCTTACAAAAGTTTATGATGTAGAGTCAGCATCAAAAGCATAATGAAGCAAGATAATTTTATGAACGAAAACAATACTTCCCAACTTAATGTTATTTTTCTTTGCAGCATAGATAGAGAAAACACTATTATGAAACAAATATTTTCTATTAATCTTCGCGTAAAAAATGCAAGTTCAACTGTTCATTGACTTTTTTTGCAGACTGTACATGCTTAATAGCCGCTCATAATAATATAACAGTTAATAAATGTGGCTACTGATCTTTCTGTATTTGATTCATATGAATTATAGACAAAGGCAGGATGACTCCGAAAACAATTATAATATTCCTGAAAATATTTTTGTACTTTACTTATTATACAAGGTATTGTTTTGCATCCTCGTCAAAATTCAGGAAGTTGTCACAAAATAAATAAAGAATCAATTAAAATTACGGTACCTAGTTAATTATTAATAAACACTGATTTTTGTGGTTGTTTATGTTTGTCAGTATTTCAGAATAACCCCCGTAACGTGGTTTAGGGAATAAAAAATATCGAATAAACGTTTGAGATTGTTTGTATGTGTGGAAGCGCGGTTATTTTATTTCATTTTATTATTGATTCGGGACGAGAATCATAAGCATAGTTACCTCCTTGAATTTGACGAGGATGCAAAACAACACCTTGTAGACAAAGACCACACACTATCAGCAAAACAATCTTCTAATCTTATTGAATATACTGTCTAACGTTTCTTTGCTCTTACTGAACTGTACATGAGCAGAATACACCGAGCGTTGTAGCTAGGAAACAATGAGTGTCAATTATAGGCAGGAAAACTGACATTAAACGGTTCTTATACCTAAGGAATATGGTCTCAGAACGCAACTTTATAATCGAACATAGTACTTTATGCCAGGAGTCGCATAATAATATTCCAGTGAGCTCGCCTTGCAAAACTTAAATTATTTTCATTGCAAAACAATGTAATATCGATTCCATCCAATCGTATCACGGAATATCATATGAAGAGGATTTTATTACTCCGGAATCTTGAGTAATATTATTAATGTGAACGGAGTTTGTTTGTCACGCCTTTATACTATAACAGCTAAATTGATTTCGATGAAATTTGTTATTCGAATCAAATATGATCTGGGTCATGATTATGATAGATACTGTTTATTCCGGTAGAATGTTTATGTAGGATAATTCCCGACTTAAACGCGGACAAACCCGCGGTCAAGAGTCAACTAAGTTGATACGATCGGTTCTCATTACTTTTGTGGTAAAAACTTTGCAAGTTAATTCGCTGTTTTAAATTAATCGTTATTCCGGTCACAAAATTTTGAAATTATTCCGTAACATCGTGGTTTTGGATCGGATTATTTTAATCTCATGGGAAACTTTAGTTTGCGGTGTATTTAACGTGCTTATGTTTATTTTGTAAGGAAGTTTTGTTTATGGGGATTAGTTAATAGTTAGTTACCTTTTTTGTTTAAGTGTTAGTTAATCTGCGATAATGGACTAACATTTATTTGTAACTAACTGTTCCCCGCGGTTTCACTCGCCTTTTCTCTGTAAGCACCGCTCTCAAGAGTACATAGCGTGATGTTAAATAGCCTTAAACCCTTTCTCAAGAATTAGCCTTTCTACCGCTAATGGGAGAGATTAGTGCGTTCAAAGAAACAAACAAAATCTTCAGCTTTATTAAGTGTTCACTAAAAACACTAGTTACGGTTTAGAATAAAATCACCAAATGATCAGTTAGTAGATGAATGACTTTAAAAGTACGGGCACTCGCTGCCCAGGATAAGTGAGGACTGGTTGACACGGAACCTCAAAGCTCACGCTACGTTTATTAGAATATATCACATCTCGTCCTTTATTATTAATTTATTATAGATGACTAAAAAAAAACTATTCAACAACTCTTCGTTAGGTATATATTTGTTTATTTACCAGAAGCAAAATAGCGTAGTTTGCAAATAATAATGTTTTTTTCCTTTAATTTAACACCGACAATTCCATAAAATTAAACTGTTACTAAATAATTTATCAGTAGTAAATAAATTTCGCTTAACAGTCGATTTTATACAGGTTAAACTTTTATTTTAACAAAGGATAAATAGGTTGGCTTTCGGGACAAAGCTTTGTGTGACCGCAACTGAAACAATGTTGTGCAAATAAATAAGGAAACGGACACACGATCTGTTTTTCCGAAAACTATTTGTTGTGTCAATGATTAGGGGTCTTCATTTTGTCCAGCTAGCTGAATTCGATTTTATTGTACAGTAACTGTAACAGTACTGAATTCATAATGAGACAGCTAAACCTATAGGTAACATTAAAATGCTGCATTGAATTTATTTTTAAATTTGCGTTTGCCTTTTTTGCAGATTCTGTCCGTTACGAACATTATTGGCTTACAATCCATTGATGAAAAAATAGTTGTAATGTCATTTACTTACTGTCGACCAGCCGGTATTGTCTATCATCTGTCCAAGCCCTAAGTGAACAAAACAAAGGTACACATACGTGAACATAAAATTTATTTATTACTGCAAGCGAACCCGCACGCACGTCTATTTCGTGAGCAAATTTATAGTATGCCGATTTTGCATTATGGTACGGTACAGTCTGCACCACTGAGCTGTATTTAGAGTTAAGTTTTGCGCAACACTTAGGGTGCATTATTGGTATGGATTTTAGTGATATAGACTCGTACATCACGGTTTTGAGAGACATTGGATCAGCATCTTTATAGGTTTAGGCTTCTGCAAATAAGAAATGACGTCAAATTTGTTCAATGCCAGGGGCAGTCCCCTGGCATTGAACAAATTTGACGTCATTATAGAAAACTATGGATCTGATGTAGCCCCGAAGATAGTTCATAACCATTAAACTACTCGTTAATTTGGTATAGACAGAGACCTTCAGCAATACAGTAACGCATGTTCAAACTGTATTTTGCATCCTATATCTCATATCAAGAATATATAACTTTTAGAAATCAATCCAGCTGTGTCAATATTTTGATATGTGCATTTGTATTTTGTATTGTATAAAGGGCTGGTGTCCGCAACTCCAAGTCCAAACGTTCTCGAGTGAAACGAGGGGGTGTTCTAACTGCTTACCATGTTTCAATTGAAATATCCTTCAGTATGAACCATGAATTGACGACCTGTCAACTGTTTGACATTCACCTCTGTACATGAATTTTCGAAACAAACGACTCTATGCCTCTTGCTACCAACGCCTCCCGTCGCTCTTACCAGGTCATCTCTACATCTGACACAGCGACACCCACGCTTTGCCTTTTGCTCTATACTAGGTTGCTATTGAAGAACCTTCGCTTTATGGATTGGTGTTTTGCTAGTGTTGCTTGCTCTTGCCTCTTCAACTCACAATATTGATAGGAACTGTCACGTATTTTTTTTTTCTTTTATTTCGAGTTTACAGATAGGCAAGGAACGTCAGCTTAGTCACAAAGGCAGGAAGAATCTCTGGCTTGACCATCTAGAGTGTTTCCTCACGGATTGGCAGGAAAAAGCAAAAAACAAGGAGACTTGGAAATAGATGGGCGAGGCATTGCCTTTCAGTGGCAATAGGCTAATTAAGAAAAAATACTCAAATCAATAAAATTAATCATGACTAAAGTGGCTTACTTGTATTTATTTACTCTTATTTAATGTCCATTATCTTACTTTCATCTTTACTATTGCTATTCGAGCCTGTTGAGTATTATTTTGCTCATAAACTTTGCCTTTCACTGGTAGTATCGCAGCTTTCACTAAATTAACACCAGCTATTTTCTTAAAGCCAATAATGCTAATCAATGTAATTGACTACTTGGAATTGGGATATTTTTATTCAATAACATAGCTTTTTATAATGAACATAACACGGTTAAAAACTAAGCGATCAAATATCAGGGTTTGTAAGAAATCCAAGCTATCATTAGTAGTTGAAAACTGTACAATATTACATAGAATTAGCATTTAATTTATCCATGACGAAATTATTATAAGTTAACACAAGCTTTGACAACTTCATAATTCTTATTACCCTGTAGCACGCTGTGGAATATTGCGAACAGAAAAGATTTGTTTTGCCATAAATACAATAAGTATTTAGTAATACCAGAAACTCAAACAACATGAAAAGCAAATAATAATACTGAATTAATATTTTATATATAAGAATCTTACGCCGATCAGAAGATTAGAATAAAAACTCCTGAACAAAGTTATAGAAAGAAATATATATGTTAAAAGATCTGATAATTAATTAAATAATTCACGAAGTGAATAAAAGTAGAGAGAAGCTAAAATAAACGGTAAAAAATATCAATAGAACACTGGTAAATTTAAATCCTCAAGAAATAAAACTGTCTATGATTGAAAATGGAAACTAAGTTCATGTTATAGTTAAACTTTTAATAGACAATAACAATATAAGTATTACACACTTTCACTAATTGATAAAACTAACGACGGTATTAATAATAACAAGTCCAAAACAAATAATGGGCCAAGAAAACACAAGAACAAAGTGAAACAAGACTTTATAGATCTGACAATGAATGAAGCTATTTATCAAGCTCTTAGAATACGCGAGGTGTAAGGTCAGTCGAGGTAAACTGGCAAGTGTGATGGTGTTACACGATAGTCGGCCAAAAAGTCATTATTCACAACAATCTTAAACTCAGCAATTTGTTTCCTAACTCCAGTGATACTTATGTTTGCAGTTTAGAGATGTTTAATGGCGTTTCTCATATCTTCATTGTTGGGTGTACTTTTATGTTCATGTTCGATGTTGTTTGCTCGATATTTTGCCAGCATTTTGTTATCAAGAAGTAATCTTGTAAATCAGTTACTAGGTTGTGGAGGTCAGATATGTGTTTCGTCCGTGTAAAATACTGGTATTTTTCGGTATTTGGTTTGACTGGGAACCGACCCTGGAAGAAGACCCGAAGGCTGGATAGATCATGATTTTGCCAGGACCTGATTCAATGATTCATGTCTACCAAACATCATTAAACTTAATGTGTTAACGCAAGTTTTAGTAATATTGTTTGTTTCTTTTTATCGTCAAATCTAATCATGCACATCATTAAACAATAATATAATTATGCGACCTTAATTTAAACTTTAATAGGTAATTGCCTTCTCACTTCATTTGGTCAGTTTTTGCTAGTATGACGTCAATAGCAATCGGTGTCATAGGTAACCTAACCGACTTCTTATATCAGTGTTATTTAAGCCCGACTTGACCACACAACAAGCCAAACAAACTTATTCATTTATAAGCCCCACAAATTATAACTAGTACGGAACATAAAATATCGTTTATAATAGTTTTTCCAAAGTCGAAGCTTTGTTCTAAACAGCCAGAGAATTTATTACAATAAAATGCAAGCCTGCACTCGGAAATAAAGAGGGTTGTGCATCGTAAACCTCAATGATACACGGAGGCATCTGCCAATAAAATAAAACCAATGTGTTGGGAACTTTCAGAACGTCTCTATTTCCCAACGCGACTTGCTCGAGTAAAATAGACAAATTCTTGGATGTCATTTTTTATGTCGTTCTTTTGATTTATTGGTGAATAAGGGACATTTTTGCGTGTACGTTTTTTCCACATTCTCGATACTACCTTATTCGAAATGCTTGTAGTCATCTTGGTACATCTATCTTCTCAAGACTGTTGATCAATGACTGTTGTTCATAATTTAATTTTAAGTTTGCATGCTGAAATAATTCAGCGAAATATGTGAAACCTTTTAATTTATATTTTCCATAATGTACCATATTTCATGCAAATAAAGAATCGTGAATCTTGAATTGAATATTAATTTTTTTGTTATTTTATGAAAAGCAATAGAGAATAATCAAACTTCTCCCATAAATTAAAAATCCCATTAAAATAATTATCAATTCTGTCACAACTTTTTCTCAAGCGTGCTTATTAAATTCTTCCCAATTTTTTTACGAGCAGCGAATTCCGAAGTTATTTTCGTTAAATCTATAAACGCGATAATTTGAGGAAGGAAGTAGGTAATAATTAGCTTCCATGAAAAAAGATATCGGTAATAAAAGTGCTTCAATATAAATAATCTAGTTGGTTTTACGAGGTAATAAAGTATCTTGAAAATTTCCTACTCATCTGTTGGACATTTCTCTCACAAGCTGGGTTGAGTTTGAGTGTAGGCGAGAAACCTTTTGTAATAAAATATAATGTCAATGTATTATTGTTTGTGAATATTTGATATTGTATTTTATTGGTGTACTGTTTGACGAACAAAGGTACGATGTGCTTCCTTCTGTGCTGAGAATTGCGAGATCTATCTAAGAATACTGACATTTGGAATACAGCTCTCTAAATTTAATTCAGCTATCTACTTACAATAAGGTAAGTAGATAGCTAGGGTTCGATTCCCGGGTCGAGCAAAGTTCTATTGGGTTTTTCATTAGGAATGTCTCAGTAGCAGTCATAGAATTGGACCTGTGCCCGATTGATGGCAATAGGCTCGCCCCCAGTTTAGCCTGTTATGTTTTGGCGAAACAGAAGTGAACCTAACAGTACGCCCCGTACTGTTAGGTTCACTTCTGCCAAACCCTTCGAAGATTATAGGCCTTTAAAGGATTACAGGCATTACTACCATCCATAGCTATGGATGGTTAGTGATGATTAGTAGCTACTAATGTCGCAAATGCGTAATGAACTTTGTCCTTATGTTATTTTTTTAGGCCTTATCGAAATTTTAGCAAAGTACCACGTTTCTGCGGCGTTATTGACAGACAACCTTAAACTTTTCAAAACGCGAAGTCGTAGGCGAAAGTTATTTAACTTATTTAACAATAAAGTAAGTACTTATTAGGAATACTAACTTCATTATTTTCAGTTCCTACCTACATAATAACATGCAAGAAGTTTGCCTAAGTATCTGAAAATGTCATAAAAGATCAAGTTACGCCTTTGTAGTCGAATCACATTCTTAATCCATTTTTTATCAAAATGAAAACCAATAACCTTTATTTATAAATAGGCACAATGTACATCGCTATCAGTGCGCCCATCTCCGTCTATATTGGAGTTTGTTATCACGAAAAACGTGCTCAGAAAACTAAAATTAGCTAAGAAAACATGAAAATAAAAAGGCTAGACTATCAAACTCTATAAAGCGATGAAATATTACACTGTTATGTAATACTTTTGTCAAATATAAATCATTATCGAATAACTTTGTAATGTTTTCGATTTATTACCGTTTACTTAAAAAGGATAAGAACTAAGTAAATATTAAATTCAAAGGCGCCTTTTTCAGGGTAACTTGATAAGAGAATTGTCTGCGCCATGGTAATTTTTGAGCATAAAAAAACTTGTATACGAGTAAAGAGGTTGTATTATGACATTCATGACACTACACATTGTGAATACACTAAACTTGTTCATAATTTATTATTAAACGAAAAGTTCCATCTACTTCAGCACTAGTTTCCTCTCATGCACAGTTTCAAATAAGATAATACAGTTTTTGAACGTAATAACCGTCCTCTGGGATCCGCAGGCACACTCGCATTCTCTGATGTTCCGTACATACTAAGAATATTAATGCGCTACGCTATTCTTTGAGAACGCTTTCAAACGTTCATTCTTACAAAATTCCAGCCAAAAGACGCCGCCTGTTATGATAATCCGTCACGTTTTCTGAAAAATTACCCAAAGTAGTGGATGTTAGGTTAATGCAGACTTAGTCTGTATCTGTCAAAATACTAGGTTAGCTCAGACGAGACTGAATAAATAGTCCAGAAAAATGAATTGTTATACTTTTACGGTTCTGAATACAAAATTATGTTGAAGCTGTTTCAACAAAAGAGCTTTTAGCGAAATAATAATATTCGCAGCGAAATTAAACAACGATAGAGGGAGTTTATGAAAGCCAGAGCCAGAATATTTCATGTAGCAAATCACCGCTCACCTATAATTTATTTCCGCCATACAAACACACCACAGAGATGCACTACCTACAAATTATCAAATCATAAATCTTGAAACACACACAGACAGTGTCCCTGCATATCAATACGAAACTGTAAACTTAACAACTATTTGCAATTCAATTCATGGAAAATTTATCGTTGAACGTCGAAACGCTTCATTGCGCGTCTATACCGAATGTAAATACCGAGTACGAAGTAACTAGTACCTCACTAATGCTTTAGAAGACACGCTCAGAAGCTCACTTAGTTCGCATTTAGCGGACCTTAGGCCACCGAGCCTCTGAGGTTAGGTTCTTAATTAGCCATCGCTCGCAGCTGACCGCTTGGAAGTGAGATCTAGGTGCTCTTATACAAATACCATTATATTTCCGACAAGCAAGAATAAACTTTACCACCCTGATATACGAGTCAGTATACATGTAAGCTCAGTTTTGTGTAATCCTTGCGGTTGGGAGATGGGTGACATTCACATAGAGAGCATATAGTTCGAACTGTTCAGAGGCAACGAGCTATCGATAGGAAATTGGTTGCGATCTTGTCAATATTTTAATTTACGTTTGTACTGAATTTCAGTTGTTTACGTTTACGCGCACGAATAATTAAATTGTCAAACGATTATTTTATTGTTTATTTGGAATAAACTTATAGAAATAATGTGAAAATTAAACTGAAAACTGTAACCTCAAAATCGATTATAAAGACAGTTCCTGAATTAAATGCGGTTGATTTGGAATTAGCGGAAATGGTAACAAATTGTTGTGGTTTGACTCAATTAATCGAAAATAATACATTAGAAGTTGAATAAAATTAGGGTTAATTAAATTTTGGTAAGGTATTTTTAACAGTATAGATAGTGATATAGAGCACTATAAAACACTACCTTGCCCTTTTTCAATTTATTTAGGGCCGGCACAGCATGTCTTCTTCTACCATACTGGCCAAAGGTCTCTCCATATCTATCCAGGTACTTTTTTCGTGCACCGCCTCGAGCCACCATAGTGTGCGTCCAAGAAATCTCGCCACCTACTTCTGGGCTACCCTCAGCGTTAGTCTATAACGTAATTAAAGTACCACTTTAGTCTTGTGGTCTAACAGTACCACGAGCTTGAGGTCTTGGACTCGACTCTTATATCGGGCATAGTGTTGTTGTGTATTTCTATGAGGAAATTCCCAGTAGCAGCCTGGAGATGAGTCCGTGTCCGATTGATGGCAATAGGCTCGTGCTTTATTACATGGGACTTAACCATAACTGAAGAAGTGTGGGTGTATTATAGGAAACGAAGTCTAACCATTTAGAGATTTAGAAAGAAACAAGAATGAACCAAGCTACAAATGGAAAAGATAAATAATAAAACAATAGCGACATAGTTTGCACATAGAGAACTGTTTATCACAACACATTTCTCCGAAGAGCTCTAAATATAAGATTAGCTCACATGATTTACGATACAAAACTACGCGAAAGAAGAACAAACAGAAAGTGTAATATAGAATGTATTTCTAAGCATAATTACTGAACAATGTGAACGAAATTTATGCTCGAATGAAATCTCTATGAAATACGGTATGTCTGGAACGTCAGCCAGTTACAATGAAATGTTTATTATCTTTTTCCATGTGATTTATAGCACATATATTATATTGTTTCCTTTCTAGTGCTTTTCTGGACGACTGAATTCAATTTGCTTAATGTCTTAATTATGTTTAAAATCCTACTAATATTATAAATGCGAAAGTTTGTGAGGATGGATGTGATGTGACGGATGTTTGTTACACTTTCACGCGAAAACTAATGAACGGGTTTGGATGAAATTTGGCACACAGGTAGGTTATAACCTGAATTAACACATAGGATACTTTTAATCTCGGTAATACGATCCTATGGGACAATTATCAAACTACACGCGGGTGAAGCCGCGGGCACCAGCTAGTGAATAATAATTAAGTACTTGCATGCAATTTCAAACATTGCTAATTTATTTTCAATTGATATGATTGACAAAGCTATACCTACAGGGTTAGTCGAAATCTGATATCGAAAAAAATCATTGTATCCATACATTTTTCCTCTGTTCGCATCGTCATTTGTTTGGGGTCTGCGCAATATGGCTTCTTCTTCCATACTTCTCTATTACTCGTCATCTCATCAGACACCTCCTTTCTTGCCATTATCATCCTTCACATTGTCCATCCATCTTCTTTGGTGTTCCTTCACTCTTGTAGCCATCCAGATTATTACTCAAAACTTTCCTCACGACATTTTCGTCATACCTCCGCATCACACGCCTATAACACAACATGTTTTCAGTCATCGGCGCCACTTTTAGACTACTTTCTCGCTTAACACAGCAAAATATAGGGTACAGCTGATAATGCTTTACATATTTCAGAGTTGCCCCTCTAATAAAAGTTGTTAATTTTCATGAATACTAACTTCAAAATATGTTTAATAATAATATGACTGTTTAAACCAAGACTTTGTAACATATTTTGATTTAAAAAAGTGTCCATGGTGTTTCTTGCCCATTCTTCTCCATAGAGATCTACGCTTTAGAATGGGCAACTACAGTATTTTCACAAGTTATTATGCCTTGTGACTGGGACTGTAGCTTCGCGTTTTATTTTGTTTTTTGGCTTTATGTCAAAAGTGCCTGTAATGGTCTAATTGAAATAATTGCTTTGAGTTTGAGTTTCTAGTTGAACTTAATTCCCTGTATAAAAGCTGTAATGCATACTTTTGGTTGGCCCTAAGACAGTGATAACCAACACCAGTATGAACTGATCACTTTTTCTGTTGTTACTCCTTACTACGGAAAGTATAACACCTACGTGCGCTCGTCTGAACCTACCTTCACGTTGCTAACTTAGATGCTATATTTTTATAATAAAATCTTATCACTAATATAAGCATAATACACCTGGTATTTTGGCAACTTGTTCCTTACCAAATGACTACCGGCTTTTAAATAACATTTTAAAAAAGTTGAGGAAAAAATATAATGACAAAGAAACTGGACAAGTGCGAAGCTCTTAAAGGCAATAATTCCGTAGGTAAAATCTATATATATAAAAGAAAGTCGTGTTAGTTACTTCACTTATAACTCAAGAACGGCTGAACCGATTTAGCTGAAAATTGGCAGGGAGGTAGTTTAGAGCCAGGAGAAGGACATAGGATACGGTAGGGTAGGGTAGGGTAGGTAGGTAGGATAGGGTAGGTAGGTAGGGTAGGGTAGGTAGGTAGGGTAGGGTAGGTAGGTAGGGTAGGGTAGGTAGGTAGGGTAGGGTAGGTAGGTAGGGTAGGGTAGGTTAGGTAGGGTAGGGTAGGTAGGTAGGGTAGGGTAGGTAGGTAGGGTAGGTAGGTAGGTAGGGTAGGTAGGTAGGGTAGGGTAGGTAGGTAGGTAGGGTAGGGTAGGTAGGTAGGGTAGGGTAGGTAGGTAGGGTAGGTAGGTAGGGTAGGGTAGGTAGGTAGGGTAGGGTAGGTAGGTAGGGTAGGTAGGTAGTAAGGGTAGGGTAGGGTAGGGTAGAGTAGGTAGGTAGGGTAGGGTAGAGTAGGTAGGTAGGTAGCGTCGGGTAGGGTAGGTAGGATAGGGTAGGTAGGTCGGATAGGGTAGGTGGGTAGTAAAAAGTGCATTGCAACGCATGCTGGGTACAGCTAGTTAATAATAAACTGGACTTCTCGACTGGAGTATTTTCCTGATTAAAACAGAACTTGTACTTTATTATTACTGTGCCAGGTTGAGAACCAAGTCCTAAATATTTAAAAACAAGTTTATCATACATTCAAGCTATTTTCAAGGCCCTCATGCTACGCGTCTGACTGTTAGGATATCTACAACCGGAATATCTTAACCAAAATTCGTTTGCTACAAACCACAATATATTCTTAATTTCTATTTCAAAACCAAAACACGGACCCCCAAATAAAAGATTAAAAACGACCGCTTCTGATCAATTTAACTCTAATATACCTAAGCTTTAATGTTATTAGTAGATTACATTGGTCAAGTATTGCCAAACAAATACCTTCATTTATTTTTCTTGCCGTTACATGTCAGCCGAGATTATTAAGATGCTAATGTATTTTTTATACTCTATACATTATTACATTTTTTATATTCCTTCTATATGAGACAGGCTCGATTATTGATTTTTTTGCTGGAACTTTATTTAATGACTTGAGAATATGTCGCAATTTTTGAGTAAAAACTTACTCGTGTAGCATCAATCATTTTTTTTCTGATGCACGATGGAAATGAATTACGGTCTAAGTGTGTTCGGTGTTGCGTGGTGAAAAAATGTGTGAAAAATTACCGCGATTACCAGTAATGACGGAACGATGTAACATGTTTCGGTAGTTACAGCAAACATTAGAGTAAGCGTATCGCTCCGAGCTTTGTTACCATTTCTCACGTTATTATTGCTTATTCTTCTTCCTACATCATTACACAATTATCTTTCCAAGAAACAAAAGAAGATTGAGCGATTACCGACAAAAACACTCTCCATATTTCAATTTACGACTAATTGCTCATTTATAAACAGGTTTTGATTGAAAATCGTAATAATAACCACCAAAAATTTAAAGTCAAATGAAGCATACGTAATTAGCATTGAGTATGCCAGATTGGGAGCAGGGGCAATACTAATAAACAACAAGATAAAAGGGCGGCCTATAAAGCTGCTCGAATAAATATTGGATCGGACTAATTATCATAAAAGTACATCCTTGCTTTAGTCGTGAGCCCATTACCGAATAGCTGTCATTAAGAACGTGCTTCGATAAGCACAGACTGAGTAAACGCCACCCACGGAGCATGCATGCTACAAGCTTGTAAACTGGAATTATACTTCTGTTGAACATCCTAGGAACGCTAAAGTAATCTTATCTGATCACCAATGAATACATATTGGGTTGTGCGTTGTTTCATCGCTAATTGTTTAATCGAATTTTGTTTCACATATTTTTTTTCTCATATTATCATTTCATAGAATAATCAATACCCAGAATACTTACTTTGAAGAAATTTAAATCATCGATTTTTGTTTCAAATAAAGTTGAATTTTAGAATATTCATATCATAGAATAACAAATCAAATATTCTTTATCCACATATTGTTTGTTTCACATAAAACTTATTTCGAAGAATAACATTTTAATCGACTGACAGTTTCTAAAATTCAAACCTCCTATAAAATTACAACACCGGGTTCACAAAAATAATGCGGGTAAATTCGTGTGAAGCAAGAAAACAATCTTGTTATTCAATTCTCACTAATGGTGTCCATGCCTGTTGCATGCAGCATGCAAGCAAGCATGCAGCATGCAAGCAAGCATGCAACTTGCAGCATGCATGCAAGCAAGCAAGCATGCAACAGGCATGGTTTCTGTCACGGCTCCGGCGCTGCGGGGCTCCGGCGGCCCCACGCGAGTTTATCGTCGCAGATGGTATTAACGCTCACCACCGCAGCTTCGGCTTGCTGGCCGGCGAGCCGGCCAGCCTCAGCCGCGGCAGCGAGCTTAGAAACCACCTGCTCCTCAACTCGCGGCCCGCCTCATCCCTCCGCGCCTACGCGGGCTTAAATAACACTCTAGGGGTAGGGCAAACAAGACTACGTGGAGTCTGTTTTGCAGCCATTCGTTTCTGTTACTAACTTTTGTAGTACAACATATTGCTTTTAAAGACAATATTTTAATTTTTAGTTAATAATTTCGTTAAAATAAAATACCATGGAAACATACATCGAACAAACAATATTCGTTGAAAAATAATTCCGCTGTTTGATAAGTTTATCAAATAAAAAAATGTGATTGTAAAATTCTTTGAATTGTGTTTCTGTAAAATATGTTTCATTCAAGTAAATGGTAGTCGAAACAAAAATATTCGAAATAAAAATACAGGGACTAAATAGTATGTGAAACATTTTCTGGGAAACGAAATTCTGTGAAATTTCTGTCTGCGAAACAAGGTGACACCATACATATTGGCATTAAGTGGCCATATCGTTAATATTTTATACCAATTACGGTGCACTATAAACTTACAAGCATAAAATGTAATGGCAGTATTCGTTAAAGACACCTCTTAATTTTTCCAGAATATGTGTAATTTATATTTATCAGTGTGGTTTTCGGAGCAATAATTTCTTCATTTTATGGCAGCGGATGGCTATGTCGTAGAATAATACATCCCGAACGGTAGCTAATAGCAATAGTTTTGATCGTAAAATAAATACAATCAGCTGGAGCCCTTAAAGATATTCAATAGCAAAGTTACTGCGTGTGTGGACGCAGTCTATGAATATTCACGGGTGTTCGATTCAAATAAGAGGATTCAACGGTTTGAAACGCCACTAAAGCACAGATTACTGGCTCAAACAATCTTGGAGATAAGAAAAAGTGATGTGCAAAAGTTAACGCATAAATTTCTGTGTGGAACGTCTGGTCTCGTCTGCCACCGATCCACCAGATTATCCTACTTCGACAGTTCGACACAAGTTTTTCGGTTGAACTTCGAATTATGCAAGAACCTTTACTTGATAGAGTTGTCGGGACCTCTGAAGACGTAAAATGGTTTCATCAAAACTTACTTGTTTTGTTATCAAGAATGTTCCTTTTTTGTTACGAGTTGTGACCCTGTTGAATAAAGGGTAATGTGTTACAAATATGAAATGTTGCGAACACAGCACATTGTTGCAACTATTGTTTACACTTGGATATGGTTTGCAAAGCATTTGGTGCCATCATTGGATACATAATTCGAATGCAAAACCGCTCAACAAATAATTATTTTTCTGTTACTTTTAGAATCTAATCAGATCATGACATTAATATTTTAAATCTTTTCTATTTGCTTCCTATCTAACACTTAGATACAAGGTCAGTCAGTCCCAACACTTCACGGTTATCTCAAAGCTCGTACTCGTCTAAAAAACAAACTAATCGTTGTACCAACAAAGGAATTCGTTCAGGCCGGAGCGATTTGCTGGTAAATATTAGTTTAGTCAGTAGATAATAGATTTTTTGTTAATAAATAAAAAATAATTATAGACTGGGAGTTTGGTTTTTATCAGGTAAGTTTAGTAATAATGTCGTCACGATAAAAATCAATTGCAGAAGTGGCTTACCTCGGGAGCTGGTATAATAACAGTGCGGGGAGGCCGCAGGCGCCGTGGACTCCGGGCTTACAGCCATGGACTATTCTGAAATAATTTGGATGAGCCAATCACACAAGAGTACAGAATTGCCTGAAATTACTGATTTTACAGTCTCAGAAATATTCAACGGTGTTAGCCAAAGATTAAAATGTGGACACAAAATTGGCGGGTAACATGCCACGAAAGCTTTCAGGATATAGGTTAGAAAAAAGGTAGGTATATGTATAAAGGTGACGTGATTGATTTTGTAACAGTAATAAATAACTTGCAAGATATTGTATACGTCTTATTTGAAAACAACGTACCGAAACATAGTTATGGAAATATTATATTTGCATTACAATGTTTCGTTTTGTGGCTCTGTTTGAATAATGAACTAGATTTAATATTAGCTCCAACAGATAATAAAATAATTGGTAAAACTCATAGACAGTTTACACATCACATGATATCCCAAGTTATTATTTTTCCAAATTACACATTATTCACCGAAATAATTACACCAATCACTTTCTAAATTATATCAAAATAACTAAGACAAATTATTTTAGTCCAACCAAAACTTTTTTAACGAAATATACAAAAACTCATTACGGATTCCTCCCGAATCACAAAAAAAAAAACTTTCGACTCGGTTCAGATCGCTGATTATCGCCATAAAGTTTGAAAAAGTATAAAAAGAAGAGTTGCAGAATAACGCGTCCGATCCGAGATTAAAATCGCTACGACTTTAGCCATCGATCGGACAACAATTAAGATGGTGTAGGTAAAAATTTTAAATGCGACGCCTTTTTAAAAAACCATTCGCCCGAACGCTTTCGGTGTTCCCAAATTACCGGGTACGGTTTTACGGATCAATTTTATTTATGAGTTTAATCAATATTTTTTGAGCTTACGACATTTAGAACAGTCGGTGTCGTAAAGATTGCTTTGTTAAGAGATTTGTGGCTGTGACCAGTGACATATTTGTCATCCTTATAAACCCTTGTAAAAGTTCAATGATTTATTTTATTAATTTTAAACCCGTTTATCAATTTTAACTTGGTGGTTTTATGATCCTTGTCAACGTTTTTTAATCCTCCTTAAATAGACCACGTTGTGGTGGTCACTTTATCATTATCCATAGTTACGAGGATATGGTCTTATTTTATTAATAGTCTTTCTTATTTTTCCCGGCAATTGCAGCAATTATGTTCATCTAAATGTACGAATTAAATTCAATTAATGTATGAACACCATAATTTCGTATTTAAGTTTCAATGCGTGGACCCGACTTTAATTAGATTACCGGTTTTTATGCTTATTTACCTTTTTAATACTCTTGTGGCAATTATTTTAATATCTGCTTCAATGAACTTGTTTAACGGGCATGTGGGTAAACGGTTGATTATATTAGCATATAATTCTGTTGCAAAAACTCTTGGCTACCTTATGCAGTATTGGAGTTATATTAAATAACCTACATGGCCTAACGTGCCGAGGGTTTTAATTAAATTTTTGTGTTGAATATTTATACAGTAAATCAAAAATGACAAATTTATTGCAGACAATAATTATGTGTTTATATAATTTGGTCCAATGGCCTTTATAAAAAAAAAAAAAACACTTATATGACGCATATTCACTACTAGCATTTGTTATAAGGAAAGCAAAACAAAATATATTTACAGACAACAACAGAAGTGGCTGCACTGGATCAATACTTGCATAATGCACTATGCAGCTAAAGGCATCCACTCCACTGCATCTAATAGCCACATAGGACACGTCAACATCCATCGAAATAAGTTGAGAGGCGTGAGTGAATAATTTCCTCTGATTTATGTATATCGTCTCTACGCAAGCGAGTCCTGGCTCATTACTGCCTGACGTTGAATGATGATCAAAGCCCGAAGAAAAATGCTGTGTTTAACCATCCGACATTTATGATTTAATTCCTATTGGCAAAAAGTGCGACGAATTGAGGTTGAATGAACTTACGACGGCTGCAGACTGTTAGATTAGGATGCGATCGAGGGCGCGATAATCTTATGGAGATATATGTAAGTCCTAAGGACTGTACAAGGTAGGTAGCTTGGTTGTTTACGCAGCTGAGAGGTCCCACACCTCGGGATTAGCTATTGGCGATCTACATTTAGTTTTGTGACTAAATAAATACCGTCCTGTACAAATATACAACTTATGGAAATAATTGCATAGTATCACACGGTTGATTTGTACACACGTGAACTTTCATATTGTCGATTCTTCCGCAGACATAGCCCGTTTCTACGGCGGTCATGCTACCCTATCAAGATAAAAGAAATATTTTAGTGATCAAAAATGTTTTTACTTAATTCCAATTTGCCGGTGGCTATTTGCCAGGATCCGTATAAACTAATTAATAATCTGGGTCGGTTGTGTACGTAGAGATGAAATTATGATGTGTGTAATAATGTGTAGGTATAATATGTCTATGAGGAAGTCCATTTAGAACTACCTGTATTTCTACTTTTGGATCGTTAATCTGGACGACGAATTGATAAAATTTTTTCAAGACAATTTTAGACCTGAAAAAAAAAGCATTCTCACTCCTGCCAATAAGGGTTATTACCGTTTTTCTACTGCTGCTTTCACACACAGTAACAATGTAACTTATTTATAAACTGTAGATTGATACACGCTAGACAATCGCATTATAAAATCGCGCGTCTAAGTCGCCATGTGTGCACGCTCCCACACATTCTAGGGTCGCCCCAACACGGGTGTGATAGTGTTTCGTTTCAATTTAATGCCCTGTTTGCGTTAACAGTTTGAAATTGAGTCTATTCTAAAACTAATTTTGTACACGAATATATTTCTTGATTTGTTTTCGGCATAGCCATGTTAATTTTCTATTATGCTCCTCTGTTTGGATTTCATAATAGGTCTATTTATTTTATTTGCGTTTCTATTATGTCGGGGATGTTGACAGGGGTGGATGATGGGATTATTCGTTTGTGTTCATACTTGATTATCGGACCTATCTCATTAAATATCGCAGGTAACGTAACATGAATACATATACATATAGGTCTACCTGTCGTATGTACTCAGTTTTGCCAGTTATGTTCAAGTCCTATGCAAAGGAGGTATATACTGAACCACCATATTGCCATCAACCGGGTGCGGGTGACTTGCGTCCGAGTTCTACCAGGAATTTCCCAGCTAGAAAATTCCTGGTAGAACTACTAAAAGGCACAACAGACCTCATGCTCAGTCGTAGTATTTACGACGACCAGACTGACAGAGTTGCCTTTTTTATTAATTCTTTTATATTCATGCTAATTCGCAATACGCAGTCAGTGGCTCAAAAAACTGTCAACCAGTCTTACCAAAGGGATATGGTATTGCCCAGTACTAACTACTAATTTTGTGGAGGTCAGATAGGCAGTTGCTCCAAGTAAAATACTGGTATTCAGCTGCATCCGATTAGACTGGAAGCCGACTCGAACATAGTTAGGAAAAGGCTAGGCAGATGATGACTCCAATTCGCAGTAACGGTGTCACTAACACAAATAAATCTTTATAGGCCCCTGGAGAGCTTTAAGATTCTTTCCTTTTTTCTTAAAATACGATAATGCCTACAGTAAACTTAAATCGGGTCGCACGCCCTCAATGGCCCTAGGTTTGAATTCCGAGTAGAGCCTAATTAGCTTTTTATTTGCTATTGACTTACACTTAAAGCTAAGCTTAAGGTACCTAATTAAGCGCAACATTGCTTCGTCCATATCGACTACCGAAAGGGAACAGTGGAAACAATTTCTGAAAAGTTCGATGTAAATATAATATTTAAATGGTTGATGATATAATATGTAGTTTATCCAAAGTTATTGCTTGTACTTATCAAGTCTTATTTTTTTTTTAAATCGCTTAATATTTGAAAATAATTGAGATTTTCTCGATCTCTTACTCTTTAAATTGAACTCATTTTCGATATTCCTGAAGATCATAAATAACTTGGAGCCTCTTCTTATGAAATAACTCGTTTTGTGTAATTGAAATACGAGTCAGGCTGCTCATCTGTACTTAGAAGTAATTGGAAAATACCCTACCTTAATTTAAAAATAAAACCTAACGCCCTCGATAGCTATTTAATTCAAAAACCTTCCAACAATACGATTTCTTTCCTTATCACCGCATCGGACCTTTTTGTTGAGACGAAAACAATAAAAGTGAACCGTTTGCACTGTCTGCCATTTTCAGGAACCGGATGTTAGCCGGGCGTCCGGTATCGTTCGAGGCACTATGCCAACAGGCGCCGTGACGAACGTATTGGCCACAGAAAAGAAAGAAACGTATAATTAATGTGGGTACCTATTAATGAGGATGCTTTTTGTTTGATGAATTGTTACGGTTTTAATAATTTGGCTGATGTTACTTAGTTCCTAATAGCAAACTCCATTTGCAGCTAAAAGAAAATAAAATGTTTCATGAATCTATACATACATAAAAATAAATAAAATTAAAGTGTCTATTTGTAATATTAAAATAGCCGTTTTTTACTACATGCACATAATTGTTTATACGGTAAATAATATAGACCAAAATATCATTTTATACAATTTTTGTGTGTCCGTCTGTCTGTCTGTTTGTTCCGGCTAATCTCTGGAACTTCCTTCTAGGCCCTTTGTTTAGACTGCACTGACTCTACCTTACTAGTCTCAGACAAGACAAGCATATCTGACTGATATATCACAAGAAGCCACACTACATCGAGAAAGATAAAAAGACAATTGACATTTTTAGAATCGTCTCTTAAAATTGTCTTTTGATATTGCCCAAGTCAACTAAGATTCCTTTTTAGACCCACTCACCTAAGTAAATAAATCCCTGGCTTTCTGCGAAACCTTTTCCTTAGAGATATAGTACCTAACATAGGTAGATACATCTCTCAATTGTATAAAACAAAGTTACTGCTCTCATGTATTTTTGTGTGACTGCGTTATCCTTCTTAACCTTGTAATGTAAGTTTGATGCGGTTTTCGCCATCATTTTGTGCGAGTTTTTGTGTGAATAATTCACGGTCGACGCTAGCGCCCGTCGGCGCTTACTTGGGCCTGTCGGGATTATGTTATAAGGTTTGCAAGAGAAGTTGGCCCTTGGACTTTCTCACAAACCCAGCGCGCGTGTCCGGTTTTCTCTTTTAAGTTAGCCCGTATTATTCCATTCCTGGGCAAAGGCCTTCCCCTATTCCTTCCACTTCTCACGATGTTGTGTTTCTTCTCGTCGATTCCCAAGGAAGCCATCCAAGGCATCCCGCCATCTTCTCCTCGGTTCATCATCTGCCTAGTCTTTTCCCAAACTATCTTGGGGTTGGCTTCCAGTCTAACCGGATTTTACATGAAGCCACTGCCTATCCGACGGTTCCCTATCCATTTGAATAAAATTTTAAGACCTAATATAAATTAGCATAATTTTGTTTGGCATAATTATATTTTCGCATAATAAAATTACGCATAACAGCTTACGCATAATTTTTTTTGGCATAATTTCTCTAACCATTATAATGATTAAGCATAATATTCTAAAGCATTAATTTTATTAAGCATAAAGTTCTAAAGCATAACTTTTTTATAAACAAGCATAGAGCATGCAAGCAAGCATGCAGCAAACAAGCAAGCATGCAGCATGCAAGAAAGCATGCAGCATGCAAGCAAGCATGCAGCATGCAAGCAAGCATGCAGCATGCAAGCAAGCATGCAGCATGCAGCATTCAAGCAAGCATGCAACTTGCAGCAGGCAGGGTTTCTGTCACGGCTCCGGCGCTGCGGGCCTCCGGCGGCCCCACGCGTGCAAATCGTCGCAGACGGCTTTCGCTCACCACCGCAGCTTCGGCTTGTTGGCCGGCTTATCCGGCCAGCCTCAGTCGCGGCGGCTCGCTCGCAGCCGCCTGCTCCTCAGCCCGCGGGCCGCCTCGTCCCTACGCACCTACGCGATTTAAAATTACACTCTAGGGGTAGGACAAACAAGACTACGTGGAGTCGGTTTTGCAGCAATTCAGTACTGTCACTAACTTTTGTTGCACAGCATATTAAATTTTTAACCTAGTTAGTTTCATTTTTAGGCCTACTAACGTTATGCAAATTTATGCCAAAACAAATTAGTCTTTAAGATGATTATGCCAACATAGAATGTATGCCTAAAAAAAATATGCCGAAATATTATTATGCCAAAAAAAATTGTGCCATAATCGTTATGCCGAAGTATATTAGAACAAAGAACATTATGCGAAAAGAAGGGATCCCTACTCGTAACGTCTGTCAAAGATCTACAAATGACAACCGGGACCAACGGCTTAACGTGCTTTTCGAGGCACGGAGGAAACTCGGTATGTAATTATGGTCACCCATCCACGGACCGCTGTCTGCTGGCTGGTATTATTTAGCCACGAGCTCCTCTTTCTCATGTTCTCCTCGGTCATACACGTTTATTAAACTTTAAGGAAATCACGATGTCTTGTAAAGTCTTTAAATCCGTGCGAAGCAGAGGCGGGTTCTAGCGACCCAGTACTGTGTGTTGTGTGTATTACCTACACAACACACAGGTCTCGATTCTTCAGATAGACCAAGTTGTATGTTATTTCAACATTGTTGTCGAAGCAATGAACCATGCCGTACTATTGTGTTTTCTTGACTATAAGGTACATGCATCATATCTATCGAAAATCTTGCTCCAAGTTTTCAATTCAGATTGTATTCTAGCGTTAGTTGGTCTTTTCTATTTTGTTCGCAATAACAAAATGTTATGTAAGAGACAAAATCTTCTATGCTTGTTTCCGTAACAACTTTTTGACACAAACATATCGTTGAAGTAAGGAATGGAGGCCAAAACAATCCGTGTGCAAGTAATTCATTGAAAAAATCATGGCTTAAGTTCTGCATACACTGAAAAAGCGTATGACTTTCTTTTGACTGCTATTTAACCCATTTGGCGCAACTATGCACCACTAAGAATTTTAAGACCGCAATCTTTTTGCCAAGGCTGGCGAAGCAAGGTGTGCCCTGACGTCCGTTAACTGTTTTTCTTTTGCATTTTTCAAATAGGAATAGTGTCGAAGAGCCGTGCACGGTCAAGCTTCAAGCCAGAAGCAAATGCGGTCCTGATATAATATGAACATTCTATCATGGCTTAAAAAAAGAAAAAAAAAAATCAGACAGTATTAAACCTCTTTCAGAAAAAGTCACGTTCCGTGCTACTGCCATTTTAAAACCACACAACTGATAACAACGTGTGATAGATAACATTCCAGCATTACCATCCATCGCGATACTCATATCTAAGGGATGTTTTCTCTAAACAAGTCACGTATTAAATGAGAATATTCGGCCGAGCCTCCGCCTTATTTATCATTCTCCTCGCTGCTACACCCCATGAATTTTATACAAGATTGAACGATTTACTGAACAAAATTGATGGTACATCTATTGTGTGATGTCAGCGTCTTATTGAACAGTGTTGCCGAATTACTGAACAGTTTTAGTAACGCTCGTCTTTTCTTTCTTGAGATTTTTCCTTTAGTAGCTACTCAGCTGGAATGATATTGGTTTCTTGTTGATATTTTTTGGCTCTTGTATTATAAGTTGTAATTGTGTTGTTTTATGTTACAGGCTATCAAACAGATGAATGGCTCGCCGGGTGGTTACAACCCCATTTAAACTTTTGCTACACCTGGAGTTTTTGACTTGATCGAGTCCCCGTAAATCTCGATGAAAAGTCTTGTAACAAATGTCATTCTACTTCATATTAAAGTTGCAATACATGAACGCAGCATTAATTCATCAAGTACCGTTATTACTTTAGCAGAAATATATTTTCATTGCTAATATGAATTGGTTTGCAACAAACGTGAGGAAATAGCTATAGCAGAATAATGGTTAATGACTTCCGCGATATCCCTGGCCAATATTGCAATTACCAAACAGAAAATACGATGCAGTACAATACAAAATCTAAAGTTGAGGTATAGCCAAAAATCTACGCTACATTATTTAGCGCTTCGTCGAGCAGCATAAATAATGGTGACTTGAAGAGCAGAAAAGCTCAACACAAAAGGTCCAAAAATATTTTTTCTGATAGGCCGAAGCTATTAGTACCTTCCCAGGTTAATCCTCGGAACCTCTCAAGTCCTATTTATGTGAACGCGGGACAACGGATGCCCCTCAACTGCCACGGCCTGATAAAATGCTCGTCCGAAGGGAGCCGATCAATCCCGATCCTATTGTGAACGATACAAAGTCTTTTCATACTTATGTGGGTAACATATTCTTTGTGAGAGATTTTCCTTCTATGTTTAGATAGGTATTGTATAGAGTATCTATTTACGGCGGGTCAAAAGGGTGTGCGGTAGAAGTGCCTACAATCTAAAAGTTGCTTCTATTATTCTGTTCAAGAAAACCTAAATTGTCTCATCTTTTGTAGGAATTCTAAATGTTGACTGTAGATACTTTCTTAATATAGTGTAAGGACATGTAAAGACACCTGCGTCAATTGAGTATCCCTTACGCATACAAATAAGATTGCAAAAGGGGTAACCAATTAAATAAGTTCCCTATAGTGTAACAAACTGCCAGTTTTGCAATTTATAAAGGGTTTAAAACACCTCTTAACGAAGCCGAAAGGCACTGGTTCTCCCTGTCATTGCGATCATTTTTTTGTTCTACACCATACCTAGGAACCTTCTAGTTACGGAGATATTAGGGGTCAAAGTTCCAACTTCTTGAAAAGTATTTTTTTTTAAACAAGTTTTTAATGTAAGATTTTTACCTTAAACACCTCCACGACCCCCGTACTATTCAATCCGTCCAGTAGCACAATGTTTTGAGTGCGTTAAATTGAGTTCTACTACAAAACATGATTTTACACCCCCCAAAAAAAAGTCGTTTCCCAGCAATAATTTATGCGTAAAGTTACTTAGTTTCATGTACAGAATGCTTGGTTGACGGCTTCGTGATGAGGTGATTTACACGGTGTATTACACGTTCATTATTTCTATTCGGTCAATCAATTAACTTCGTTTTAAATTATAAACAGTGCCCAATTATGCCCATGACGACGACGTAGAAATACCATAATTCTATTTCATGAAAGACTTTAAGCCAACCTAAGACTCTTTTCAAAAATGAGATTTCGCCCATTCTCATAAAATGGAAGTCGGTTAAAAACCAGACCAGTGACCAAAAGTAGGACAAACCCCTAGTGAAATATGGTGCAGTTTTAACCAGAATTATAATAAATGAAGGCAATGCATTTCATATTAATGTCCAAAGGTCACTTTACTTTTCAACACGACTGGAATAGGATTATGGAACTTTAATAATCTTTCATACTGGTAAAAATACCTTTTAGTCTATATTTTTACGTGCGCAGTTAAGCTTCATTAATTTTAAAAGCTGTTGTTATTCATTTCATTGCAGTGATTGCATTGTTAATAATTCTATAAACTGCGATTTTTCTTTTTTTGTTTCTACGTTGCTTTAATTAATCTACTTAGTATTATTATACTTAGCAGACTATACCACTAAGTAGTACCTATTAAGTACTAAATTCATATGTATATAAAACAGTTTAATATGTAGCTATGTAATTGGGTGATATTTTTTTTGTTTGTCTTGCTTACACCTGCTACTTTATATTTATAAACACCCTCACATCACCTACCTATAAATCTAATTTAATTTTAACTAATATCCGATTCTATTCAAAATATTTTTGTTTGGTTTCAACCGTTCTAGTTAAAGTAAACAGCTTTATTTTATGTACATAGAAGCTTCCAGTTTTAAAGGTCACACGGCAAACAAGTTAGCTCAAAGGTACCTCGGTTCATCTAAATCACTCGTCTGTGATGCCAACCCGTTCCTTACAGCTGACTGTTACAGCTTCCGCAGTTTTGTTACTGGCTTTTGCTTGCAGATCTACGTTATTGTTTGTAATTAGTTTAGTATATTATTTATTTTTAGTCGATAAAATTATAGTTTTTGTTAAAACAAAAGGAGATAGGATGCTTTTACATATATGTATGTGGAGATAGGATGGTTGTACATGTATGTTTTTGAGAATAGATTGTATTTTATTTACGGTTTTTACTTAGCAAAATGTATGTTTAACTTTTGCATGAACTGACAATCAATCTCCTTATAAATTGCAATAACACTACTCTGTACTTAGAATTCAAACAAGAGTCACTCAATAGAGACGATTGTAACCACAAGGTACACAAGAGTCCTTCAAAATACCGAGTCATTCTCCTCTACATACAAAAACAATCAGTCAGATGTAGACATCAGTAGACATCTTTTTTTTTATGGCCCTATGTTTCCTAAAATCCTATGTTTTTGAAGAAAAAATACCAGCGCACCAGACTGCCTTTACAATGTTTTTTTTAACAATGTTAGGCAAATGTTTTTCAGACTACCTCGTAAAGGTCAAAAAAGAACATTTCTTTAGATAATTAAAATTGTGTACACACGTTCATATTTAAAAATGGCAGCAAAATAAACATTGGTAACCACGCTTGTCTGTCGTATATCACGACGACTTATGACTGGGCACTCGAGTATTTTTAATTTAAGCATGCTTTATTGTTCAGTCTTTGTTAGTCTATTCAATTTTGTATCAGACTTTTCTATGTGTTTTATTCGAATATTAGATATGTTACCAAAGAAAAACAAAATATTGAGTTTTCAGTCGTCAAGGTCTGGCAAAGTTCCCGGGTACATCGGAGCCAACGTATATTTAATGTCGTTTACATGCCTATGCCAAAGTAAGATAAATTCGCTCAAGTTCCAGACAAGCTCGATAAGTAGCTAACTTACGGAGTTATCTCCATACATTTGCTGAATATCCCAGCGATTAACCAATCACAGTTATGTCAAGATATTATACGAAGTATTTATGGCTTTGACAAGTTTGACACACATTACGCGTTTACATATACAAGTTATTTACATATTGAGAATACTTTTGCTTTATTTACTAAGTGTGCGATTTTAGGGCGACGTTGGAATTCACGAAACATGATTTTCTTGAATGTTAAATGATGTTGTTACAAATGTTTCTCTACAAGGTATTTGTGTCAAAGAGTTGGCAAGGTTCTACAAAATAATCTAAAACATCTAAAGCTAACTAAACATTAATTCTAAATAACGAAGTAATTCTAAAAAGCTTAGCAGTAAAATTATTCACTTTATTATTCAAACTAGTCGAGGTGATGTGAATAAAGTGGACGAGTATTAGAAAAAGATGAGCATCGTTCCTCACCTGTCAAGTGGATTCGCATAAATATAAAAGTGAATGATGTTCGCCGTGAACCTGTCAGTGCTCTGAGCAAAGCAATTAATTACAATTTTAATTGAACCCGTCGAGCAGTCGCTTATGCAAAATCATTATTGCAGTATCCTGCTTTAATACTCGCTTTAATTTAAAAGAATTACTGTGACATTCAAAGCATACTCGTAGAAACTCAGCGCATACGGCAATAATTTTTATTTGCCTTACAGATTATTGTACATTATTATTATGAATATTGTACTTTAGTAGTTATTGCAGCTGGCTATTACCACGCTACGATTATGTCCTTGTGCAATTTGAAATATTGGTGTTAGACTGTAAAATATCTCACATTGATGTCTGAAAAGTACTTCAATAAATTCTATAACCATGTTTCTTACTAACACTTAATCTGTAAGCGAAACTTCATAATCTTGGTGCCATAAGTTTTGTTGTAAAACTACTGCTTCGAAACTTAATGTGAATTTATAACGTACGTAATTGTGAATAACTGTGTGTGAAAATGTGTACTTATTTATATGCTTTAAATCTGGTTTTAACCAGCCATATTATTATGGAATCATATGGGTACTCAGTGTCAATCACGCTGTCAATTTATATTCTTAAAATAATATTCGTGTAATACCGTTGTGGCGTCAGTTTTTCTGTCAATTATTTTCAAATACGAATGTAGGTCACAAACAAAATTTAAAACCCCTATTTTTCTAGGAATTTGGCAAAAAACTGGCAGACACAAAGGGATGCCTAAATAATCTGCGCAGGTTGGAGTATTTTTTGCTGTTGTTCAGTACAATAAGAGTGCTTTGAAATACTTGTATATTGAAGCCTTCCACTGCCCTAGTCAAGCAATTTCGATTTCAATCGGCGTACCATTTATCGATTGAGGCACTTATCTAGTTTCAGCGATTCAGAGCTGTTGGGACTACTCAATTCGTGAAACTACTTCAACTCGAAAAGCTCACTGGCTTCAGTCATGTAAAATATTCAAAATAAATGAAAGTTTACTATTTTGGACTACCAAAACACCATTTCTAAGGTCCGATCTCCATAATATCTGACAGCGTTAAATTACAGTTTTGTATTAGAATATCCTGAATGCAGGATTAGAGCTGTGATTATGATAAACAGCGATAGGCCCGCCATTTATCAAGTTAAGACCTAAAACTGTCATTGGCCAAATGTGGGTGTGTGGAAGTTCGCCTTTGTCTACCTCGCAGGGAATCATTGACTTACGGTACCTAAATTTCAATTTAATGTGTGTATTACACAGTTATTTATAAGTTTGTCACTTGTACAAGTGGCAGTCATTCGTAAAACGTTTCTCCACAGATCATTATTCAAGTCTTATCTTTATTATCCTCTCTGTAAAAGAACTTTAATTGGTGCCACATGTTTCAAACGAATGTTCTGTTGATGTCTGCGCCGGCGCACATTTGGGGACCGAATGACTTTGTCAACAAGATATAAGAATTAATTTCTCCAAGTACTTTTTTAATGAACGTGTTAGATTTTTTATTTCATTTGAATTAGTTTTATTTACAGATCTGTTGGTTCATATTTTTATTAGCAGACTGGCGCCCATTTTTTTATTAATCATAATTTTTAATTCCAATTAATTACGGTTTCTGTGTGTTAACTTGTAGTAACATAATTAACCTTACTAGTTTTATAGCAATATTAAATTATGTAGATCTTCAATAGGGTTGATCAAACATTCAATAAGCAGTACGGCATTACTGTTACCTATGTAACATTACAAAGAATCCTCGCGTACTTGTAAAGAAAGCATTAAAGCTATTCTTGCTTCAAACGTCAACTGAAAAATAAAAGAGTTGTAAATTTTTTATTACCGATACATAGCTTAAGTAACGGAAGTCGTGTAAGTAAAGGAAATTGGAATCCACCACAGATGCTACAAGTCATTCACAGGCTATAAAAAGTACAGAAAGAGTAATAAAAAATGAACTCAATGCGTCCTGAAATAGGTTCAAGTTTGTAAATATTGCACTCAGTTTTACGTGCTCAGTTTTTCATGGAACTCCACGTTAAATAGTTTTTATTCAAGCATATATTAGCTTCCCCCATATCATTGTGGGAAATGAATGTTCGACTAACGTATTTTTTTCCTTTTCTTTCCGCTTCCTCTTAGTGGTGGATATTATTTGTAACTGACCTGAATAAAAAATGTCGCATTTTTCGTCGTGTATTTATCTTGTTATCTTGTTTAAAGTATTCAGATGCAAGTATTTAGTCATTTTTGATCCGGTTGACAATTCAAATTAACATGGGTTTAGGTGCTCACGATGTGGAAGTTTAGTTCCAAACAATTCGAATATATTTTCGGTCCAATAAATCGAAAATTATTCGCGACGTAATAATCTAAATCTACTATCATCGGCATAAATAATGTTCGAAAATGAATTGCAAACTATTATCCTAATCAGAATAATCTGCCAAATTCACTTGGTAATGTTGCGTCAATTTGTTCATTATATTATAGATAACTAGCTTTTGCCCGTGGGTTCACGCGTTACTGTCGGGAATTATTCCACTGAAACGTTTTAAGTCAAAGTCAAAGTCAAAGCATTTATTTCAATTAGACCATTACAGGCACTTTTGAAAGTAAAAAAAAAAAACAAATAAAACGCGAAGCTACAGTCCCAGTCACAAGGCATTATAACTTGTGAAAGTACTGTAGTTGCCCATTCCGTAGCGTAGATCTCTATGGAGAAGAACGGGCAAGAAACTCCATGGACACTCTTTTAAATCAAAATATGTTACAAAATCTTGGTTACATCATTCATGTTAAGAATTACAAATATGTGAGAACAATGTAGAAATACGGGTAAGTTAAGAGCGTCCAGAGTAAAAGATTAAATCAGTAATTAAAAAATAAAGTAATTAAAATAAACCGTGGCAGCTAAGAGATGACCAGTCACAACTGACAGCGCCCGTTCACGAACATGACGATTTAAGTAGGTATAGGCGTTAATGTGGCTTTTCTGATTTCTGATTGAAAGAATTTTCTATACTGCATCATTAGTTCTGAAGATTACCCCTTTTTTTACGGATGGGAGGTCGTCAAATGACCTCTCCCACTCCGGGCGGAGCGGAAGGGAGTGTCAGAATTGTACTGACTAAAACCCATCCATGTTCCTTCTTAGCCTTTTGTGTTCCAGGGCCAAAGTAGGGATAGGATCCCTTACATAAAACTTTACAGACAAACAAAAAGAAAACTAACTTACATACTATTATATTAGTATAGATTTAAATGTGAGTACTTCTGGCTTGGATTTACGAGATATTTGCATTATAAAGCGTTGTGACATATCGTGTGTCCGACTTGTAATTTAGGTGTGTAATGGTGCGTTCAATGCAATATGAGGTACGATCCTCGACGAAATGGGATCACCGGAGCGATTTAAGGAGACAGCTTTATTAGTGAGATTTCATTTTGAGCTAAGGTTTAGACGCATTGTGTTTTTTGTGTCTTGATTTTAGATTGGTAGGATGTGTTTCTTATTAAGCTCTATAAATACTAAATATTAATCAGTAATCACTAGCTGTTACCCGCGACTTCGTACGCGTTAGGGTCACCTCACACCGAGACGCGACGCTGCGCGCACATTTTAAAGAGCGATTCAAAATTTAACTTTATTTTCTACACGAATAGATACACATGAGACACGCGTCGCGTCGCGTCGCGTCTTGGTGAGAGCTGACGCTTAGGGTCGCGACAAAAAGAAAATAAAAGAGTAAATGCGTAATAAAAAGCAAATAATAACAGATCCTTATTACTAAAATATTTATTTCTGTTTTCATTCAACATTGTTTATTTCAGGTAAGTAAATTCATAGCTGTTTGTCCTGATAGATAAACTCTAAAACACATTAACTAATACCTTATTAACTGGGCGTTACGTTGCTAGAATTGCTTGTGGTAGCCTGTCCTTATACAGTAAACTAGTAATTAAAAGAAATTTATTTCGACGAAAGACTTACCTACTTTTAAAACGTTGTGTTTTAATAGTACCAACATATTCTAATGAACCTGATTTCTTTATGAGACCTTAATTTAGTCTATCAAGCTCCACTTTTTTGTATCAAAAACTTATAAGAGAAATGGTAACCTATTTTATAAATATATATCAACTATTTGAACAGCACTGTATTACAATTGTTTTTTTTTTTAATGAGCAACACAGGACAGTTCACTTAAATCGATATTTAAACAAATTATATAGTTATAATTATGATAAATCAGAAATTATGAAAAAGATGTTTGCAAGGGTGGATCACGACCCTCAGTAATGAGGAGCACGACTTGAGGAGGAGGAGGAATTATGATAGCTATGATATCCTAAAAATCCTATGAGTGCCTATTTTCTATACACCATTGTTTTAGCCTTTTTTCATACAAAAAAAAACTTCCAATTGAAAGTATTCTTCGATCCGCAATTTACAAACTACACATCTCATCTGCCTAGCCTTTTCCCAAACGATCTTGGGGTCGGCTTCCAGTCTAACCGGATGCAGCTGAGTACCAGTATTTTACATGAAACGACTGCCTATCTGACCTCCACAACCCAGTAACTGGGTAATACTATACCCCTTGGTAAGACTGGATGTCAGACTTTTTGGCTTCTGACTACTCGTAACGACTGTCAAAGATCTACAAATGACAGCCGGGACTAACGGCTTAACGTGCTTTCCGAGGCACGGAGGAAACTCGGTATGTAATTATGGTCACCCATCCATGGATCAACCTCGGCTAGCACGGCTTAACCTTAAAGATCGACCCAGGCGGCTGTTGTTATTATTAAGCCACGAGCTCCTCCAATTCCACAAACTACACAATGACTTTACAAATAACGTTTTCGACACGAACATTTGCTTCATGGACCCCAGAATACGTTTACGAATGCGACATATTTGTTATAGTGTGGATTCATTAATCACCGAGGGTAGCCTTGCGGTGCCTTGTGGCTGTATATGCTCCTATATTTCACTGTTTTCCTCCCCGTCTGACCTAGACAATATTTGTGCCAGAAATGTACGTAATCTACTGAGTGATTCCGGATAATTTTATTTATTTTTGTTTGTGCTTCTTTGTCATTTCCTAGATTGCGGTTTTTGTAGTGTATGCTTTTTGGGGTTTTGTATGACTCGGTTTATGATTGGTGATATAAAAAGGACCGTAAAATTTGGGTGTCTTGCTACAAGTTTTTTAACTACAATAGTTCTGATTTCATTCATATACAATTTTGTTCAATTGCAAAACTGAAATAGATTTAATCCAATGTTAAGAACGTTTAACACCTTACGGTTTTTCATACAAATTTTCAAGTCCTTATTTTTCGAAATGACTGAACCGATTTTAATGAAACTCAATACGCATAAGCAGGATACAGAGGTCTAAAGAGTTACCAAAAACATTTTCGAAATGTCTTCAAAAAAAAAGATAATTGGTAATTTCTGTTTCTATAGATAATTTATAATAGGTCTAATTTAGCTGTAGAACTATTTTTCGAAAATGTTTATAAGTAACTTTTTAGACCTCTGTATCTAGCTTATGCTTAAGAAGTTTCATTAAAATCAGTTCAGTCATTTCGGAAAATATGGACTTGAAAGTTTGTATGAAAAACCGTTTATTTTTTTGAATGGCATCTTGCAGTTCAACCTATGAGGATGTCGTCTGCTTAACCGGACTATCCTGTGGGTGCCTTAAGAGTAAGGCCTCCAGCCAGGGCATAAAAACTTACAAACTAAGCGACTGCACGCTAAGGGCACCCCCTGCGTGGGGTACGAACCTCGGCTTAGGGCGTCTGAAATATCGTAAGGTGTAAACGATCTTAATTATTTTCCAACCCATTATAATTTTTTTTCGACAAATTTACAAAACATAATGAACATACATCACATTACTGTAATTAATCATGTGGCTAACGTTAAACCGAACCATTTTTACATCGTCATCAATATTAGGGAGAATCTACAATTTCTATAGCAAAAACTTGTCAGCTTTCATCAATAAATCCTCACATTGATTTATTGACATGCCCGTTCTATTCTCAACAGATTCGCCATAATTTGTTAGCCAAATAATCCGGGATTTCGATGCGAACCCCACCACGCTATAAATAAAAGCGTTCGCAATAAAAGAACGGAGACAATTATTGCAGGGTGTACGAAACGAGCTAAATTTCACCCACATTATAGCAAATAATGGCTAAACAGTAGGCGAACGCGCGTCACCCTCCGTCGCTTTGCATCGATATGTTACGCCCCGATCCCCTTCACATCTAAATGCACAACAGGAGATCGAGAAAAAAATCGCGCAACGTTAGGGCAACGCAATAATGTGAATATTTATGTCGGAGGCACGTGCTGATTTGCCATAATGGTAACATGAAATTCGCATATTGGTAATTACATTCCAGGGGACTGCCATTTACGTCCGTTTATTATTCTTTTGCTTCAATGAGCTCTCGTTAAAACACGTTTTAACTGACTCTGCGTTTTGGATATTTTGCAACGAACTCTAACTTTCGTTCGGAAACTAGGTAAATTGAAGTTGTGCCATTACTACAAACGTTATTCCCAGTTTTCCACTGTTTATGACCCGAGCTACGTCGTTAGCATATTGTTTATGAATCCTAAAACGTTACACTACTCACTAGTTAATGCAACAAAGTAGGAAATAATAAAACCAAGGAAGCGCTTTGCATTAAAAAGAGATTCGTTTAAGCTGTGGAATTACCCGAAATGTCTCCAGATAAACGAGGAGAGCTTCACAAAAGAAGCTAATCTCATTTTTTTGATGGTATAGCCATAGGGCGGGATGGGGACACGTTAGCCCCGAGGGATGCAGTCTACGGTAGGTACGTCTCTAAGTCTATTAAGACGACTTGCTCCGTCTCAGGGGAGGGCGGACGCTTCAGGGCAACAAGATAGAAAAACATTTTATACTGGGAAACGACACCTGCTCGAATAAATAGAGAAATCTTGGTCAATCCACCTTCCTTTGTTAAGAAATACAGATATCTCCTCGAAGAAAACAATTAGCTTCCATATTAAAACAGGAAACCCCATTGAAATAAAGAAAGATAAAACAATAGCTACGAAGAAAATGAGGCTGCAGTTTTTCAATTGCAATCGGCCGAGATCCTTTAGACGCGAGCTTAACCACCGCAGAACAAAGAGACGGAATGAAACTCTTACTCATCATGATTTATCGTACAATATCCATAAAATGAAATTGTTGATTGTAAATTACGCTACAGTTTTATAGTTGGACTTGTGGAACAGATGTAGGGACATTCAGCGCCTCAAGGGACGCAGGGGACGGTGTAACAATATTACCGAAGTTCAAGCAAGGCCGAAGGGCATCGCTGGGGCAAATTTTGACCGTAGGGTCACCGCTCGTATTTGCGCGGCCAAATTACTATAACCAAGGTAAATACTGCAGACTTAATTTAATAACGACTGGCTGACTGCTTCGTTGGTCTAGTGGCTGCAAGAGCAACTGCTGAGCATCAGGGTTGGATTCCCAGGATGGGCTAAGTGTTATTGTGTTTTTTGAATTTATCTAGAATCTAGTTTTGGGCCTGGTTAAGTTTGGACCTTTTGTTGAAAAATAGGTATACCTAGAATGGGTACATTTCCCTTGGAACAAATTAGACGTGATCTTATGTTATGATTTAATAACATTAACAAAATTGTGTAGAGGTTTTGTTCTAAAAAGGGAAAACGCTAAGAGTTATGTGTCATAAGTTCATAACAGAGGAGTATGCACCATTAAGAAGCAAAGTTATTGCGTGGCGCGGGACACTGCCGTGTACGCAATCCATTTTATTATAGAAATGTGTTGTAAATCGAGTGGTGTGCCGGGACAGAATTGATTTAGACTGGCTGCAACAATAATTAGAATCATATGATGTACGATCCCCGCCATAACGCTCTGTTTGCATTCATAGTTACATTATTAGTTATTTTCGCTCACCACAATACCTGCCGTTTGCCAAGTTACATTATAATGAACTAAATAACGTTTTAATGATGTTGAATTATTCATAGTTATTGTTGCGAAATATTAGGTGAATTTTGCGAGGTAATGCATTCAGTTAGAAAATCAGTGATTTATGTTTTATTATTATTAATCAGGAATTCATTGTGATAATAGGTATGCATAACAGAGCTCTAACGCGACAGCATAATGTTCAATGATATAATTATGGCTGATTAATTATAGGTCGAGTAAGTTAGATTGACAGCGCACCTGTCAAACGCAGCTGTTGCAGCTATGAACACAAATATATTAAGTAGTATGTATATGCACATTCTCGTAGAAATTGCCAAATGCCTATTCTTGGCTTTACATACGAACATACGCTTACAATAGTACTTTCCTGTACGCCATTGCCAAGTCTTTTTATTCTTGCTTTTACGGAAACCTTTCAATGCCTGCCAAAGACTAAAATAGAAAAATACTCTGTTGTGTTTTATCATATCAGCAACAATTCATTACAGAAACAGACACAGTTTTTAAAAATCAGGTCGTCCCCTTCATAGAGCACAGACTTCTTATCGATTTACTAAAAGCAGAAAAAACTAAGCTCGTTAATCATTCCAAACTCACTGTAACTCTAAAATTAATTTGTACTGACCACAAAATAAATGATTCAAATGTGCTTTTCTACTTGATTGATAGCTACATTGAACTGGGATTTTGGTATAGTGAAGGTAGGTGGCCTGGGTATTTCGCCAAGATAAAATGTAAAAATATGAAATATATAGTTATGCCTAAATAATAAATTAGAGCTGTCTATCTGACCATGTGAAATAAGTGACAAAACGCTTATAACTTGCGTTGTCCAAAGATGTGTAGCCTATTTATGTCAAATATTTGAACGAAAATAAGGTCGGTATTGGCACGGGACGCAGTGTCGTCAGAAGTGTCGCTTAGGTGAGAAACACGTGCACTAACCACCTAAAAAAACATACCCGACCTACACCAACGAGTTTTTAAAGTAGATAACACAAATATCAACAAAAATAGGCTTAAAAATCCAAGTTTTTACGTAGGCCTAGCCACACTTGAGTGCAGTGGGTCCCTATGCAACCTGAATCCTCTTTCCAGAGTAACATATCTCTTGTTCACGCTTAAACAATTATACCATGGTTGCTCTACTTTGAATAAACATCCTGTACCTTACCCCACGTACATGGGAATCTGTAAAATTTTTTGTGCCTATTAATTGTGACATCAAAATGCTATCATGAACGCCACGATAACGTAATTCCCAGAACCTTCATTACATATTTTCTATCATTTCCCTATACCAAAGAAGGTAATAAAGTTCACGTATTGCCGTTCCCATCCGATACATTCGACATGGCAAGAACAATACTCTTTTGTGCCATCGCAATGGTCCACTGGTTGTGCATTGTACTCCTTCCCAACCCCCGATCATGTTCTATTTTCCATTTATAAAGCAAAAGGCTGATTTATTTTTATTTTTTTTTGTCGTTCGCTCTGTTTATCTGCAGTCTGATACTGAGTATGGGATGCTGTTGATCGATAGTGAATAGAGCTAGCTAGAAACGAATGAGTGGAATGATTGGAGTTTTTTGGCATGTGTGTATTTCTGTCTCGCGTGTCTCTTATTTTTGTATTGCGCTGTGATTGAAATGAGTAGTGCAAAAAAGGGTAACAAAATAGTCATAGTAGATATTGCAGAACATTGCTGAATCATAACTAACAATACCTACAAGTACACGATTTGACAGTAACTAACAACCACTGTTGTTATTAATTAAATTTTAGACACTATCAAAAGTGAAAATGGAGAATTTTCCACCGCGAAGCGTTTTCATAAGACGATTAATTTAAGTACAAACTTCACGGCAAACATTGTTAAATGCCTTATAGTTTAGAGCTTAGTGACAACGGTGTAATCCTGATAACGGCGCGACATAAATCAGCTAAAACTGTTCGCATCAGCATGGCCGCCGTGGCACAGCGTCGAAACACCCTAATTTACTATCGTATTAGGTGGCCGTAGCAACGATTATTTTATACAAAATGCGAAGCTTAAAATTAACGAAGCGACCATTTTAATTTACACCAAACGTCCAATTAATTCCATTAACTTGTCGATATCTCTATTTATGGAAGCGGAAGATTTAATTACAAAACGCATGAACGTACATCCATACACCTGAACTTAAAACTGGGCATTTTGAGCGCGTAACTTACATCGAAAATCGGTGCAGACTATACAGTATCACTTAGTGGGTACTTATTGTGTATGAACAAAGAAAGACGGCGTATTTGAGTGCATGGCAGGACTCGGGCAACAGGCGAGGCCCACACAGTTAGGCTCAATTTTAAACAATTACTGTTGAGCGAAGGGTAAATGTTTGCGTTCGACTTAGAGCGGCCGGTGGAGCGCTGGAGCGCCCACACGCGCGCTTGACAGGTATTCATTACATTCACGATGCACACGATGCAGCATGCAGCCTTCGCGGTCAACCAAACGCAGAGAAGCCTGTGTTTTTAACTTTTTGAATTTCGAATTCTTTTGCGATGGGAAATATCGCTTTGTTGAGATCGAGACTTGACAGACAGACGGAAATGGACCTTGTGCCCGTTTTACTCGTATTGTCAGAAATGAAATTCAAAGGTTTTCTCAATATTTCTAGCGTAAAAACTTTAAAGTGATAGGACCACAATTTTAAACATAGCAATAACAAGTTTAAATCAACCCAATACTGAAATATTCAAGCAACTAGTCTTAAATTTTCAATTGAATAATTTAATCAATACGGCAAGTTAATTTCAGCCTTTGAACAAACCACCGCCCATAAAATAGGTACTCAAACAGATTTAGAATCGTGGGTTTATTAGAAATTCATTTCAGTTAATTCTACGCATAAATAACTTGCCTACGTTACTTACGCAAGCCGCAGAAGATTCATAAGCCTTAATACACGCCACAAAGCACTCTCGACAAACAAATTATATTTTCTCATGGTGCAAATCACGCCTGTCTACGTAGCAACATCATAGTAAAATATTTACCAACACGACATCTTAGGTACAGAATAATCTATAGAGCAAAACAAATGTTTAACATTGCTTTGTTATGTTAGCGCTCGCCCACGGACGCTATCGTTTATCAATCTCCTTACACTCGGACACAAACTTGTTTACAAATTACAACATTGTCTTTACGCTTCGAACTCTTCTACATACATAATCGATAATCGTTTAAACTAATAGGATTACTCGATCACAAAACATTCGATACGCTCGAGACACGTGATTAAAAATGAGCTTTAAAGATTAACATTCCTACCAACCCTTGGACGACCCGACAAAAAGAAATAACAGAAGGGGACTTTACTTTAGAAATTCGACACGCATTTTGTGATTTATTGAAATATCTCAAACATCTTGGTGTTATATAAATCGCGCTGGAGGGGGAGATAAAACCTTCGTTTGCTAGCTCGTCTTACTGACAATAAATCATGACGTCATCCGGTAGAAAAACGATATTTAGGTGTTAAGTTGTGAGCATCATAAGATAACTGGGCTTGAAACGAAAAGGGTGCTTGTTTTTATTTAAACAAAAAATTGTCTTACTAGACACTTCATAAATATTCATAATTTGAAACGAGAGACACCACTTCGTAATATTTGAACCGAATTAAATCTAATTCGGCGAAATACCGCGTGTAAGATGCACCGTGTTTGTTCGGCAAACAAAGAGTAAGTCAATATTTATAGTCCACATTCATGACGTACCAACGACCGAGAAACAGACTCTTTTAGCTTTTTGTTGACCTTGGGTATTTGTATAAGAATGGTCGCAACCACAATCTTAACTGCCTCGGCATAAATTCAAAACCGCCAACGAAGCATGTGGCTAATTATAATTGATAATTCGCCACATTTTTTGCATTTTTATTAGCCTCCCCGAATGTAGGACGACGGTCGGACACAGCACACCGTGCTCCCACATAATTAGCGAGGCCCGTATCTCCCTCGCCCGCACCTACTTTGCATATTTTGTTTGCGCAAACATCGCCACTGTTTGACTGTTAAAATCAAGGATCTCTTCCCAACTTCTGGGACAAACAACCAAAGCCATAGGTCATCCCGCTACGGCGAGTAATTAAACATGTGTTACTTTTGTTTTACGGATGCGTAGGCTTTAATTGTTGAGGGCACCGACATATGTCTGAATAGATAAACCGACCAAATTATACGCTTCGTAAATTTGAAAGAAAATTGGTATTAACTTTAGTTTCTGCTGCATCAATTGCACATAAATTCAAATTGCACATAAATTCAGTGTTTACCGACTTACGGCCGGATTTTTCAAATGCATCCATAACCCCAATTTACCCCAAATAGGTGTAAGAAAGTGTTCCAGCTCTGGAAGTTTAATTTTGTTCAAGAATTATGAAAATATATTATGTAAGCTCTGTGAGTGGTCATCCATTTTAAGCTTCTATTCAGTTATCTTGTACCGTGTCAAGGTAAAAAGGACGGATGGTTAGAAATGAAGTAGGTTCTATTAAAATGGCAAGCAAAAATGTAATTTCAAGAAAATGGGCGAAGAAAATAGTATTTTATTTCGCGTTGTTGAACGACAACAAAGAAGCTTTTAGGAAGATTTCATTGAGCGAGTGGAATAAGGCGATTCTCATCGGAATTAGAGGTTGGGCAATCCCGTCCTTTCAATGCTTTAATACGTGGCTCTTTGACAGACACGAAGGGATTGTGCCAGTTTTTGTCAGAGAGGATTTGCGTACTATTACACGACAGAGCCAGTAAATGCGTAAAGGTTTTCGGCAATACGCACTTCACACACCTTACGTCTCAAAAGGTAAGATTTGCAAATACATGTTTATAGCAAAAGAATCCTCTCGAGATCCGTTGCGTATGTATTTAGGCTCCTTTTTATCCCATACATTATTTGCGTAGGTCGTCTTTGTATTTCAATATTTAGGAATTGTCTTTGTTATTTCACGTCTTTCGAGAGAGCTCGTCGGAAAACATTTCTGTAATGGTATTTATACTATGATAATATAAAACTGTGGTCCCATTTTATTCCCCTATCAAGGAATAATTTTGTCGGAAAACTAAAAGTTACGTACGGTTTTATTGCGCAGGTTGTAACGAAAGTGCTAAGTCTGGTTTGCCCTTTTCTTTGCCCTAATAAAACGTAGGGGTAGGCCACCTAAACAATTCAATGTATCTTTCTTCATCAATGTCACTACGTCCTTTGGTTCGACCTGAATTCTTAAACTAGAATGTCGGTACATGGGCTAGATACATAGAATTCTTTCAAATCGTTCCCTAAGACATCGTGCAGTAAAAGGGATTATGTGAAGCCCTAACTCAGACGTATACATATAGTGATGTGATTCATCAGATATTCATCTCAATTGAATTGAGTATAATCGGCATAAATTCTGATCCGAAGCAAAAAGTTTTCAAGATAAAATCTTTCTAGAGCTGAACAAGTGTGAATGAGGGTGAGCGAAAGTCACCTTCATCAGAAAAGGACAATTAGTTAAGTATTTCGGAGATAGACTTTATTCGTGCAGCATACTAAGAGAAGACGTGATTCTTGCTCGCAATATAATGAAAATGTTACAATAGACACTTTAATACTGAAAACCCAATATCAAAGTAAAATAAATATCTACTTACAAAAACACTGAACGCTTTGACGATTAGGAAATGATCAGTGTCACTCGATTGGATAAAATGTCTAATCGAGACAAACCTATCGATTGAAGCACAACACTAAACGAAATATATGTAATGCCCATTGATTTATCGAGTTCAGTAGTTACTTTTAGAAAGGGAGAAAAAAGAGGGTAGATAAAGCTCGCAATATAAGACATAGAACACCGTTACCGTTAAAACTTGAACCGTGTTCCTATCGGAAACTTTCACTCGAAGTTCTACTCAAACAGTGATATGAAAATATTTATGGAACCATTACGGTTTCAAGAGATATTAGAGCTAATGATCTCCAGCCTTAGATAATGTTTGGTTTTAAAGCGCGTAATTATTTTTAAAGATGTGATAAAACTTAAGGACTTTTAACATAACTTAGACGTTGTAATAAGAGAAAAGAAGAGTCCAATAAAAATACATTTGAATTTAGAAGAAATAATGTTATTAAGGCCATTTGTTTCACATTCACATTATTTTCTTTTTCTGTTGGGAATGGGGCTGTTATATTTTAATATACTGAACAGAAAAAAAAAGATAGCCTTTGTTAAAAAACTACACGAGTGAAATCCACAATAGCCCATAATAAATTAGATGTAATTTTAAAAAAACTTAGCATATTATTTTAAATTTTAAAGAACAAAACTCAATATAAATATGCAAATTAGAAAAAATAAAATGAATAAAAACAAAAGACAAACGAAACAGATACGCAATTGTTATTCAAAACATTGTACAGTCCATCAAAAAAATCCATTACCCATCTCTTAATATTTAAATTGGACATTATCTGTTTGAAGGAATCAAACTACTATCGCTTTTGTTGCAACATAAAATTACAGTTCACATTATCAAGAGCGCATTTCCCTGGGGTAAGGCCGCCCATTAACGCCAACTGTTCACATTGGTTCTCCTTACTACCGTAGGTGATATATTGTGCATGCGGCACACTGTGTGGATATGCTGACTTATGATTAATAGTATTCCGCTTGCGGCCTCAAATGTGTTGAAATTGGTCACAGCTTTGATATCTGTTGCGTTGTCTTCCCGTGATTTAGTACATAATGATTATTGCTTGGGTAAGATGATGAGCCGAAGCGTATGTTTGTCATTTCTGTGTGTGCATCAATTTAGTGTGACTGAGTGTACTGTTTGTATTTGTAGGCTTCAGGGCGGTGCCAGTTATAAAGGACCGTATAAAACCTCGATTATGAAGCGTCTAGTCTAAAACAATGAGCAATGCAGGTAAAACTTAAGAAGCTATTGATCGCCAAAGATGTTGTCGTTGTAGAGGTCTACCCACTAAGGAGAAATCAATGTGGAGTTAACAATGGTTGTAATGGTCAATGGTTTACGGGCTGAGTACGATAACTGTTAAAGCAGAATACAACATGCCACAACAATAATGTAGTACTAAATCCATTTGTGACGAACACAAAGCAGCCATATCGTACGGCCAAAACAATATGGTTGAGCGAAACTGGTACTGGAACATAGATTCTTGGTTACCTGTCGGTAAGCGGTTTTCATTTGTTTTAGTCAAGTCTTCACACACTTCTGCATTTGTCTTCTTTATTAATTGCTCATAAATTACGGTTTCATTGCATGCTTGCTGTTTTATGAGCAAATGCGGCTATACGGCTAAGTATATCTTAGCCATTAATCATTCCTCTGAGAAATGAATTATTTTTGCCGTAGGTCAGCAGTTGATATGCCATTCACTGCCTACGCGTTAACAGGATATATCCATAATTAATTTTGGATTGTAATAAACGTATACTATAATCTCTTCAGAGTAGTAAATTATTTTATGGAAAGTAGACAATAAACTAAATGTAAAGAGCGAAAACTAATCAACTAGCCAACTTTACTTTTACGAGGTATGAATCAATTTTCAGAACCTAATTATTTTTTTCAACATGAAAAAGTTGACCGTATTTTTTTAATTAAACCGCTGAAGACAAAGCCAGTTACTTTTTATAGGCCATTTCAACGTAACCTAGAGTCTACTAGCGGCATGCAAATATTCACTTAGGAAGGAATGGGAAATAAAGTGACCTGAATACGGAAAACTGATAACGTAATTTAAACAAGCAAACTCTGATGGTTAATGTTATCATAATTGTTTTCGTGAGTCATATTTTTAAAACAAAACTATCTTAAATCATATGAAGAGCCCTGTTTTTTTATGGAAACACGTATTTCTCCGATAATTGGCAATTTGATACCCATATACCTACTCGTATAGCTTCGACGCAGATAATGTGTTCAGTTGTGTACGTAATTAGAATCGAGAACGCATCCGCGTTTTTGTGTGATCTCCAACAAATCGAATTGGAAATTGATTACGTGTATTCACGAATCAACTTCAGAATCAATTATGAGACACTCCCCTTAAATCAATGTTTGTTGCACTCGAAATCTCGAAACCAAATAAGATTTTTGTCAGAAGAAACCTATTTTTTTAAGATTGAACCCAGATTTGTTTCCAATATTTACACAGCCAGCTTAAATGCCAGAAAGCTGGTGAAGTTTTTCGATAGCAGAACAAGTGTGTTTTGATACCCTTAAAAATGTCAACATTATTTGTCCGACAATACACACAGACCGACTTACATAATCTTTGATCGGCTACGTCACACTGATCGCGACACGGCCGCTCCACAATAGCTTCCCTTTCCGCCTCGCTTTCAGTTTGACCGTTGTTCATGCTAACCCAATAGAAACCAGCCGCTGTAGTCCGCTCTCTATGTGTCGTTCGCTCTCTGTGTGGCAGAGCCTTCCAGGTAATATAGGACAGATTTAGGACGCGATAGGGACGTCATCACACGTGAGGCCCGACTGCTCTATTAAACGCCCTATTTTCACACCAACACCCTTTGAAATTGGTTTTTATAGGTGTTTTCCGTTTCGAGCATATGAATTTTAAACTCTCTTTCGACCTCTTTCGCTTTCCATTATCGTAAAAGTTTTTAGACCTTTCGCTGAAAAGACGTTACATTCTGCGTCAAAAACGTTTTCTTCGGAACCGTTGTTTAGGACCGTTTTCGGGAAATGATTCATACATAATCAAGTACCACAACGTCGACAAAATTATTTGAATCTGAATTACACCTACATTCTTAAACAGCTACAATCAAAAAGAAAACACTATTTCAAAATACTTATGTACCTACAAAAGGTCAAACGAACGACTGCAATAAATATTTTTTGATTACCTATGTGTCTCAAAATATCCAAGGGACAAAACAGTATTCGCTAAAGTAAAACATTATCTTATAAAAACGACATAAGGGAATCGTGGCCTTTGAAATAAAAAATAGGAGTCGGCCCGTATTGTCGGACCTCTGAATTGCCTTTAACAATCAAAAGGGAAAGCTTTCAGTATAAACTCCTCAAAAATTATTACGGCTGGATTCTCTCGATAAAATTGAGACTTATCCACGAAACACAAGTTAATGCCAGGCCCGTGGCCCCGGGGCAGTGTTGAAGACCGCTGTCAATCTCCCTTTATCCTTTAAACCTCCACTCAATTTATTATGATTTGGGCCTCGGATGTATTGAACGATTCTAAAAGTTACGAGTATTGCTTGTAAACATTTTTAGTGTTTGTTTTATCTTTATCCATACGCTTTTTTTATCGAAATCGAAATAATGATTCTTTAAAGATTGTGTTACAACGCGTTTATCAATATTTCATGTTATTTCCTTTTATGTTTTCCTCCGCTTTATGCCAAATTCTTTAAATCCTTTTAATTTATGCGTGGCATATTTCCGTTTTATGTTTTTGTTACGATTTCGCTTTGCCGTTTTTTGTGTGAGTATTCTTTCTTTATTGTGAACATACGTTCTCAAAATATATTTTGTAGACTACATTTAAGGGAAGATAAATATGAAAAGACTGTCATCTCATTAGTGTTTAAGCTTGGGGAAATCCAACTGAAAACAACTGTTTTTCTCATTATTTTCATGTTTTTGTAAGAAAAGAAGATTAGCCATGCCAGGTAATAAAGTGACTGCTGTATTTTGTTTAATGTTAGGGTGGGTAGGGTGTTACTTATCAGAAATGTAACGGTACGTGACTACCACCATATCCTAAAAAGGAATCTATGATGGCACCTATATGGAACCTTCAGAGTCAAATGTAAATTTCAGTAGCATGCAGTAATGACATAAACAAACAATATAAATAACAATTCCAACCAACAATACTGCAGTACCAATCTCTGAAATATGCAAAAACCCCACTGCACCCCACAAAACTGAAGTTGCACGCTATAAAACACGATCATAACCGATCGTCGCATTGCATGCTGCAGTTGCAATTAATACAGCAAAGTAAACTTTATAAACCACGGAATGATAAAGTAGATTTTTTTATAATGTTTTTAACATTCGAGGCAAAAACAAGTAGGTTACGGCAGCAGCTGTGGATAACGACAGCACGCGAGAAAGCAATATATTGGCACTGAAGACGCCATTTTCTATGCTCTATCGTGGCTTGTTACTCCGATACAGAAACATTTTTGTACGTAAAACTTTTTGTTGTGATTTAATGTTACAGCTTGTACGTGTACGGTATGGTTAGGTATTGGATGTTACAGATTGTATAATGGTATCATTACCGTTGTTATTCAAAGACGGAATGGCACGGAGTCCTCCGGACCTAACACGTGGGTAACTGGCAAGAAACAAGGGACATTACTATTCGAACGAAGCGTAATGAATCATATTCCTTTCTAACAATGCGTTCAGAACATGAATAAAGTTCTGGATACTGCTTGTATAACACCCTAATCAAGTATGTGTAACGTCGATCAGCTTACGATTAGCATTCAACAGAAGTGTGGCATTGTCAGCTACAACATACATTCAGCTAATCGGCTGCACCTGACAGCTTGGCCGAACATGGTTACAATGATGATAGGAACTGATATGCTTTGCATACGCTTTTAGGCGTTTTCCTTTAATACACCTTGTATATTAAACTAGCTGTGCCCGCGACTCCGTCCACGTGGAATTAGATTTCTTTCTAAAATATAATTAGCCTATTTAACTCTTTATTACATCAGGTATCTGCCAGTGAAAGTCCCGTCTAAATCGGTCCAGCCGTTCCAGAGGTTAGCCGGAACAAACAGACAGACAGACAAAAATCGTAAAAAATGTTATTTTGATACGTGTACTGTATATACATTCATATATGCATGTAGTAAAAAGCGGTTATTTTAATATTACAAACACACACTTTAAATTTATTTGTATAGATGTAGATTCAAAGATACAATTTGTTATCCTGTGACTGACTTCATTGCTATCAAATAAATGCTTTGATAATACAAATACAATGCTGTGACAAGGTACTTAAAGTTTTTTTTTTTTTTTAAAACCTTTCCCCACATTAGGAATTTCTCCTGTATCGTGGGTGCATTTACAATCATTTAAACTCACATACACAAACAGCCAGACCCGGAACAACTATCTGTAGGCCATACAAATATTTGTTCCGTGCGGGGATCGAACCCGCGACACGCAGTGCTGCAGTCGATCGCTCAACTGCGCAACAGTGTCGTCAAGTCTATTATTTGGTTAAGAACGTTGGAAAAACAGAAGAAAAGTTAATTATAAGATCGTCATTTTAGCAAAACAAAACGAAAGCTGATTCCCTAATACGCAACAACGCTGTTAAGTGTTCCATCAATCTTTATATCTTCCAAATAAAACGACACAACATTTACTTACAGGCAGTTTTCGCTACAGCCAGAGAATATGGCAAATAAAAAAAGGGAAAGGATATTAGCAACGGATGGAAAACCCAACAAGTTATCACAAGTTATGGTTGTAACTTAATAATGCTTGAAAGCGATGAGTTAGCAAACCTACCTTAGGGTACATCTGAGAACTTTGACCTCCCTGTTTTTAGTGCCTTGCTCAACGGATAGATTATTATAGTACTTCTTGGTACGTTGATTTTCTTGTATAGAGAAGATGTAGTGTTTCCGATTTCACTGACAGTCGACCACTTTTCACCCTTCTTTCCTGAGTTATAAGGTTGAAAATTGGACGACTGACAGGGAGCGCCGTAGTACCTACGTTGTTACTTAGATACGTTGTTATATATATACTCAAGAAGAAGTACACCTTCCTTATTACATCTAACTACAGCTAATTGATACACTAGATCTACGTATTTCTATTGAAGAATGTGTGTTACTACTGGGGTTATAATTCAATATTTTCTTACCAGATAAGAAAGTCTCAATATCATTCTATAACTTATAAAGTTTGAAAACAATCATTAACTGCAATAGTGATGATTAGATAGACATAGGTACAGGATGCGCCAAAACTCATTTACATTAAAACAATATGACATGAAGTAAACAAGAAATTCACTAAAAAAATATTGCTTTCTTACGACTACGAACTACGAGGGTAGTAAAATAGATGCAAGATCTATAGCTGTAATTACCAAAGCTTATGCAGAAATACATTTCCAGCATTAATCTTTGAACCGACACAAAGCCAGACAGAGAAACTTAGCTTAAATTAGTTAACATTAAATACCCGTACAAGTGACATTTAACCGTATATAACACTCAAAATCCATTAAAATGAATACGCGTGTGGCGCAATATAATTATTCTAACGCACAATTAGCAAAACCGACGCCATTACGTGAAGGTACCAGTTAAATTAATGTGGGGTTAGAGACACTCGAAAGTTCCATTATCGTTAGAAACACGATAATGTTTAGGTGATAAGTCTGCTGTAGGCATATATTAAGGACATACAATGTATAGGAATGTACAAGTGTTGTACGTGAAATACGTTTCCTAGTTCCAAGTGATAATGGGAATAGGGTTTCCATGTTGTGTGTACGGTGGATATGCGGGGTGTAGTTAGTTTTAATGAGGTGGTAGTCTCCCTCACATGTACATAACAATAACTTGAACAAAGGATAGGAATCGTCTACTTCATATTACATATAAAGCTCAGCTCGAGTAACTATTGTATCCAACCAACGGGCGAAAATAACGTTGGGTTGTCAGGACTCAGAAGTAGAGCTGCATATTTCAGAAGAACTTAGTTCCTTTTATTTTTTCCTGATCCGATAATTGCTGACCATCATCTGCCTAGCCTTTTCCTAACTATGCTGGGTCTGCTTCCAGTTTAACCAGATGCAGCTGAATACCAGTACTTTACATGAAGCGACTACCTATCTGACCTCCACAACCCAGTTAGTCCTGGGTAATGCGATACCCCTTGGTAAGATCGGTTGTCAGGCTGTTTTGGACTGGTTGATTAACTGTGTTAACCGTCAAAGATCTACAAATAACGGCAGGGGAGGGGCCAACAGCTTAACGTGCTTTCCGGTCGTTCTGTAGTTTCTGTCTAAAAAGGCGTCCTCATCATCATCATCTTCATAATTTCAGCCAAAAGACGTCCACTGCTGGACATAGGCTTCCCCCAAGTGTCGCCATATTGATCGGTCCCATGCGACTCGCATCCAGAGCATCCCCGTTACTTTCACCAGATCATCGGTCCACCTAATGGGAGGCCTTCCAACGCAACGTCTTCCAGTTCGCGGTTACCACTCCAGAACGTTTCAGCTCCATTGGCTATCCGTTTTGCGAGCAATGTGCCCTGCCCACTGCCACTTAAGTTTGGCAATTCTTCGGGTTTCGTCGGTAACCTTGGTTCTCTTGCAAATGTCCTCATTACTGTTTTGGTCTCGCAAGGAAACTCCGAGCATATCCCTATTCATTGCCCTTTAGTGTACCATGTGACTTTAAGCCTTCTGTTGAGGCCCATTGTGAGCGACCACAATTCGGTCCCGTATGTAATCACTGGCAACACACACTGGTCAGAGACTTTGGTCTTGAGACACGGCGGTAAGTTGTACGAGAAGATACCACGCAGCTTCCCGAAGGTTGCCCAGCCGAGGCAGATTCGACGATTAACCTCTTTCTCGAAGTTAAACCTACCCAACTGGACCATTTGTCCCAGGTCCTGATCTTGATAGGAGTGGGTGTTACATGAGCATTCAACATGACGTTGATGCCTAGCCCTTTCTTGTCCAGAACCTTGAAGACATCTTCCAGTGCAGCGGTGAACAGTTTTGGAGATATGATGTCTACTTGTCTCAAATCGCGCTGTAGAAGGATAGGTATCTGGCCCTGAAGTCGGACTGACATGGTCGAGTTTTTGTACAAACACTTCAACACCTCTATGTACCGATAGTCAATTTGGCACCGTTGGAGAGGCTGCAGTAGATCCCAAGTCTCGGTCGAATCAAAAGGTTTCTCGTAGTCCACGAACGCTAAACAAAGAGGCAGGTTATACTCTTCGGTCTTCTGTATAACCTGTCGCAGCGTATTTATGTGGTTTACGGTGCTAAAGCCTTTTAGGAACCCGGCTTGTTCGAGAGGCGTCATACCTGTGCGCGAGACGTTTCATTATGACTCTTGAAAACAACTTGTAGACATAGCTCAGAAGTGAGATGGGCCTATACTTCAGCAACTGGGTATTGTCGCCCTTTTTGAAGAAGAGTACCACCACACCCCTACAACATGCCTGTGGCGTTTTTCCCTCTAGTATGACGGAATTAAATAGCTTCTGAAGGGCCTTAAATACCGGTTTTCGATATGCCTTCAGGAATTCGGCCGTATTCCATCATCACTAAGTGCCTTGTGGATTTTAAGCTGTTTCAGAGCCATTCTAATCTCGTTCAGACTGATGTCCTAAAAAGGCGAATTTTATTAAAATATTACCGTGAACTTTTCTATTTCGAAGAAAATATGAATACTTATTTCAATGGACGAATGAACATATTTGTGATTCACCTATAATTCATATAATTATACAAAGAGCGCCATCAGCAAGCAATTTAAGGATAATTGCAACCTTTCATTTAATGGGAATCTAATGGTTACAAGAAATCAAAATGCAATATTACTCTATAGAAAAAAGCTTTTTAAATGGCCTGTAGAAATTGATCAATTTCAGCATAATAAAAAGGTAATAATTTTATCACCCATTCATCCATTGCCATGTAATGTGCAACTGTGAAAGCGGATTAATGTATTCAGATATTTATACCAAATCGATTCGTTCAAATGAAACTTGATTATCTCTCGTTTATTGTTTTCGCGTGTATTCGCTGAGTGCGGAAATAAAAGGAAGGTTATATTTTTCCTGTTACAGCGCACTTTTCTGTACATATGTGTGCGTTACCTACCGTTAAAGCCCTATAAACTTAATCCTAGAATTCATCGAAAATTATGAATGCAATTCAATCAACTAAGTCCTATCACAGTCTACTTCTATTATATAATAAGAAGCATTTTGAAGCTCACAAAGTAGTTTTGAATTTCTGTGGCGTCTACCAGTTTTATTATACACGTGATTTTTGTGTACCCAGCATGAATTACCTCGTTTTATAATACAGGTTAAGTAAATGTATAATAAAACGCAAAAATTAATTAAATGTCTACCATTTTAAAATGGTCCCTTGTTACAAAATTACAACGTTATGTCGACGTTAAGTTTGGTGACCCTACAATAACCGTAAGTAAATAAAATTATGGGACACACCGTACACAAATGTACCATTTTGGGTACAAACGTAGGTACAGAAAGTGTTCATGTACAAATGTCTGCTGGGATCACCTCTGTGTGGATTTTGTTACAAAATGAAACAAGGCTGTGTTTACGATCTTAATTTACATAACAGTATTCAGAGTTAAAGGATATCGATTTAGACACTAAAATCGTACTTACAAACTGCCCCGCTTCGCGCCGGTCCAGTGGTTGCAAGCGCGACTACTGAACGTAAGGTCCTGCGTTCGATTCCCGGGTCTAATAAATTGTTATTGGGTTTTCCTATTAGGAATTTCTCAGTAACACATATGGAGTCTAGATGTGTGCCCAGTTGACCATATTTTTCTTTTCTTTTTTTTTACTTTGCCCCACACTAGGAACTTCTCCTGTATCGTGGGTGCGTTTACAAACATTTAAACTCACATACACAAACAGTCAGACCCGGAACAACTATCTGTAGGCCATACAAATATTTGTTCCGTGCGGGGATAGAACCCGTGACTGCGCCAACCGTGCCGTAATAATAATAGGCTCGCCCCCTATTACATGAGACTTAAAAATAACTAGCGAAATGTGGGTGTACCATTAGGTACACCTCTGCCTAACCCTTCGTGGGTAACAGGCGTGATGTTATCTTATGTAAGCTAATACGCCAACAATCAAATTCAGACAAACGGACATGAAGATGTAAGATTAAGTATTGCACTTTGGTTTAAAACAGCAGATTATTCTGAATTCAAGGTAACTGTTGTCGAGGACATCTCCCTCTTGTATTAAATAATTATGTTTAAGATAGTCTACATAACCTTCGAGTGTCAGAAGTAAGTTTTTAATAAGAAAGCCTTTCTAATCAAAGTTCTGTTAGTTAAACTGATATGAAAAGGTTTAAAATTTATCGTAAAAGCTAAAGTCCAATTCGTCGAAATAATGAAAAAGCGCAATTGTCTTAATGTGATTTGAATTAATTCTTAGAAAATAATTAATCTCACTTTCTAATCAAGTAAAATCTAGCAGAGCTTTTAAACTTTAGAGGTGAAGATCCTTTATAATTCAGCTTAACTAGAACTTATCAAGCATTGCAAGGACAAAACGTTTTTTTTAGACTTGTAGTGACTAAAACCCATCCATGTTCCATCTTAGCCATTTTGTTCCAGGGCCACGGTATCTTTTTCGAACAGTCCCGCAGCCCTGGCAGGTATCGGCCCTCTCGGATCTCCGATTTGCTGACATCTCCTTGAGGCGCGTGGAACACGAACGCGCAGTCGACACGGCCTGTCGTCTTAAGACGGACGGACGGTGAGCTAGTTCATTACTCACCGTCTACACGAAACGGGATTACCTAAGGGCACATATTATTTCGACTGACTCGTTGTAGCGCGGGCGTGCTGCTGAGCATGTGGTCCTGAGTTTGTTTCCCAGAAAGGGCTAAGTGTTATTAGGTGTTTCCATATAGAATTAATTAGATTGTAGCGACCTACAAAAAGCAACTTGCTACAAAAAGTACTACAGCGCCATCTATGACATGACGGAAGAACTAATATCAATTTCCTACATCTCACAAGCAAAGTTTCCATCAACTTAAGAGTATATAGAGAAACCCGACAACAACTATTGGGCAGTTGCCCGCCAGACATAACACCTGTCTGGTCGGAGGATCCTCCCTTTTCTATAAGGTATGAAAAACTTTACACCCTGTTTCTCATACTCCTAAAGAACTAATCAAGCGTTGCAAGAACACCTTAGGTATACTTACTCACCGTCGAAGAATAGAATGAATATTCTACAGGACAACAACAACAATATATCACCATCTGCCTAGCCTTTTCCCAACAATGTTGGGGTCGCCTTTCAGTCCAACCGAATGCTGCTAAATATCAGTATTTTACATACAGCGACTGCCTATCTGACCTCCACAACGTAGTTAGTACTGGGTAATACGATACCCATTTGTAAGACTGTTTGCCAGACTTTGGTTCCATTGACCACCGATAACGTTACTACTTGGTAACGACTGTTAAAGATCTACAAATGACAGCCGGGAACGAAACTTGGCATTTAAATGTGTGGTCACCCACATACCAACCTAGATCCCCTAATCGCAGCGGCCGCCCGTTACGAACCCTCGCGCATTAGTTCAGTACGCCGTCCGAGGCATACTCTCTTCACCCCCGATGATGCTATCACCCTCCTCCAGGAAAGTAGCAAAGAGACTAGTACACTTAAAAAGTTCAGATGCTAACCACCGTCTCTCCGACCTCGCCGTCGAGGTCCGTTTGTTGTCCTCCCAACCCTCGCTCAAGCCAGCCTGCGATGCTGTGCCAGTAGATTTAAATCAGTACTTAAATAATAATATCATTCAGATCCAGCCTGTACCCATGCAGTCCTCCCCCAGCGACGCCCTAAGCGGAGGCTCATACCCCAATGGGAGTGCCCTTAGTGTGTAGTCGCTTAGTTTGTAAGTTTTTATGCCCTGGCTGGAGGCCTTACTCTCAAGGCACCCACAGGATAGTCTGGTTAAGCAGACGACAACCTCATAGGTTGAACGGCAAGATGCCAAACATAAAAAAAATACCAACCTAGACAAGCACGAGTAACCCTGAAGATTGATCCGAGCAGTTGTTATTTTGCCACAAGTTCCTCAGACCCAGGACCCCGACAGGGCGTAATAACAATGTTTAATTGACAATTTTAATGGCATCAACCAATTGCATAATTACCATTGTCTACGCAAACAGTCTTACTCGATTATTCAGTTATTTCAGTTTATTTCACTCTTTTTCATTGCGATCGAAAACAATTAATATTCATCGATACGGTCTTCGGTCCATGGCGCTCCCGATTTGAATAATTGGCTGATTTTTATGCAGTTGAATTAATGCAATTGGTACAACGATTTTGTTTCATTTTTCGCTACTCGAATGAGTTTGTTGTTTATAACAACAGCGGTGTTTATAATGGTTTTTATTTCAGTTACTTGATAAAACCAGATTTACAATCGTGTTAAGTTCACTTAGGCAAAATCTGTTTTTATTTTCCTTTTTTTTTCATTTCCTTTTTCTTTTTCAGCCTTTCCAAGGTGAATCATGCGGTTGTGGAACTCAAACGGGAATGAAAACATCTTGAAGGGGCATGCATGGCGTTGTGACTAGGGATTGCAATCTAAGTTGTATCCCGCAATCAAGAGAGATCCAGTGCAATTCGACGACCTGTGAATCCCGCAACATCTTGCGGGTTCTTGCCGATCTGCAAGCATAAAATCGCTCAAAATATAACAAATTAATTAAAAAAAAGGCGGCTCATATACTTTTTTTACGAATTAACCCTCCAAGTTTTACGTCTCGGTGGATTAGGCCGTGTTTTCCTGTTTCACTATAACTAATAAAGCACTTTTCGCAATCAAGCTTACTTTCTTTCTAAAACTTAGAAGTTCTAAGCCACGGAAAATACTACGTTACAGGTACACACGGAGACACAACAAGCTATTTCTTTCCGGTATAAGATGGCCTCATTTTGTATAGGTTTTCCGTACAATGAGAGACCCCCATAAAATGGATTTGTAAAGCTTGATCGATCGTCGTGCCTACGATATAACTGTAACGTTGTTTTCCAAGAAACAGAGGTATGAGAAAATTCTATCACATCCAATCTACTAAAGTTCATACGACAAATGAATTGTCTCATCAATAAACCTGTGCCGTTACGAAGCTAAAATAATATTCTCGGTATTAAACAATACTAGTTATTATCACACAATAAGCCTAGCTACTAAACAACGCAGTATTATATACTAATATCATGGTGACAGGTCGCTAAGCCCGTCTCTCCCCTACCTAAGATCGTAATTATGTTATAGTAATTTATGTACAGGAGATAGGTATCATTAAAGCTAAAATAATAGTAGGTATAATGATTTGTAATTGAATCCAGAGAAAATTTATGTCAGAGGAAAAATTTAATGTTGTTTATTTTTAATTTTCCAGTTAAATCCATCGATACGTAATGTAATGAAGTTCATTATGTGTTAAATATAAAGCTGTGTGAATATTTAATTCGAATGAATTATAGCATAAAATCGATAAAATATGCCTGTTTGTTTAACCACGAAAATGTTGGCATATAAAGCGCACTTAAACAATTACGCTGTATAAATGTTTTAATGTAACGATAACGGGTAATTGCATTAACGGAAACGGTGATTCGTATGCAATGGCAACATAACTGGCGAATTTTCGACCACACGCCCGCTTATTCTACTTAACGTTAAATAAAATTGAAATATTTTTACTATATTGAAATGTTATTTCACTACGAAAGCCTCATTAAGCGACATTCACTTGTGTTATACGTTTTTAATTTTATTATAACAGTGCCAAATTTAATTAATTGTGATAATTTCGTCGGATTCAGCGTAATGTTTGGGTTCCGCGAATTAATTTGCGTTTTGTTTAAACCAGCAATTCACTTAGCATAACGAGTCATTATGGTTTATGTTGTTAATTTTCTACGTTTCTCAATTTTTCGGTGAATGGGTCAGTCAGGTTTGCAGTTCTTTACACAAGCAGTTGTTTTGCACCCTACTCGAAATTCAGGAGGTTGTCACAAAAGACATAAATAATCAATATAAATTACGATACCTAGTTAATTATTAATAACGCTGTTTTTTTTTGTTGTTTAAGTTTGTTAGTATTTCAGAATAACCCCCTTTACGTGGTTTAGGGAATAAGAAATTATCGAAAAAACGTTTGAGATTGTTTGGATGTGTAAAAGCGCGGTTATAGGGCGAGGATCAGACGGGCGCGTTTAAAACATGGGTGATTCACACTTTCCGATTTCCGTAAATAAATAAAAATTCCAACCCATTTTATTATTTCTTCGGGTTAAGAATCGCTAGCATAGTGCCCTCCGTGAATTTGACGAGAATGCAAAACAACACCTTGTAGAGTGACTTCATAAAAACAACTTCTTTTTTAATGTGAACGCTCTGTTCAGTTGAAAATAAAGGGATTATGCCATTATTTGTAGTCCCAACACCTCATGAACGATGACGTAGTCATGATGGGATGACATACTCATTCATAGGAGATGTAGAAGTTTTGAATACCTCATTCATCTTTCGAGGATTTGACTTTACTCCGTATTTATAATATATAGAGAAAGAGGAAGGGAAAATAGTCGGTCTGGAATTCACTCTTACATAATATGTAAACTCACCCCTTTCACCCATGAAGGTTGCCTTGTACAATTTTTAATATACATCTAGGTTCTAGAACGAAAATAAATAAAGAAAATACGTTTATTTGGCACAAGCCACAGGTACACACAGCATTAAAAAATAAAATAGAACTTAAACCTAAACACAGGAAAGAAATAAAAAGATATTTTATGTATGTGTCACGACTGTGCCAAACAAGCCCAGTTCAGCAAAACATAATTAATTAAGGTATTTTTTCTAGGGCTGCGGGACTTGGGCTGCGGGACTGTTGTGTTGTGTGACTGTGGCCCTGGAACATAAAAGGCTAAGAAGCAACACGGATGGGTTTTAGTCAGTACAAGTCTGACACCTCCCGCTCCACCCAGAGCGGGGGGAGGGGGGGGGGGTTATTTGATGATTTCCCATCCGGAAAAAAAAACCAATTTCTTCTACTTACACACACTTGTATTTATACCTTTCCTAGTATCCAGTAGTTCCTAGTGGTCCTCCTGACAGTTTCCGGTCACGGCATCTAACCTCAACGGAGATTAGCCATATTATAGTGCACAAGTGTGTGCGTAGGCACAGGTGCACTCTCTGTTCCTTTACTCTCATAGTCCGATGGGACGGCAATCCGACACGACTGGAAAGAGATCAGGCGCAGCAACAACAGATTAACGTGCTTAACGGGGTATCATACAGCTAATTTCCGAACTCCAGGCCACCACTGAGAAATTTCTAATGGTAAAACCCAATAGAACTTTTGAACTTTTGACCAGAGAATCGAACCCAGGACCTCACGCTCAGCAATCGCGCTTGCGAACGAGAGACCAACGGGACGGTTCCTAGTAACAAGCTACCCAATGCTCTGAACACGTAAGTCGCTTTTCACACAATACCTCATTCTCTTCACTCCATGCGACTCTGTGATTTTAGCGTCGCATTATACAGGGTGGAAGTTACATCGACGCATAAAAGTGTTCCATCCATTTTGACCGTGTAGGTACCACGTGCACTTTTGTAGGAAACACGGTTGTTTTAATGAATCGACGAAAAAATTTGATTGCATCTGGGGGTTTTAATTGGGATTAAATATAATGAGCACCAAAAAATACTTTGAGATCCTAAGCTACGTTACCCAAAAAAAAATACTAAACACCAAAAAAATTGTATTCAAAGACCAAATATAGTAAATGATCACCAAATATAGTAAATGATCACCAAATTTTGTGGCAAACAGAACTTAGGAAGCAAATGCGAGCAAAGCGAGCTCGGGATATTGGGCACCCCGAATCGGTGTTAGGTTACTTTAAACCCTGCAGAGAGAAACAGGAGCCCCGCGTAGCGGGGCTCCGTCGACTACGCCTTAGTTCGGAGCTGTGATTTTCAGGTTTTTAATTCTGGTGATCATTTACTATTTCTGGTGATCATTTACTATTTTAGGCAGTATAAAAATGTTTTTTAAGGTTATATTTACTTTATCTGGTGTTATGTTAAACATAAGCCGTTTTAATTTCATGTTGCTGGCCTACTTGATATATAAATGCTTTGATTTTGCCTATGTGCTGAATGGTAGCGTGCGTCGATCATCCTGTATTATACAAAGTAACTTGCAGCGCCGCACACTGCTATCGTATTAGTGTCGCTTGTCACAGCGACATGCCACATCGTGTGATTACCGCCTCAGATTTATGTAAGCACATCCATCTTACCACTGGGTACTTTTATGTACCTTTAGTCAATCATCTTATTCTTGTCTTAAGTTTTAGCGGTCGGTTACTTATGAGGTTACAACCTTCGTAAATATTGTGAAAATCGCGTTTTCTTTGATAATTCGGAAAAAAAGAGGAACTCTTTAGCAAGAAAAGCATTATTCTAGATTAATATTATTAAGTGGTGAAGTTTGCAAGTCAGGATGTAGAAGGTAATCTTTGGAACTATTGATCCAATTCCAAAAACTAAGATACGTTATCTTCTACTCATATAGAAAGCTTTATATTGAAGCAAGCGAAACCGCGAGCAAAAGCTATAAGTACCTATACAAAAGACTGCGCTAGGCGAGCTTTACTGAAATTAAAGAATGTACTAGAAATCAAGAAACGATTAAATTTGAAAAAAAAAACAAACGAGATGTATCTGAATATATATTTATTGATCTGTATATGCATGTCTATATTGAAACGTACGTAGACTCAAGGGGTACATATCGAAATATAAGCACGGAATAATCATGACAGGCTAGAGCCAGAGGAAGGGTGCATATCAAATCGGTCAGGATGTGTCACGGCAGCTGCTGCCGGAATGCATCCCTAGATTGCTGGATGCAAAATTAATTCGGTGTTGTTTGGCACGTCATGTACATTGTAGTGATTAAATTCCCTTGCATTATTTACCTTGATAATACCTATGAAGGGGAATTTCGGTGAAATTGTTTTATGCGAAAATAGACGTTATGGATTTCAGAACTCAAATGTGGTTTAACATTTTTGTTATTCATTTTACTTATATTGGAAATCATCAAATAAAGCAGAGATGAACAAGGTGTTGTTTTGCATCCTCGTCAAAATTCAAGAAGATGTTACAAAAGACCTAAATATTCTATTAAACTTACGGTATCCAGTTAATTATTAATAAACGGTGAATTTTTTGGGTTTTTAAGTTTGTCAGTATTTCAGCATAACCCCCCTATCGTGGTTTAGGGAATAAGAAATGGTGGAATAAACGATTGAGATTGTTTGTTTGTATGAAAGCATGGTTATAGGGCCAGAATCAGACGGGCCTCGTTTAAAACACGGGTGGTTCACACTTACGGATTTTAGAAAATAAGAAAAAAAAAATTACCTACACATTTTCTTATTGATTCGGGACGAGAATCATTATCATAGTCACCTCCTTGAATTTGACGAGAATGCAAACAACACATTGTATATTTTTCCAATATTTTCAACCAAATACCATATACTAGTTCGTAGAATTCAGTGGTATAATATGAATCAAATCTCAATAACATTCGTTTTACTCCAAATTCAGATTTATCGAAAAACTGCGCCGAAAATAAAATTCTCATCTTATAGAAAATTTAACCCTCCACTGCTCGGTGTCTCATAGTTATTTGATTTTATTGCAGATATGTGCAGACCAGAATGTAGGTAGTAATTGAATTGCAAGCTAGAGCGCGTCGCCGTCACGTGCGCGGGGCCTTAGGGACTCAGCTCCAACAGTATTTTGTTTTATCTATTTTTAATGGCGACTTGAGGGTTAATCATCAGTGCAGATTTGATGGCTCGCGGTTCATTTTTGCCATCGAAAAATGCAGGGGCGTGGTTTTATGATGCACATCAACTAAAGCGATTAGGGCCCTTTTTATGAGAGTTCAACAGTGATTTTTAAGCCATTAAGATGGTGCTAATGTTTTATGTTACTATTTTTTTATTAGATCAAAATAACAGTAAAGATTGCTGAAAGAAAGATATCGATAGCGGTGGGCTATTCTGTATTTTTTTCAAAGTTAAAGAAATAATATAAAGAAGCCTTGCGTTATACTATTTATTGATAATGAAAAGTTTCGAATATTTATAGTCTAAAATTTATTCGAAATTCATATTTCGTTTTGTATTGTTTAGACTTAAGAAACACATATCGAATATCATACATAGAGTTCGATAAGAATAAAAAGAAAACTTCGTCCGCTGACTGGCCGCCAACGAAACAGTATGTGGACCGGTCAAACAAAGGGCTAACACACAAAAAATAGCAAACCGAAATCAATAAACGTATCTCATACATTGAAATAATATCGTTCCGACAAAAAATTGACAAGTCGACATAAAAAAGTAAAGTTTATTATTTACTTAGAACTTTCAGGGTTATGCTACAGTGTTTTGATAAGGAGAGATCAGTGGCCGGGAGCAAGTTTTCTTACGACGTCGTCGGCCAGGCAATATAGGCGTAAAGTAGTGTACTTAGCCCGCCTCACTCGCCAATAAAAGTAGCTACTTGCTATAAGAAATATAGGGGAGCCGCGCGAAATCACTACAAACCTTTTAAGCTGCCGTTCTAGATAAAGTTGGAAACTTTTTAAAATTGTATTTTATCGTAATTTGATCGAAGCACGTTCCATACCACGAGGAGTTGGCCGCGGTCTTATTTATACTTTTAATGAGAGAAAAGTCACTGAACTGGGCGCTTTATTCTTGATAAGGTCGCTCTCCGTAAGTAGTAGGTAATTAATTAACACCGCAGCGTAAACACACTAATGCTTTAATCAATACTTTTCTGAGAAATCTTGTGATCTTCAAGATTATTTAGAGTTTTGTAATACCTGTAATTAGAAGATCGTCTTTAAACCAGCACAATTATGGTGAAATTTAAGAAGCCACTCGGTAAATTTATTGTTAATAATGAATTGTTTATTTATTTTTGATGTGATTATCGTATCATTTGATGTTTGTTTACCGTAATAGGAAATATAAAAGAGAAATTAATAAAATTATTGAAGCTGAGAACCTAACTGGCTCACAGCTGTATTTAATTTAAATTAAGTTCTTACATGTTCAGCATTAGATGTGGCAACAAAAAATAACCCATCTAAAACTAGCAAAGCTTCCGATATATTTAAGTATCCATACATACGACGGTCCAAACAATATTTGATATTTTGACGTCAACAGTTAAGGTCCAGACGTGCTAGCTGTCAAACCTTTCGTTCAGATAACGTTACAAATTGGATAAGCCCTGTCATTACCAATACACTGGCCCGCTGCCAGGGACACGCCGCTCGCTATAATTTAGATTGTTTCGTGTATCATTTCAGCATCGAAAGCGATAAAATTTTACGGTTATAGCGTACCATATGCTCGTATACCTCCTACTGTATAAAATACTGTGTCTAAGCGCGGAGTCGCTTGCGAGGTACGTGGGCTATATGATGTGAATTGTTTGTCATCCGTCATTATAATACGGAGCGGTTTATGCCTGCTGCAGTGGACGGGTTATGATTTTATGTTATGGCTCGCTGTTGCGAATGTTTTTGTATAAAAAGTTTTATTGCTGTGCACACAATGGCCGTTGTTGGCCTCTCTTCTGTTTACATTGATGGATAGCTACAACATACGAGGCAATGGACGGTTAGTGATACACTGAAGCCCATTACGGGCTTTAATGTTCCGATATCATGATATGAATAGATTAATATCACGGAAGGTATATATATTATTTGATTATGTAGTGACAATAGAACAATAAAAGGTTAAAAACAATTGGAAATAGGTTAACATCATTTAAATTCAAGCTTTATGGATCATTTTGGTGCCCTATTCATAATTGAGGTATAATTTCCAAAACTGATCCTTTTTGAGAGCGATATAATAAATAATAATAATAAATTTATTTAATAATATAAGGTATACATTAAATACAAGTTTTCTTAAATCTATGTCATGTTCACTAATGGTTTGTGCCTGAACTAGGTAATCCTGTGTTTCAGGCGATTGGAGGTAAAATTAATTGATCAAATAATCACATATCATATTATTCTTATTGGTAAATGTGTAAAAAGGTGTATAAAATTATAATTACTAAACTTACTAACTAATTGAAAAAAACAAAATAACACTAATACTAACAGTATTTACTTTAGCACAAGTAATAACTTCTCTGTATCTTCATAGGACATAGCTTGAAGAGTTTCCTTAAGGAATTTTTTGCAGTTACTATAATTTAGGGAGTACATGTTCCCATTTTCATTTAGCCTGTTATAGAGTAGCGGTCCGAGGTACATATAAAATTTTGCTGTAAAAGCATGTTTTGTACTTTTATGAGGGCAAACTATATCTTTCCGTCTCCTTTTAGTAAACTCTGTGCTGTATGGAAGTGCTGCGTGTTGTTTTAGTACAGTGCTCATTATAAATAACTGTCGAACTGTTAGTACTTCACAGGATTTATACAGGAGGTTTGTGGGGAAAAGGAAAGGACGGCAAGTAGCCACCTCTTGAGAATAGCTCTTTGAGCTCTTTCAATGGTCAATAGCAAAGTCTTACTGGTCCCACCCCATGAAGTGATACAGTAATTCAAAATTGACTGACAAAGAGCAAAGTATACTTGCCTAATTATTTTAAGATCTGCTATCAATCGTAGCTTTTTGAATACGTAAATCAGCTTACGAATTCTATTATTCAGAGCTTCCATATGTTGTTTGAAGGAAAGGGTCTCATCTAATATAATTCCCAGGTATTTTAATGTATCTGTCTTTTTAATATTGGGACATTTACACTGGTTATCTCCAGGGACTGGGCAACAATGAGCATGCAGCGATAAAGGGATATTGGATATTTGCTTGCGCAACGCAAACTTAATGTAATTTGTCTTCTCTGCATTAAGTGTTAGTAAGTTATTTTGAAGCCATTTATTTACAATATTAAATCCGTGTTGCGCATGATTGTAGACTTCATATTCTGTGTCAGCCGAAAAAAGTAGAGCAGTATCGTCAGCGTAAGTAATGATAGTGCCATGCTCTAGCTTTAGATTGCAAAGATCATTTATGTAGATCAAAAACAAGGTAGGCCCTAAAATACTTCCTTGAGGAACACCAAAGCATGTATTTTTTTGAAAAGCGCTGAGGACGTATGATATGTATTGATATATGACAAACATTTAAACATAGGCCCTGAAATTACAAGGCGTTTGTAGATGAATACTTGAATCCATTTCGTATGAACGTTTCAGGCAAATATACGATGTTAATATAAAATCAAAAGCTAATAAACGAACGAAATATTATATTATCAAACAGTATTATTCTATTTGGTTCAGATTCAGACAAACAACCACTCGAAATAATTTATAGAATTAAGATTCAAAATAAAAGCTTATGGAATAAGTAATACATAATAATATAATAGTATTCAAACTGGGCTCATTCTTAACGGATTAGTCAGAAAAGGCAAACGCTAAGGTAAACTGGAAAGCCATAGGAGAGGTTTTTGCCCAGCAGTGTGAAAGAGTAGGCGGCAAAAAAAAATATGCAAACGGGTAACAATATTAAATAGGAGACTACGTGGAAGTCCTCGGAAAAGGTGAAACCAGAAGAGACGTCGATTTTTTCTCGAAGTTTTTTTTTTTTTATTTTTTCTTTTACAATCATGTTCACTCAATAATAATACAAAAAGTTACGATGCACCGTTTTATGCTTTCATGGTTTATAAGTAAACTTCGACGGTCACTTACGGGATATCTACCGTGTTTTTCAATTATTGTGAGCTCCTTGATATCTATCATACCGCCATCCAGCGACCATGGCGGTTACAACAGCGTCGAAATATCGGGAGCTCACAATAATTGAAAAACGAGAAAGAAATCCCGTAAGTGACAGTGTAAATTAAATAACGACAAAAAAACCGGCCAAGTGCGAGTCGGACTCGCGCACGAAGGGTTCCGTACCGTTATTTATAAAAACGAGCAAAAAAAATCATGTTTTTGCATGGGAGCCCTCTTAGGTAAATATTTATTATATTCTGTTTTTACTATTTGTTGTTATAGTATCAACATATATTTCTGTTGATACTATAACAACAAATAATATTTAGAATAATCTTTCGAATAATAATCTTTAGAAATTTCAACTGGCAACTATCACGGTTCCTGAAATACAGCCTGGTGACAGACGGACAGCAAAGTCTCAGTAATAGGGTCCCGTTGGACCCTTTGGGTACGGAACCCTAAAAAACAGTAATATTGTAATCGACATCATCCAACAAAACCATTCCCAACCCTACAGGCCACTCAACACGAAAACCTCAAAAACATCAAACCCAACAATATCACTTTCACGTCCAAGCTGACCAAATAGACTCGAATATAATAATATTTGTACAAAACTAACAGAAACTTGTCCAGAAGGGTACACCCATAAGTTATGCATTAATAGTGAGCTAACTTAAATCAATATTATTAAAACAAGCACAACTTTCTTCGAATAGGTATGAACAGGTAATAATTGTTCGTCTATATGTAACTTCCAAGTTGGCAGGAACACAAACATTAACTTAGTTTCTTGATAGAGACGGGACCGATGTTAATTAATTATTTCACTGCTACTTCAAATTTTATTTACTTTTTGAATTCAATTTGTAAGGATTTGTTTGCTTTGACTTGAGACAATTACGGGTTCTTCACGTTAAGTGGCGGTATTTTAGAATCTGAAGTTATTGATTTGGGCAAAGTAACTATCACCTACCATGTACGATAAAATAATAGACTTAAATGTAACCTTATTTAGAATTCAATTTTGATATGACACAATATAAAATAAAATACAATTAAAAAATCTTAACAATTATAAATTAGATTCTAGTCCCTAAATTCGACACAGGTTCTGTAAATATTTGATACTTTATCGTAGCAACGAAAATAAGCAGGATCTGTGCTGCAAGCAAATTGGATGCCTTAGTTCTAAAAGTCACTAAATCCATTTTCTTTGTTTTGAGATAAGAAAAAAAGTGCAAAAACTTTTTTTTAAATAAATTGGTCTTAGAAAAATATGGAAAAAGTAGTTTATTGAGTAGGCTTTAATATGATGTTCTTAAAAAAATATATTATAATGATCAGTATTAAATACTTAGCATCCAATTACTAATTGTGGTCACCAATCCGACAGACAAGGCTCCTGGCATGATTTAGCGCAAATGGAAACAAATTGCTTTTAAGACCCAATTAAAATGATGAATCTTAGTTAGAGTCTAGACGCAATCTTCCCACAAAGCAGTGACCACAGCAACATGTTGGCAACACCGAAGACAACATACACAGTCAGTACAGACAGACTAGAACATATCATCATACCCTTAATCCCCGTAAGGTGAGGCAGAAATGTAGCTAATATTAGTACACCCGAATTTCGCCAGTTATGTTTAAAAGTGTTACCATACCAATCGATCGATCGTTGATCGAATATCAATAGTTTAACCTAGAAGAAACTATCGATCGACATCGACTAATCCATTCTACCATCCATCGACGATCGATCGATTGGTGTGGTTACACCCTAAGTCCTGTATAGTGGGGGGCGAGCCTTTGCTATCAACCCGGCACAAATCCAGACTCCGTGGCTGCTACTGAGAACATCCTGATAAAAAATCCAATAAAAATTTGCCCGACACGGAAATCGAACTCAGGACCTCATGCTCAGCAGTCGCGATTGCGATCACTATGCCAACGAGGCACTTGTTTTAAAAATGGAATGCAGGAATCCAGTCTTTTTTCTCTCTCTCTTACACAGTGATGCAAATAATTAAACTACTCAGACTTTCTATCAGCAACTCCAGTAAGTAAGTTAAGATACTACTCTGAAATATGTTTCCGAAGCTAATTCATTTGGTATTCCTGTTTTCCTTTATACCTCTCCGCCTTTTTTTTTGTTTTTTTTTTGTTTTTGACTTTCTCCCGCTCTGGGCGGAGCGGGAGGGAGTGTCAGACTTGACCGACTAAAACCCATCCATGTTCCTTCTTAGCCCTTTGTGTTCCAGGGCCACGGTATCTCTTTCGAACAACCCGCAGCCCTGACAGGCATCGGCCCTCTCGGACCCCTTCCGATTTGCTGACATCTCCTTGAGGCGCGCGTGGAACACAAACGCGCCGTCGGCACGGCCTGTCGTCATAAGACGCCTGTAATCAAATTACTCAGACTTTCTATCAGCAACTCCAGTAAGTAAGTTAAGATACTACTCTAGAATATGTTTCCGAAGCCAATTCATTTCGTATTCCTGTTTTCCTTTATCCCTCTCCGCCTTAGAACTTAAAAACAAAACTAATTAAAATTCTAACTTCAACGCTCTTCGGGAAGTGTTGTAAAGTAACGAAATAATGTTTTCATTAAATTGAAACGAGGGTAGTTAATGAAAACGCAGCGTAGCTTCGGCGTAGTACTGGCGTAGCGGCGTGGTAGAGGAATGCGCGTTTGTTGAAAGTGTTAACTAAAATTTGCATAGTTCGACTGTAGTTTGACGTTAAAGTTGTACATTACGGATCCGCATTGCGCGACGATCTCGAACGAGTGCTCACTCCTTTTAATAACTTTATTGTTATACGTTTGTCCAATTTTATCGTGAAAATGCACTGGTTTAGGAATTAAATGGAAGGTCCTAACTACATATTATGTGCAGTTTAATTTTGAAATTATCAGTAACGTTTTTAAGAATAAGTAAGATACCTAAGCCTTTTAAGGGTGACCTTAGAAAACTTAAATATTAATTTGTACACTAAACACACTGGAAAAGCTACCACAGAGCACATGACACAGAGTGCAATTACAAGACAATTTCAGGATTTTTGGCGTCGGTACTAGAAGCCCCATTTTTGGCCCCGGTAACAACGGAGTACGGTTTGTCTAAAGTGAATGAGCAATAAAGCAAATCCCGAATAAGCCGAAAGGACCAAGCGAGCGGAGCCGCGCGAAAAATATAGTACCCACCGCTATTTATATTGCTCTGCTATGCTTAACTTGGAGTAAAAGAAAAATGGAGAGAATATCAGTTTATGAACCGTAAACGTAAGGTTTAACTGTGTAAAAGGTTCTGTTTTTGTATAAAATAGAACAGTATTCCTACCTACTAAAACCCATATCATTCTGACCGTAAAAAACAGGTGCCAATCATTCTTATTTTATTCCAACCCACATCGATATTCTTGAATATAATCTATATATATAAAAGAAAGTCGTGTTAGTTACTTCACTTATAACTCAAGAACGGCTGAACCGATTTAGCTGAAAATTGGCAGGGAGGTAGTTTAGAGCCAGGAGAAGGACATAGGATACGGTAGGGTAGGGTAGGGTAGGTAGGTAGGATAGGGTAGGTAGGTAGGGTAGGGTAGGTAGGTAGGGTAGGGTAGGTAGGTAGGGTAGGGTAGGTAGGTAGGGTAGGGTAGGTAGGTAGGGTAGGGTAGGGTAGGTTAGGTAGGGTAGGGTAGGTAGGTAGGGTAGGGTAGGTAGGTAGGGTAGGTAGGTAGGTAGGGTAGGTAGGTAGGGTAGGGTAGGTAGGTAGGTAGGGTAGGGTAGGTAGGTAGGGTAGGGTAGGTAGGTAGGTAGGGTAGGTAGGTAGGGTAGGGTAGGGTAGGTAGGTAGGGTAGGGTAGGTAGGTAGGGTAGGTAGGTAGTAAGGGTAGGGTAGGGTAGGGTAGAGTAGGTAGGTAGGGTAGGGTAGAGTAGGTAGGTAGGTAGCGTCGGGTAGGGTAGGTAGGATAGGGTAGGTAGGTCGGATAGGGTAGGTGGGTAGTAAAAAGTGCATTGCAACGCATGCTGGGTACAGCTAGTATTATATATCTACCTGCATGAGAGCAGCGGTGGCCCAGTGGTGGCAGCCCCGACTTACGAGCAGTAAGCCGTGGGTTCGAACCCAGGCAGGCGCATTACTTTGTGTAATTTATTTCATCACCGCTGCCCTCAAAAACGGTGAAGGAAAATATCGTGAGGAAACCGGCATGTCCTAGAACTAAAAATTCGAAGACATGTGACATCTACCAACTCGCACTGGGCCCGCGTGGTGGATTACAGCCCACTCCCTCTCATAGAGAGGAGGCCTGTGTCCCAGCAGTGGGAACATAATAGGCTAATGATGATATCTACCTGCATGAACAAAATCCATATAATATTTAGCTTTTCCTTGCCTGAAAGAAGACTCATACTATCTTACTGTTTCTACCATCTACATACATTATAAACTGAACGACAATTTTACTACTTATTACTCGGAACAATGTGATGATACACCCGCCCTTTACAACAAATGACATTTACTCGGGCCAGACAATTTACACGCATAAATTATTTTAATTCCACAAAGAGTAATCCTAACAGTCGTTTCGTCAAAGGGTACGTAGGCACTAATACGACAATGTAGCATCAACTTTAATTAAAGCCCATAAAACGAGCCATGCAAACTACCGTCCGCACGCCCCAACTTTGTCGTGTGGTCAAACGTATTTATTCTTACAGACGCATTTGTCAAGTCCATTGAAGATTATACGAACCTAAACTCGAAACTATGTCATCCACATTTGAGAGGATCATAAAACATGCTAGGTTGCTTTCATTAGCTTCGCATTCGTGTATAAAGCAAGTAAAGGATACGCCAACTCGGAACGTAACCTTCACTTTAACGACAGTTATAAAGTTTCAAATTTCGCTACTCAGCATTGTTAAACTCTACTGCACCATTGTTTATTGTCGATAGCGTGTTTAATTTTTATTAATCCACTTAATTTACGACCTTTAACATACACGTCTTTCAAAATTTTACGTTTCAGTTTCATGGTTCTGAGAGATAGGGTTTTATGATACTCGTTTTACTATATTTGAATGTTGAATTAAAATGGTAACGTCAGACTACTTTACTATTTTCAATATAAAACGAAAATGTGCACTGTAAAACGAAATCTTAAGAGTAATATTCACTTCTACTATAGTGATTTTAGGAACGCAATATTCGAACTTAACAAAGATAATGCTGCTCATTCTCTTTCAGAAAAATTTTATGAGGAAACAGGAGTACTTTACGACACGTACGCGAAAATAGCGGGTGGCCTATTCCATACCAGAAAATGCACAGCAACTTAGCTAGTTAACTGAAGCTCAATTTCTCTTCTAGTATGGGCGTAATGGGAATCTAAAGGGTATCGCTAAACTTATCGAGCGCTCCAAGCAATATGCAGCATTGACGCATTGGGTGTAAAGGTCAGAATGGTTACGACAGTTTACCGCGATATTATGTCTAATCCGCTAACATAACCAGCCCACTAACACTCGGGCTAAGCATTGGGATGATTTATGTCAATATTCGCAGCTGTTTAACGCCAAAACCTATACATATTATTATATTTATAGGCGACATGATGTCTGTTAGAACTATAGACTGCTCAATACGTGATTGTTGAATACAATTTATGCCCTTTTGTTTTCTTTCAAAATGTCATCAGAGCAAGACACCACTTTTAATACAATTAAAATTGGTTTTTGATTAATATTACTCGTATGTAAAAATTATTCTTTTTACCAATGGTGTTCCTCCGAAATTTTCCGCTTGCCTAGATGTACATTGAACACCAAAAGTTTGCGGAACACTGTCCTAGAGCCATGAAACTTTGCGGTTTTCAAATGCATCTTCTAATCCTATTCAGAAAACTTTGTCAAAGAATAAACTTTAGTGCTTTAATATCGTCGACCATAAATTGGCTTTTGGCAGTAAATCCATTAAATTTTAAATACAGCTAAAATATAACACGAAATCCAAGTGTAGCTTCAAAAGTTTTCATTCAACGAGTTAGAATCATTTCGAAAATCATTATAACTGATGAAGACTTTGATGGTCCTACAAGAGTACTTAGAAATTAAGTTCAAAGTTACTGGTTTATTATTTACTTCGAGTCACCTCACGAACGATCGGAGTTTGTTATTTCCACGAAAAATATATTAGGGAATGAATTCTTTTGATGCTCTACGTTGAATATTATACAATAGTAATTATTGTGGACATTTTTTATACAAAATCAGTGACTATTCAGAAAACAATCATGTAATATTTTACTTTGTTAACAGAATATTCAATAAAATCATTTATGTTTGTTGGCACACCTGCTTATATTTCGTAAAAAATTGAATTTTAGCGTAACAACTATAATTAAAATATAAACAGTCAGAAGTCGTCGCGGTAGACCTCGTTAAAGATAGCGGGACGAATTAGACAAGACCAGCGACCAGTGTGGTCCACATTGGCTCTGGATCGAGACAATTGAAAGTCATGGGGAGAGATCTTTGCCCAGCAGTGGGATGACGCAGGCTAACTGACAGTATCAGTAACTATAATTATGATAAAATATCTTCTTACAAATTACAGGAGGTCTAAAATTCTATCCACAGTTAATTAAACCCAACTTAATGGATTCATCTGAAGCGATGAATTGCCACTTACATCGGATGAGCTCTTAAAAATATCTTCTTACTGGCTAGATCAAAATTCAGTAACTACTTTTTTATGCTGAAATGAAAAACAGAAGTTAAGAAAACTCCGTATGTTATTTTCGCAAGTTTTTTGCAAGAAACATCACTTTGTTACAATGTTGATCAAAATACAACAATAATTCATAGCATACACGATAACCGCATAAACTAATAATGTTTGGTACGCCAACATTTGACTCATAAAAAAGTTGACAACGTATCTTGAGTTATTGGCGGTAGTGCTTCCAAGTTATCCGGATTTTTGGGAAAATTTCCGCAATCGAATGAAAATAACTCGCAAAAACTACAAAAATCACTTCAAGTAACAAATAAAGACATTGAATCGTTTGAATTACACAGAGTAATTTTGAATCAGTCATTCGGGCTTAGCTTAGAATTATTGTGGATATCATAAATGCCAACCAAAGCAGCCTTAAAAGGGTGGATAAGTAAAACATTGTCAACAGCATCCGAATGCTAGTAACAAACAAAAGCTGCAACCACTAATCCTTCTGTCTAGGGTACGTCATTATGGCAATCAACCTTTTGACCGTTCATTGTAGCCATCATTCCCATATTCACTTGTGGTTGTTTTTGGACTGACATGATTGGTAAACATGCCTGCAGTAGTCAAAACATACTGTGCAATGTTATACAAGGTGTACAGTACACGGAGCCTTCACGAAGCCGGCAACCAAGCATTCTGTAGATCAAAATAAGTAACTGTACGCTTAAATGGTTGCTAGGAAACGACATTTTATTTAAAGTAAGAACATTAAAAACTTGTATTTAAAAACAAACATTATGAAAAAGTTGGAATTTTGACTCCAAAAATTGCCGTAACTAGAAGCACAGGGTCACCTGGGAAGGTATGGTCGAGAACAAATAAATAATCGCAATGATCGAGAACCAGTGTATTTCGGCTTCGTTAAAGGAACTTTTACACCCGTTATTATTATTATTATTATTTTTTTTAACGTTGCCCCACACTAGGAATTTCTCCTGTATCGTGGGTGCGTTCACAAACATATAAACTCACATACACAAACAGCCAGACCCGAAACAACTATCTGTAGGCCATACAAATATTTGTTCCGTGCGGGGATCGAACCCGCGACACGTAGCGCAGCAGTCGAACGCTCAACCACTGCGCCAACCGTGTCGTCGTATTAATACAGTATCTATCGTCCATTATAACCTTTGTACCTATGTACTCAAATGTTTTATGTTCATCCTGTGTTCTCTACTGTGTGTGCATAAATAGTAAAATAAAATAAATAAATAAATATAAGCAAATTTTAACAATGCAGTCTACCTACCATCATGTACCAACTGGGCCCGCAAGGTGGAGTACAGCCCACTCCCTCTCATAAAGAGGAGGCCTGTGTCCCAGCAGTGGGAACTTTATAGGCTGATGATGATGAATGTAGTCTGGGGACAGACTGGTAATCGCTGATGGCTGATAAGTAATGCGATGCCGTCCCGTGATGATTTGACGTGGTTAGTTCACCTAAAAAGCATTAACTATTGTTACTCAACGGGATAATACAGATTGAGTGTCCGAAAAAAAAACCGCAAGCAATAGAGTCTGCTGTTAAATAAAACTTGCATAAAAGAATAAAGTGTCCTGAAAATACACCCTCTAGTCTGGGGACCCTGATAGGCGGCCAGAGTAAAAAAGTTTGCCATCACGAACGAATAAGGCCGGAAGAAGTTTTGTTACTGTTGTAAACGTATAAGGATGATTTAGGCGACTTGTAAAAAGTTGATAATATGTAATGCCGAGACTTGAAGATTTATGATTAATCCCTTGCCGAGATATTTTCTATCTGAGTCCTATCTTATGACAGTTAGGATGAATGACAACAAAAATAAGTTTCAGGAGTTGACGTCTAAACATTATTGGAATTCCACTTCGTGCTTCGTTTGTCTTAGATTTCATGTTGTAAATGTGATGAAGCTAGAAATTACCAGTAGAAAGACTATTTTAGATAAGGCCGTGGCACCAAGTTCCTGCTTTGTTTAATAATAATATTAGGTACAAACTTTATAATAAGAATCCCGCCGATTTATAAACACAAGAACAATAATGTGAACACAACTTTCTTCATATGATCTACTTGGAAGTAAAAGCAGCTATGCCTTTTCTTTGCTTCATCAAAAAAATCCTTAAATCTAGTTCCGTTCAAACAAACACTCATATCCAAGATCAAATCACAAGCGACTATAAAGTTGATAAAACGCCCCATCTTTCAAAACGGTTTAATATGAAGCTACCAGTCCCGCCATCTATCGAACTATGAGCGAACTAGTCATTGTTCCCATGTGTGACTACTTGGCTGCAATAAATCGCATTTATCTCAGTTACCGGCTAATGAATGACGCTTAAAGTTTTATTGGTTTCTACATAGTACATTTATCTTTAATATTACTCATACACGTAGGAATTTTATTATTAATGACACTTTTTATCGTATTGTTTGCTACCACTGCATTAAGGGCGACAGATTTTTGGAAATAATGCTGAGATAAAAGTCAATAAATTCTTTGGAAAACGTTCATTTTCAGGACCATATTTTTAGCTCCCTTTAATAAATAGCATGTTGTATCTTTCATTTTAGTGCCACAAATATTTATTGTTGAGGAAGTATAAATTATTTGAACGTCTATAAATCTATCAACACGTTGTAAAATGGTCGTAGAAAACTAGCAATATGGCTCAACACTAAACGGAAATCCTTTTGACCAGCTTATAGAATAAAACTGATTCTGATATTTTATTATCCTAAGTTTTATTTTCAGAATGCCCGAAGAGACAAATCTTACGACATTATACATTTTCGTATATTTCTGCTCTGTTTTGTAAAAGATAATCTTAGGTAAGTTGACAACCATTGCGAAGACAACTAACATCATCTGCCTAAGCTCCCAATCATGTTGGGGTCCGGTTCCAGTCTAACCGGATGCAGCTGAATACCAATATTTTACATGGAGCGACTGCCTATCTGAACTCCACAACCCAGTTAGTACTGGGTAATACGATACCCCTTGGTGAGACTGGTTGTCATACTCTCGGGCTGCTGATTACCTTAACGAGTTAACGTGTTTTCCGGGGCACGGTGGAAACTCGGTATGTAATGGGTCACCCATCCACGGACCAACCTAGGCGTGCTTGCCTAGGTTGGTCCGTTAAAGGCTTGACCCCAGTGGCTGTTACTATTTAGCAATTAGCAATGAGCTACTCCAATTCAACTAATACAGGCATTCAATTCATTGGTTTATTGTTTCGGCGTTATATTTAATGAACCAACTAAAGTTTCTAGTTTGTATTCCTAATTGAGTAAAATTAAATCAAACTCTGACCAACTGTACGCTTCGTCAATAAGGATAACTACAGTGGGCACACGCCACTGATCAATACTGTCGGTGACAGATGACGCCGTCAAGTAAGTACGTATAACTCTAGCAATAATATTGGCCATATTAATACACACAATTGCATATAACACTGCCATCCCCAGCATCGGTCACGAAGGGTAGCATGCTACATCAGCGTTGCGGTTAGCCGGCGTGCGACGTCCACGTCACTATACAGTCTGATTGATGACCTCCAGCGGGCACTGACGTCATGTCACGTCATATTAATAATTACACTTGACCTTAGGTCGGTCTAAAGTGTACTTAAATATGAGTCCGGCCTCAAAGTTAAACTAGACTTTGGTATTAATTATTACGAGTATAATTTCTGACAGATGGTCGGCTTACCAAGTTTGTAGAGGTTATGTATTGGGCTTGATTGTTTGTGTAATTAATTTAAGGGTAATAAATTGGAACAAGAATAATGGAGAAGGAGGTTAATATTATGTGTATAGCCATCCCTCACATTGTTAGAGTTGCATTGTATTATTCAACTGGTCATACTAAAGCAATTCTGTTTTGAGCTGATTTTTTGTCTGCTGCTGCTACCAAGCCGATTGTGAGTGCTGCGAAAATTTATTTAGAATGACTAAATTAAGTTTTATTTATTTTATCGCTTAGTGCTTGACTCTTGCTCCAAACGCTGTCTAAATGTGAGGGCGTAAGCGTACAATACAATGTATCACCAGATTAATGTGAGCGCCAGTGATGTGTGAGACCCGATGTGTACCTAAATCCGCACTGTTCGCTTTTCCCCATTTGCATTTACCACAACCGCCCGAAAACCTACGAAATTCAACGAACCTGACCCAAAAAATTCTTACGCCAAAATTCAAATACCGAAATAACTGCGACCATTGAATTCTAAATTGCATTTCGCATTTTGAAAAAGCAATTCACTTTCTATCTAGCTGACTCGATAATTGCTTGTGATAATTGGATTTCCGGTCATAAAAATGTAAAAAACTGCTCGGTATCTGAACCGCCCTTTGCCGGCTTTCAGGGGGTGTCGCTTATTTATATGCTAATGCAGCGCTGTTATAAATGCCACGCACGACTTAGGTGTTGCACCTGTCCAATTATAAGAACAACATTTTCCCCTATGTGCATTTTCATAGAATTTTCTGCATGGAAATTGAGGTAAATTTCGACACGTCTGAACGCCGCGCCACCTTACTGGTGAATATTTCGCTTTCGCACAGGCAGCCGTTTGTGTAAATTATTACTTTGGAGGTAGATTACTGCACATATGTCCACATAGCTTCTACTTTATGTTCAGTTACTTTGCATTTTGTATTTTGGAGAGTTTCAAACAAATCTCTTAAAGTACCACGTTTCCTACGATTCGATTGAGTTCAAACTAGATAAATAGAATTTCCCGGCACTTACTTATCACCTTCACAGTATTATCTACGACGCCATTTGTATAGGTGATGTTTCACCCATTCCCCCAGACATTAGTATTCATGGAAGTCAGTCGATCGAGAAAAGAATTTTCGCGGCTCCTTCCAAACTTGACGGGGGCTGGACTGTGCTGAGTGGTTGCCATTTCCTCTCTCCCTTTATTTTTTCTCCAACAACTTAATGGAGTCGTAAAGAATGGGCTGGTATTTCATTATAATGTTTTAACTTCATCCGCGACGCGGAGGGTAATTGTATGACGTTTTAATATTCTCTTAGCGATAAGAGAATTGTAATTGGTCTTGTGGACCGAAGAAATAAAGCTTCTTAACGTAGTGCAGTCATAGTCACGTACAGTTCAGATATTTTAAAACGAAAAAGATGTAGTATCAAACAGTATATAAGAAAAGCTATTCTTTAAACTAGTTAAGAAAATAAAGTAGTTTCTCGCTTGCAGCATGTAACAGATGTGGGTACACAGAATAACAGAACAGGGCATCCATTCAGCTCTCGCGCTCCCAACGCAAGAATTTATCTAAAGCAAATCTCATTGTTCAGTGGATCCACGGAGACGTGAGTAGAACTTGCAAGTAAGACAAATTCCCATCGAGTTGATTAAAGTTGTCAGCCAGGAACGCGAGAGATGCAATTTAGCCACAACCGGCAAATATTACGCGCGTCCCGCCGTCAAAGCCGTAGGTACTATGAACCGGATTGTTCCCTTGGCTCTCGTAGATTGCGTATTTGTTAACGTGAATAGGCATTCCCTTGATAAGCGGGTTCCGCAAAATTCGTTTGCGACCAAAGAGAGATCCGCCCACGAAATGAAGTGCAGCTTTATCTTATCTAGCTTATCGCGACGGCAAGGAGGTCTATTTCTGAAAATACATTTGTTTGAGAAGCTAAAAATATCTACAGCTGTATTACAATATTCGATGAAGAATTCTTTGGAAAACAAATTTTTCCCTGATAGCATATTTAAACACCTTTGCCTATTTGTTGTCATTTCAAACAGTATCCTGAAATAAGAGCTCTTTAAATTATATAACTAGTCTGTAATCGAAAGTTTTTAGACAGTAAATAATACCTCACGTCGCTTCAAGCTGCCGCTGAAATTATGCAGCAATCATTTCATGGTTCACAAAGCACAAAGTAAAGCGTAGAATGTAAGTTATACGTTCACCGTAAAGTGGTCTTAGGAGAGCTTATAACACGACTGAACACATTGTGAAGAACCTTTCAGAGAATAAGACTGTATAGAATAATGGATAGGTAAGTAGTTCAGCTTTGTGGCTCAAGTTGGTATAACCTGTTGTATTTGTTATGAAGCCGCTGGAGCGCTGCAGCGAAATGCTGTAGCGTATTTGTGATGAGTTTGCAATTGAACTGCAGCTAAATTTCTAGCTATCTGTCACGTTTGTAAATTATAGAGCCTGACTACGCAAATGTAGCGCTTTGTAGCAAAATTACGATCACAATATACTGCAGTGGATTTGCTGTAGTTTTCGAATAGAGTGTGGCCATCTGAAAAGTCGATATAATTTGAAACCGTAGTAATCATCAGTTTGCAAGAAAATTCATGTAAATAAAAACTTATTTTAGACACGCAGGTAAAATCTCGAAGTATCTAATTAACAAACCTCGTGGAACCTAGTTAAGAAGCAACAACAATTTCAAATTTTATGTTCGGAAACTTTTGTGGATTCATAAAATACTTGCACATTCAGGCGCCACAAACTGGGAAAAGTGGCTCGAAATACAGGCAAACTCACACCGTTATTAAACAGAATAATCAAACAACACTGCGTTGCAATTTCGGCCCAAAACTCCGCTGCAAGGCAAGATTGCCCAAGTGAAAAAGCACGTAGTGTACGTATAATAACGGTTATTGCGAAATATTTCTGAACGTAATGCCGCTGATATTTCTAATCCACAAAATCCTTGGCACGCGAGAGCTTGGGATTACACATTCAAATAACGCATGCTAGTCGCTATACAGGGGACGTTTTCCATTTCATACACGGCGACCTACGCAGCACAATGAGTCTTGTCACTTCGTATGTAGGAGACTCAGTTTTGAGCTGAGCTGAGCACAGTGCACCCTGTGTTTGGAGTTGGAATCGCACTTAAGTAAACTGGGATTTAGCCCAATTTTGGAGCTTATGCTTCTAAAGGTTTACTTGCACCGGGAGCTGCATTGTTATTTAGGTACATAAACGTAAAGTCGGTGTATGTGAGCCCCGAACACGAACAAGCCTTCATTTATTGGGTGAACTCACTAGATACTGCAACAAAATCTTAACGTAACTTTCAAATTTTGTTTCCTTACAAGAGGGTTCGTTTTGTTTTAAGAAAATATCCTTTCTGACCCGTGGAACACCAAAGTGGTTCACCTAGGTGTTCCACGATTAATTTTCTGTACCCTTGGTTCACCTAATGAGTGAACCATGGGTTTGTCTGTTAGTATATTTTAAAATATTCTAAGACAGCAAGAGCGGCCATTCTCTCCGATTGTGTAGCTATATACAATCGGATAGATCTGCAGGGAATAGAACAATGTTTATTAGTCATCGGTGTCATATTTATTACTCATGATCAATAAACCAAGAGGAAAAAAAATTAAATTATAAAAAGCGTATCGATCCTTTCTGCTAACTTGTTAAACACTAAAAGAACGTAAACAAATATTTCACAACAATCACGATCTTAAAAGAAAAAAGCAAAGTGTGTTAGTAGCTTATCGCAAATTAATAATGGCGGAGGAACTTGTTACTCTGGCCACTGATTGCAGTGGCGAGTATCGCTTCGAGCAAAATAGAACAAATACACTTAAGATTAGAACACGCAATTATTTTTCTTAGGAATGAATATAATTATATGTAAAGTTAAACCTTCAGCTTGTGGTTTTTCAAGTAGTTGGTAGAGATGTATTTTGAAGATGAAGATGGCCATCTTTCGAGAAATATGAGGAACATGAAATTTGTCGTTTTTTTCTTAATGCTCTTCTAGATGTGAATTGATTAAATAAGGCTCAAAAGCATAATCCTCTGGAGGCTCAGCCCATGTCAAACTATACAATCACAAAAAACCCAGACTTAAAATCTTTACTTTACTTTTTTCCATCCCAAGAATATAAATAAGAACAAAAAGCGCATTCAAAACCATTCCTTACAATAAACAGAAACAAGAAAAGAAAACACACTTTCCAAAGCTGTATTTTAAAACTTTTAGTACCAGCTCACCTAAACTGCACAAGAAAAATATTTCACAAGTACAAGTTCTGCAATTGGAAACGTAGAACTTATAGCAATACTTTATATCTTCATAGCAAGTCTAATTCAAAGTGAACACGCCAATGAAAAAGGTACCAACTTTGTTATTGATTGTAGTTCCTTGTTCAAGAATGCAAGGAAACTGTTTGCAACTAAGATATACGCGCGTATGCATCTTGCATGATTAAAAGTTATAAATTAGTTTACTTTGTGCTTTCTTACGGTGTTAAACAACGGTTTTGAATTGCTGGAACACTCTGCAGTTTAGTGTTTACATTCGTATAATAAAACCTAACATTATTGAACAGATTTGTTTTATGTAAGTAAATGAATTTACATAGTTAATTTACTTACATTAAAAAAAATCTGGTCGCATGGTACGGTACAAACGTGGTCAAATCAACCACATTGAGGTTTTATCTCAAAAGGCAGATTCCATTTAAAGCACGAAACAATTTAAACCTCAAAAACTTTAATATCAACGACGAAACCAGATATTTTCCGTTCCCGAAATCCGAAAGCTAACTGCCCAATATTTTAGAGCTCTGAACGAAAACCCAATTAAGTCTAATTTATATTTCCAATTCTGTAGCTAACCGTACCTCGGCACTACAAGTGAACGTCTAGTTTCTATTAAACAATATGAAAGTTGCAGACTTCAATAAAGTTGTTGACGGCTAAGCGCAGTTGATCTAAAAATCAATAGTTTGATAACAAAGTTTGCGCTGCACGATTGCGTTGTCCGTATTCTGATTGCGAGCACGTAGCCGTAGCACGTTATGTAGCGATTGAGTGACGTACCCTAGCAGACGAATAATATGTCGCCCTAGGCAAACGTTGGTAAGTTGGTTAAACAAGCCGAGTGGGGGACATATTGGAATATTTACGTTGATTTCAGTTTTCTGATGTTGTGATCGGGGTGTCGGGTTAGTGTCCAATGTCCATTCGCATGAGTGGTAAATGTTTTTAGGTGCGAAATGAACCTAGTTGCAGGTACCTACTGTTATGAATGTATCTTCTAATAAAGTGTATCAGTATTATCATAATGTTTCTGTTTTAGCTGTTGGGTGTCTTGTTAATAAATAAAGAAATATAAAAATCACTTGTCACTATGTTCGTGCACGATTATCGCCGAAACCACCCAACTGATTTCAAGGAAATTTTGTGAACGTGTAGTTGGTTCCAGTTTGAAAGATAGGATAGTTTTTAACCCAATGGTGGTGCTTGCGCCATGCGAAGCAAGGGCAGTTCGTTAGTTAGAAATCCTTTAATTATATTAAAGCTTAATGTCTTAATAAACAAATTGTTTTCAAAAATAATCTTTGATAACTTTCCGTTGTTGTGAATACGTTAATTCAGATCAGTGGGTAGAAAACATAGCTATAAGTACTCGGATCTTTCCTCACAAGCTTCAAGGAGCCACGTGGCGGAAAAATATAATAATGTATTCTTGGAACTTGATCTACATAAATAGATGTCGATGAAACTGTTTCTTTATTCAGTTTAGCGTACATAATCTAGACGTTTTCCACACATTAGATACCTAACCCTACTCAAAATAAATGATGATATATCAAGATTTTCGTTATTATCACCAATTCTCACGGTTATACCTACATGAAACCGTGTGTAAATTATACTGGAAAATCGAAATTCTTGTACACGATTTCGTATTTATGACTATTCAAGTCTAAGCAGGAAAATCGGACTATAAATTTTTTTCCACGTTTCCAGGGAAAATGTTACCTGAAATAAAAATAATATTATAGGCACACAAACCCCGCGGCACGTTTGTAGATTGCAATGACGATCACGCAACCTGCTTGACTGACAGCCGACAAGGCTCGAAATATTGCATTTACATTACCGAATACGTATTATTAGCTTTCGTGTTCAGCACATCAAACCTGTTAATGTATTGCGTCTTAAACACGCAACGTAACTAGTCGTGTTGTTTATTTTTAACAATTATGCTTTACAGGCGACGTTGAACACTTTTATAAAGCTATGTCTGAATTCAGACGTAGTTTCGTTTTATTTCTCTGTTTCTCGACTCAAAATGGTCGCTTTCAACACTTGAGCGTTTCACTTCTAGCATTATGACGGAAAATTAAAATGAAATATAAAGATATTTTCCTTTAGCTTAGATGTTGACGACATTTTGACGTGGTCTTGGTCTAGGAAAAGATTTTGGTATTTCATTCTTGGAGAACATAAACATCGTTACAGATGTGAAATAGATTTAATTATTATTTATTCATATATGTTACGGGCAATTTGATAAGTCCGGGCACTATTAATAATGGCCGGTCTATATTCATAACGCCCGACTCAATTGGGTGATGTGAATAAAACAGCACGATTAATCACTTTTCCCGGCCATTATGAATAATGCCCAACCTATTTTGGGAAAAGTAATAAAATAGGTGAAGTGTAGTGTTTTTGTTTATTTAATAATTTGTTTATAAAGAAGACGGGCGAGACTACATGTATTTTGGGACCCACTCTTAGAGGTAGCGTTCATCATAACAACTTATACGTAGTTGTAAAACGACTAAAGACTATCAGAAAAGTAAATGGAAAGTAAGACGGAAAAGTTGGGAGAAAAGAGATATACGTCTATTCACAAGATAACCTAAAAATCTTACGATTAAGGTTTTTAACAGTGGAATGACTCCGTAATTAAGATGAATCAAAATATAATAATATTTAAGACGACTCATAAAAGAAGATTCGAATAAACTACTGTATTTCCCTCGCAGTTTTAGTTCTGACTTTACGTGTTTTGATTCTCGTCATAAGCCAAAACCAGAATTTTTACTTCATTGCCTGTACCTAATTGATGAATCATAAAACTGCTAGACTGCAGCTAGAGACTAAACTGATTACCAACCCTGTAATTAGTTCAATCACTATTAAAACTATGTCGTTACGATTTTGATCCATAAGCGAATTATAGTCAAGTAAAACGATTCTTATTACGCTGAGAGTAGATAATATTGTTTTACATAAATTATAACAGCCAGAGCTGACTAGCTATGCACAGCTATTGAAAAGCAGGGTTTGTTGAAAAAAAAAACGATGAGTAATAAATCTTATTTTTTGGTATTTTTACATAGTTTTTATTTTATGCAACACAGACGTTACGATGGCCAAGTTGCTGTCGGGTTTCATTTTCAGGGTCGCAGCTTATCAGCCCCCAACATGAGTGACAAAGGTAGTTGTCTCCTGTTATCTGGAATTAATTAATTATGTTAAAATAAATAAATTCACCTTTAGTGTAATAAACATAAAGAGTTCCATGTATAAGTAACAAAAGTGCCTGACTCCCAGAGTGTATCCAGGTCCCCACGAAAAGAAAAACAGAAATGTAGTTTGATATGAAAGATAATATGACCTCTGATACCTGTGGAGCGGTATATAAATATTTCAAGACAAAATGCAACAGCCACCCATCTTCCATTTTGATGACTGAAACATCTCAGTAAAATACACTACTTCTACTGCTTTGTTGTTCAGATAGATATCCTAAATAAGTTCTTTACTCATGATATAAATACATGTTCTTTTACGAATATACTTACATCACGTGGATACACCCATCTCTGAACTTTTTCAAAGCTCTGAGCACCTTCATCAGAGAGACGACGCCTCCGTAAGAGCGCAAGTCGTAAGAGAAGAAGAAATTAACGCAACGCATGTTTGTGGTTAAAATCAAAGTCCAAATCAAAAGCAACTAATTGTCCAATGTCCAGAGAAGAATGCGGTAGTCTAAGACATGGTGCATTATCTACATTTCAAGATGTAAAGGCCAAGTCGTCGAGAATCTACAAAATCGCAATGATAACATAACATAAAATCCCAGACAAAAATTCAAACATAACGATGGACTAGATCATCACAGATCTGACAGTGACAGTAGTGACGGGACTCAATGGATCATCATTGATAACGTTCCTTTATTAGAAATACTATAAAATCGCCACAGTACCATTTTTATTAGATGCTTTTGCATTGTTAATTGGCGGTTTAATATCAGGTTTGCATGTTATTTTTTATGAATTTTTGACATAATTGAATTATAAAAACTAAGAGAAAGATCCATTTGTGGCAATAAACCCATGAACAAAAACACATGTCATTGGATTGGAACGTAATCGGAAAAATGTTGCGTTTTGTAAGTGCACGATTACTTAATTTTAGTAAATTGAAAATTATTTATAACTTTTGATTCCCGAGTCCTAAAAAATCAATATTTAAAAAATAAATATCTCATAAAATTGTAGTTATAATTATTTTATATTTACACTGGAACGGAGTTTAGTTAATTTTCAGATTCTTTGGGTCCATTTTCGCCAGCCTCCTTTGTTTAAACTTACAAAATTTTCATGAAAATTTAATAAAAAGTAACCTAACCTAACCCAATTGCCCGGCCACAAGTAGGGAATTATTCATACTGCCCGGTTCAAGTGATAAATTCAAGCCATCTCAAACACTGACTTATTACATGGACCACGGGCCTACGGGCATTATTAATAATGGCCCGTCAAAGTGATAAATTAATCACTTTTACCATCGCTCTTGGGAATTATTAATAATGGCGGGTCCTTATTAATAATGCCCAGTTAATCACGTTGCCCGTAACATATATATGAAATTCAAAGTCCTGAATGACTGACTGTGATACCAACGCACAGCCTAAACCGGTCCTAGAGATCTGTAATTTGGAGGTTGTGTTCTTTGTGAAGATTGGGTATCCATTAAGTAATATTTAATGTAATGGTTTTTCAAAATTCCACACCTAAAAGGATAAAACAAAGGATGAACGATTGTTTGGAAATCAGTCATTATTACAGTTAGAAGTATGAAAATTCATATACCTACAGCGGCTTCTCCGTAAGAGGGTTCGATAGGGGTTGAATGTTTATATGCGGAAACCGTCATTTTTTAAGTAAGGATAATGATAATTATTAACTATTGAAGTTTCTAAGCAAAAATAAATGAATACGTATTTCGTCGTTTTTAGAAATCTAGTAAAAAGGGCTGGAAGCATTAGTATGACGAAAATAGTCTGATCAGCTGTAAATTTGCTATTTGTATTTCTTGATTGAAATGATAAAAACGTATTTCAATTTTTTTTGAAATTTCACCCCTTAGACGAAAAAAGGGGAAGCAATTTTTTTTTTTTAGTTTTCAAGTGTTGTTGTTTTTATGGACAAATACGCAAAAAATACTTCATATACATACTTTAAGGAGATTTGGGACATTTGCGCAACAATTTTCTGTTTTTTCTTCATGGGTATGGTTTTCGTGGTTTTCCGGGTCGCTGGCAATAAAAATGAGGACAGAATGAAACTCCAGGATGGTACCGAGGAAGATTTTCTGTTTTTTCTTCATGGGTGTCGTTTTCGTGGTTTTCCGGGTCGCTGATAACAAAATGAGAATTTTCTTCGGAGCTAATATTCGATTTTCATTTTGACCTCAATGTCTCAATATCTTCCCCTTGGCTATGGCTGGCATTGATTTAAATGAGAACTGTTTCTCACATGGCCAGTTTTATGTTGCATGCTCCGGAGTGAGCTCTGCGAGTAACTTAGTAATTTTAGCCCCAAAAAGAAACAACGCAAACGTCATTTACAAAGTGGTGCTAGGAAAATTCATTTACAGTTAAATAGTTTTGTTTAATCTGAGTATTTATGAAATTAATAAAATTGTAAGCTAGCTCATTCACACCATTAACTATATCGAAAGGCGTGGAGGGATGTCCGGGGCATTTGGGCTACAGAAACGTATCTCGGAAGACATGACATGTATTAAATAAATTCTGGCTCAACCCATTTAGGTCACTAACAATATAAACTTTGAAAAAAAAACGCCGTAATATACTTATTTCTAACCAGAATGAATTCTCGGGCTTCTTATTTTGAAAATCACTAACTTTTACGCAACTATTTATCCCATACTTACAATTACGCGCGAGAGAAGCCCGTTCTCTTCATCTATAACATTTAAATAACTATTTTTGATATTACTTTGCTGGAGTAACGCACACGTGGGCAATTTCCGAACTCCATGCGGGTGAAGCCGCGGGCAGAAGCTAGTTGATTTATAAAACAAAATGTATAAATTCTTTACTTAAGAACTATGCCACACAAAACCAATCAATTAAGATGCTTAATTATTAATTAATTAATTAATTAATAAAGCATCTGCTTAGGCACTAAGAACACTTAAGAAATTATGATAATTAAGATATGGCAATTATCGTGTTACTATTTTAATATGTAAAATAAAATTACGCTATATAAATATAGCGAAAAATAAATTACGAAATGGAAAAGTCTTGCTTTCCAAAAACTATCCCAGCCACAAACTAACTTAATAGCCAGTAAATCGTCCTTATAATACCAAAATCTTGACCGAGCACTACCGTTTGAAATCCTGACGAATATCCCATTTTACGGGGAGAATAATAAAAGCGGATCACATTAATTAACCGTGTATCTGCCGGCTGATTAAGAGTGCAGTACCGGAACGCTATAGGGTCAAGTTTAATTGGCTCGCTGTTGTATTTTAGATGTGCGATACAGCAGTCGGGGGTTAATGAATAGAACAACATGTGGACAGTTGTTGTTGTTGGGCGATACGTTGTTTTGTTTTGTAATTGCGTGTTAGAGGTTGTTTCGCAATGTTTAGGCTATATTAGTTGCGACCAAAGTTTTGGCGCAATTAGCTTGCCTTAATGAGGTTTTGGGTGCTTCAGGGAAGGTCTCATTTTGTTGACTCGAGATAAAGGAAGGGTTGTTGCTTTGTTTAGGAACTACTTTTACATTATTTTCTTTTTTTTTATTAGCATTATGCGGTGATCCTTGGTTATACACAGAAGAAATTACAGGTTGATGGTACCAACAAACAAGCAACGCAGATTAAGTTGGAAATGGATTTCAATGGGCGAAAATTTAATTAAAACACATTACTGCCAACCGACTAATATAATGAACCTAGTTAAGCCGAGATTACTATCGATTTCACTTAGTTTCGGATAGGGCATGATACTGTTCGTTAATGTACGGAGCCCCACGACTCACCGATTCTCTGAGGGAGCTCAACTATGTTATTCACGACGCTACTCACTAAATCTTCGCAGAATCCACTTTTCCGACGCAGGGATTAGTATACTTTCTCCATCCCCAACACGAATTATTAATTTACCAAAGTAATATCCATAAATATGTATGTTTTATCTACGCATCGCTGAGCTAAAATCTTTGATTAATATTTAATAACAATTCTCAATTAAACATGTTTCAGCCTCTGAATTAATGATAAAGAGACGAGCTAATTTCGTCATTAGAAATTCAGAAAGTGAATGAACAAAAAGACAGTAATTTGGGCGAGAAATTAAATTTTAACAGAAAACACTCGAAACGAGAAAGTGCGCGTTTCGTCGGGTTGTGTATTTAACGCGGATGTGAATTTCGCCGCATCCGCCCAAAAATAAATGAGCTTTCTTCCGCTTACTTAATTTACTGCCACGGCCGAACCGGGCTTACAGTCTGAATATATTAAAATTAATATTTCGCACTCGCTTAATGTCGTCCTTACCTCGGTGTGATTTGTTAACACCAAGCTTTTATTGTATTAGGGTTTTACACAGTACCTATTTGTAATTTACAAAATGCTACTATTACGGCCGGAGCCAAAGGTAATTAAAGTTAATTAAAATGAAATGTTGTCGCCTGCATAATTTTCTGCAGAGAGGACGTTGACTACGTTTTAAACCCACACATCTGTCAAAACATTTATGTAAATGAAACAGAATAGTTTTTTTTTGTTATTTTTGTTGTTGTTTGCTGAAACAGAGCTTTATTATACGCTTGAAATAAGATTTTATAGTTTTTAAAAGCCTTTTGAATATTTTGTTTTATCTACAACTATTTACCAAAATCTAGTTTAAACCCAGCTGTGCTATGCAATCCAAACATTTACGAAGTAAATACCAGACGTACCAACTAGAAAATAAAGTATTTTTTATTCTCATCAAATTACAACTCTCCATTTTGATTTTAAACTACGCCTTGTTTTATTGATGGAACGTATCACCTAGACTCGAAAACTCTGGACATTATTAAAATATTTGTCGGATTGTTCTGTTACACTCGGACATCATGTAGGCGGAAGATGGGTTTCTTTCAATGAAAACACACAGGGTACACGGCTTTTATTAAACTAACGAATAACTTGAACTACAATTTAACACAATAACACTGGGCGCAATGAATCGGGCACAGTTCTGGGACGTCTTTACTCCGCTGCAATCAGACACTGAATGTCGTCCTTTTTTTTTATGAATGGCATCTCGCTGTTCAACCTATGCGGTTGTCGTCTGCTTAACCGGACTATACTGTGGGTGCCTTGAGTTTAAGGCCTCCAGCCAGGGCATAAAAACTTACAAACTAAGCGACAACACGCTAAGGGCACCCCCTGTGGGGTACGAGCCTCGGCTTAGGGCATAGGCTGAGGGTGGACAGCAATGGGACAGGCTGGATCTGAATGAATGTCGTCCTTGCTGCGAGCTCAAAACATCACGACTGTGTAGAAGCTGTAGGTGTGGGTAGACTGTGAAGTAGGTCGCATGATGTTACCACTGGTGAGTTTGTCATTCATTGTATGTCCGACTTATGATCTGATCCGATCTATTAATAACGTCAGGTGAAACTCAATTCTGAATTCATAAACCTTTCACAAATAGGGGTAGAGGTTGCGGTTTAGCACTGCATGATTCTTTTAGCGCGTGGCCTTAATCGTAACTAAAGCAGCCAGTTTTTTTTAAAATATAAATAGGCTAGATCATTTCACTTTTTTTTTCCCAAAAGCGGCCTGCTGTCTTCTTCTTCTTAGTCGTTACGCTCTTGACAGAGCGGTCGTGGTCGTCATGAAGTGTTGCTACTACTTGCGGCAGATGTAATACGCCTCACGATGTCCCGCCACCTCGCCCGATCAGAAGTCATCCGGGTACATTCGTGCACGGGACCGCCCACAGCAGACTTGATCTGGTCGGTCCAACGCATGGGAGACCTTCCACGCGGTCTAGTGCCTTCCACTTTTCCTTGGACGACTAACCGCTCTATGGACTGACTGTCTCGCCTTGAAACGTGTCCGAAGAAAGTGAGTATTCGGGACTGTACTATTGTGGAGAGACGCTGCCTGATGTGCCCTGCTGTCAATGTCATTCAAACGCCAAAAACTCATAAACTTTACCCAACTTATCTGTGCAGGCGAGAAAACACAGAACTTAAATTTAAATTTGAAGACTCGGTTGGCGCAGTGGCTAAGGGATTGACTCCTGCGCTGCGTGTCACGGGTTTGATGCACGCACGGAACAAATATTTGTAAGGCCTACAGATAGTTGATTCGGGTCTGGGCGTTAAAGTATGTGAAGTATAAAAACAAATATCAATTTTGCCATGTCTATGCAAATTTTCTTGACAAGCAACGCCACCTTAAACTGTACACTTAAGTGGTCATCCTATACAACTCTCTAGGAACGCAGATGAGACAGATTTTAACCGTGGCCACTTTTAAAAACAATTGCAGTCTAATCCAGCAACATTTGGCATCCGCAGAAAAAGGCGGGGGTCATTAATCGAGCCTGGCCTCATGGAGAAGCCAATGCTTACACACCCGTCGAACCGGTGAAATATGACCGAAACAAACTGTACGTTGCATTGCTGTGCACTGTGCACGCCACATATACTCCACCTAAGGCTACATTTTTTATCTGCGTACGTAAAAGCGGTTTACTAACATTCAAGGTTTTTTTGTACAATCAATATCTTTTTCCGAATCATGAGCCTAACCACGTTTGAGACTTTTTTCAATGTCAATTAAGTTTAATATGAAAAAAAGAACTCCACATAAAACCAGGAAAACAACACCAAATACTACCAATTTATATTTCAGGTCCATTCAACATTCTGTCAGCGAAAAAGGCTGTATTTTTTCTAATCCGGAAAGCGCACGTCATCCCCACGTTCCGGTTCCGTCCCGCAGTCGTGTCCACGTCGCCGTTCCATCGTATACATCAATGAGTTCTGTCCGGTCCGGACTTAATCGGACAAATGTACGTTTTATTTGGACAAGAAGGCCATTTAATGGTGCATTTGTTATTTATCGGCGATCATACTGGGGTTAACAGGGTAAACATAAGTACGGATGGGTACGGTCAATGATTGTACAAATTGATTAGTTTTTCCTTCGGAGACAAAAGTAGGAGAGAAATCAAGTTTCTTGTAGTCTGACAGATCTAATCATGAGTAAATAAAATAAATGTGACTGCTGTTAATGCTCTAATGAGTATAAAAATCCGTTCACGAAGTTTAAAGGCGCTTGATCTCCCCGTCCGTCATTGGGAGCATTGTTTTATTCTGGACCGTACCTGGGAACCTAGTTACGGAGATATTGGCCATATTTTTTTATTTTTTATTAATACTAGTTTATAATATTATATTAAAATAAAACTTTATTTTAAATACTTCTATAACCCGTGTAATATTTAATGCATTCATCAGCACAATGTTTTAAGTGCGTTACATTGAGTCCCCTACAGTATAACGTGATTTTTCACCCCAAAAAAAAAAGTCGTTTCCCAGCAATTGAGAAGAGTTACTTATTTTCATATGCAGAATGCTAAGTTGACGGCTTCGTGAAGTGTCCGTATACACCTTTTACATTACAAGAATCAACCATTCCATGAGCTTAATAAAGTTGGGAAGAAAAAAAACAAGGGTATCCATTCAGACTGTTTCGTTATACGAAATTTAAATTTAATAAGGATTGATATAAGCTTTTCTTCAGCTCAGCAATACATTTTGACTTTTCCAAGCCCATGTCAATCCATTTATACTCTTATTATACCGACATAGGCAATGGCGGTCACTGGCGAATAAAGGTCAGTATTACAAAAGAAACCCTAAAAGTACCAACTCGTTACATAACCCCACAAAATCCTTCATTATTTTAAAACAATCCAAGCATTTCCTCGTAGCGAGATGAGGAGCTATTACGCAATGAACATTGCGCCAATTAACGCGCTGAGGAGCACCGATTCGATATTGCTCGTAACTTAATGAGTTCCGTTGTAAGACAAACTGTTCGGCTACTGGACACGAGCGCGCTAACCAAGATGTAGGGGATAACTAGATGAATCTTTCTTTGTATTTTTATGAAGGATCACTGAAAACTTCATCATGCTAGCAGGTAGAGTATAGCTCTTACTGAATGGTTGCCGAGAAACGTTGGAAGAAGTATTGGTAGACCAACAACCAGATGAATGGATGACATTCAGAAGATCACGGGTAAGACCTTTTAGTTCCCTTCAATATTGTTGAGTTGATTGATGGCTGATACCTGCCTCATGTTCGTGAACGGGCGCTGTTAGTTGTGACTGGTCATCTCTTAGCTGCCACGGTTTATTTTAATTACTTTATTTTTGAATTACTGATTTATTGTTTTACTCTGGACGCTCTTAACTTGCCCGTATTTCTATATCGTTTTCACATATTTGTAATTCTCAACATGAAGAATGTAACCAAGATTTTGTAACATATTTTGATTTAAAAGAGTGTCCATGTAGTTTCTTGCCCATTCTTCTACATAGAGATCTACGCTTTGGAATGGCAACTATAGTACTTTCACAAGTTATTATGCCTTTTGACTGGGACTTTAGCTTCTCGTTTTTTTTTTGTTTCTTGACTTTCAAAAGTGCCTGTAATGGTCTAATTGAAATAAATGCTTTGAGTTTGAGTTTAGGCGGATGAAAAACAAGGGGTAGAGTTCTGCATCTCTAGTTGAGAATTGAGGATCCTCCAACCAAACGGTTGTTGTGTCTGGGGGCTATTGCCCGTCAGTTGTAGTCGGGTTTTCCTATATGGTCTTAATGCGCGGATGAATTTAATAGAACGATTCAGAATTTTGATGTAAGTTCTTCCTTTGTGGCATAGATGGCGCTGTAGTACTTTTTAAACTATATTGCTGTAGTAATTTTGTTTGGTCTGCTACATTCTGGTTGGGACTCGCGCTGACCAGGGAAGCATGGTACAAAAGGGAGGAAACATATATTCAGTACTGTAGTGGATGGAACACGGCAGCCAATGAATGAATAAAAAGAAGTTTCACAGAGAATGTTGAAATGAAGGTCATAAGTAAGGTGAATGGTTATCGATTTGGGCGAAATAACGAAAGATGAAAGAAAGGTGTTTTTGTAAAACACTGGGTCATTGATTTTTCGGGATATTCAATACTTATTGCTGGTGTTTTGTGCACCTTCACCGGCTACTCTTGTCTTCAGCCAGGCACGAAAGTAAAAAGTCGCAACTCACATCTCTATAGTATCGGGTTGCACGACATAGAAACCTACAGCAGGCGACTTTTCCTTTTGTAAGTGCCTACAAGTAAGTTATGCGAATTCAAAAAGCAAGTTTTCATCGACTGTACACGGATTTGACCAGTAGCGTATTTGGCAAATTTCGTAATTAGACAAAAAGACGATTTGACGAATTTCAGCTTTGACCAATATCAAATTTGACGAATTGCCGATTTGACGAATATCTGATTTGACCAATGTCGTGCAACCCATCGTATCCAGTAGTTGTTTATCTACGTTCCACTGGACTGGGACAAGTTTTAATTAAGGCAAATATCTCGCACAGGGCTGCGATGTGGACATTCCATTACAGCGTTTAGCTGGAGATAATGAAAATCATGTGTGACTTATCGTATTCTGAGTTTTCAAGTCCACTGTCTTGTTTGATTTATCTGATACATTAGTTTTCTGAACTTGGCTTTTAAGTATTTTTGTGTACTTTGTACATTCATACATGACCTCAGCTTTTTTTCCATGGGGTAGGCAGAAACCACAGAACACCATCTGCTACCATCCTTACATACTCTTTTTGCCTCGTCCACTTTGATGACCAGACCGTGGCAACTAGACCAGATGTACAGACGACGGCACGGTCGGCGCAGTGGTTGAGCGATCGACTGCTGCGCTGCACTTAGCGGGTTCGATCCCCGCACGGAACAAATATTTGTGTGGCCAACAGATACTTGTTCCGGTTCAGTTTAAATGTTTGTAAACGCACCCAAGATACAGGACAAATTCATAGTGTGGGGAAAAAAGACGTATGGAACGATGTCCATACATCTTTTTTTTTTTAAACATTAAAAAAAAAGATGCATGAACATCTGGTCATACACGCACGCCGCCACCAGTTGCGAATACTACGAACGTGGTATTTCTGAAGAACCTCACCAATAAGGTCAGTGTATTTCAAAGGGCGTCCCCTCCTGATGTTGCTACTTAAATCTACCTTGTAAATAACCTTTGTGTTTCTAGTCGCTGGAAAAAAAACGAATATGAAAATACTTTGACATTTGTAGGTAATCAAGGATATGGGAAATATCGTCCCCAACATACTGTGATTAGGGTTTGGGAATTCCCGACAATTTCAAAGTCCCGGGAGACGAGACAGCCTACAATCAGGCTTTTGGGCAAATAGGCTTTTAAAAAACTTAGCGCGTCAACAGCTTTGTCTGACAATCTGTTTCTGATTTTTGCAATAACACCACCACTAGAGAAGAAGAACACTCTCGTTTTCAAGAAATGTAGATTTAATTGTGTTTAAGGCTTTATACAGTAGTTCCAAACTTTCTGTACGTTTTCCGGTTGCTTCAAACAACTGAAACTTATTTTTTAATGTTGCTTTTTTCCAGAATTTCGGGTGCATTTTCTTGGATATTTTTTATTGCTTGTGTCATTTGATTTACAAAAGACTTGTCAGGCTAGTAGACCAAGTAATTATTCATAGAACTAGGCTCCTTCAATTATTTGAAAATAAAAATGATTACATAACAATTTCGACTATCATGTATCGTCTCGAGTCTCGAGCCGAAAGTCCCGGGACTCGATACAACTAAAATTACGGATTGTCCGGGGACTTCGAGACACGAGACGTCCCGGCACCCAAACCCTAGCTGTGATCAACAGTCTGACTACTACTATACCTACCATCAGCCTGTTATGATCCTACTGTTTGGGCCTCCTTTTAAGTGAAAGGTAAGGTGACACTCTGACCTTTTTCTATAAGGAAGATCGCTACGTCGAGCTCGTCGTCCATCGAGCTAATAAAGCTTAATATATTTTTTCTACTTTTTGTTTCAGGTCCTCCAAAGTGCAACTCTATTTCTGGAAGACATACAGTCTATTGGAGACTGACATAAGAACTGTGTCATATAATTCTTTACATTCTTACACTAGATCTAGGAGAAGTAAGCACCAGCCAGAAGATATACGGATGCTATGGCAACTTAAGGATCGTAATAAATTCACAAACCCTTCGCCTGTACACGTAACAGGAAGAAACCATTTTTCTCAATCAGAATGTGGGAAATGACAACCATTTCCACTTCCAATTTGTTTTTTTACCCACAACATCTACTTTTGACATACGGAAAAAGCTTTGTCAAAGTATAATGAAAAATTGTTTCTGTGTTTACCTACTTACTATTACTATTAAAACCCGCCAAGTGCGAGTTGACCTCGCGCCCGAAGGGTTCCGTACCATTATTTATGAAAACAGCACTTTTTGTAAGGGAGCCCCCTTAAATATTTATTTTATTCTGTTTTTAGTATTTGTTGTTATAGCATCAACATAAATACATAATCTGTAAAAAATTCAACTGGCTACCTATCACGGTTCATGAGAGCCTGGTGACATACGGATGGACAGCGAAGTCTCAGTAATAGGGTCGGGACCCTATTACTTGACCTTTTGGGTACGGAATCCTAAAAACCAGAAGCTCCATATTAAATGGAATTATAATTATAAAACAATCAAGAAAACCTTCTTTTAAAAACAATCTATCTGGAAACCGATCTTCCTTAAACATTTTACAATTACCGCTATTTTAAACTTATTACCCTTTTTGTATTACAATTAGTAACCGAACCAAAAAAAAAGAATAATTAAACAAAAAAATATATCCAAGACGAAGAAAATCGAAATTGCCCCTCCAAGGGAGGGTGCGTTGCTCTCTGGCTCCCTTGTGCTACGAAAAAGATATAAACAGAAGGTACATACGTACTGTGTATCTTACTCATGCACTATCTGTGATTTTTAAATAATTAGTTATGTAAGCAGCTTTTACCTTAATGGTATCTCATGATGGACAATCACACACAAACACACAGATGTGTGAAAATATCCGAGTTGGTCGTCGGTTGTAGTGTAGCCTGTAGTAGTTAGGACTGCTTTATAGGAGTAATTATTAAAAAAAAAAAACAAAAACCGACATTGCAGAAACGGTGCGACGTAAGGCCTTGCTTCTGGATTAACGATTTCAATGGCCAAGTTTAACCCGATGATGCGAAAATTGGTAGAATTCCTTTAACAAAAAAAAAAGGATTTTTTTTTTTTTTTTAGCTCACAAATCTACTCTAAGCGTATAAAAACTGCCTCTAAGGCGATACTCAGAATCTTCCTACTGTTTTAACTTAGATTCTATTCTTGCCCTAGCCAATAAAGATGCAAACCAATTTTGGTCACCAATGGAACTTCTACACCTACTTTTCTCCGGCCATGGCTCCCGCTCGTCATTAGGAGTGGGCACGCAAAGGGAAATTATCCTCACTTAACCCTCCTGAAGGCGTTAACTGGCACCTCAGCGGAGAGCTCTCGCCTGCGATTACTTTATTATACAGATTGGAACAATTTTTCTCTAGCTTGAAAACATTTTTTTTAATGTTTCTGTAGTCTTGGGGATGGTTAGGTTAAGTCTCAGATTCGGGAATGATGGCCCATACAAGGCCAGCTGAATGTGCATGGCATGGGAAACAAACGTAATAATTTTTCAGCAATCGACACGAATGGAATATGAATCAACCTATATAAAATTAATATTTTAAGCATTAGTTTTCTTTTGTTTTTTTTTGCCTGATTAGTTTTAGACAACTTAAATGAAAAATGGTTTGAAAGTGACTTTTAACTAAAACAGATTTGTTATGATAAACTGAAACCATTTTAAGCAGATATTTTAAAAGCTGTCAATTTTCCCACGCCATTTGTTGATTTTATTTTGAAAATTTATGAGATACTTACACCCATATTCTAGCCTTCCCAAATCCATTATGTAACTAATTTAACCTTTTGTTGCCATGGCAACAGTTGAAAACACCCACCAAATCGTAATCCAAGAATTTCTGGCCGCAATTGGCGGAAGGTAAGACCTCTAGGTATAGTATATTGTGCTTCAACCAATGCTAAAGATGTCATATTTATGTCACTTTAATCATTGTTAAAGATGTAATTAATATAATTAATAGTTTTCCGGTACTTCAAATGTAACACATGAAAAGTAGGCGTTTATATGTCAATTTATAAACAAACAGGACCGAATGTAGGCGTGGTTAGTCCGACTTAAGTTCAGTTCATGACTAAGAATACCAGTGTTATAATTCTAGGAACTTTATATTTTCGCACAACCAGAATAATATTTTCATAGTTCACAGAGAATTTGACTCAGTTTTCGAGATTGTTTGTACTAGAAAAGAAGAATATTTTTTCTCCGCTAGAAGCTCCCGAATCACTGTTAACCGTACCAAATCTTTAATTCCGTCCCTTCAATTCACGTAGCCCGATTGTTTTTCCGAATGAATGCATCAAAATAACAATTCGTTAAGGATCCAGTGGCCAACCCTCTTCAACCCTCGTTCATTGTAGCTATCTATTGTATTGTGCTTGTTACTGCACGTTCAGAAGTATAAAATCAGTCGGGACAATAGAAATTCGTAATTGTACTCTTTGGTGTTTATTTATCTGTACTTGGCACTCTTTTTTTATTGTCAGCCGCCCAAGCGATTTTGCCAGTTTAAATTAAGAACTTTTATATAAGAGGGTTGAGCTGAGCTTCAATATGTTTCGGGGTCACTTGTGCTTTTATCAACGTCTGTAATTGGAATACTAAACTAAGTCTGAGATCTATATAGAAAAAAAAACTGGAATTCAAATCTATATTTTTTTGCAATGGATTTTGTTCTTGACTCTAGTCTAGGTCAAAGACGGTAGAGACAAAGTCGACGATTGTACGAGCTTACCCATTAGAAGTCTGTTCCCTCTAACTTTGAAGAGATTAGGGTTGTAAGCCTTCGGAAACACAGACACAGGCAGAGAGTTCCACTCCTTTTGAAAACGTTTGAAAACGCGTAGTGCGAATTGGTGGAATATATAGCAATAAGATAGGGATTGCAGTGCGTCTAGATGTCCTATGGTAGAAGGGGGCCGGTAGGATGAGGTCGTGGAGTTCTTGGGCACACTCACCGATGTGCAGCCTTAAGACCGATAAGCAAGCAACCTTGTGGCGATGAGCCAAGCTGTGTAGCTTGTCATCCACCAATTTTGCGCCATCAATCAGCCTCTTTGCTCTGCGCTTCAACGAGTCAAGCGCGGCAAGCTAGTATTTATCTGAGCCATCCCAAAGGTGGCTGCAATACTCCATGCAGGATCGGAAGCTTTCCAGCCGGCCTAGCATGACCACCGTAGAAACGGGCTATGTCTACGGAAGAATCGATAATACGACAGATATTTCTATAGTCGCAAGCATGGCGATATTAAGAATGTAGAAAAGAAATGTTTCTATTCTTCAGTCGACATAAGTCTACAACGTCGAGTATGACGACCATATCAAATCAAATCAAAATCATTTATTTCAAGTAGGCCAGTTACAGGCACTTTTGAATAGTCGAAAAACAATAAAAATGAAGCTACAGTCCCAGTCACAAGACATAATAACTGTGAAAGTACTGTAGTTGCCCATTCCAAAGCGTAGATCTCTATGGAGAAGAATGGGCTAGAAACTCCATGGACACTCTTTTAAATCAGAATCTTGTTACAAAACCTTGTTGACATCATTCATTTAGAGATAGTACACTATGTGAGAACGATGTAGCAAGACGTGCACGTTAAAAGTGTCCATAGTAAAAACAAAAAGAACAATTAAAAGATGAAATAATTAGTTCGAAATGAGCCGTGGCAGTTAAGAGACGACCAGGCACAACTGACAGCGCCCGTTCACGAACATGACGCATGGATCAGCCATCATTCAACTCAACCATTTTGAAGGGAACTAAATGACCCGACATATTTTCTCTTCTTATGACATTGGGGGTAGAAATATTTCTTCAGACAAAATATGTCAAACTAGTTGTCAGGATAGGACCTAGAAAAGATTTTTTTGTAGCCAGTATTTGTGTTTTTTGAGCTTTCGTGATTTTTAAAAAACATGTCGGAGTCCTAGCGTCGCCAATGTTTCACTATTGTTTTAGTCATTCATCAAAAATAGTTTAATTTGTTTGTAAACAATCCAACATGTCACCAAAGTCCGTCACAGGTTAAAAACTAAATACGAGAAATACGTTTCGTGGTTGCGTTAATGAGTTACGTTCAAAAGGTTGAAATGTTATGTAAAATATTTAGGTTTAATTTCGCGAAAAAGATCCAGGCCTGGATCCAGGATGCAGCAACACCATCACGCCCACGAAAAATGAAAAACTCGTGCAATTGGCACCTTTTTTCTGTTAACTAAACGTAATAGTATTCAGGGAATATTAACATCACTAGATACGTCCCCGTTGCTATGGAAAGAATTTCTGTCTGTCTTCGTAGAAACGCGAGTCGACGGGGCGCGCCATGCTCGGGCAGCAGAAATATCAAGTTGTATAGAAAAGATTTCTTGTCGTTTTTAGGTAGAATAGAGATAGAACGGTCATGCTAGGGGGCAGGCCTAAAGGCTCATGACGAAAAAAAATACAAGGTGTTGTTTTGCATCCTCGTCAAAATTCAGGAGGTTGTCACAAAAAAACATAAATAATCGATTAAAATTACGGTACCTAGTTAATGATTAATAAACGCTGATTTATTTGGTTTTTAAGTATGTCAGTTTATCAGAATAACCCCCTAACGTGGTTTAGGGAACAAGAAATTATCGAATAAACGTTTGATATTGCTTGTATGTGTGAAAGCGCAGTTATAGGGCTAGAATCAAACAGGCTGCGTTTAAAATATGGGTGGTTTACTCTTACCGATTTCCGTAAATAAGAAAAAAAAAGAATCATTACCATAGTTACCTCCTTGAATTTGACGAGTATTCAAAACAACAACCTTGTATATTTAAAATTGCTCAATCGTTAGTTATTTATATATAACTTAAACACTTTAAAAGAAGTACCTAAGAATTTTCAAGTTCAGTTAACGACTTTTCTGAAGTTATAATCGCCGAAATGTGGTGCCAAGTATGTTAGTAGCCATCAATCACTATTTTTTTTTATAATTTGACAAGAATTGTCATCAAAGTTCATTCAATTCTGCTTGTTGATCTCCCAAGAAAAACATTTCTGAACTCGTGCAAACCCATAAAATTCAACTAAAGTTAACATACCAAGTAAAGTTTAAGTACCAAAATAGTGTGATACGAATTTAAATATAGTTTCCTAGTATATGTGGCCACAGTGTTATGGCTTTGCGGTTACCTTATAAGGCCTACAGCTCGAGCTTAAATACTGAAACTCACATAGTTACCCGTGTATCTAACTGAAGTCGTCGACCTGACATTTAAGACTATTTTCGACATTATTTTGAGGGGGTAACACAGACGCGGGCAAATACCGAGATCCACGCGGGCGGAGCCGCGGGCAGAAGCTAGTGTTTACTAATCCTATACTAACATAAATAGTTCCACGCAATAGACTGAACCGCAACCCGACAATCCCATTGACTCTGTGGTTTTGTCATTATGTTCATGCTAATATTTGTCCATCGACGCTTGCCAATCGATTGTTATGTTCACAGCGTGTACAGGGTTAATGATATTATAGACACGTGGACTGCAATCTGAGAAGTGAGAATCTTAGAAAGAATCTTTTTTTTCCTGTAAAGTAAAATACGATATAAGGTTGATGTGTTTCAAAAGTTTGTGAGTATTCTTCTGTGATAATATTGGCAATTTTGCGATTTAATAGTCGCTTTCAAGTAAAACCCATTTTCCAGACTTGTTTAATTTTCTTTTTACATTAAGAAAAATTTCAGTAAGACGCGTAGATTTTCATTACTGTTCTGAAATAACAAGAAAAAATCTTATTTCTTTTTATTATTTGATATCGTCTGTGAAAAAGCTCGTCGTCTCAGAAAAAAAACTAAACAAGTAAGCCGTTCTTTACTGAACAACTTCGAGAGTTTATTTCAGATGCTTACATAAATTCCATAAGGTTTATAGGTACTTGCGGGTGTTGATATTTTTCTACTTTGCTTATCGAAATTCGCATCCAGTTACGAAAACAAGACGAATCAAAGCCATTTCAAGAATACTTCTTAGTTTTGTTTCAGTCGTATTACAAAAACACTTTAAATTCTACATTGGTTATATATATTCCTCTAATCTCCTGACCCTAGCTATCTAAATTCTTTTTTTTAACCCAAATATATACCTACGTAATCTCGTGAAAGGTCAGAAGACGATAAAAAAGCAATCGAAAATCTGCTTTTCTAGAGTACCTACAAGGTATTATGTAGGTGTTATATTGTAGGTGTGTACTGAGGTTATCAATTTAAAAGCCTTGTAAACTTTATAAATAAAAATAATAAACTTTATATATAGTAAACTACATAAACTGCTCCTTTTGGTTTCCAATAGATCAAAAAATCCTTATCATAAAATACATGCAGATATTCTGTAATATTTGGCGAACACCCTCTGAAGAAGCTTCCTAATAATGTAGCTACTTAAACTTAATAAGCGGTACACAAACTTTGTTCCCGTCAAAGCACGTCTTACCGAATATCGGAGACGTATCAAAGTAAAAAACGTCGATAAATGCTCAAGTGGCTTCATTTCCCAAAGTGATATAACATTCTGTTCAATCCACTTTTATGTGAGGACGAAACACGTAGACGTACCTCTTTATTGGAAGAGTTTCGGGGCAACCAGGTGTCTATACAAAAAAATGTCAGATCTTTTTAAAATAAGCCGTTTGCGGGAAGACCCGTTTCAGAAATTGCTTTTGGCGTAAATGGAGTATGTCTTGCCGATTTATTTACCGCAACCACAATATTATCGCTACAATTTTCTGCCACATATAAAATGAACCCCTCTACTCGCTCGTGGTCTTCAGTACAATGATGAGTAGTAACAATTTTAAAGACCCAATGTGCTTTGGATAACAGATCGAAAACCTTTTCAAGCACTATTTAGGTTTGTCTCGCACAAATGGTTTATGGTGATGTGTACATCTTGTGTTGTAATCCAGAGACGTCAGTTCATTGCACCAACCAGCAAGACGATGCGTTTGACAATCTGAGTAATGGACTTCATTAGGGTAAGTAGGCAAGTCTTAAAGCCACCAACCAGTAATGCAAAGGATTACTTTGTGTGCTGGATGCAAACAGACGGACAGACAAGCTATTTTGGCTCAATCACTCACTAGTACAACTATGACGTTGACATTACTTGATCAAAAGTATTATGACATTACGGTAACAGGCACTTGAACAACTGGCTTAGTAGCTGATTGGTTGAAAGCATTATATCATTCACTCTCTGACATTTAGTAAAAAACACATGCAGACGCTTTGCGCAATATAAACCATACTTGCATTTAAATAAGGTATGTTTACAAATAGCATTCCAGGAGCTGATGCTGAAAGAAGAGATTTGAGTTCTCAACGATAGTGAAGTCATTTAAATAGCTTTTCGCACCCTTTCTTCCCGATTTGAAAACTTCTTTATATATGACAGCATACTAAGTTAAAAAAATACTTTTTAAAATTCTAAAACTCCCCATAAACTGAATCCTGGTATCACCAACGGTTCAGTATTGTCCATTCGTCACACGTAACGTCTACGTATCGTCGTCACGTAGCGTCCCGTAGAAAACTTTTATTGCTTGCCGTAATTGGTACATCGAAATACAAACTACTTGCGTTAGAGCTGAAGTTTCAGTGTCAATTTTAGAATGATACTTTTGGACTACAGAAATTATAAAGCTACTTCCGACACACGAACTGGCCTTACATGACGTCTTAAAACATTATTGTTTCATTCTTGGTTATTTCAGAGTGGAAAAGAGACGGAGCTATACAGGATGTCTAGCGCCAACTTTTAGCCACACTGGAAAAGGAGTAAAACAATATTTTTTAACACGTCATGGTAGGCCACCTAATCTTTCATAATCACATTTGAAAAAAAATATAAAAGCAATAGCTATTTATTTGCAAATTTTGACCATAAGCAGCACTATAAATTTTGAGGTAGGTACTGCTTGCTGAATAAGCAGGTATCGCAATTGAATGCAATTGGTACTTAAAAACGAGGACACTCAAAATGTATGCAAAGCATGGCGTAGCAAACTATATCCCTAAAACCGCAAATAAAAACAAAGTTTCATTTTATTTACATTCATTGCGAACATCGTTCGACTTCGCCACGAAACTCTAATTTGAAAGTTAGTTCAAAAACGTGGCTAGCTTTTACGATCACTACGTTTAACAGTCTTTACTTTCGTGAATCTAAAAGAACTTCACGATTTTCCTAATCAATTTAGAACATTTGTTTAGGCAAGAATACTTTGCGGTAACCGAGCCTATATTTCGCGTGTTGATTGTTCTTCAAATTGTAAGAAAATCGTTTTCACGGGGGAATGGTTTGAGTGGCTGTAATTTATCGGGTATTGGGGAATATTGAAACCTGGTTCTCATTTTAATTAAGAATGACGAATGGTGGATGTCAATCACGGAATTCGTTATGAGCACCCCAATGAATATCTGTCTGATTTCAGGTAGTCAAACAGACTACCTGAAATCAGACAGATTGACGATTTATTTTTAATTTAATTGAGTAACTTTAAATTAATTTACATTAACCTATTTCGTTGTTTATGTTTCTACATAGTTCAGAACATCTGTCTCCCTGAAAATAATTGTATTTACTTTTTAGACAAATACTACAAGGCTCGTATGAGGTGGCGCGGGACAAGAGCTCTTCGAAAGCTTTTGCCTAGCAGTTGGACAGTATCGAGTCATTTATTTATTATAGATATAGCACTTCAACGACATAATCACTAATAGAAGTGTAAAGCAACGACACGTAAAATACCATTACCGAATTTAAGTTAAAGAATAAACAGAAAATCAGAAATGGGGTGTGTAGTTGTAGGTACAACTTAATATGATGGAAAACTATTAAACAAAATAATATTAATAAAATGAATACTAAAAATGTACAGAATATATAGGATGGGTGTTAAAATTGAAATAAACATACAATAGCAACTATTTTTTTGAAGTGAAACTTCTTATGCGACTTCCAACAAGTTTAACGCTACCATGGATATTTTCTAAAACTCTCTAAGAACTGGCAGTTTTAAAAGATTTGTGACTACGTAGTTCTACTAGCTACACAAGATGGCGTGCAAACAGTCATGCATTAGACTCTTCGGTGTGACCAGCCTTCGCTCAATTTCCATGAGTAGAATAACCTCGATAAACTTACGTAATAAAAATAATACAACAAGAAAACAACAAAATATATTTAGAAGCTCAATAAAACAACGAGAGTGAATGCGTGGCACTCGAACGCATGCGCGTAGTATTACGAAGTTTCACTTCTTCCGCGCGGAGGGAATCCACGCACTATTTTTTTTTTAAGTTGGCTAAAATGTAATTTTTAACACACCTAAGTTTTAATGCACCTCTGTAAATGATATCCTAGCCTAGCTCTTAACAAGAGTTCTTCTGCCATTAATCCTGTAGGTAACGTAAGAAGTTTAGAGAACCCTGCGACTCATTTTCATGTTATGGTTAATTTTCCTTGTTTATGTAATTTGTGGCTAGTTAAACAACAATTGGGTTACTATTTCGATCAAAATTATGTTTTATAATTTTAAAGGTAAGGTATACTTCACTTATATTATTATGAGAGGTATATTTTGAAAATATACTTAGTCACTTAAAAAAAAATTTAACATCTTCTCCTATCTTAAAAATTGGCTTTAAAAAATTAAAATAAATATAATATAAACTATATCAGAAATTACTTGCCCTGTTTAACCAGACTTTTCCTGCAAGACTTTTCTCTGAAAAACTTTTTATCTAGTTAAGAACGTTTGAATCAAGACATAATTCGTAAACTATCATTCCACCCACAACACAGAATATCGTGTCAGTTACGACAATCAAACCCTGTCCCAAATACTAACACAATACTTAATTGCATAATAGAATTATTTGTACTGGGAACTGACAGGTGTCGGTACATAATAAGAGTTCCTTGTATTACACAAAACGCCCCCCTTTACAACAGGCAACCTTAGTATCGAAATCTAAAATCCCTACACACATTACTCTATTGTTATGGTTCTAATAATACATTTTAGTATTATGTTTCATAGAATTTCATGGAAGCTTGTAAAAACTCAAGTAAAATGACTACGTATCATATAGAATTTCATGAAAGAAGCCATTAGGCTTCTTTCATGAAATTCTATATGATACGTAGTCATTTTACTTGAGTTTTTTTTAATAGTTTACACAAGGAACTGAAGACAGGGGTGCTGAGTCAGAAAACCTCCGCGTGCGCCTATTGGCTGCTGGTCCCCCTCGATACGTCTGGAGGGAACAGTAGCTGCCGGGAAGGTGCACGTAAAAAAAAAGGCACTGAAGACAAACAAAACGATAGATGGACTGTGTGAAGGATAATAAGGCAAGAAAGAAGTTGACTGATGAGATAACGAATAATAGAGAATTACGCAAGAAGAAGATATGCTGCTCTAACCCCAAATGAATTGGGATAAGAACAAGAGAATTATGATGATGATGATGATGATGACAAGGCACTGTAACGTCATTTGTATTATTTCTATTGTTCCTAACAACACAACACAATATACTCAAGTATTGAAACAATACAAGTAAACATGGAACATGTTCAACACCATACTACAATTCTTAAAAAAAAAAAAACAATGTAAATAAAAAAGAACTGCGTACAGCATTAACAGTCGATTCAGCCAACGTCGGCACACTCTTTCAAATGAGATGGCAAGTAATTTCGTGAAAACCCAGTTCTGAAATAAATTATTCATCGGCGACGAAACGCCTCAAGCCCGTATTCATTTCATTTCTGAATCTGAATTCTACTTTTCTTTCGCTTTTTTTGCCAAACCTTACCTTTAATAAATTTTATATAAGCCCTAAGATTAAACAGCGAAGTGGTACTGGAAGGCTCCCGATAATATTGAAGATTGGTTATACAGTAGTAAAATTGTAACTAGAACCTACTACGTTGTACACTGAAGTATAAACCAGAGAGTTTTGAAATGGAATCTTTATCCATACTAATATTATAAATGGGAATGTCACTCTGTTTGTTTGTATGTTTGTTTGTTTGTTTCCTTTTCACGACTAAACGGCTGATCGGATCTTAATGAAATTTGGCAAGACGATAGATTTCAACCTGGGGAAGGACACAGGCTATATATCATTACGCTACGACCAATAGGAGCGGAGCAGCAATTGAAAATGTTGCGAAAACGGGGAAAATGTGACGCAGACGAAGTTGCGCGGGACAGCTAGTTCAAAATAATTAAAAACTACATAGATAATATGATATATGATGGAGATTTTTTTTTTATTCAGCCTTTATAGAAGACCATAGACTTCTCAATGGCCCGGTAAATACAAGATTTTATTCACTTCTCGCATAGATATTTATTTTGCCGATTTCATTTTGCACCGACCTTTATGGCTGATTTAGCTTGAAGTTAAATCAATTTTGAGACGCCTTCACAATTTACATGGAAACACCTTAAACCAACAGTTATTAGTTAATAAATAGATTTATATCTGCAATTCAAGCCCGGTCGGATAGGATCCCGCAGAAGTATCTGTATTACAAACATAGGTACATTTTTCAAATCCTCCTGCAACCGCAATGTATTAAAAAAGTTTTCAATTTTGCTTGCGTTGACCGGTTGCCAGTTCTCCTTCACTTTAAATGGAAATATTGCTTGAACTCCTACAAAAAAAATACGCTTTAAAAAATCAGTATAGAAAGACAAGCTGCTACATAAAAGTTGGACGTTTATTTATAGAAATGTCAGACGGATTTTTCCAACCACTGAATTTGATTGAAACGAATCTTGTCATGCTTTCCTCAATGATAACTTTTCTCTTGAATATTTACACCAGTATCTATAAATAAGTCAAAGGATGATATGGCAAGAAAGGAGGTGTCTCATGAGATGATAAGCAATAGAGAAGTATGGAAGAAGAAGACATGCTGCGCCGACCCCAAATAAATTGGGACAAGGGCAAGAGAATGATGATGATTATGATCTATAAATAAGTCAAAGTGATTTCTTGAGAAAAAGTTTTTTTATTTTTTTATAGCTTTGTACTTGCTTGAAGTTAGAACTGTCAAAAGTTAGAATTCTTAGCTTTGCTTTCTTCGGTACTTACTTCGTTTAAATTCGTGTCTATTGCATAAAAATGTTTCATCATCATCATCAGCCTATAATGTTCCCACTGCTGGGACACAGGCCTCCTCTCTATGAGAGGGAGTGGGTTGTAATCTACCACGCGGGCCCAGTATGGCTTGGTAGATGTCACATGTCTTAGAATTTTGCTTATAGGACATGCCGGTTTCCTCACGATGATTTCCTTCACCGTTTTTGAGGGCATTGAGAACAATGTTTACATAAGTAATTATTTAAACTGAAGTAATTACATAAACTTGACTATAGTATTTCAATTTACGAAAAATCATGTACATTTAACTAGGGAATAAATCCTACCATCAGAATAAAAAATCCCCTTGAATTTCAAACTATCGCTGAACAAGAAACTTTGAAGCATGAACCGTCTCTAATCAAACTGAAAGTTTCAGCCGTTATCAGGGCCTGTAATGGCGGCGATCGGTTCCCGCTTCCAAACTAAACTCATTGGCAGGGCTCTCAAAATATTTCATAATGAAAGTACAAGATAACTGGGACACATAATTGCTGTTTAGAATGGCTGCCGAGGGCTATGTGCCAATCTGTAGGAAACATGGTAACTACATAAAATTGTCTTCTAAGAGTATGCATACTACAAATAAATAAAATTGAAGTGTCTGTTTGTAATATTTCAAAATAACAACTTTTTACTGAATGCATGCATGCATAAGCTGAATATATACATACATCATTCCGAACCCCCCCTCTATGCATACATATGCCGTACATCATTCCGAACCCCCATACATATAATTTTTTCATTGGAAATTTAAAAAATAATCAGCTGTTTCCTACAAAAGTGCAACACGGTCAAAATGTATGGAACAGTAAAATCAAATTTCAAATTTCTCTTGAAAATTTTCTATTAGGTGTTCTAATTCAGAATGATGCACTAAGTACGTGGTAAGCATTTTTGCGTCAGTGTCCCTTACAACTTGTATACGTATATGGTACTTATAACAAATAAAAAACTTTTTTAATATTTGTCCATCGGTCTGTCTGTCTGCCAGTCTGTTTGTTCCGGCTAATCTCCGAAACGGCTGAACCGATTTTTTTTTACGGAATAACTTTAGCTAGTTTAGCTACTTATTTTTTTAGGGTCAGGGTTCCGTACACAAAAAAAAAAACCTTTCAAATTGTTAACAAAATCCGATTTAAATAGTAATAGTTTATAATAATTTTACGCGGACGAGGGTCGCAGCAAATAGTTATAACTATAGCTTAATGTTCGCATGTATTTTTGTTGATTTTATGAATGGATAATTTTGTACCGAAGTTTTTGCGAAATGCTGCACTAGATCAATAGATACCAGTTTTGTAAGAAATTAGCGTTTGGAACCTACTAATTGGTTCGTTTTAGGTTTTAACTTGAACAGCTGTGAATTATTATTAGCTAAGATTAAATTTATATCAATCGATTTTAGGATTCATTGAATGTTCGGGTAAATGCCTTTACAGGCACAGTTTGGATACCTAATAATTACGTAGATTTATATTTACAGTTACACAAGAGAACACAAGACACAAGATTCATCATCCTTCTGCGGCCCTTATCCCGATTTATTTAGGATCGGTGCTGCATGTCTTTTTCTTCTATACTCTCTATTACTTGTCATCTCATCAACAGACACCTCCTTTCTTGCCATATCATCCATCACACAGTCCATCCATCGCTTCAATTTTTTTTTTTAAATATCCGTAGCGTAGCAGTAGTAAGCGTTGTTTACGAAAATATTTTTAGCATTTTCAACTGCTTGCTTTTTAATCAACTTTTTTCACATACTCATATTACAGATACTTACATCCAATCAAAACAGCCTATCAACGATAAAACAAAGGTATCTACAAAATATTGTGTAATAATAAAAACCTGTTCCCGTCCGACATCTTCATCCACTGAAATAAAATATCGCCACATTGCGAGCTACTGTTATTTTTTCTCCCTTCCTTACATAATTCTTCGGTCCTCAACTTATTGTTATCCCTCGGCTCTCATTTTCCAACATAAATCAACTTGCAACAGCTGCAGCGTTGCAAAACGACTAAAATATGAAATAATACGGTCCTCTAATGTACGAACCCTTTTATGACTCGGATGGAAACGCTTTCTGGTGGAAAAACTTAATTTAGTTTTGTTTTGTTTCTAAATACAACAGTACTGTACTGTGAACTGCTGGCCTACCATGACGTTATAAAGCAGTATTGTTTTACTCTTATTCCAGATTGAAAAAGAGACGAAGCTATGTATAGCTTCGTCTCTTTTAAATCATATGAAAGTATATATGAAAGTATATACGGTACATATAACAAAATAACATTTTTTTCAATTTTTGTCTGTCTGTTTGTTCAGGCTAATTTCTGGAACGGCGAGACCGATTTTGACGGGACTTTCACTTGCAGGTAGCTGACGTTATAAGGAGTAAATTAAGCTCCTTTTATTTTAGAAAAATAAATGACATTTATAATAAAAATGCAAAAACGAAAAAAAAAAACTAAATAATTAAATAACTTTTTTGTTAAATTCCACGCGGACGAAGTCGCGGGCACAGCTAGTATGCAAGTAAAATTGATTTGATTTTTCGTGCGGCTAGTGCCTAACCTGGTGTCAGAGTTTTATGCCGCCCATGGGCCTCTGACTTGGCTTAACGTGCCGTTGAGTAATATCTCTCAGGCATGTTTGGTTCCCTAACAATGTTTTCCTTCAACGAAAGTAGTAATAATTATACATACACATTAATAACTTGCTTGGCTTGCCCTTATAACCTACTCCTACTCTTCATGATGTTGGATTTCTGAACAGTCTGGTTTCCTATTGTGCTTGTCGTTACTAAAACTTAGTGACAATGAATGCCTAAATATACTTTTCAATGTTATAAACTCTTCACGTTAATAAGCGCAGCCTTGTGTTCTACGTAAACTTTCCCGTCTGTAAGGCATTAAAAACAAATTAAAATCTATCTAAAGGCATAAATAGAAATTGGATGGATATGAGCGACTACTGAGCGTCTTGGGTTCGATTCCCGTGTCGGGCAAATTTAATGGGTGCTTCCATCAAGAATCTCTCAGTACCAGCCACGGATTTTGGATTTGTGTCTGGTTGATGGCAATAGGCTCGCCCCTTATTATATGGGACTTAAACATAACTGGCAAAATGTAGGTGTACTCTTAGGAAGGTACACCTCTGCCTAACTCTTCCGGAATTACAGGTGCGATGATGTTAATGGATAAACACTGTTAGACACAATTTAGCCTCCATAATTGTTGTAATAATTGGTATGGTTAGATCAAGATCCATCAAATTAATCCGAAACCCAGTATCGAATGCTGAGCCTAGATTATACTACCAAATTACTACTAGGGACTCCGATCGTTTACTCGACCTGATTTGGCTACCGTTTAGTTCAACCTAGGTTTATAATAACAGCAACCTACAGTCTTGAGCAAAATTCGAAAGCGATTTTGCCCTGAGGTATTAATTTAAATTGTATAGTGTTCCAAACCTAGCTTTCTCGAAATGAGGAATGTGGACTTGGGCAATATTGCTGACCTCGCAAAGTTATCAGCATGATAATATAAAACCTATGTCCTTTCCTAGGTTGAAATCCATTTTCTTGCCAAATTCCATTACGATCTGACCAGCCGTTTAGTCGTGAATAGAGAACAAACAAACAAACTAACAATCAAACAAACAGAGTGACTTTCGCATTTATAATACAAGGTGTTGTTTTGCATCCTCGTCAAATTTCTGGAGGTGGTCACAAAAAACATAAATAATCAATTAAAATTACGGTACCTAGTTAATTATTAATAAACGCTGATTTTTCTGGTTGTTTAAGTTCGTCAATATTTCAGAATAACCCCCTTAACGTGGTTTAGGGAATCAGAATCAGAATCAGAATCAGAATCAGAATCAGAATGCTTTATTTGTAAACATAGGTCAATAAGAAATTATCAATTAAACGTTTGAGATTGTATGTATTTGTATTTAAGCGTGGTTATAGGGCAAGAACCAGACGGGCCGCGTTTAAAACACGGGTGGCTCACACTTACCGATTTCCGTAAACAAGAAAAAAAAATACCCACCCATTCTATTATTGATTCGGGACGAGAATCATTAGCATAATTACCTCCTTGAATTTGACGAGGATGCAAAACAACACTTTGTATTAGAATGGATAGTATGGATGCTCATACCTTTCCAAAAAAATTAGAAGCACAGTCACGATTCCATACTCGATATCTCTATAACCACTTCGTATAACTGCCTCGTTGGTCTGGTGATCGTAAGCGTACTGCTGAGCATGTGATACTGGATTCGATCCCTATGTCAGATGAAGTATAAATTGAGTTCTTCCATCAGGAGTTTTATCCGTCTAGAGTGGTGCCCGGTTGAGGCTCTCTTCCCAGATTACATAAAACTCAAACATAACTGGTGAAATGTAGGCAGTACCGTGTAATGGAGGCAGGCAGTCAGATTGCACGCTACTGCCTATTCGGAACCCGTATGTCCTGGATCTCTTCAAAGTTCGAGTGAATCGGTTTCTTCTAGGCAAGCGTACTCCACTCTATGCCGTATCATTGCTTCACATCATGCAAGTTGTGGCCATACACAAGCCGTTCACTATATAAAAACGAAACCACTGCCCATCCCAACGGGGATTACAGGTTATGTTAAATGATGCTGATTCTACAAGGTGTTGTTTTGCATCCTCGTCAAATTCAAGGGAGGTAACTATGCAAATGATTTTCGTCCCGAATCAATAATGCAATGGGTAGGTAATTTTTATTTTCGGTCTTATTTACGGAAATTGGTAAGTGTGAACCACCCGTGTTGCCCGTGTTGTGTGCCACACGGGCCATCTGATTCTCGCCCTATAACCGCGCTTCCACAAATACAAACAATCTCAAACATTTATTGGATAATTTCTTATTTCTTAAACCACGTTAAGGAGGTTATTCTGAAATACTGACAAACATAAACAACCAAAAAAATGAGCGTTTATTAATCATTAACTAGGTACCATAACTTTATTTGATTATTTATGTCTTATGTGACAACCTCCTGAATTTTGAGGAGGATGCAAAAAAAACACCTGGTATAAAAACTTGAACCGAATCGCTGACATGACACACAAACTGTACCTAATTACGTAACGTGCACCAACAATTTAAATCTGATCGGAAATTGGGTCTATAATTTTATTAAGCTGTTGTGAGTGGCATATTGGTGGGGTTTAATTAACAATTCACCCCAAAATACGGGCGGGCCGGTCCATAACTCAGCACTGACATGGATTCCTGTGACATACCCGATATATGGCTGCACCTATGCGGCTAAATGTAAGCTTATCTCGAACGTTTTGTGGACTTTTGCTAGCTTCTGTTTCTGGTTTTGATGTATGTCTTGCATCCCTGGATTTTATGAGGGTTCAGATGATTTATTTCACGATTGGGAAATTAACTCGTGCGTTTGTATTGTTATTCATTAACTCAATATTAGTGTAATTAATGGTTGAATACACTGCTAGACACCTTGTACCATCATCTGCCTAGCCTTTTTAACAATGATGGCCTCGGCTTCTAATCTTAACCAATGCAGCTGAATACACGAAATATTACATGGATCGACTTCCTATCAAACCTCAACAATCCATTAGTGGAGAACCCTATACCTCGTTAGTTAGACTATATTTATAACTTTCGGGCCTTAAACTGTACCGAAAATGAAACAGTCGTTCTGGGTACATTCCGAAGCCCGAAAGTTACTGGTTTGGGAGAATAGTAATGTTTATGGTCAAAACAGAATCATTTGTACCGATATCGATGCATTTTCCGGAACAATTATATGCGTAAAACCCTCCGTAGGCATACCATACCATACCATACTGTTAGTATCATGACTAAGCAGGCAATATCACTTCGTTTATAATTATTCCAGCACCCATTTTGTTCATAAACATTCCAAAAATCCGTTTAAAAGTTACAACCGTGATTGATTTTCTTTTAAGCTTTGAAGTCAGTGTTTATATTCGCGTCCCGTACCTAATAAGAATTTCAAGCGGGCACTAACAAACATTTTTCAAACTAAGCTAAGTTATTTTTGAAATTACAACGGGTGCTAAAAGTTGGGTCCGAGCTTAAACTTTATAATTACATACCTTTTTGCTTTGAAATTTTAAACTTTATTAATTTAACTAGAACGTAGAGATAAAGAATAATGATCAAAGTAAATGAATAATTATTATAAAATCTTTGTGATTGTTTTCAAACAAGTTGTTACATGTGGTAATCACAAAATAATTTAATTAATGAAGTTTCATGGAGACAATTTTTAATTGCTTAGAAAGTTTCTTCAGAAAAAAGTAAATCTATAGAGATTTTGTAAATGTGATCCATCGCTTATGGACGACACTTTTACCTTATCATTTCCAAGATCTTGAGTATTGGTATGGAAGAGTGATCTGCTGAAAAGTTAGAGAATAGATTTGAATTGAATTTGCTTGCTTACTTGAAATAAAAGAAAAAGCAGTTTATTCTTAGTTCGTCCTAAATTTTGTTGCACATTCAAAAAATTCTTAATTTTTCCCATATCACTATTGAAGATGCTTCGTCCCAAATTACAAGTACTTAAAAAGTACAGTTAACGAAAAAATATTGTAATTATTTGAATTTTTTAAACAATAATTCAATAGTAAACACTGAATGATATATACGAATTATGTTCTTTGAAAAAGTCTGTGTCTGTCTGTGGCATCGTAGCTTCTAAATGGATAAACCGATTTTGATAAAATTGGTTTCGTTTGAAAGGTGTTTTAATCGAGAGTGTTCTTAGTTATGTTTCGAGACAATCTGTTTAGCCCATTGAAGGTCATCACCTCTTTTCTAGATGATGAAGGGATAGAAACAAGTTCTACAGGTCTGGTCGATTCGAAATTTGAAATCATGTCACTTGTCATCATGGGCATCGCTGGCGATGCCCTTGCCTAAGCCTCGAGATTTTTTTAAATTGATAACTTTCCTTGTTTTTGTTAATTAGCGAGAAGAGGCGCAACACCGATAAAAATGGAAGCAATGTGGGGGGGAGGCCTATGCCTAAGAGTGGGACAGTCAAGGCTAGGATTCTAAAAAACACGAAATTTAAAAAAAAAAAAGCCCCGGCACTAATAAACCTCTAAAAACAAAAAAAACACTTTAATTTTTCACCTAAGGTCAAAGGTGAATAAATATCAATGTCTTGTATTAAACGCGTATTAACGTATATTTTTGGCATAGGAGTTGATCATTCTCTACCAAAGCACCGTACACAGTAGCGAGGATGCCTTATTAATAATTAGACGAATAATATTATGCTATAGAATTGTATGCTTAAATAACTCGAAATTATGACAAAACAAATTAAACCAAAAGATAGTTATGCTAACCTTTGCATTATGTCACACGATGATGGTGCTAATAAAAGTTATGCAAAAACGTTTTCTCAAAAAATATGATGCCTTAAAATTTTATGCCCTAAATTTTCTCTCACGGCGAGCGAAGACGGAGACGATCGCTTTTTTTTTTAAATAGTTGATTCATGTTAAATATTTAATAATACGTAACTCCCTTTTTGCCGATTGTACAAAAAAAGTAAGTTTGGCATATACAAAAAATAGAAAGAATATAAAATAGGACGAAGCGGGAATAAAATACCTTATAATTAACATTATATTTTGGTACAAAGAAAGCATATTGTTTGGTACAATCTAAGATTTTTTGGAATGTGGGACAAAACTTCAGAACAAACAAAATCAAAATATTTTGTTTTACATAGGCCAACATAGGCACTTATAAAACGTCAACAAAAGGTGCACGGTTCGGGTTGGTCGGTCGTTTCCTATGGAGAAGAACCGGCAAGAAACTCCATGGTTACTCTTTTAAAATCATTTGGTTTTACAATATTTGAAGTTACAGCGTTAGTATTTAATGAAACGAAGAATAAATCTAAAATCAAACACAACAAAACATCACGCTTGTAATCCCTTAAGGGTTAGGCAGAGGTGTACCTCAGTTTAAGTCTCATGAAATAGAGGGCGAGCCTATTGCCATCAACCGGAAACATTTCCAGACTCCGTGGCTGCTACTGAAAAATACCTGATGGAAAAACCCCAATAACACTTTTGCCTGACCTGGTAATGAAACCCGGAATCTCATGCTAAGTAGAAGCACATCATCATTCATCATCATTTCAGCCGAAAGACGTCCACTGCTGGACATAGGCCTCCCCCAAGTGTCGCCAGATTGACCGGTCCCGTGCGACGCGCATCCAGCGGATCCCCGCAACCTTCACCAGGTCATCGGTCCACCTAGTGGGAGGCCTTCCAACGCATCGTCTCCCGGTTCGCGGTCGCCATTCCAGAACTTTTCGGCCCCATCGGCCATCTGTTCTGCGAGCAATGTGCCCTGCCCACTGCCACTTAAGTTTGGCAATTCTTCGGGCTACGTCGGTAACCTTGGTTCTCTTGCGGATGTCCTCATTTCTGATTTGATCACGCAAGGAAACTCCGAGCATAGCTCTCTCCATTGCCCTTTGGGTGACTTTGAGCCTTCTGATGAGGCCCATTGTGAGCGACCACGTTTCGGTCCCGTATGTAATCACTGGCAGCACCAGAAGCACATGCAGCCAAAAATCTTAATAAATACTTGAAAAAAGCCAACATAGACATAAAGATGAAAAGAAGTGGCTGACATACATGGACCGACAATTCTCAACAAAAATATTTTCCTCAATAGCGTTTTCACAAATCCTATCTACACAAAATGTTTAAGCTGGGTTAAGTACGGCCCTCATTTTGGGCAACCACAGACATTTACCGTCGCAAAAAAAGTAACTCATAATAATAAATACCAATTTATCCGGCGGTAAACGTCGAGTCTGCCCATAACCATGGTTTTTCAAAACCTGCTGAGAACACGTCCGCACAATCTAGTTGCCTTATATTAATCCTGGAAATGGGAAAGGAAAAGTCTATGAAAATACGTTGCCCATGAAAATTCATGTTACTTTTGTAGCGCGTAATATGCTACTGTTATTTTGTAGCGCGTAATATGCTACTGTTATTTTGTAGCGCGTAATATGCTACTGTTATTTCTACTAATAACGTTATTTCAGCTCTATTGTTTTTCTGTATGCCCAGAAATAATAAACTTTTAAATATGTAGTAAAATCCTGTTGGCAATTAAATAGGCTCGTCCCTATTACATGGGACATAATAACTGGCGAAATGTGGGTCTAGTAATGGGTACAACTCTGCGTAACCCTTCTGGAATTACAAGCGTGATGTTATGTATGTAAAATCGGTTATTCATAATGACATGCTAATCTAGGTCCATATTTACAGTATAACACTCAAGCACACTCCTTGAATATAGCTGTAAGTAAAGTTTAAAATTGAAAGTCGCTTTGTTACACTGAAAAGTTGAATCTCGCCCGTTTTATAAAAAATACCTGTTTATGACCCTCCGCTAAAAATGCAAAATAAAATCGTAAAACCGGAAATTGCATTAAAAAACCAACTGTTACGTATTTGCCATCAATTACTCACCAGTTTAGGTCAACAGGGCGCTCCATTAAACTCTCAAAACAGTGTATATTTTGCTTGCACGTGCTCACATAATTTTAATCAAAAATTTATTAATATTTGCCGTTCCCGGGAACATTATACGTTATGGTATCGCCAGTTACAAAACAACGAACATGATCCCACCCTACGCGATAACTTCGCTAACGCAAAATGAGCCTTCAATAGCTAAAGTTAAATTAGGTTAAAACAAAATAGCAGGGGTAAGAAAACAGCTGTTTACTTTTATGCTTACTTTATGTAAACAAATGAGGTTAATACATAATCAAGATCTGCGTGATTACAAACGGAATTGGGAGGAAGTTCGCGACGACATTGTTGAAGTTTTTCTACTTTAAATGTGTCCCAATTGTATAGAGTAACGCTTAGTATTGTACTTTTTAAGTTTTGAGTACTTGAATAACAAACAGTACCTATGTTATGGTACCATTATGTTTTACGTAGACAGTTTGTTCTCATTAGATCCTATTGAAATATAAAGATTAAGGTAGCATCTCACGAACCGAACATTTGCCACGCAATGTGGCGCTCTTCGTGGCAACTGCCAGCAAAATGTATGCAAACAGCTTGGCTCCAGCCATTGGAAAATTTAAAAGCTTGCCAAGCTTGTAGCCGGCTTGTCTAAGTGGAACTAAATCATTTTGCCTAACTGAATAATAGGTAAGCCTATCAAAGAAGCAGTCCTTAAACAATCTTATTTTAAGCCGCATAATTGCTCGTGGCTAAATAATAACAGCCGCACGGGTCTATCTTCAAGGTCAAGCCGTGCTTGCCGAGGTCGGTCCGTGGATGGGTGACCATAATTACATACGGACTTTACTCCGTGCCTCGGAAAGCACGTTAAGCCGTTGGTCCCGGCTGTGATTTGTAGATCTTTGACAGTCGATACACGTAGCCGAAAGCCGAAAGTCTGACATCCAGTCCTTTGGTAAGACTGGATGTCAGACTTTCGGCTTCGTATTACCAAATTACTGTGTTGTGGAGGTCAGATAGGCCGTCGCTTCATGTAAAATACTGGTATTCAGCTGCATCCTGGTGGTTAGACTGGAAGCCAACCCCAACAAAGTTTGGGAAAGGCTAGGCAGATGATGAATTGCTATATTAACATTTTTTTAATAGATTCTTTAAGTATGGGCATAAAACTTATACATATATTCGTCAATTTGAACGATATTACATTGTAAACATTTTAATATTATCATAATATCGTGAAAGAGCTCCCTTGAGTTTTCCTTGGATGGGGCATTACTTTAATATAGTGCTTTATATGAAAACAACCTAATTTGTTTATGATAAATCGTCGCTACACGCAAGTCAAAAATACACGCGACTTTAGAAAGACAGAAATGATTTATTTTATAATTACGTTGTTATGCATTTTACGCAAAATGTTTTCCAAACTTTACAGTTCATGTTAGGTGGTTAAATACACGCCCTTACAGTCACTGAAAATTACCAAAATTCTTGAGTGAAATTGGGCAAAACCACAACTAAAATCACCATCAATCATGACATCCATTTTCAGGCTTCCACCTAGTTAAATCAGCGACAAATTGTTTTAAAAACGTACACAAAAAGGCTAGTTATTTTCAAATTCGGAAACCATTTGTCACAACCA